>JANHMN010000021.1:16686995-16758131 GCA_030674055.1 Rhabdomys pumilio
GTGTGTGTGTGTGTGTGTGTGTGTGTGTGTGTGTGTGTGTGTGTGTGCATTTGTACATATGTGTATGTTTATATGTTAGACATGACACTAACTTGTCAAAGATTATATTTTCAAGCAAGATGGAGTAATTTAGAGAATAGTTTTCATAAGCCAAAGGGAAGAAAAATATGTACATATGTACATACACACACACATACACACAAACATACACACAATGGTCTGAAGAAAAATTAATGATGTTAAAGGGATAGAACTATTTGAATTAATTTTGTTTTCTTACAGCAAAACACTTTTCCATCATTTTAAACTTGTTTATGCACTAAGCATTTAATTATTGCAGTAGTTAATGCTGGATCAGTATTTGGGGGGTGGATGAAGTGGTCTTCTGTTCTTAGCAAAAGTATATGTCACACATAGGAAACTCTCAGTAATTGTGTGCTGATTGATTTCCCATTTGAATCTGCTGCTGCAGTACAGTTTTCCATGTGTCAGAGACTTGCAGAGTGAATTTACAGACATGATTATTACTGAAGGTTATTCTTTTGAAGATTGTCATTTTTCTTCAGACACTTACCAAGTTCTACATACTGTCCCCCTTAATTATTAGAGTATATATTTTATACCAGGATCCACTCTTGAAAGTTTTTCACATTAACTTTTAGAAACAGCTTAATTTGTGAATCAAAGATAACTCAAACTGGGAAAGGTCATTCTTCTAATTTAATAAGGCTGAAGATGGGAGCTTGATGGTTACAGAGTTTCTTCATGGGAGCAAAGGAAGAATATGAGCCTGTGATTCAACTTTAGTTTTGCATTTGTTTTATGGAGAGAGAGAGAAATCTAAAAACTGAACTTTAGCAATAAAAATGATAAAATAATTGATAACAATTATGTAAAGCCACAGGATGCTTAAGTTACTGAGTATTAATTATGTTCATTCTCTGTGCAGGCATGATTTGGACCCCTGAGACTCTGCCTTAGCAAGAAAGAAGTTGGAAACACTTCCATACAAAAGCCGCAGCGCATTTTTTACATGTCAGCTCCTTACAAACATGGACACATTTCCTAGCATGTTTCCACCGGGAGGAGACAGTAGGCTGAATCCTGAACCTGAGTTCCAAAATATGTTAATTGATGAAAGGGTACGATGTGAGCATCATAAACAGAATTATCAGGCTCTGAAAATTGAACACAAAAGGTACATTACTTAAATTTACAGAGAAAGTATTTGTGAGGAGGGCGCTGCTTAAAAACTTGTTACTGGAGCATATTGTATTGGCTGCATCTTTGCTTTGGAGCACACAGTATATTTTCGTTATTTTGTAGTATATTTATTTAACACTAAGTATAATAAAAATATTTTAAGTTACTTTGTTCAAATCTATTATATTAAGTGTGTTGTGAATATAGTCTAATTTGAAACTAGCAAAACATAAAACATTAAATAGATCCATATAATATGAGTGTTATAAATATGAGTGTTTTTCTTTTTTAAAATAAAATTGCTTCCAGAAATTACAGTGTTAATTATTCAATAAAAGTTTGCAAAGAAAAAACAGTTAAAAGTTTAATGAAATGTCTTATATCAGTCTTATTTTTCTGTATTATTGGTTGGGTTTATATGAAGCAGTGAATTTGGAAGTAAAATATTCATTTAAAATTGATTTTTTTTTTCAATCAGGTTGCAGGATGAATATGTAAAATTACAAAGTGAATTTAAGCGTGCGTTAAGTGAAAAGCAAGCAAACCAGGAAAGATTCCAACTGCTCCTTGAAGAGTTAAGGGCAGAATTAGTAGAGAAAGTTAGAGACATGGAAAAAATGAAACTGCAGGTAAGAAATTATATTTGAATTTATATAAAATTAAACATGTGGTTAATGAGAATAAGTAGTTTGGGCAAGATTAATGAAAATCAGAAGTTTGGGTAAATATGTTTCTTTCTATGTTTAATGGTTCCTTGCTGTATCTGCAGTTGATATAATCCAGTCCTTCTTATATTCTATACAACTTGTTTTTTCTTGTTTTTTTTGTTTGTTTGTTTGTTTTTGGTTTTTCGAGACAGGGTTTCTCTGTGTAGCCCTGGTTCTCCTGGAACTCACTCTGTAGACCAGGCTGGCCTCGAACTCAGAAATCCGCCTGCCTCTGCCTCCTAAGTGCTGGGATTAAAGGCGTGCGCCACCAGTGCCCGGCACAACTTCTTAAACTCTAACCTCATATTAAATTGCATAAGTAACATGGAGGTCATGAAAGTGTAGGTTGGATTTTTCAAAACCTACTTTTAATAATGGTTCTTAAATTTTTTAACCTCTTTTTTAATCCACCACCCACCAGAGGTAGTAGAAAAGAAAGTAGAGTATGGGGGAAGTGGACCTATTTAGAAATTCTTCTTTGGAGCACATCCAATGTGTGTTGTCTGGAAATCAGCAGTTCAGTTCACAGGTTAGCAGCAGCAGCGCGATCCACTCACAAACACTTCATGAGTGTATTATCTGTCCAGTTCGGTAGTGTTGGGATAGCAAACACAAATCAGTGGCAGTGGCGTGACCTAGCAGACACAGCCAGGCCTCTGCTGAATCATGACCAGGACCAGCAGGGACGCCAGGAGAAGTTCTCTGCTGTGCCTCTCTCAACAAAGTGAGGACGTGTGAGACCAAGAAGCATTGCAGAGCTGTCTCTGTAAGCCCATTGCTGTCACTGTGTTGAATTCTATTTATACGTCCTCCACATGGCCTCTCTCCGATCTTGCCTCACCATGTGAGTCTGTCTTAGCAAAACTCCACATGAGTCTGCATCAGCTAATGTCACTCTGCCAGCTGTCTCGAGTCTGCAGAAGTGGCAAGATGCCACCAGAGCACCACCAGAAATTCTTTGGTGAGTTTCTGTCAATGGCGTCACCGCAAGTGGAGTTCAGCAATGCAATGTAAGGCAAACAATACATGTGTGTTGTTAGTGAGAGAATAGTAAGACGGAGCAAAGCAAACCCATGCTCTTACTCCCACTGTCTGAGGGGTCATATTTATATTCCTTCCTCACACATCCTTTTATGTGTCTGCTATAGCAAAACTTCTTTTCACCAGTGTCTGCTTTGGCAAAACATCCTTTGATAAAACTGACTTTCCAAAGAAACCGCAAGTTTCTACTTCATGAAAGAATTGGCAACTTCCAAGCATTGATTCAGAAATCAAACATTAATGAATCTAAGGTGTTTTTGGTGACAGTCACTGTGTTACATTGCTTGGCTTCACTATAACCTTAGTTCCGAACATACGATTAGAGTATTTTCAGTGTACACACCATCAGGCCATGTAACATCAGTGATCATTGTCTAAAACACCTCAGCTCATATTTGAGACTGTTGTATGTATCAACTAGCAATGTTGTTTGTTGTAAGACCTAATGAGACAGTCTATATTTTTACTAAGTACTTGGTGCTTGTACATACTCATAAATGATGGCATTTTTATTCTGATTGAGTATAAGCACCCTGTGGGCAGGAGCTTGTTTTCAGTGTCTCCAGTACTTGTAGAACATTTTCTTAATTAATGATTAAGACCCAGCCCATTGTAGGTGGTCCCACCTTGGCTGGTAGTCCTGGGGTCTGTTAGAAAGCAGGTTGAGCAAGTAAATAAACAGCAGTACCCCATGGCCTCTGCATCAGGTCTTGCCTTCCGGTTCCAGCCTTGTTTTGAGTTCCTGTCTTGACTTCCTTTGATGATGAACAGTGATTTGAAAATGTAAGTCAAATAAACCCTTTCCTCCTCAACTTCCTTTTGGTCATGGTCTTTTATCACAGCAACAGAAACCCTAATTAGGATAGATCCCCTGGAACTGGAGTTGCAGAAGCTTGTGAGCAGCCATGTGGGTGCTAGGAATAAGACCCAGGTCCTCAGGAAGAGCAGCCAGTGCACTTAACCGCTGAGCCATCTCTCCAGCCCCTAGTTAAATTTTAAAAGTAATATACTATTATTTACAAATTAGTATATGTCAAACATTTTCTTCCTGTAATCTTTCTGTTTGTGTATTCTTTGGGTGTCAAAAATCCTTGAGTATTATAGCTTGCCAATGTTTGCTGACAAATGTAATTTCTTCTAGAAAAGTGTTTTTTACAAACATACCTGGTTTTATTGTACTATTTATCTGACACCACTCCCCCCCCCCCCCAAAAAAAAAAGGCCTGGTTGCTGTACTTCCTGCTCTTGTAGAGAACATGAGTTTGATGCCCAGAACCCATGTCCAGCTCACAGCTGCCTCCGACTCCACCTCTGCATACTGTGGGCATCCACACTCACATGGATATATCTATATAGGCGTGCACACACAAACACATACACAATAAATTAAATGAGTACACAGAAGGGAATGGTTTAGTTATTTACTTTAATGGTTTTTAATTTGTACAAATAATGTTAAGAAAACTTAAGTAAATTGAACAGTATCCACAAGAAATATTTCAGTGGAGGATTATGAAAGATGATTTTTTAAAATATATATCTTTTATTTAACAGTAAAAGAAAGTCTCTGTAGCATTTTCTGCTCTATTGGCTTTCATGGGCAAAAAATTAAAAAACAAAACAACAAAAACAAAAACAAAACCCATATTTATTAAAAGAATGTTTTTGCATCAACAGTCAACAGGAATAAAAGTGCCCAGGTTAATTGTAAAGATGAAATCAGACAATGCAAAGAAAGTATTAGTGCTTGGCATATAACACTTAAGTGATCTGTACCTGTTAGCTTTTATCACAGGTTCAGTATTCTCTTATGTGAAGTATATAGAACCAGAAGTATTCAGATTAATGAATTCTTCAACTTTTGCAATATTTCAGACTTCAATGATTGAATGTCTCTAATCTGAAAATCTGAAGTTCAAAATGCTCTAAAATCTGGAACATAAGCTATAGCATTGGAACATTTTGAATTTCAGATTTTTTTATGGGCCTCAGTATCTTACTAATCCGATAACACCTCAAAAAAAAAAAGTCTTCAAGGGTGAGGAATAGCAAAGAAGTTCTGTTGAGTTGGAAGAAACAAACTTCCGTATGAAGGTAGCAGTGGGTAGATGGATGGACGGTTTTTAGGAGCTGAAGGCCATAATCCTAGTAGCTGAATTCTAATAACTACTAAATTAGAAAAGAACTACTGGTTCCAGGCAAGATTTATGTCTTAGCTGCATTCACTTAACATTAAATAGAGAACATAAGCTTAGCTGTGCTTGTTACCCTAACACTGGTTCTCAACCTGGGCATTACAGCCCCTTTGGGTATCAAATGACTCTTCATAGGGGTTACCTAAGAGCGTCATAAAACATAGATCTTTATATTACAATTCAAAAGAGTAGCAAAATTGCAGTTGTGAAATAGCAGTGAAAATAATTTTATGGTTGGAGTCACCACAACACATGGAAAGTTTTGAAAGTTTACAGCATTAGGAAGGTTGAAAACCACTGCTCTAATCCATAAACACTGTAAGATAATACAGGTGTGTAATTTTAAGTCCTTTATACCATTATGTTACTCCAGTTTTGGTACTGGAAAATTGGCCACAAGTGTAACATGCCTTAAATATAGAAGTGGAATGTCAGTAAAGATAAGAATTTTGAGGATCACCAAAAAGTTTAAAGCAGCTTAGGAATGCCTAACTGATCATGATACGGTCATAATCTGGACTCTAAGGTTCAGAAGGCAGCAAGAATGTGTTCTTAGGAACTGAAGGGAAAGAGACTACTTGTTAATGTGTTATATCGTACATGAAGCTTATTAGTGGGGTAAATAGTAACAGTAGTAAGAAAAATGACAGTGACTAATATTGATTAATCAGCTTAAAGATTTAAGGGACTGGAGAGATGGCTCAGTCAGTACAGTTTCTGCCATACAAATGAGGTCCTGAGTTCTGGTCCCCACCTCCTTCATAAAAAGCTGCTGGGCATGACAATACCTATCTATAATGCTGGGTGATGGTATTGGTGTTATATGGGAGATAGAGACAGGTAGAGCCCTAAAGTTCTCTAGCTATATTAGTTAGTTACAGGTTCTTTGAGGAATCCTTTCTTTAGAAAGATGGAAAAGAGATTAAGGAAGATAGGAAGACATGTGCTTACATGTGTATTTGCGTACACATGTGCATATAATTTACAACAGTGTAAATACCCCTACCCTCATATACACAGAGAGAGATTTAAAAGTAAAATATAGATTGTCCCACTTGTCTTTTGTTGCCTGTAGTAAAAGTGAAATATATAAGATTAATTGAAGGAAGAACTCTTGAACAAAAGAAAACAGACTGGATAGTTTTCAGAAAAGTTCTCTGCCTTTCCAAAAGACAAAAATGCTAAACATCAGACATACCTATTGACCAGTTACAACTGCATCTTAAGATCTCAGATTGAATAAAAGAATCAAGTAATCACAGAAAGAATCTTGTCAAGAGAGACTATATTTCTCCTCTTTTTTCTCAAACCAGAGAGCCCCTAAGAAGTTTGAAGTATCAAATAAAATTTGGGACTGTTGTTATTGTTTGTCACTTTCACCTCTTGAAGATCTAAGTTATCCTGTAATGTTATTTAAAGTTCTTTCTTATCTTACTGAGGTCCTATTAATTTTAGTCTTTTTCTTTTACGTATGTATACATTCATTTTTTTCTATCTGAAATATCTTCTCTCTTTGTTTTTACTTTTTAATAGCTTTTGTTTGCTACTTTATTATTCCTTGTGTGTATGATTTATTTATCATGCCATAATTGGATTTATTATGAGAAGATGCATACTTCAATTTGAGTCTTTGCACCCATTAGAAAGTTGTCTAGGTTCTTTGTATACTTCCATGTAGCTACTTTGTGGGTTTTTTATGAGGTTTGGCTAACTCATTGCATATAAGGTACTCAGAACAGAATGGTATATAAATTATCATACATTACATAATGTTTATATAGAGAAGACTTTCATTTAGTAGAATGTATTTTGAGCAACTGTGGACTATTGAATAAATGAATGAGACTGAACATTATTCATGTTTTCAAAGAAACTCATATAAATAGGAGCAATACTATTTTTCTAGCCAGCATTTGTTCATTTGTTCTTTTTATTGATTCACGAAACAGGAATTCAGTAGTTCCTATATGGTAGGCATTGATGGAAGGTGTTGGGAAAATAATGACAAATCTTAGAGACAGGAGTCTTCCCATATGTTGCTTACATAAATATTAATTATTCACTGAACTGAGTTCTGTAAGAGAGCATGACAGAATAGAGCCACAATTAGTTTTTCTGGTCAAAATAACAATTATGAATTTTTTTTTTCTTTTAAGACAGGGTTTCTGGGTGTAGCCATAATTGTCCTGGAACTTAGTCTGTAGACCAGGCTGGCCTCGAACTGGGATATTCACCTGCCTCTGCCTCCCAAGTGCACCACCATCCAGTATAAAACTTGTCATTGATTTTTCACTAGTCATATTACTGGGATTTTTGACATCTCTGATATCAAGATTAATATTCTTAAAGTATTGTTTCAGGGATTGACTGTACTTAGTTCTTTTTCTTTCACCCATTCGTGTGTGTGTGTGTGTGTGTGTGTGTGTGTGTGTGTGTGCATATTTGTACATACTTGTAACACGTGTGTGTGCATATGCATGTGTATGCCATTGCATGTGGAAGCTTGAGTCTCACATTGAGATTCATTCTCAGTTGTTCTTCTACCTTCTTCATTGAGAGGAGATCTAGGTGGAACCCAGAGTTGGCTGACAAAGGCTAGTCTTACTAATCAGCTTGCTCTGGGGCTCCTTGGTCTCCACCTTCTGACTCTACAGTTATGGTAGTTAGCTACCATAATTGCACCCATGGCATGTACATTAACTGTGGGCTATTTCTTCAGCCTTAGAAGTCATATTTAATGATTATAAAAATTAACTACAGTGTAAAAATGTCTGTAACTAATACCTGTTGTAGAAGCGAACTTGAAGAAGGGAGAATTCTTCATTTTTGTATTTATAGTTGTTTATATTTCTGTATATATTAGGTATTAACACCACAAAAATTGGAATTGGTAAAAGCCCAACTACAACAGGAATTAGAAGCTCCAATGCGAGAACGTTTTCGGACTCTTGATGAAGTAAGTAATGAAGGAGAAGAGCTGCATTCATCTGTCTCCACGGAAAGCATCCTCCACTTACCCAGTCCTCTGCTTGGCAGGCTGCAGTGGACTCCGTTATCTCTGTTCTCTTTTCTTCCATCTAGGTTGGTCTCCCCGATGTTTGCTTGGCGCTGACAAACCGGTGTGATTCTTTGCATTAGTGCTGTATCTGCTTTGAATACTGTTTTTAGATCTTTTGTCTGACTCCTTAATCTCTTGCAAATCTGCCCCAAGTGTCACTTTTCACTAAGCCTACTTTGGCTGCTTCCAGTGCCATTTCTCCACTCACTAGTCTAGCCTGCTCTCATGCCACTACTTAAACTTTAGGAGTTTACTTAGCCCTCTAGCTTTTCTCTAGTACCTCTTAGCTTCTCATGTGCTGTTTTGCTTAATTATTTTGACATTTGTTTAGTACTTCTAGAGTGGAAGTTGCATGAGAGGAAGAACTTGGTTTTTGTTGACAAGTTTCTAAGAACAGTTTAAATGAAAGGGTGGATTTCACGTAAACAGGATTTGTTATGTTCCCTGTTGCGTTGATAATATACTCTGACAAAAGCCACGTATAGAAGGAACAGTTTGTTTTGGCTTATGGTTTGAGGGAACAGTCTATCATGGTGGGGAAGGCACAGCAGCAGGATTATGAGACAGTTGGCATATCTACTGCTCTGAAACAGTGTGGTGAATACCTGTGCTCCCTCCTTTCTCCTTTTCTTTAGCTCAGAACTTCAGCACACTGAGTGGTGTACCCTCCCATACAGTATGTCTTCCCTCCTCAGGTACCCTAAATTGGCTAGTTCCTCGAAGGTACTCACAGACGCTAACCACATCTACGTAATCCTTCAGAGATGTCTTAGAGGGCTTTCTTCTAGATGATTCTAGATCTGTCAGGTGGACAGTCAGTATTACTGAACACACAATCTCAAAAAGAAAAATGCTTGTTGTTTTTACTTTGGGTTATGACAAGAATTCTTGTATTACTAAATGTTTGATAAAGGTGACAGGAAAAGAATGCAGAGAGGTGAATTAGGTACTGGCACAGACATTTTATATGCTAACTTTAAAAATATATATCAGGACTTAACATATATAAATATTACTGTTCCCTTAAAAATGAACCCCTATAGGAGATTGGAGTAGTCTAAAATACTGCCATTGTGTGGGAAGGCTTGGAAAATTGTCTTCTGTAATGATTTATTGATTGATAAGCCCGCGTTTTCAAATATGCCTCTAGCAGCAACATCTTGGGCATATTATCTGTCAGGGTATCTACTATGTGTGGCTATAGATTGAAGTTTTTGTAAATAAAATCAGCAATACCAAAGGTAATCAAGGAAATACAAGCAGCTTTAGTCACAGTACGTATTCGTATAATATTAGCACCCCCAGTTTTTAGCTTATAAATCAGCTTAGAAATCTTTCAGTTAAAAAATTATTAAATTGCATTATTTAGGAGTCTGACTTTATTATTGCTTAGTTTCCTGTTGTGTATCTGGAGTGCCAATGACTTTTATAGAGGGCTGGGTGGCTAGGGCACCCTTGCTGTTTCTGGTAAGTTGGGAGAGTTGGGATGGTGCATATTCTTCAGGCTAGTATATTTGAGTCCAACTATTGCAATATTTGATCAAACCTTAAGTTAGTATACTAAGTATTCAATAACCTTTTGTTCTACTTTGAGTTTATCGTGTCTGACTTTTAGAGAGGGATCTTTGCTATACTTGTTGAAATCTAGCTGTATTTTGAAAGACATACCACATTCTTAACTAATATTTAAGTACAGAGGTGGTGATTTTGATGTTATATATTTATTATTACAGTGAGAATCAATGAAGACAAAAAAATTGCTTGAATGGTAATTTTATTGGTACATTTCAAGGAGGGTACTAATCTGTTTCATTATTTTGTTTTCTTTTTTCATGAGTAAAAGTACATGTATGTGGTATGTATATATGTGTATGTGCCCTTGCATGTGGGTGTTGGGCACATGTTTAAGTGCATGTGTGAAGACCAACGTTGATGTCAGGAGTCCATTACACTTTACCTTATTCATGAGGCGGGTTCTCTTATTTGAACCCAGCATTTACTGATTCAGGTAGTCTGGCTGCTCCCAGTCTCCTGCTTCCCAGTGACTGCAATTACTAGCAGGCCACCAGGCCCACCACACATTGCCATTGTTCTGGAGTTCAGAGCCCTTGAGCAGGAAGCATTGTAACTGCTGAGCTAACGCCCTTGCTCTCATTTGCATTGCTGTTAAGCTGATTTTTTTCTTTCAGATTGGCTGTTAATATAACTAAGAGTTATACCGTGCAGGGATTTTTGGAGAGTACAAATTTGACTTGTAAGTGTGTCATGTGCTGCAATCTCTCTGTAATTTAGGAAGTGGAAAGGTACAGAGCTGAGTATAACAAGCTTCGCTATGAGCAGACATTTCTCAAGTCAGAGTTTGAACACCAGAAAGAAGAGTTTACTCGTATTTCAGAAGAAGAAAAAATGAAACACAAGTCAGAGGTATGTAATTAGTTGCACTGGTTTGTTAAAGGTTATTCTAGTGAGTGAAATTTTATGGTTATATAGTTTTATAAATTCCAAATTAAAAATATTTGTTTTCTTTTATTGTTTGTCAGCAATTTCTTGTGTGTACTTTCCTTTGGCTATTTATTTCATTTCTGTTTTACTTTGCCCTAGCCAGTGGAGATGGCTATCACACAGTCTCATGTTGTTCATTGATACGGAGAGGGGATTTTCTCTGTAAATATTACTTACTTGAGTCCTTATTAGTATTTTTCTCCCTATTTAGGACCAAAGTAGGTAGCTCTAGTGTAAGCCTTTGTGCTGTTGTCGCTGTTGTAGAGCATCAGCCTCACTCTCCCCTTGGACGGACGGACAGACGGACAAACAGATGCCTAGAACTGCAGCACTGGCTCACACACTCCCCACAGCATGCACTCCGCTTTCATCTGTTGCTTTCCACAGTCTTGTTACTCACTCTGCAGTTTGTCTTCTATTTCTGCTGAAACTGTTTTCCTTCATTCTCTAGGTTATTCTTTATTGTTTTTTTTTTTAATTATACAAGGGGACAAATACAATTGTATTCTAATGTTCATAAAACTAGACTGATATTTGTAGCAGTGTGCTGCATGCTATATAGAAATAGCAACTACATACTATTGATATCATTGTATTTATTTGTAATTAAACTATTTGTACTTTCCTTTTGTTGTTACCAAATATTTGTAATGTTTTAGGCATCTAAGAAAGCTAAGACAACAATATTTGGCTTAGACCAATTTACTTTTATCAATGAGCAGTTTCTTGGTTGTTCCATAAGTAAGAAACTATCTCGATTCTTGATCATTTGAGGTTTGTAATACAATAGTTCTTGAACATTATGGATATTTAAAATGGGTTTCACATTTGGCTGTTTTTTCCCTTACAGTTTTATTTGTTTTATTTAGGTATAATTTCATTTTAATTTTAATAGTAAGATGAGAAAAGACTTATTCATTTGAAATTTAGGAAGCTGAGGCATCAGCTAGCTTATCAGTAGAATGTAGATATCCCAACTTTTATATCTCAGCTCACATTTTAGAGTTTTTAGTTTGAAATGATCAGTGATTCGAGGTTATCACTCTTGATTAGTGGCAACCCCTTGGCTTCAATTTTATTAAGAGTTGAGCTGATTGATACTGTTTGTGATTGTAAAAGTCTTCATTCAAATATGTAAATATGGCGGACTCAATGGCTTGTAAACATTGTGTTGTGAAAGTGGAAGTGATAATGATACCCACTTCCTTGTAAGGTGGAGGATTAGTGTGTTGAGTAGTGCTGAGGTTTGCATGGTGGTGCCTCAGGTTGGACTTTGCTTTTGGAATCAGTTGGTGTGTTACTTGATGGTGATTGTATGTCTTTTTCAGTCTCCTGATTTTGTTGGGTTTGTTGTTGTTGATCTAAAACTGTTATCACTAGTATATTTTTCTCTTACAGAACACCAAATAATTTTGAAACTTTAGGTATTTTAAGGGGTTATTCTAGAGTCTAGAACAGTAAGACTTTCTGTTCTTCCTGGTCCCCAATTCCTCACTCACTGCCGTACTTCAGTTCCTGCACAGGCGCAGTACTATAGGCAGTAAAGCCTGGTGAGGCAGCTGCATTAGGGAACAGCAGATCATAATTTTAATTAGAGTTTATAGGAATAGCAAATGTAATTTCAGAGTTTCAAAGTAGAGTTTACCTTCTGAAAAACCATGACTCACTTAAGAGTAATTGTTAGTTTGTAGCAATGTAGTGTGTTTTCAGTGACACACACACACACACACACACACACACACACACACACACACTAGTTGTTTTTTTTAATTTAATTTTATTTATATTGGTGTTCTGCCTCCATGTTTGTCTGTGTAAGGGTATCAGATCCCCTGGAACTGGGATTACAGACATTTGTGAATTGCCATGTGGGTGCTAGGATTTGAACCCGGTCTGAGCAGCCTGTGCTCTTAATCACTGAGAAATTTCTCCAGGCTCCCCACCCTGTTTTTAGATAGATAATAGTTTTAAAAAAGATATAATACTGTTATACTATGGATAGACTGTAATTATAATAGAACTCCCCACCCCTCAAGACAGGGTTTCTCTGTGTTGTCCTGGCTGTCCTGGAACCTGCTCTGTAGACTAGGCTAGCCTCTAGCTCAGAGGTTTGCTTGCCTCTGCCTGCCACCCAGTTGCTGGGTACATGCCACCACCACCTGGTTAAAAAAAAATTACAGTGTAATGAGAAACCAAAAATAAGTATGAGACCTGCTTATTTCACTGTCCTAAAATTGAACTTAATACATATTTCTAACACTTGACTGTAATTGAATTTTCCTGCATCAATTAAAGACTGTAGGATCATGTATGTTTAACCCATACAGATAAAAACAAACACACTATTCCTTAGTTTGTTCATTTTTGTCAGAATTCTTTAGGACTTTTTTTAAAAAAATTATGCACTTTATGTGTATGAGTGTTTTACCTGCATGTATGTATATGTACTACATGCATACCTGGTACCTGCAGAAGTCGGAAGAGGGTGCTAGGTCTCCTGGAACTAGTTAGAGATAGTTGAGAACTGCCAATGGGTGCTGGGAACTCAACTCATGTCCTTTGGAAGAACAATAAATGTTTTTATCCACTGTGCCATTTCTCCACCCTCCTTCAGAAGTTTTTAAAGTTTTTGTTTTTTCCTTAATGAAGACTTCAGGAATTTATATATCATCATTTGAAGAATGAATTCACAGAAAGAATTCACACAATAAACACAGAAGAAGTTATCTTTATTTTTATGAAAAAAATGTTATCCTTTCTCCTATTTGGCTGTAAGTCTGAAAGCTTCCTAAGGGTAAATGCTGAAGGTGCATATGTAGTCATTCCTCTGAGTTGCCGAATTGGAGTTTAGAACTGAACTCCTGACAGTGGCCTGACACTGGACTTGACAGACACACTAGTATTTTGCATGGTAGCTTCTGAGTATTGAGTTGATTACTAGCTAGTGCCTCTGTATGAGGAACCTATACAAAGCCAGAGAAGGAATGAAAATGGTCCAGACAAAACAGTACCCAGACTCACATGGAGCTGGTCCAAATTTACCATTACATCAGCCAGGATGGAAAATCCCTTGATGAACAATGCATTGAGTTAGCTGTAACTAAGCGCTCTTCTGGTTCTAGCAGGCATACAAGTAAGACTTGAAAAGATCGAATATTTGAAGATATTTATCTCTATCCCAGGATAAAGATCCAAAGGAATATAAAGGAAATAAAAGGACCTAGCACTAAAAAACAAAGTCAGGGTCTGGTATCCAGTGGACAACAATTTGCAGCTAATAATTGATTTTACATTTAATGAAGAACTTTACCAGGTCTCTATAATATTTACCAGAAAGTATGTTACTTTCTGGTACTTTCTAAATCGTTCTATAGGACCAGCATTATCCTAATACTAAAGTTAGTCCTTCTGAGTATGAAGTACTCCCACACCCTGCCCTGCTGTTATAGTGGGCAGTGCAGGGAGTGAGGGCTTCCTTCTTCACCAGGTAGTTGTGAGTGAGATACTGTGCCCCGACCTGCTTGTGTTTCATCAGAGGAGGTGGATAGTACACGCATTATCATTCAGTGGTGCTTGTGCTACACTTTCCTTTCAACAGTGACTTCATAAGAAGCAAAGTAAGACAAATTTTATTTTTGATTCAGAGTCACAAAAATAGGATATTTCAGGATTTAATTGAAAATCAGTTGTCTCGTATCAAAACCAAGAAAGTTCTAAAACTAAATGTAAGATGGCAATAGATGCTAACACTGAGATGATAGATACTATACTCTATCATTATCTGATAAAGGATTATTTTTTTTTTTTAAATCCAAGCTGGGCATGGTGATACATGCTTATAATCTTAGCACTTTGGAGACTGAATCAGGAGGAATAAAACTTCAAGGTGAGAGGTCGGGCTCAGTGGTTAAGAATGTACACTGTTCTCTGGTCCCCAGCAACCATGTTGAATGGATCATTACTGCCTGTGGCTCCAGCTCCAGGGGATCCGACACTTTTACCTTTTGTTAGCCCCACTGTACTTACATGCACATCTCCACACAGACACACACACCTAAACACATAACTAAGAAAGAAAACATTTTAAGAGTTTAAGCTGAGCCTTGACTACAACTTTAAGGCTATCTTGGACTATGTAGAATGCTGTTTCAAATAAATTAAACAGTGGTTGGAAGGACACTGTTGGCAGAAGAAGGCAGGTAAGAATGACAGCGTTCTTACAAGCCAGAAGGAAGTATAGGAGTAGCTTTAAAATACTGAAAACCAAAGTCTATGTGCTTGATTCTAGAGCTTAACTATTCCTGTATGCTACACCATAAAGGCAACAAAAACAAGGACAGATTACAGCAGTTCGGCACTCTACCTTTCCCTGTGTGTGCCTCGGGTTATGGAGTGATACGATTGTCCTTTGAAAAGGAAGCCATCCACTCTCTGTAACCCCTGATCTGTTCCTGTCCACTTTTTCTACTTCAGCTTTTAGAAAAGCAAAATTGGTTAACACCAAACGTCTTACCTGTCAAGCAAGTTTTTATTCTAAAGAGAATAAAGTAAATGTGAATGTGACTGCAATACAGGCAGATTTGGACAGATGTCAAAGAAGAGAAATTAGAGAAAGACCTTCGGAAATTGAGAGGAAGAACTGAGATAAAAACAAATGAAGGACTTCAAGGAAAATGACATGCGAATCTGATTAACAGTGGAAGAAAAGACAGAACTGAGGATGTGTCCAAAATCCGTGCCTAGATGGATGAGCCAGGAGTGTTGTGATGGCAATGATTGAATGTAATAGGCTGCTCAACTGCAGGTTTTGTGTTTGCGTCTCTGCTGAGCTGTACACATCTTTACTGCCTAAAATAGTGCTGGTTACAAAGTACTTAGTATTTGGTATGCAAGTGATTCATGAGATTACTACTTAGAAAGCAGTGGTCAACAGTTTGGGTAGGAAGGGTTTTTGATAGTGAATTGTGGTTGAGGAGTCATAATTTCTAATCTAGACTGCCATTTGGTAGTTGTCATTGCTTCAGCCGCCACTGCAGGTCTCACACAAGTGCCTCTCAAGTGTTAGCTGTGTGACCTTATATTTATAATGGGCACTGTAAAAGTATGGCTACTAACTTTTTATCTCACTTGAAGGCACTGTTGTCTGAACCTATGGTATACTTTCTCCTTACCCAGCTGAGCCATCCTACCAATAACAATAGCATGGTTTAACTGCTTGCAGCTGAGGATGTAGCTTAGTGGTAAAATGCTACTTTACCAAGTGTATGACTCTGCATTTAGTTCCCACCACTGTCAAAACAAAACATGTCTTTGAGTTACTTTATGCAAATGCTAAACAGTATCTTACAAAATCACCCAGCCTAAGCCCTTCATTTAAACTGAAGCTGAGATAAAATTAACGGCTGATCAGGGGTGTTCAAGAACCCGGAAAACAATATAGGCTAGCTCCATTGCCCTTGACTGCCTTCTAGAACTTGAAGCCTGTTGCTGAAGACACCACATATTTTTGTCACAGAACTTGAAAAATCAAGCTGGTACTGACGTGGAAGGCTCTTCCCTGAGGTCTAACTCCCCTAGGATTTGAAGGTGCTCTGCAAGCTGCCAAGGGAGAAAAGTAATCAACGGTTGTACCCAGCTGTAAAGCCTGTGGACCACAGTAAGCACTGGCCAGGCAGGCTGCTGCAGCAGTGCAGTAGTGGCGCTTAGATCTTGAGGGTAAACCAGCAATCATCTAATTGGACTTAAGGCCTACTCAGTAGGAAGGAATACATGCCTACTGCTGTAAACCCAGCCAAGAACCCATGGAAAGGTCATAGACCCTAGAGGGTAACCTACTGATATTTCTCTAAATAAATATAGCTTTTAACTGTCCTAAATATTTATCTTTAGAGAAGTATCTCTCTCATCCTTCATCAAAGAAACTTCTTCTGCAGCAGTTGGAGGATGCTACAGAGATTTATATCTGGTCGAGATGTAGAGAGTATGTGACTGGGATGCATAACCCTGGCTGGGACCTCTACAGCACAACCTCTATACCTAAGGCTCACAGAGTATCACGGAAGAGGGGCCAGGAAGCTTGTAGAGTTTGCAGAACTGGGACAGTTGCTGTGAGAAAGTGACTTCTAGACGTGTCATGAGTACTGCATCTACCAAGTCTCAACTGTGTGGTTGCCTGCTTATGACTTACATCACTCAGCATGCCAGAGGTGGGGATTTCTCAGGGCTCTACCCTCTGAAGAACTAACTACAGGCACTCAGTGGCTGCTGAGGGAGGGAGAGTCTGCTTTCTCCAGAGATGAGAGACCTCTGACAAGTTCCCCATTCAAAGTGGCCAGCCCTGCGTACATGTACATATGGGCAACAGTAACTGGACTCAGTAGGTTGTATGTTTGTATGTCTGTTCACTACAATATTTCCAGAAACAGTAATTAGAGAAGGAGGTGATGAATTTGAGAACATAGAGGGGAAGATGGGAGTTGGAGAGGATGGTTATAGGGAGGGATGAAAATGATATAAATACAGTATGTTTATTTAGGAAATTCTTTAAAAGTTAACAATAATGTGGCTTAATACAGACTCATATAGTTAGTTGAAAGAGGAAGAAACTGAATAAATATAGTCCAAGAAAAAACGTGGAAGAGAATTACTCTACATAAAAGATTGGGGAGGTAATAGGAGAGATGAATTCGTTATACTTTTTTTCTGTTTATTTGGTGTTTTTTGATTTTGTTGTTTTTGTGGGGAGTGGGCACGGTGCTTGGGGTTAAACCCTGGGGACAATCTTGTACATACTAAGTGAGTATATCAGTCAGCCATTGGTTGGGCTTTTGATGCTTGTCTTCATGAATGAGTTTTATTTTTCTCGAAACATATGTTTACTGGACACCTTCATCTTATGCCCTGTTGCTATCTTGAATAGCCATCACGTACAAATTTAGACTTGGAGTTTGTAAGTTGTAGGGCTAAAAATGACCAGAGAGAACCTCACTTGGTGTTTTGAAATGAGGAAACAGCCTGTGGAAGCTCACACTTTTGAGAGCTCAGCCAGCATTGTCTGTGTCCCAGAGCATTCCCTTAGATTTAGGAGTGGTCATTGTATTGGCCTTGCATGAATTTCTATCATGGGCTTGTGAAGTTTATGTGTTTTAAATAATTATTTTATCGTAATATTTACCATTTTGATTTTTAGTCAGCTTCTGATTAAGCTCTGTGTCAGACACTGTGGGGAGAGAGGGAAAAATAGGGCAGCATCCTTTCCCTTAAAATTGAGTCATGCTGAGTACAGAATGAGGAACGTGACGGTTCAGACGGTTTTCCTTTTTGTTTCATTTCCACACCTGAGCTTTCATGTTGTGTGATTTTTAATTTTAATTTACTGACTTGTAAAGCATGTTCATGACTGAGAATTCAATCATTTAGAGCTTGTGTACTTCCTTTGCAATTATTAGGTCGCACGGCTGGAGAAGGACAAAGAGGAGCTACATAACCAGCTGCTTGGTGTTGATCCCACGAGAGACAGCAAGCGAGTGGAGCAACTTGTCCGAGAAAAAACCCACTTGATTCAGAAAGTGAAAAGCTTAGAGACTGAAGTGGCAGAATTAAGGGCAGAGAAAGAGAATTCTGGTGCTCAGGTAGAAAATGTCCAAAGAATACAGGTGAGGCAGTTGGCTGAGATGCAGGCTACACTCAGATCCTTGGAGGTAAGGTTTTAATTGCATCCCAGTAGAGTATGGCATGAGCTTTAAAAGTGCACTTGACAAGCCTTTGGTTTTCAGAACATAAATACATGCTTGGCAATCTAATGCTGACGCAGTTGTGTGCTCCCAAGTGTCCATGTAAAGAAGGAAGGTTCTGACTCATCAGCAGTGGCTGTGCTGTGCATTTATGAGGGGATAGTCATTCTTTGGGAGTTAGCATCTGAGTGAAATGACTTTAAAATGTCACAAAATATAATATACAGAATATCCCCCAAGTTTTCAGGACCAGAGTCATCTAAAAACAGAATAATTATTTTGAAATCATAAATTTCTTACACTAGAATTTAAAACCTTAAAGTCAGAAATTCTGTTTGAGCAAACATATTACATATAACTTAAAACAGCTCTCTAGCCAAAGTGATAAAAGTTAGCTGGCTACTAATGCATCCAGATCTTGAGTGAGTTCTTTCCCTGAGCTTGTTAGAGAAAGAACAGTGTTGACAGAGCCACACTGGGACTTCAGAGGAGTCACTTAGGAACGCTCTCAGCGTCCATTGTATTTAGACATGCTGATGCCTCTTAGTTCATGGGGCCTAAGATGGAGCAGAGATACTGCTCTCATCTTCATTTATTTTGGCCAGTTTGTGTTTTCCTCCTTTGGGATAGTTATGGAATCTATAAGATCTAAAAGGAAATTATAGGCACATGGTTCGTAGTTAATATTCAATTTCGAAATACTAAACGATGCTGAGGCGATCAGCTGGTACATGGAATGTGTTAGTAAGTTTTAAAGAATAGAAATCACTTGGCGAGGGAGTGGGGAGGGTGAAGTCTATGTCAGTCCATTTTTAGTTTCCACAATTAAACTTGTTAGGGTCATTGAACATTAGACTTAAGCCAGTTTATAGTAAGATAGTGTAAGTTGCCATTTTGTGCAGTCCTTAATATATTGGCACAGTGACAGAGTAAGGGGAAAGTTGCAGTTGAATAGTGTCTGGTCCCATAGTTGTGAAGTTTGACCAAGGTCATCTAGAGTGACTATTTTCCGGGTAAGCTGAATGATGACAAAAGACAGATGGCTCATTTGGGACATTTTTCAGAAGAGCCCGTGTTTAATTTTTATCATTTGTCAGATGAAATGAGAAACAAATACATGACAGCAAATAGTATTTTTCTCTAGTGTTTCACGGCTGTTGTTGTATGCAAAGAAATACCATTTTATATTTAAAGAAAATAATTGTTGTTCTCTGAGTTATTTGCTGAAAGTCCTTTTTATTTTTGTTAGAGATTTATTTATTTATTTTGTGTATATAAGTATACTGTAGCTGTCTTCAGACACAACAAAAAAGGGCATAGGACCCCATTACAGATGGTTGTGAGCCACCAGGACCTCTGGAAGAGCAGTCAGTGCTCTTAACCTCTGAGCCATTTCTCCTGTTCAAAGTCCTTTTTTAATACATTAAACATGCATAGAAGACATAAACCTGAAGTTTATCCTGTAAGTGCAGAAACACTCATTTTCTTCATCGTGAGTAGAAATGTCTCAAAGCTTTCAGTTTTCCTCTCTGGTAAGAGCACTTAGAGTAAACTTCTGGTGATTTAGGGATTTAATTGTGTGATAAGGTCAGAAGCCTCTTTGCCTATGCTTCAGAAGTTGCCAGGACAGTTGAGAGTTTGTCTGTCTCTTCTTTTGGTTTTAAAAAAAAATCTCCATTGAGAAAAGTGTGAGAGGCCCATGTACCATAGCACCTGTGTAGCAGTCAGAGGACAGCTCGGGAGACTTGGTGCTCACCTTCCGCCATGTAGGACCTGGGGATCTAAGTGAGGTTACCGGGCTTGGCAGCAAGCACCTTTACCCACTTCCTGGGCCTTGTAAGCCTCCTCCTTGTCTACTTTCTAAACTGCTTTTTCATAACTGTTGTGAACTAGACAGTCTAAACAATGTTAGAATTATGTCAGCATTCCCATCTTAAGGTGTGTGAGTACTTTCTCTCCTGAGAGAAATGAAGTTGAATTCTACAGCTCTGGTTGAGAAAAGTTACTTTGGCCAGGCGGTGGTGGCGCACGCCTTTAATCCCAGCACTTGGGAGGCAGAGGCAGGCAGATTTCTGAGTTTGAGGCCAGCCTGGTCTACAGAGTGAGTTCCAGGACAGCCAGGACTACACAGAGAAACCCTGTCTTGAAGAAGAAAGAGAGAGAGAGAGAGAGAGAGAGAGAGAGAGAGAGAGAGAGAGAGAACTTAAGGACATGTTAGTGTTGCTTAATTTTTGAATAATTAATTTTTGTGTTTGATTGCACAGTCATTTTAAATAATGCTTATTTTTAATATAATGTGAAAGATTATGGATGTATCTTAAAATCTTTTGTCTTGAAGGCTGAAAAGCAGTCAGCTAAACTACAGGCTGAACGCTTAGAAAAAGAGCTACAATCAAGCAATGAACAAAATACCTCTTTAATTAGCAAGTTGCATAAAGCTGACCGAGAAATAAGCACGCTGACCAATGAAGTGAGTTGCCATCCTTTGCTTCCTCAGGAGAGCTTGCGGCTGCACAG
Organism: Rhabdomys pumilio; assembly: GCA_030674055.1. Taxonomy (NCBI): domain Eukaryota; kingdom Metazoa; phylum Chordata; class Mammalia; order Rodentia; family Muridae; genus Rhabdomys; species Rhabdomys pumilio. The sequence goes on from JANHMN010000021.1 coordinate 16,707,952, forward strand.
TGATAAAGAAATTTGCTGTTTGAGTAATTCTCTGTGTGGAAATCCTTTTTGACCCTATCAGTTTATCTTTTAACTGTGATGCTTTCTAGCTGGTCTGTGTTCTCTACCCATGCAGAGCCCTGTATGGCCTTCAGGTCTTCTTCAGCCGTCAGCATCCGGTTTTCTTCCTATCACCTCACTCCTCGTCACTGACTTTCTTAGAAAGAGCTCACTCTCCCTGGGGTCTCTGTGCTTATGTGCCTGTCACAAGCTTTCCTTCCCCCACATGGTTACATATCTTGCTTCCTCCCTTTCTGGGTGGGAACCTAAAAGAGGCCTACCTTCCCCATCTTCAGAATAGTAAAATAGTATTTTCCCTCTTCTGCCTTAATCCTTGTTTTTCTAATCTGCTGTTTTTCTTTATAACTCTTAATGCCATCCGATATATATTTTTTTATTTTTAAAATATTTTATTTTTATTTTATGTGTGTTCCTGCATCTGTGTGTTGCTTTACATGTGTCTGGTTCTCAAGGAAGCCAGACATGGGCATCAGATCCCCTGGACTAGAATTACAGATGGCTGTGCACCGCTGTATAGGTTCTGAATTTTTGCAAGAGCATCAAGCGCTCTTGACCACTGAGACATTTCCCTAGCCCCTGTTTATTTTTGTTCTTTTAAAAATCTCTCCTTACCACTTTGTCCTTTAACTGAATGTCAGCTCCATGATAGCAAACATTGCTTTCACTACAGTACTTTTAGCTCCTGGGAAAGCATACTCACACAGTAGATACTTGTGACTATTTCTCCAGTAAGTAACCTTAACATGATTTGCTTGTAAATTATCATTTAAAATGAAACTTGAATGTTAAGTAATCTTTGTCAAAAGTTTTCTCATTCAATTTTCTCTCACCAAATACAATATATATATATGTATATGTATGTGTGTGTGTGTGTGTGTGTGTGTGTGTGTGTGTGTGTGTGTGTATGGTATCTCAAAACCAGAAATGAGATAGCAATAAGAAAAGTATTTTGTGGAAAATGGCTTTGTAGTCAGGCAGATTGAATGTAAGGATTTTTTGTTAATTAGCTTTATGACTTTGGTATTTCTCTTTGAAACTTTAGTATCTACCTCCATAAACATATATTTAGAGTTGTGGAAAAATTAAATGAGGTATTATACACAAAGTGCTTGTCATAAATTCTAACAAATACTTCCTAACATACTGCTGTTTTCAGCTTTGGACCTTCCTAAGACCCTGAAAATAAGATTGGTTTCCAAATCAGGGAAGTCATTTTACGTTCATGAGAGCAGTTATATAAAATCACGGTAAAAAATCCAGGATGACCTACAGGTTTAAAAACAAACACTATTCACTGTAGCCTAGTAGAAATGTATGTGCTTTAACTAAATTTAACTAAACTAGGACTGAATGCAGCCTGCGTGGCACCTTTGGGACTATGAAAAATAGGTGACATGGAGGGAATCTTCATTCAGTTCTAGCCTGATTTCTCTACACCATGCATGTATGATGCGTGGAGTCTTTTGCAAAAGGGTCTTATCTAGTTTTGATAGGTGACCAGGAGGAGTACTTTAGTGACACTGAGGAAGAGGAGGCAGAAAGAATGTCTTCCTTGCCAAGAACTTACCCTACCCCTGGTCCTGGGGATTTTGTTTAGTAACCCATGGCTGCAAGGATGAGTTTTTCTTTTTTAGCTTTGCAGGGTAGTCTGTTTAGAATTGTCCCCACCCTCCTGTTAGTAGGTTTCTGTGTAGGTGTTCCATACCTTCTCTGTTTTCACTGTGGCCATGCAAACAGTCCACTCATCTCACTCTCTTTCTTGTCATCCTGCAACTTGGTGACTATAAGTTTTTCTACAGAAAACTAACATACTAATCATGTAGACTCAGCATATTCTTATTACTGTTTTTTCATACAGCTAAACTGCATTCTGCTTTGGGAAAGAACTCTGTATTCTATTAATATAATTTAACTTTGAATCTTTCTTTTGAAGAATTGTGATAAAATTGGATGAAAATTTGTGATTGAAACAGTAATTTTAGATGTATTGGATGTTACCCTTGGAAGATAATCTACTTAACTCTTTTCCCATTAAAAGTCCCAAGATGACAGTGGGTAAATTTAATTACTGGTCCCTTTTTATGAGGGTTGTCCTCTGATCTCCATATATATACCTTGCATTTGCATGCCCCTTCCCCAATTAATAAATGTAACTTAAAATTTTATATTCCTTCACACTGCAGAATATACGCATTATTTTTCTTTCAGTTTATGTATAACATACAAGTATTGTAGCTAATGTTTCATTTAATTCAGCTGACATGAATGATACTAAAAGTAAGTAAAATTAAGCAAATAAAAAAAGTTTTTTTGAGGCAGGTAGTTTTGGCTGTCCTGGAACTCACAGTGTAGACCAAGCTGTCCTCGAACTCACAGAGATCCATCAGCCTCTGCCTCCTCAGTGCTGGGGATAAAGGTGTGCACCACCACACCCAGCTGCAAATACAATTTTCGAAGGTTAAATATCCATGCATACATATATTTTTCTCCTTTCCTCCCCACCTCCCTTTTTGAGGTATTAGGAATGCAAGTTATGCTTTTGTGTGTACTGGGCAAGTACACTACCAATGAATTGCATTCCCAACCATAGTTATTTAGGTATGTATTTAATTTTAGATACTATTAGTCTATAGGTTTAAATTTAGGTTATGTGTTGTGGCCAGATCTGCCCCACATTTGGGGGCCAAAATGTCGAGGACTGCTCTGTCAATGTTGGACCTGCACTGCCAAAAGCCTTGGTGGCTAAGTTGTTAGAGCCTGCACTGCCCCAAGCTGCTCCAGTCTGCGGGTCGGGGTTCAGCAAGAGAGAGAATGAGGAAGGACTTGAAGAATGGAGACCAGACAGAGTGTGATTCAATCCCATTTATTCTTCAGTCTCTGTTCCTAGTCCCTAGTTCCTAGTCCCTAGTGCCTCTAAGTTCCAAGTTACCTATCCTAAATCTCAATTGCCTACTAACTAATGCCTATTGTCTAATTCTCTGTTCTTCCTCCAAGTGCCAAGTGCCTAATGCCTAATAACTAACTCCAAGTTGTACTGAACTCTTCTGTCTGCCTCTCGCCTTGTATGTCTCACTTCTAAGTCACGCCCTTAGGTCTTATCTCTAAATCTGATCTCTGTGTCATGCCCTAAAGTCTCACACACCCAAGGGAAAATCCTGGGTATCTAAAGCAAGATGTTATCAGTGTGCTCAGCTGTTGTAGGCTAATGTAATCAAGTCTCTTGTCAGGGTATATGGCTCAAGATGGCTGCAAAAATGATAGCTGCCTTCTGTCGGCTCCCCACAGTTATGTTTAGAAATTATGCCTTTCTGGACAAGGTAATGAAATACAAAGGAGAGACCATGGACTTTGAACATATTTTGAATCCTAACTCATTCATTTATTTCTAGTGTATCCTTAAATATATAATGATACACTATGAAGATATAAAGATAAAGAATATAAAGAAAATAGTGTGTGTGTGTGTGTGTGTGTGTGTGTGTGTGTGTGTGTGTGTGTGTAATTTTTAGTCTGGTCAGTAACATTGTAACCTTAGGCAAGCTATTTCATATCTTTAATATTCTGTTGATTTCATTTGGATCCAATTTTCTAAGTTCAACAGAGCCTTTTTCTGTTCTAGAATTCACTAACAATTCTTCCAAGTTTCTGTAGTATAAACCTCACTAGAAATCAATTAGTGATATGGCTTCTTCCTGATTTGTGTCAGCAGATAGAAATTAAATGTCTACATGATAAGAATTTAGCAAAATTTCAAATAGCGCTCCCCCACCTTCAATCAAAACATATAAAACACAAAGTAGTAAATTCAGGATATAGGAAATTCTCAAGTTTTTCTTCAAGTCCTCTATAGATTGTTTTCAGTTTTGTTCAACAGTATTTGAGCATTCAATATTTACAGTACATTGTTCAAATCCAAGTAGTCTGACTGGGTATCTGAAATAACTGGAACTGTAAATGTAGCAACAGGACATTGGATGTGCTGGGCTTCCGTGGTGGCTTCTGTGTCTTGGAGAAGGAGGGGGATTGAGGGGGATTTTGCACCACAGTTTTTCCAAGTCCTCTGGCTCTCCTGTGTACTGACCCTTACCTCGCTTCTGTGTTCTGTACATACACACTTCATTATTGGTCTTTCTTTGTGCAAGTTAGAGAATAAATAGTCTCTTATTCCACTGAAGGAAAACAGCAGTTTGGCGTTATTTCTTTGTGCTTGTGTATTAGCACTCTGCTGAGAATTAATTGCCTGTGTTTTTAAAGGCACACTTGAAGTGGTTTGCATATAAATGAGAGCATTCAATACATCCTTCAACTTTAGACAAAGCAAGTTTCATCTGAAATTTTATATGTAAAAAGGATTTTAGGAAGGATAGTTTTTAAAATATTTCTAACGTGTGTCACAGTTTTCTTTGCAACTTGAAATTTTCATCAACATTTTGCAAGCCTAGCAAATGGCTGTTAGCAATGCAAAGGAACACCTGGAGTATGTTTAAGTAAGTTATTTAAATTTGTAAATGTTAGGCTTTAGAACAAACCTATGCCAGTATCAGTGGCTCAGATGAAAAGTATTATCATAGTTGGCCTAAAAAATGATGGCCTTAATGATATTTCTACCCGGTGTGGAACACTAAGTTACTTCATGAGGTTTTCAGTCTTTAGAAATCTAAGTTACAGAAACCATCCCTCAGAACTTTGATGATTCAGCTATTTAAGGAAGTTACACCATCTCATAATTTAGAGAAAGCTAGAATTTAAGTGTCATCTCTTTGGAGTTTATAGCCAGAGTTTCTGGTGTAATGCATTTTAAAAACGTGTATTGTTTCTCCTGTGTATTGTTTTTTCAGTTTTTTGTTTTGTTTTAAAGTTTTTGAGTTTAACATGTATGAGTGTTTTGTCTGCGTGTGTGTGTGTGTATGTATGTATGTATGTATGTATGTATGTATATATGTGTGCCCTGTTTGTGCCTTGCACCTTTGGAGGTCAGAAAGAGGATATTGGGTGCCCTGGATATAGAGTTCTAGAGAGCTGTGAAACACCACGTGGGTGCAGGTAACTGATCCAGAGTTCTCTGGAAAAGCTCAGACACCAGTCTCCTTTGAGTTTATAGATTTTGAACATTTATGAAATACTAATACCACCATTTAAAATTCTGTTTTAGTCTTGGGTGGCTGAATATTTCCTTCCATGATGTCAAAAGCATAATGCGAACCACAATATAAAGGCCAGCCTCTGGCAAACAGTCTATTAAGACAGTGACTTAGCTTGGTAGAGAGGTTGACAAGGCCTTGGACCTCTTCAAGTTTAGGTCTCTCAGGTTTTTGCAATCTTGAGCACAGGGCCATGATGGCCATGGCTCTGCCGATATTTGACCTTGTCATTTTGTGCATGCTGGAGTGGAGGACAAAGGTAATGATCTGGTGTCTTCCTCAGCTCTTTTCCACCATATTTTCTGAAACAAGCTTCCTAGCCTCAGCTGATTGAACTAGCCCCAGTGATCTGTCTGTCTCTGCCTCCTCAGCTCTGGATTACTGGCATGCCACACGATTTTGAACATGTCCTGGGGATCCACACTCAGGTCTTATGCTTGTAAGGCAAACAGTTTACCCATTAAGCTAGCTCTTTATTACCCATCTTCATGTTTTTAATATGCCTTATAGTATCTTTATATTAGAAATAAAAAATTATTTTGAAAACTTAACAATTACTGGTTCTGTAAGTAAATTCATTATTTTAAGAATATAGAAATATGGCACCAAAGAAAAACTTAAGACCTATACATTTCTTAAAAAAAAAAAAAAAAAAAAGTACAAGTAAGCTGATACCTGACACACACACACACACTCTCTCTCTCTCTCTCTCTCTCTCTCTCTCTGTGTTGTATGTACATCTTCCTCATGTATGTACACGTGTGTAGAGCCCAGGAGCCTAGAGTTTGATGTTAAGGTGTTTGTCTTTATTATTTAACTAAGTTAAGGAAGTTATACTATCTCATTATTTAGAAAAAAACAGAATTTAAGTATTGTCTCTATGGAGTTTATAGACAGAGCTTCTGGTGTAACTCGTTTTAAAAATTGTTTCTCCTATATATTGTTTTCTCAGTTTTTTGTTTTTGTTTCAACACATTTTTGAGTTTTTCTTGTTTTATATGTATGAATGTTTTGTCTGCATGTATATGTGTGACATATTTGTGCCTTGTGCCTATGAGGGTCAGAAAGAGGATATTGTCTATCTCATTTTATAATTAGATTTTTAAAGAATTAAAATTTTTTTAAATTTGTTTTTCGGTGTCTGGAGGTTTTGCCTGCATGTATGTCTGCGCACTGTGTGTGCTGGAAGCCTACAGAGACCAAAGGTCATCAGATCTCTTAGGACTGGACTTATAGCAGTTGATAACTGCCATGTGAGTTCTGGGAACTAAGCCTAGGTCTTCTAGAGCTGCAGCCCACGCTCTTAACCATTGAGCTACCTCTCCAGTGACATTTGTAATTATTTGAGACAGTCTTTCACTGATCCTGAAGCTCACTGATTCAGCTAGACTGGCCAGGCAGCTAGCCAGCTCCAGGGATTCGCCTGTCTCTGCCTCCTAGCACTGGGTTGCAGGTGCACCCTGCCATGCTCAGTTTTTTATGTGGTGCGTGGATCTGAACACAGTTCCCCATGCGTGTGCTGCCAGCACCTTGCTGGCTGTTCCAGCTTCTCAGCCTAAAGAATGGTTTCTTTATTTTATTAAAACTAGGTTTTTATGAAGTTTTTCTTTAGTTACCATAAAATTAATCAATATTCTATGAAATTTACTTAAATTTGTTACCTCATTAAAAGCAACTATAGTGTGGTTTAGTGAACTTTGTGCCACTCAATGTTTTGCACTTAGTGTGTAATATATTATATGTCACTATAATTATTTTAATATTATATTTTCTTAACATTTTAATGCCCTTGTCAGATGTCCTTAAAATTATGGCATAGTAAGGAATCTTAAGTATTAGAGAAATGCCAGCAGAAGGTTGCTATGCCATATCATTTGGTAGTATAGTAGTATATAGACTAATTTGAAAGGATCTTTTTCATTGGGATTGGCAATGTAAAGAGGAAAGTACATGTATTTTTGCTTTCCTGAGATGCATATTTTACATGAACCATTCCTTGCAAAGTTTTCGGTACCATTTATGGATGAAACCTCTTCTATAAAAACCTTGTGTCTGTGGATCTTCCTTTTTGGCTCTTAGACCCTCACTCATGTGTGTCTTACCTCTCATCTTTGTTTGTTGTTGGGCCCTCCTGGGCTCTGCATAACTTCTCCTTTTCTACCGTCCCACATTATGTTTCACTGTGTGTCTTTGCAGTTTTATACTCCGAATCTGTAATTTTAAACTTTCGTATACATCTGTTTTGGTATACATCTGGTTAAAGCCTTGATACATAATTTTAAAAGTTTGTGGAAAATGTTAATAGTGTGGGTGATTGGAAAGACAAAACTTTCTTATTTGCTGCTGTATTCCTGGCTCCTAGAATTGTACCTTGCACATAATAGATATTTAGTAAATATTTATTGGATGAAGGAGTACTACTTATTAGCTAGAATTATTTGCTAGGACTATTTAGACTAAAAATGATATGTGACGGATTGGTTATATGGAAAGTATTCAGAATTGTTCACATTTACCTGGGGTTTTACAAGAAGCCGATTGTGTAACGAAGGGTTTATATGCTTGTTTTTATCCCCTTCCTTTCTTCTCTCTCTCTTCTTCTCCCCCTAACTTTTCAGCTTCACCTTCTCTTCCACTGCCCAGTCACAGGCTCTAGCCTTTATTTTACAAGTTAAGGTGGAGAGAAGGTTCACAAGAAGTCACCCGTGTAAGATTCACTCCTTGTCCACAGCCCCTCCTGGGAAAGTGGAATTAGCATCGAAATACAAAGAACACCAGGGCTATCCACAACACCCTTTCTTCTATGTCACTTATATATACATATGCAAATACATTTAGTCTCCACGTTCAATTGATCCTCTTTTATTCTTTTGCTGTGAGCTGATTTCTTTGCTTTTATTTCTTAACCTAACTTATTTTTAAATTAGCTTTACAAAGTTAATTATTCTATCTTAAATAGCTAAATAGCTGTTTTGAGCAGTGTGCTGGATAGGTTTTTGTCAGTTTGACACAAGCTAAAGTAATCTGAGAGGAGGGAACCTCAGTTAAGAAAATGTCTTCATAAGGTCAGGCTATAGGCACGCCTGTAGGGCATTTTGTTAATTAATTATTTATGGAGGAGGCCCCAGTCCGTTTTTTGAGTGGTGCCATCCCTAGTTGGTGGTCCTCTGTTCTACGAGAATGCAGGCTGAGCAAGCTGTAAGGAGCAAGACAGTAAGCAGCACCCTCCATGGCCTCTGCATCAGCTCCTGCCTCCAGTTCCTGCCTTGTTTGAGAGTCTGTCTTGACTTCCTTGATGATGGACTGTGATACAAAGTGTAAGTGAAATAACTCCGTCCTCCTTGGTCATGGTGTTTCGTGATAGCTATAGTAACTCTAAAACAATAACTTTTATTCCCTGCCATTCTCTCACAGACTTTAAGTCTTCCTATGCTTTACTGTAAGGGATAGCACATTGTTTCAAGAGCAGGTTATGTGATGTTATTCCTAATTAACATTTTATGTGTTGTTCCTACTACCTACCTTTGTCCCTTTTCCCACCTTTTTGTTGTTTTCTGAAATTAGATCCAGCCTAGTAGCCTTGATGATCTGAGCTTACAGACATCTGCCTGCCTCTGCCTCCTGAGTACTGATTTAAGATTAGAGGAGTGTGCCACCATGCCCAGCTGTTTCTTTCTTCTAAAAAGAACAGTTTTATCATTTTCCCCGTGAAATGTTCTGAATTGTCAGTAGATGTTAGAAATGTACAGTTAAAATTTTAAAGCAAGGTTAAGCCCTGGTGACTCTACGTAAGTGTTCGTAAATAGATGCCTTAGTTCCTTTGGTATCTGTTGGACTCACGTGCTGTTCTGGGCCTTGGGATACTTTTGTTGAAGGTACTTACACCCTGTACTACCCGATTAGTCTCATTCCTGTCTATACTTTAGTTATGTACTGAATGATAAGAAAATGACCCAATAATAATTGCAGTTTCTAATGACCAACAGGTGAAAGAGCTTAAACATGCAAACAAACTAGAAATAACTGACATCAAACTAGAGGCGGCCAGAGCTAAGAGTGAACTAGAAAGAGAAAGGAATAAGATCCAAAGTGAACTCGATGGTAATATATCATCTCCCATGCTTTTCTCTGTGATTTTCCCATCTAAATTCAGATTATTAAAATAGAACAGCCTGAGTTCTTTTCCAAAAACTTCTCTTATATCTTAATAAAATTTTAATCTTAGAGTATTAGGGACTACTTTTATTTTGTTGAATGATTTGTGTAGTCTGTGATTTTTCTTTAATGAACTGTCTTATGTTTATATAATAATTCTTGATTACTGTGTGAATTAAAAGAAACATTGAAAATGTAAGCTTGTTCTTCATGTGCTTATAATTTTAAGTGCTCTTAGATCATCTGTGATTAAGCTAATGCATGTGAGGAGGTGGATCCCAGTCTCAGTTTTGGGTTTGATTTTGCTATAAATCCTAGATTAGTTACTGAGTCCTCATTCAAAGTGGGCTCAGTTTTAGCTCCATTTTACTCTTAAAATGGCCATCAAAATTTCCCAGAGGTTATGTCTCTTTGTTAAATACTTAAAAAATCCACTCTCAGGCTGTACTGTGCTTGAGTTGATCTCTATTGTTTCCTGTAGAGTTGATTTTTATTAATGATTGTTGTGACTATTTCAATGTATTATTAGAGTTGAGAGTAATTTTTTTTCTTTTTTTAGTGTGAGAGTTTGGGATCTATTGCTCTATTGTGTTTTTATAAATTTTCTATAGTTAAATATAAATTTTCTATAGTTATTTCTGAAATATTTGTCCTAACATTTGAGAATTCTTTCAATAGGCTTGAACATGTCGTTATTTTTATTTTTGTTAGAAATGTAGCATATTTTCTAGAATCCTAGGTTTTTTGAAGGCTTCATTTTTTGGTTTTGTTCAAATTTACCATGACCATCTAGTTTATGATACTCTCCTGGGGCTTTAGCTCCAGAACCCCTGTAACAAGTCAAGTGAATAAAATAAGCCTCTGGGTATTCATCTAAGCTGATCTCTAGCCCCCAAGATTCAAAGGAGTAAGTGTGTATAAACTATCTGAAAGAGTTGTGTGTGTTTGGTTTAAAAGTGACAATAACATTATGCCCAAGTTGTAGTTTGTTTCTCTGTTCTATTAGGAAAGTTCTGATGAGCTGATATTCTGTAAGGACCTCTAAGAACACGTGCTCACGAGTTACAGTTGCAGAAGGACACTCTCACAGTCTTTCCTTTTACTGGGGTCAAATGCTTATTAATTGTAAACTTCATGTTAATGTTGAATAGAGTTTATTTTTCTTCTAAAAACATACTAGGATTGCAGTCAGACAATGAAATTCTCAAGTCGACTGTTGAACACCACAAAGTGCTCTTGGTGGAAAAAGATCGTGAATTAATCCGTAAAGTACAAGCTGCCAAGGAGGATGGCTATCAGAAGCTCATGGTCTTACAAGATGAGAAGTAAGTACACAGCCTGCAGTTTGTGTTAAACTTCTCTGCGAAAACACTGTATTCTCAGATCATCTTTATTGTAGTTCTGCTAACAGAATTATCATCTGTTGTTTTAGGCTAGAACTTGAGAACAGATTATCAGACTTAGAGAAGATGAAAGTGGAGCATGACGTCTGGAGGCAGTCGGAAAAGGATCAGTGTGAAGAGAAGCTGCGGGCCTCCCAGGCGGCAGAGGAGGCAGCCCGGAGGGAACTTCAGAGCATTAGGTGAATTTCTTATTTGAAGATAGTTTGCAGGCGTAGTGGTGTAAACGTAGCACAGAAAATTCCTCTATACCTTTCAGCTGAGTCTCCACATAGAAACACGCTTCTTAGCTCTATTTTAATCAAGACAAAGAAGTTAGTGTTTCAGTAAATCAGACAATAAATCAAACCCATTTTCACTTTATTTTGTTTTTAGTCCACTCTAAAATTATTTTTTACTCTTTAATAAATAATGTTCATCTGCCTTCACCATATCTTGAGACTGAATATTCTCATTAGACATTGTTCTGCCACCTTCAACATCCGTTCACCATTCTTGCCTCTTTAGTTGCTACTTGTGTTTCCCAGTTGTAACTTCCTTATGTATTTTCATTAATTCTTGCTCATTTATTATTTAGGATTCTGAGTGTCTTCCCTTTCGTAAATGTCATTTTAACCACTGTAGACTAGTAGATTCTTATTTTCTTCCGTGAGTTGCATTGTGCTTTTACATGCAAACTATCTCAGATTTGAAGCTGCTGCCACTTCCTGAGGCTTTTCCTATTGTCTTTTTAATTGATTAATTATTTTATTTCTATATCCTGAACATGTTCCCCACACACCCACCCCCAATCTACTACTCCGCTTCCCTTCAGAGAAGGGCTGGCCTCTATGGTTATCAACCAGCCGTGGCATATCAGGATAACACCTCTTCTCTTAAAGCTAGACAAGGCCACCCAGTAGGGGGAAAGGTCCCAAAGGCAGGCAACAGTCAGAGATGGCTTTTGCTCCCACTGTGTGGAGTCCCACAAGATCAAGCTACACAACTGTAACGTGGAGGGCCTAGGTCAGCGCCATGCAGGCTCCTTGGTTGGAGGTTCAATCTCTGTGAGTACCTGTGGGCTCAGGCTGGTTGATATTGTGGAATTTCTTGTGGCGTCCTTGACCCTTCTGGTTTCTACTATCCTTCCTCCCCATTTTTGTGAAATTACCCAAGCTCTACCTAATGTTTGGCTGGGGATCTCTTCTGCATTTGATTTTTCTATTTTTTAGCATCATAGAAATCATAGCATCAGGACCACTGTTCTCCACCGTCCTAGTGCTTTGACCGGTAAATGCAGTTCTTCATGTTGTGGTGACTCCAACCATAAAATTATTTTCATTGCTACTTCATAACTGTAATCTTGCTACTATTATGAATTGTAATGTTAACTATCTGTGTTTTCCAGTGGTCTTAGGAGAGGCCTGTGAAAGTGTCATTTTATCCGAGAGGGATTGTACCCCACTGACTTGCTTGGCTCTCCCTGCCCTGGGTCGGTAGTTAGCTATTTCTCTAAGGTGCTTTGGTTTGCTTTTTTTTTTTTTTTTTTTTTTTTTTTTTTTTTTTTTTTTTTTTTTTTGAGAGTGATAGAAGAGAGTTATAGGAAACAAAATCTCAGTCTGGGATTGTTTGTTAGTACTAGGAATGCCTTGCATTTACCTTTCAGGAAGGTGCCTGTTCTTTTCATGTTGAAAATAGAACGTTGAAATCTCTGCTATGTTGGAACAGTGTCTCCCCTGAATTCTGTGAGATCTTGTACATGTTGGTGGCCACAGTTTGACATTGGGGTATCTTCTTATATTGCTGTCCACCTTATTTTTAAGATGAAGGTCTCATGAACTTGGAGCTAGGTGTTTAAGCTAAACAGTCTGGCCATTGAGCTCCAGGATGCTCCTGTCTTTGCCTTCTAGCACTGGAATTGCAGGAGTGTGTTGCTGTATATTCTGCTTTTTGCATAGTTGCTAGAGATAGAACTCAGGTCCCCATGCTTATACAGCAAGTACTTCACCTCCTCAGCCATCTCCTTAGCCCAGCTTTCTATATTTTGAGAGTCTGCTACATATCTGTTTTTAATTGTTATATATTCCTTACAGATTGAACTTTTCACTTTATGTCTATTATAATTTTATGGTTTAGTCTGTTTTGCTCAATGTCAGTGTATTTGCCGTGGTCCTTATTGTCTCCATGGGGTTAACTATCCCATGCTTTCTTTTTCGATTGATTTGTACCTCAGATTTATAGTGAATGCCTTGTAGACAGCATTTTGGCAAATTTTTACTGTCTTCTATTCTATCAATGGCTGTCTTTTGATTGGCACTTTTAATGTGTTTACATTTATAAAGTAATATTGATCAAAGAAAGACTTTGTGATTTTCTGTCTTTAAATTTCATTTCCCCCCATGCTCTTTTTAAATACTATCCTCTTTGCATTAGGTTTTTGTCCCCCTTTTTAAAAATCAGCTTAATTGCAAAATTGCGAAGTCATAAACAAACATTGTTCCTTTTCATTTCTGTCCACACCCCTTTCTGTTGTTCCTGCCAAAAAATTATAATCTGTGCACCACATGACCCCAAACCTGATCTTTTCCCAGTGAATCATTTTCTTAAATTAACTAGAAGAAACTGTAGCTAATGTTATAATACTATCAGATTTTAAACTAATATTAAAATATGTTAGTCTCTTAAACCATCAGTAAGTATGCTTACAAATTACTGTTACAATAGTAGCTTTTATAACTGCGTATGTATCCATTGCTACTGCTATCTTTATTCTTTTCTGTGTGGATTTTAGTTACTAGCTAATATGCATTTCTTTTACCTAGTTAACCCTGGAAGATTTTTTTTTTTTTTAGATCTTATGGCTACAAATGTTCTCACCTTTATTTGAAAATTTTCTCAAATTTTTTTTATTTTAAAATGAACTTTATTATAAAATAAACACTTTAAGAGATTTGTTTTTGTTAGATATATAATTTTTAATTGAACTTTTGTTTATTTTTTTACTATTTATTTCTATTAAATATATCTATTCACTGTTTTCTGACCTCTTAAGTTTGTTTGTTTTTTTCTTGAACTTTTCACTTTATGTCTATTATAATTTTTCTTTTTATTTTATGGTTTTTATCTGAGTATGTATCTGTGCATGTGTGGCTGGTACCTGTGAAGGTCAGAAGGTTTTGGATCCCATAAAACTGGAGTTAGAGATGGTTGTAAGCTGAAATGTAGGTGCTGAGAATTGAAGCTGGGCCCCTTGAAACAGCAGCTAATGTTCTTAACTGCTGAGCTATCTCTTCCAACCCTGTGTCTAATTTTTTTCTTTTTTTTTCCCCCTTCCCTTCTTCTCCTTGCTCCAGTCCCACTTGCTCCAGGCCGCCACTAGCTCTGGGCCCTAATCTTTTCTTTTTAAAGATAAAATCTTTCTGTGGTGTCCTTTAAACTCATGATCCTCTTGCCTGAGCTTCCTGAGTACCAGGGTTATAGGGAACCTCACAAACAGATGTTTTGAATGTTCAGGTCTTTACTATCTTACCTCCCAAAAGTAAATTATCAAACAAAAGTAAAATAATAACTTGAAAAAGGATAAGCACTAGTTCCTAAAATTCCTGGAAGTGATTTGAACCACAAAAGGAGAAACAGTAACCACCTACTTTTTTGCATCTTTTGGATCAGAAGCAATAGTCAGTAATCAAGCTACAGACTCCCATGTTGGGGACAGATTACATTTACCTGCTCTGGCTTCTGTACTGTATGCACAGTCCTCCCTGGTGATGTACAGAGCAACCTACAGTGAGACTTTGGCTGCTACTGTTGGAAGAGGTGCAGTACAATTAAATTACCTTATTAACTATCAGAATCTTTCTCTGCAAATTGAAGTCTTCAGAGGGCTCTAGATTTTCAAATTAATGGACTGATTCTGTCAGTACAGCTGCTGACCAAGTAAGGAGACATATTCTTGGTATCTCCCACTCTGTAGCTTCCTTGAAGCAACTGTGTTTATTTAGCTTTGAGAGAACTGACTTTCTAGTGTTGTCATATCTGAGAACAGAAGTTCTGGAGTGTCTTTTTGCTTTTTTTAAGCTTGTAGCACATGTACCTTTACTGACTAAGCCATCTTGATGGCTCGTGAACTCTTTTTACCCCCCTTCTCTCTGAAAGTTAATTTTTTCTTAAGTATTTAATCCTTGTTGTAAATGAATTTTCCATTTTGTTTTTGTCTTCTAGCTGTTAATGTTTATAGAGACAATAAATTTTATCGGTTAATTTTAATTCTGTCAGCATACTAAATTGTTTGAGTTAATTTTACTCTCAGTTACTTCGTTTAGAAGTCAAGATGTTTTTATTTCTTTAACAATTCTTAGACTCTTGATTTATCTAATTGCACTGGCAGTTATCCAATGTAACACTGGGTTGGAGTGTAGATGGTGGGCACCCTTGCTTCAGTGCCAGTCTGAGTTGAGTTTCTTCATTGATTAAGAAATTAGATTTAAGGACAGAAGAGACAGCATGGCAGGTGAACACATGTCACTCTTGCAAAGGACCCAGGTTCAATTACAGATGGTCCCATTTCAAGGGACCCGCTGACCTCTCCCGACTTTCTCAGACACCATGCATGCACGTGTTGCCTGTACACATATGCAGGCAAAAACTTCATACACATAAAATAAATTACAATGAAACAAACCAGAAAAAAAAAAAAAACTCCTTGTTAAGATTTTGATTAGAATTGTATTGACTTTGTAGGTGAATTTGAGAATTCTTTTCTAATTTTAATCTTTCCACCCCATGAATATTTTACGTCACTCCTCTTTTCCTACTACTGTCATTGTGCCTTTATACTTCACAACATATTCTTTGAAAAAGTGCTGTGCCTAAGACTATAATACTGTTAAAAGGGAAGCCGTGAGAATGTTTAATTATTCACTGGTACAGTAGAAATACTTGACTTAATTGACTTTAATCCTATGCCTTAACAGAGATTTAAAAATTGTTTTGAATAGAAAAGAATTTTCTTTTTCATTTTCTTTTACTATTTTATCATTAATTTTGTTTTTCACATCATTGTAATCAGAGAATATTTCTACTTTCTGCAACACATTTGTGATCTAACATGTCAAGGCCAGTACTAGGATCAGAGACATTCACTGTGTGTGTGTGTGTTTACACGTACATATGCGCAAGCCTCAGAACTCAGAGGAGGGTGTTATACACCCTGGAACTGGAGTTACAGGTGATTGTGAGCCACCGTAGGGGTATTGGGAATCAAAAGTGGGCCCTTTGCAAGAGCCACAAATGCTCTTAAGCACTTAGCTATCCCTCCAGCCCCAGCATTTACCTTTATAGACAGTTTCTGCCATTTGTCTTCACCTCCTTTGCATCATGCCTGTAGTATAGGGTCAGTTGTTGTGTGATAACCATATGTAAAGTTAGGTGAATACAGGTGCTCTTCAGCTGTGTGCTCTTGTATGTGGCTTACACTGTATTCAACCCCTTCTAAGTTGACAATGCGTTTATTACTACCACCTATCTGTGTGAGAGCATGTCATATATATAGCAATATAGCTAGCCTGGGACAAACCAAAATTTGAAATTTGAGGTACAGTTTCTACTGAATACATACAACCTTCACATCATTGTAAATTTGAAAATTTAAACTATTGCAAGTCAGGTAATATTTGATACATTTATATATTCTGTACTGTGTATAGACGCACATACATGCATATAGCCATTAAGATTTTTCTTATAAAATTTAGATTTTCTTTGTACTTATTGTTTGTTCATTTGATCTCTGTATGAACTACTCAATATTAAAGTCTGATTATTAGCATGTTTTCTGTCTGTGACCCCTTGAATTGTAGGTCTGCTTCATAAAGATTTCTGTGTGCTGTTTGGACTATACTTACAAGTTACAGTTTGGTGATCAACTGTGGGTTTCTTTTTATTACAAAATATTCTTTTTTTGTCCTTCGCTTGTTTTTTACTTGAATCCTACATTATCTGATGTCGTTACTATGCATGTTTTATACAGCTTCCACTTGTCTGGCACATTTTTGTCAACTTTCTACATTTTCTGTATTGTTTTATTTTTGTAAAATGTAGTTTCTGTACAACATGTAGTTATATAGCCCAGCCTTTGGTTGTTTGGTTTTTTGTTTTGTTTTGTTTTTTGAGACAGGGCTTTTCTGTGTAGCCCAGGCTGTCCTAGAACTCTCTCTCTGTACACCAGGCTGGCCTCCAAATCATAAACATCCATCTGCCTCTGGCTCCCAAGTGGCTGATTCTAAATCATAAATCTGTGATGTACTTAAGAGCCAGTCTCGCTCATCTTTTGCATTTAGGTACATGTGTTACCTAACTATTCAAGACAGTGTTTGTGAGAGTCTTTCTAATCTCTACCCTCCCAAAGAAGCACCTCCATATATTTTACTGTATCATGTTCTCAGTCCATTCAGATGTTTCCTGTTTGAATTTGCACCTCCTCCTCTCGCTTTCCGCTTCCGTAGCCATAATGATAACATGTTAGCATTCTGTTGTTACTTAAAGACAATAATGAACTTGACCAGTTCTTGTTTTATTTTATTTGGTAACGTTTAATAAAATACAAGCCAGTTTTTGTCTTTAACTTGTCAATAGTGTAAATCATTTTCTATTTCATTAGTCACTTTTGAGAATTTGTTTTTATTCTTCTTGAGTTTTTGTAGTTCATTTATCATGTGTGATTGACCCCAGACATTTCAAAATAAGGACACTTTAGCCATATAATATCTGATAGAAGGAGTACTTCTCAAGATTGTGCTAATTCTCTCCCTTTGGAATGTTATATAATTGATGTTATGTCTGATTTACCGATTTATAAATTTAATCATACCACCTAAGTCTGTTTATTTTTCACTAAAATAAATGTAAGTGTATCTTCTATTTAGTAGCATCTAATGGTGCATCACAGACTATCTGGGGGGGAAAGTGGGTCCTGACAGGAAAAAGTACAAATAATGTTAAAAAAAAATCCATTATTTGAAACTGATACTACATGGTGAGTAGCTGATCTGCTGGACATCAGCGTGTGCTTTAGAGATACCTTGTTATTATATACTAGAGTTTTGTTTTCATTAAGGTGCTTTATTCACCACCAATCTGCATAGTACAAAGAATAATGTTTCAAAAGTTAATTTGTTACGGCAGGGAGATGGCTCAGTGGGTCAAGTGCTTGCTGCACAGTCATGAGGACTTATATTTGGATCCATAGCACCGTGTAAAGACCCAAGGATGGCAGCGCACAGATACGCAGGCCAGTCAGTCTAGCAGACAAGCAAGTTTATGGCTCAGTGAGACACCCTACCTCAAAAATAGATGGACAAGCAACTGAAGACATGCCACTGTCAGTGCCTGCCCTCCACATGTGTCCACATAGACAAGTGCACATTCAAGTGCACACATACGCATTTTATAGCTTAGAAGACTGATTTACTGTGTATTTATTCAGTTTGTTAAGTTTATAGTTACCTGTAAATTTAACCATGTAAAATTTACAGAAGGTTAAGTATGTAGTCAACTTTCCATAACAGCAGCAGGGTAACCCAAACTATTACAAGACATTAAGGAGACTTTGTTTCTTCATAACTTGTAGAAAGAATAAGGATTGCACTGTTTTGTTTTGTTTTGTTTTGTTTTGTTTTGTTTTGTTTTGTTTTGTTTTGTTTTTTCTTGGACACAAAAATGTATAATTAAACTATGAGCAGATAGAATTTATTTCCTTCTTTCTTTTTCTCCTTCCTCTTCTCTTTCTCCATGTTGGCTTATTTGCTATTGTTTTCTCTGTGAGGCAAGCACTGTATGTTCAAATGAAAAAAAGGACAGTTGCTTGCCAGTTAGTTAGAAAAATCTAGAAAGTGGTTTGGATGTGGTTTTGTATACTCATCTCTGAGCCTTTCAGTGTGTCAAGGGGACTCAGACACTGTGGCTAAGCCAGGGTATGCGCCCACTTCTCAGCACTGATAGAGAGGAGGATGTGTGTTTTGATATCAGAAGTGAATAGAAAAAATTAAAGTAGTAACTATTCAATGGAACAACTTAAATGTTTAAAATAAATTGCATATAGTGATATCTTCTAAAATAAATTTGTCTTTTGCATAACTAAGTCTTCTCCATTTCGACAGCATTGCTTTAGGTTTGCTTGTTTGTTTGGCTTGCCCATAGGTGGGTAGTGACCCTTTTGAAAATCATTCATTATGTGCTATTTCCATTTATATCTTCAGAAGAATTATTTGTTGTGTGTCACCTTATCAGGAAGTATAATTGGGCATATAAACTAGTTCCTTTGCAATTTGGACTGCTTAGTAAGTGACAGGTAAAGGGTGTGTAGGAGCATTTTACAGGCACAGAGAGAGATTCTTGTTGCATGTTTTTGCCTGAGATGTGTGGTTATATCACATTCTCTAGTAGTGCTTTCGTTCAGTGGCCTCATGTCTTTACAGATACTCCCTCTTAGTAAACAATGGCCAGTCAGTTTCCAGCACTTGAGACAGGACACTTGCTTTAGAAAGATGGTGTTGAGGGCACTGTCCTCCTGAGGAGACTTCTAGACTGCTTTTCTTGCTTGTCACACTATTTGCTTCCCCTTGCTAACGGACATAAACATCAGATGAAGGCAAGATCCTTTGCCACTGAATATGGCACTGCTGATCACATGTAAGTATTTAAATCTGAGTTTAACAAAATTTAAGAAATTAGAATTCCAGTTCCTCCTCATTCATGCTGTCTGTGTTGCTCAGCAGCAATGTGAGGCTAGGACCTTTTCAAATTGAGACTTTCAGATGATAATTTTCATCACCTGTGAGCATCTTACCAGGCAGAACTGTTGAGCTGTTAAGAGCAGGGCCCCTGTCTTTATTTTTAATGTTTCCGTAACAGATAGAACTAGGCAGAGCATTTATGGGCACTCAGTAAATATCTGTTGAAGGATCAAATAGCGTGACATCGCAAACCTAGACTCTGGTCACCACAATAGAAAGGGCTTTGAAACGTTTTATATTAATGTTATTCCAAAATCTGTAGTTAAGCTTTTCTACAGCTGAATTCTCTGTTGTAACTTGACCTTCATCCTACTTCCTCCTTCTGCTTCCAGGATTATATGTAAAATAGAAAGTAATTATAGTTTATCATTCTCCAACTTATCCTTCACTTCCTAGTCCCTACTACCCACTTATTAAACCTCTTTCTCTCCCTCCTCACCTCCCGCATGTCCCCCCCCCCATCTTGTCTCCCTTGCTCTCCCTTTCCACCCCGCCCCCAATGCTGGGAATTAAACCTTAGGTCTTACACTATCATACTGAGCCACACACCCAGCAAAGCTCTCTCTTGCACAGCAGTCTGATGTAGCCTCTTTTATTCTATTACCAGAAAATATTTTGCGATTCAACATTTTCTTTTAAAGCTTTTCACTGGATTCTGAAAGGGCATATAACCTCCAACCCTTGAAGTGGAGATGACTCTTTCTTTTCCCTTCCAACAACAGGTCAGCCAGGGGGACCGGTGGTGCTATCTCTTCTTGTTTTCAGATTTGACCAAGTTTGGTTGAAATGGCTTTTCTCTTGATATTTGTTGCATGTAATTTATCCCAGTTCTTCTTCCTTTCCCAGTTATATTCTATTAGGTAATTTTTCAACAGTCATGGAATCTTTGGTATCATGCTCAAACTGTCCCCATGTCCTGTCCCTTGCCATTACTTGTCCATATTATTGAACTCCCCATGTTGAGCTATGTAGCTCACTGTATCCTCATTTGTGCACTTTAATCTGTTTTATCATCCCATACACCTGTCCGTACCGTAGGCTAGGTCTTCTCTTAGAACCATTCACTTCAATGTGTAATCATCTTCCTTTAGTTGTTTTACTCTCACTGAAGACACCGGAAGGTAGCCCTATGCTTCTCTGCCACCTTACCTTTTGTCCTGGTTAGTTTTTTACCCCCCAACTTGACACAAACTAAAATCATTCCAGAAGAAAGACCCTCAACTGAGAAACTGCCCACACCATATTGGTCCGTGAGCCACCATGTGTGGCATTTTCTCAGGTAATGATTGATATGGGTGGGGTCAACTTGTAGAGAGTGGTGTCACCAGTGGGGAGGTGGTCCTGGATGCTATTAGAAAGCAGGCTGAGCAAGCCATGAAGAGTAAGCCAGTAAGCATTGATCCTCCATGGCCTCTGCATTAGTTTCTTGAGTTCTTGCCCTGACTTCCCTGGATAATTGGCTGTATGTAAGCTAAAAATACTCTTTGTTCCTCAAGTTGGTTTTGTCATGGTGCTTATCACACCAATAGAAAGTAATCCTTAGTTTCCAAAATGAAGGGTGCTCTTAATTATCTTTTCATTAAGGCCTTGCTTCATTTATACTCTTTACCATTTATAGTATATATTTAGTTTCTTTGCTTTAGACACAGCTCAGTTCAAATTCTGCCCTTCTTACATAGCCTTCATTAATCTTCTAGTAAAAATTAACCTCATTTATTTTGTACTTTCTCTTTCTATGAGACTTCTTTTGATTTGTGATACACCTTAAATCTTTAGGACCTATAGTAATCAAGAGACATACATTTTATGTCATCATTTGTCTTTTGAAGCAGTCTCTATTTTTCTTCAATTCTTTTGTCACTGTGATTTAAAACCATTGGTGTTGTTCTTAAACCTTCATAGTACTTATAAACTAATTTTATGTTAAAGCCTATTATTTTCTAGACTAAATAGTTTAAAGTATGGACTGATTTTTCTCCTGGAGGGGAAAAAAATCTAAAATCAGCTTTAGATTCTAAACTGGTGCTGTCTTAGTACTGTGCTCTGGGGAAGGCTTTCCACAGCGTCGTCTGTCCTTTCTACTATAGTGAGGGTGGTTCTCATGTCTCACTAGACATTCTCTAACATTGCTTCTTCGCCTTCAACTTCTTTATATAAGCCATTGTTGTTTTTATTCCTATCTGTGTCATTAATTTAATGATTATTCCACGACCTTGACTTTAGGGTTTTCTTTCTTACTGACTGATAGTCTGTCTAAATTCTTGACCTCAGTGAGATACATTTGGAGGCTGAGTTTTCTTATTCCTACCCTAACCCACCATAATATTTTGAACTCATAATTTCATCATGTTCTTATAGAAAAATTCTTCATTAAGAAGGACTAATATCCATGAACATTTAACGGAAGAGGGCCTAGAGCGTATGTATGTAGAGCATACAATGCTTGCCTAGCATGAGTGAAGCCCTGGAATAGGTTTTCCAGCAATGCCTAAACCACGTATAGTGGTGCACTTGCCTGTAATCCCAGCACTTGCAGAGGTGGAGACAGGAGGATCAGAAGTTTATAGCCATCTTCTGTCGGCTATGTGGCTGCATAATAAGTTGGAAGTCGCGATGGGCTACATGAGAAAAATAGCTAAAGGCAAGAAAGATAAATATTTAATGGGGCAAATGAACACGAAACTGAGAAAGCAGGGGACAGTGAGATGACTCAGTGCATAAGGGTGATTGCTGCCAAGCCTGAAAGCCTGAATTCAATCCCTGGTATCTACTTCGGGAAGGAGAGAACTCACTCCCATGGCTGTCACATGTACTGTGACATGTACACACACAAATGTAAAAAGCAACTGAAAGAGTAAAAATGTAGCTGGAATTAATGAAATAAGATTGAGCCTGATTGTGAAGAAGAAGGAGAAGCGAGGCCAACTCTTCCTTTAGAGCCACTGGTTTTGGCCTGTTTATATGTGTAAACCTCTAAGAAGCAGGAAGGTAACTTCAGGCTTCCCACATTGTATTTATCACAGACATCCAAAGTCAGATTCAGGATCTACATAGATTAGTAGTCAGTAAACAAACATTTATTGAAACCTTAACTGTGTTTAAAGCTCAGGTCTATGTTCTTGAGTGCTGTAGCCCCAATGAGCACATTCTAACTGGGCAGGAAAGGCAGGCTAATCATGCCAAGACAGAAGCACATTCTAGTTGGTTTGTATTTGAAATAAAGATTTGAAGAATGTGGTCAATTAAATTCTAATTCATTTTGTTTGCATTCACACACGTGCAGTGTGTGTGCCTGGTGCCTGGTGCCTGCCATGGTGAGAAGAGGGCACTAGAGTTACATACAGTTGTAAACCAGTATGTGGGTGTCAGGAGCCAGAGCCAGGCCATCTGTAAGAGCAGCAAAGTGCTCTTAACCACTAAGCCATGCTTTCAATCCCTTTACAAAATATTTCACTTAAAGCTTATTTTAAACAATTTAAAGGAAAAAGTTGAGGATGTCATCCTCCCAAACTTAATTAGCGTGATGTTTTTCTATAGATTAGTTGACATCACCAAAGCTGTGGCTGAGTATGCTGTTATATTCTCTTCAACTGTCCATTTAACTGAGGAATGAAAAGTTATCAGGTATTTTATAGGATGCAGGAGAGTGTTCTGTGCTTGCTAGTATCCTTTTAGATGTGTAACCTTGTAAATTGAAAGCAGAATAGCAGTTTGTAGAATCTGTAAGCTGTATAGGTCAGGAATGATTTCTAAGTTAGTTTCTGATGCTGTAACCACACACCTTCTGGACTTGAGCACTGAAGGCCAGGTTGTAAAAGCTGTTCTCTGTGTTTATTAAAATCCTTACTCTAGCTGGCTGTAGGGGTACACACCTTTAATCTCAGCACTTGGAAGGCAGAGGCAGGCAGATACCTGAGTTCAAGGCCAGACTGATCTATAGAATGAGTTCCAGGACAGTCTAGACGACATAGAGAAACCCTGTCTCCAAAACCAAAGCAAACAAATAAAAACTCACCACCAACAAAACATTGCTCTTGGTGTCTCCATGTAGACATCTCTAGTTCCCGCAGTAGGATTGTTGCCCCTCCATACTCTACTTGTTGCTAAAGATGTTACTCGTGTTGCTTTATGTGCATATAATATCATTGCCAGGAGTCTAAATATTTAGGATTATAGATTGTATAGTGCCTATTGTCAAACAACCGTTCTGTAGAATGATTGCCCAGTTCTTTGAAATAAATGAATTATTGATTCATAATTTCTTTGTTTGGTTATGGTTTTTAGGTTAAAACTTCAACAACAAATTGTGAATACCGAAAAAGCAGAGAAAGAAAAACTTGAAAATTCTGAACTGAAACAGGTGTGATTGCAATGCCCAGTTTACTTTTGTGTTGTTGAATCTTCTCTTAAGTCTGTTTTATGTAGCTCTTGCAGTTAATCATAATTAGTACTTTGTAATTTGATCACCATAATTCATAATATACTAATGAAGCCGCTATGTAGAGATAAAATGTTTTAATTTTTCTGTAATAATTGACTAGATTTGTTTTACTTTTGCTGTTTATCTTAATATATTGGTATGTGGTGGCCTTTGACAAAATTTTTGATATAGCTAAAATGACAAATATTTTGACATTCTCAATTTAAAAATTAGAAATATCCAGGTTTTTAAGTTACACATGTAAAAATATTCTGTGATGTGTTATGGGTTTTTGTTGTTTTGGTTTCTTGTTATATCTGTCTAAAATTTAAGAGTTGTGTTTATGGGAAGAAGTTTTTATTTTAGTTAGAAGAAATATTTATGTAAGTTGGGTAAAATACTGAAGAGTATTTGTTTCTAAGTTCTGTTTTTTGTTTTTGTTTTTTTTTTTCATTTTTTTTGGAAAGTTTCTATTTTCTTAGAATATGAGTAGTGAGGATTTAGAATTTTCCCATCAGCTGATGCTGCCTTGCACATGCAGTTTGGGGACCTTAATTGAGAGAATAATGCTTGCATGTCAGCTGACACTGCCTTGTGTGTGCATTTATGGAGCCTCGCCTGGCAGGCACAGTCCTCAGACCCTGGCCTTCCTTCCTGCTGTCTAGGGATCTGGAGCTGACTTTCCTGAAGGTTGCTTAGGTTAAAAGCTGTAGGAAAGAATTAATACTTTCCATTCCTGTGTTTTGTTTTTTTAAGGTAAGATCTACATGAAGAAATTTATTATAAAATGAAAACCTTAAACATACCATGTTATTGTGTTCTAATAATCACACCATGGACATGTATAGTCTTATCTTACACGGCTTCTATACCATTAGCCATATGTAATGGGGTTATTTCCATACTTGCCTGTAATCCTAGCACTTGGGAGGCTGAAGCAGGAAGATCATGAGTTTGAGGCCTGCCTGGGCTATGAAGCAAGACCCTTTGTCTTTTGACTCCTAAATCCTATGATGATGTTTTGTTTTGGTGATAGCGGAGACTAAATTCAGGCCTGTGTGTATAGTAATTAGACAAGTATGCTGTACTTCTGAGCTGCACCCTAGACTTATGGTGGACTCTTTAGATTTATGTCTCTTGATTCTGTCAACTATGAAAGGTCTTTCAAAGAATGGCTAAAAAGAAGTTGAAGTGGAAAATGAAGACTGTTGTTTATTAGCTGATAAAGTAGAAATGGCTTATGAAGGATGTAGATATGTAATTGTCCCCAGTGAGGTCTGTCTAGTCACAACTTTAAAAGTTTAAGTCTTGCCAGGCGGTGGTGGCGCACGCCTTTAATCCCAGCACTTGGGAGGTAGAGGCAGGCGGATATCTGAGTTCGAGGCCAGCCTGGTCTACCGAGTGAGTTCCAGGATAGCCAGGGCTACACAGAGAAACCCTGTCTCGAAAAAAACCAAAAAAAAAAAAAAAAAAAGAAAAGAAAAGAAAAGAAAGTTTAAGTCTTTCTAGCCAGTTGAGCTATAACTCCAATAGAGCATAAGAAAAAGTGCTTCCATATAAAGGTAAGTTATGAATGGAGTCAAGCCTGTGACTGATTCATGTGCTGATAAATGGCTCTAGAGCAGTGGTTCTCAACATTTCCTAATGCTGCCATCCTTTAATACAGTTCCTCATGGTGTGGTGACCCCAGCCATAAAATTCTTTTTGTTACTTCATAACTGTAATTTTGCTACTGTTATGAATTGTAATACAAACATCTGATGTGCAGGATATCTGCTATGCATCCCTTGTTGAAGGGTCATTTGACCCCTAAAGGGGTTGTGCCCACAGGTCAAGAACCACTGCTCTAGAGGCTAAGGAATCTATAGCATATTTATTAGGTTTCTCAAAGCCCCTTTCTCCTTCTCAGTACTGCATCATACAGAAAGCTGGGAAACCTTTGAAGAACAGAATTGTAGTGACTCTTCCCATACTCATGCCCAGCTATTCCTGAATTCTTGGAGAGTAGCCTTTCTGCTAGGGTAGCTGATGAATGTGTGCTTAGGAAAAACAATGCCCCCTCAGCTGTTTACCCTGCTGCCTTGCTTCTAAAGTCTCTTCTGCTAGGGAGGGGAAAGGCTGGGTAATAGGAGACTATCTACCGATCTTTTCTTCTTCCCAAAGCATGCACTCCCCAAACCTCTTTGCCACGCTCATTTGGAGATGAAAAGAAAATCAGTATCTGAATACTATATGGTATTGAAATACTTTGGTTATAGTAAGAAATGACCCCAGTCCTTGCTATTTGTGATCATCCCTGCATGCCTCACCAACTGGGAGAGATGTTTTTGCAGGGAGGTACTCTGCTCCTCACATGCCTTGATAGATATCTTAGTGTCTTTCTGTTTCTCCTTTTTTCTTTTAAGCAAATCAGTCATTTGCAGATCCAAGTGACCTCACTGACACAGTCAGAGAACGACTTGCTGAATTCAAACCAAATGCTGAAGGACATGGTGGAGAGACTAAAACAAGAATGCCGAAATTTAAGAAGCCAAGCTGAAAAAGTGCAACTAGAAGTGGAAAAGTAGAGTTTGCTCTCTTTTCTATACAAACCTTTTTTCTTTCTGCTATATGAAGTATGTTTTATTGATGATTGAAACAGGGAGTGGATTTGTGAGAAATTACTTTCTTCTTCTCCGAAATGAACTTTTACTCCTAAATTGCTTCTAAAAACTTTAAGCATGGACAAAGGACTTTTAAAATTGTATCAGCACACAGTATTCTCAAAACTCTTAATGAAAACCTTTATTATTTAGCAAATCAGACTATGATTTCCCAAATCTGTCTTGAAAACCAGAGAACAGAATGATTTAGTTATGGGGTTGCTCTGTGTGTGTGTGTGTGTGTGTGTGTGTGTGTGTGTTGCAAACACACACAGACTTCTTAGAACTAGCCCTTTGGATTTCTCTTTGAAAAGTTATCTACATATTTATATTCTTTACACTTAAAATTTACCACTGGTAAACTGTAAACTGGTAAGGAAAATGCGCTGGTTATGCTCAGGATTTTATTGTCTAGAAAATGTTGTGAGAAAATGGGGCTCGAGATGTAGTTCAGTAGACTTGTCTGGCTAGTATATAAAGGCCCTGGAGTTGATTTCTAGCACCACAAAAATAAATTTAAAAAAAGCAAAACAATAAGTGTAGAATATTGTTTTATATTTGCTTTGTTTTTATAGCATGTTATTTTTATTTATCTATAGGACAGTTTTCTTTCCAAATTCCTAAATAAGTCTTAACATATGAAATGTTTTCTCTGCAGTTTTTCCTATTATAAAGTTTTTCTGTGTTTTATAGATGAAGTTTTATGTATAGAAAGTCAGCAAGAAAGATAGATCTCCATAATGTGTTCTGACATTCCAGAGGATCTAACTTATTATCCTTTTTGAAAAGGAAAAATTTGTATCTTGTTATCCTCAAGTATTTGATTAAAATGAGCTTAAGAATTGTAATGACATACAGTGTAGCTAACAGATTTCAGTAATTCACTATTGATTTCAGACAGACAATCATTACACTGTTCCAGATATTATAACTGGACTAGCAATCTAACTCAGCAGAAGTGTTTGCTTAGCAAGTGCATGACTCTGAGTTAAATTCTCAAAGACAAAACAGAATACTGGATTTTAAGTCTGTCGAATTTAACTTTCCTTTCAGCTAATATAGTTAGAATCTGTCTGAGTAAAATGACAAGCAATCTAACATGATGACAGGGTTTGTTATTTTTATTTTTGGTTACCGTGGTATTGATACTAAAATTCATATTATAGATAAGTATGCAGAATAGCTTTTAAATTATATCATTACTGGGGTACAACTTAAAATGTCATTTATATAAGATTTATTCTACACATAAAACATTCTGCATTAAGACTTAATATCAACCTTGATTTTTTTTTTTTTACCCCCTTTAGATATGGTTTACCTGCATGTACTTTGTAGCCCTGACTGTCCTGCAGTTTGCTAAATAAAACAGGCTGACCTTCAGCTCAGAGAGATCAGATTGCCCAGGTCGCTGTAGTGCTGGGGTTAAAGGTGCTAGCTACCACACCAGGCATCACATTTGATTTTTAACTGCCTATATTAGGCAAACTTTTCATATCTTGATGTTTAGGTTTTAAGTGCTTATTTTGTCAGTAAAAAGACATGTTTCTTTACGTAACTTAAATGCTCTAAACTTCAGTTACCTAACTTCCTTAAAAGACACAACAGATGTATCCATCTGCAGAGGGTTTCGTGTAAATATGGTGTGTATGTTATTCTAAATACAGTGTCATATTCCTGAGACTGGCTCTGTGGCAACCATGTGAGGAAATATGTGGTCACCGAAGAGTCACTGTAGCTGGGAAGGAGAGGATGTCCTCAGATAGGCAGGGAGCTTGAGAACACTTGCCATGGTGCCTGTTGGATCTAAGAATTTCTGTTAAATTCCTTGGTTTGTATGTATATTCTCTGACAGGACACTGGAGGAAAAACAGATACAGTGGTTGGAAGAAAAGCACAAGCTTCATGAGCGTATCACAGACAGAGAAGAAAAGTATAATCAAGCTAAAGAGAAACTACAGCGAGCAGCAACTGCTCAGAAGAAGGCAAGTAGTTCTTAGCTACAGTGCTTTCTGTGCTGGAAAACTGTTTCCCAGAGTAAAATGTATAACGGGCATATTTAACTTGATATCTAAACATCACACTTTGTTTTAATTTTGCAAGACAATTGGGGAAATCCAACTAATAAGTATATTTCTAAAATATTTTAGAGTTAATATTTATTTTCTTACAAGTGATATTTTTCAGAGCCAATCTATACAAACATGTATGGCTCATCCTTCACTTAAGTTACAGTGTGACTAGACTTGTTTCAATTATACTTAGAACCTGTAATATTGCTTTTGTGGTTAAAGTCTGAGTCAGGGATAGAACTCATAGGTAAAAATTATCCAACAATATCTGCCAAGTTCTAGGGTAGCCAGGGCTACATAGACAGGCTACATGCTTGTCTCTACAACAACAAAAGGAGTGCTTGTTTTCAACTCAAAAAATAGAGAAATAAATCTCTCCTTGCCCCAGGAGTAGGATCTTGGACTTCTCCTTGGCTTCTGAAACTCAGACAGTCCCTACTTCGATGCTTTCTCAGACTTGTCCTCTGTGGGCGTATGTTCACGTTCATGGAACCAGTCCAGTACTCGATGAAGTGTTGTAGCCAGATGAGTCATGTAGTCAGTAGTTTACAGCTTTCCCTACTACACAAGGGCTGTGGTAGACTCTGCTCAGCTGGGCTCATTGCTGCAGTCACAGCAGTGATTTTCAGCAGTGATGCCTGGCGTGTGCTGAGAGAGGCTTGTGTGTGTGGAGTTGTAAGTCTTCATTCCATAGGTTCTCCTCATAGTGACATTGGGTGTAGAGAAGTAAGACAATGCAAATGAAAGAAATATGCCCTAGGTATACCGATATCTTAAGATCTGTGTATATTATTGAATAGGTTTAAATGCTCATTAATTACATAAGGGAAATAACTTAAGACATTCTTATAATACTAAAAGTAGTATAAGGTTGAGATTAGAAGATACCATTTCTTATATAAGAAACCCAGCATCTCATACCTGTAGGAAGTACATTTTTTTCTCTATTATTGGTCACTTATATTCCTTTCTGTCCATGTATAAATTCTGAAAGGCTTTTAGTGTTGGTGAAATTTCACTGATTTTTTTTTTTTGATGACTCATAATGACCTTAGAAATGCCAGTGTACTTCTTGTACTGTGTTTGAAGTTCAGAAACCTGAATTCAGAAATCTTTAGAAAGTTTTTCAGCTGTTTGTCTTTTGCAGATAAACTTTCGTGTTCTTCCAGTATTAGGAACAAGTGTTGTAGAGTTCAGATCCTGATTATTAAGGTTAATTTGGGTTGACTTCATTTGGAGCAAAAGTGACATCCAGTGGTGACAGAGATTATCAACTGATAGTAGGTGTGCTAGAAAGAGGGCAGAGAGTGACACGTTAACCCTAAGGCGTAATACTGTATCATTATTATAATGATACAGTCTCTTTTGTCTTAAAAATTAACTGGTAGATGAGAACATAGTATCATTTCACTTTTAAATGGTGGTTCGTGTGGTTGGAGATGAGGTTCAGGGGGCAGCTGCACTCCTTGTATATGGAGCACTGACACCTCCATCATTCTCTGCCTCTTCCTCTGAGGCAAGGTGCCTCCAAACCTAGAGCTTGGGCCTGTTTTTGAGGCTAGGTTGGAGCCACCAAGTGCCAGTGATCTTCCTTCCGTCTCTGCTTCCCTGCATGCTGAGGATACCTGGTCTGTTAGGAGAGTGTTGGGATCCAGACTGCAGGTCTCTTACTCTTCATATTGTATATCTCTTTAGCTCCTCATCTCACCCTTTGTTGTTTTTAAGACAGAGTGTCACATGTAGACCAGCCTGGCCTTCAGCTCATAGAGGTCTGGCTGCCTCTGCCTCTTAAGTGCTGGGACTGAAGTCACGGGACACCATACCCGGTCCACTTTTTAAAACATGGTATGTGAATTGCAGTTTAAGTCATAGAAGATTGCTCAGTTTAATCCAGCGAATAACAGTGACCTGGAGCTATCACACCCTGTGGAACACTGTTCTGCGAGCTTAATTTTAATCAGTGAAGTTAAAAATGAGGTTTGTGTGTGTGTGTGTGTATGTATGTGGCGTAGAGTTAGTATTATGTATGTAAGTATATATACTTTTAGGATTTTAAGTGACCTTAGCTTTGAGATAGCTTTTACAAATGAGGAAACTGAAGCTTTAGGTAACCAAGATGACTACTTGACAAATTAGAATCCAAATTTGGGAATCATGGTATAGCGTGCCTTTGATCTCAGTACTTGGGATGCTCAAGCAACAAGAGCATGAGTTTGTTGTGCCCCAAAAGACCACCAAGGAGCTGCCTCTGATGACGCATTCACACTAGGGTCTTCTTATTCAAGCTCTAGCTTGGGCCCACCCTGACCCTGACACAGCAGGATGGGAAGGTGGAAGTCCAAGCCTAGTTTCAAGCAAGCATTTTTAGAGGCAAGCCAACAAACAAGGGAGTTTCTAGCCTGGCACATATTTGACTGGGGGCCTATTATGGACTTTTGTTGCCCTTAAAATAATTGACTGGTGCTGGGAGCCAAGCCATAAACTTAACTTGTGCTTTCCTCCTGATTGGTAGTTGTTAGGAATTGAGTGCCAGGGGCAGGCTTGTAGCCTAGAAACTAGTGCTAGGCGCAGGTTTGTTGGGGAAGTAACTCAAGCTCAACCTTAGATCAGGTTCTCTAAGATGGGGAGGCTGAACCCAAGATCTGCTCTCTCAAGTTCAGGTCCAGCCTAGACTACTTAGGGGCTTTTTTTTTTTTTTTTTCTTCACAAAACACCAAGGCCAGGAGATCCAGCCTTGGCTCTATGATACAAAGTCCCTCTCTTTCTGCTTTTACTACACTACACTGTTATTCTAGCTTCCTACTTTCTTTGAGTGTAGATATTTTTAAAGTTTTCTCCTTAGAGTCATGGTTCATATGAGTCTGATTGTTCCTTTCCGTCAGTACCCTGGAGGCAGAGACAGAGGCAGGAGGATTGTTGTGAGTGTGAGGACAGCCTGATCAACATCGTGAGGTGCAGGCAAGCAAAGGTCACAGGGAGACTCTGTCTCAAAAAACTAAAAACAAAACAAGACCACTGCTCCACCATAGTTTTTCTTTCCTTAGAAATATAGTTTATCGAGATGCAACAAACTGTTAAGTTCTTTATTTAAATATCAAAAAATGTAACTTTCTTAGGCAGTAAGACTTAAACCATTCTATTCTAGAATAGAAATCAGGATCCTTTCAAATTTCTTACTCATGAAAAATTCTTAAACTCAAGACTAGTAACTTTGTTTTCCCTTCAGGCTAGATAAACATGCCATCTGGGTATGTTTATTCAGAATGCTAAACTTGTAAGCATAAGACTTAACATCATTTTGAGTAAGTGTACTTAGGTAGAGCCTTTGGTGGAAATGAAATTTTGATAAGTTTATCATTTTTTAAAATTTATTTTTGAAAAGCATGACCAGGGATCTTGAATTGGAATGATGTTCTTGGTTGAAGATTTCTCTCTATCTCTGTCCCCCATCTTCACTGCCTAAGCGCGAATATGAGAAGTGATGTCTTGCTAGGAACACAATGAATTGTCTGTCTTTTTGAGGCACTTGAAATAACAGTTGGCATTTTTATTTTAACATAAGTCTCTCTGAAGTAATTTTTGTGTTGTTTTGATACAAGGTCTCACTATGTAGTCCTGACTGACCTGGAACTCAGAGATCCATCTGCCTCCCATATGCTGGGATTAAAGGTGTGCACCCACAGGCCCAGCCTGAAGTACTTCTTGGTCAAAGAATATTATAAATGTTTTCCAAAACATTTCTTGAATTGTAAAACGTTTTATGAAACATGTTATGTGCTGAGAAAGAAGAGAAACCATCACTGCTCTGTATCCTTAATGACTACTTGAGGAAATAAGATAATGTTTAAGAAATACCTGATAATACTATCAACCACTCCCAGGTCACTTACATAGACATCAATTTGAGAACCACAGAAACAAGACCTTCTGCCTTAAAACAAAAAACAAAAAAAAACAGCTAGAAGATACCCCACAGGCTCCAGTGGGCAGTTCAAAACCATGGTCACAGAGACAGTCCTACTTAAACTCAGTAGGTCACAAAACAAAAAGGTATTAGTGTGGGAAGGGACTTAAAGGAGAAGGGGGGTTGACAGGTGGGATAGATGAGAGAAGATGGAGGACAAAGTATTGAGAACCCACCATATACACATATGAAATGGTCAAAGAGCACATTGAAAACCTTAGAAAAAAGCCCTGAAGACAAACTGTTTTTGTGAACTTTAAGTGAGGTATGAAACCTTGATGGAAGTTTAGAGTGTAGGAATGACAGTGAAGAGACACTATCCCCCAAAGGATAGAAATGACAAATTATCCCCCAAGGGGAGAAATGACAAAATACAGTACAGTCCAGCACGGCATGCATGTTGTCCTGTTTACTCAGGAGGCTGGAGCAGGAGGATTGTTTGAGCTCAGGAGTTTAAAGCAAGCCTGGGCATAATGAGACTGTCTCAAAAACAAAAGAACAAGACAGAATATGTGGGTAAATAAAGAAGTGGAAGAAGTCACTTTAGCTGTTAGAGTTATAAATGGAGTTGGGTGGTAGAATGAAGAGCATGGGGTGCGTAGGTTTGACCAAGCACAGATGTGGAGTGATGGCAGGCATCCATGTAGACATGCCCTAGGCTCAGATAAAGGGGCTGTGCTGGTCCCAGAAATAGGAGAGCCAAACAGGGAGATCAGTAAGTCAAATTATAAATGAATGAGGTTTTGGTTATGATTGGGGAATAGGGGCTGCTGCCAGGAAGGATGCTCATGGCTGGGAGCAGTAGTGCGAGTGCCATGGGAGCCAGAGTTGAAGGATAGTACCCAAGATGAGTGATGTTTGCTGTGGCCGAGTGCTTGCCTCTAACCCCAGTGCTGTTGGCTTGCAGGGACTGGGCTGTGGCTTGCTGACTGTCAGCCCAGCATAAAAACCTGAAGGTTCTGGGGAAAACACTGGCTGAAGGAAGTAAGGCAGAGAGTTGACAGCAGGACACCTGGCGTTCTCCTGTGCATCCCGATAGATACACAGCACACACACATGCACACATACCACTTTTTAATGGGGCAATTGACCATTGAACGTGGTTCTTGAAAAATGTTAATTGGATGGTTAAATGTTAAAGGAGAATCCCAGTTGATTCTTGTTTTTTGAGGTTTCAGCAAGGGAATGCAACTACTTGAGTTACAATCCTCGCCCCTATTTTTTGGAAACAGGATCTCACGTAGCCCAGGGTGGTCTTGAATTTTGTATGTATTCCAGGCTAGCTTGACCCTCTACCTTAGCTTTCTGAGTGCAGCGACGCCCAAGTCTAGATACCCTACAAGTGTTGCATTAGTCTTTGCATTTTAATGCATTCATTTGTCCTATGGAGTGATTGTGTTGGAATGCTGGTGCAAACATCTCTACTCTAACCCACTCTAACCTCTTTTTACCTTGACTGCAGCTGCAAAGACTTTTTCCAGATCATAACATTGTGGGGTGCTCTTCAGTGTCAGCAAGCAGTCCTCAGTTCTGTGGACACCAGCTGGTCTTGCTTGATCGATTCAGTTGGTGTTTAGCCCCCCAAGAACGGCTCTCCTCCAACTCTAGTGTAAGCCACCCTACTGGTCACATATTGGGAGTTACTATGATTTTGTTTTGATATTTAAAAATGTGTTAAGGTTCAGGAGAGCATGCTAATGGTGTGTGCTAGTTCATTATAAAGGACACCAAGAACAAGCACCTGGGACAGATGCAGAGATAACATGCTATAGCATGTACAGGTCCATGCTGTCTCTAGGTGAGTTATTTTGTTCATCAACCCAGAAGCTTTCCAGATTTTGAATTTATTTGTTGAAGAGTTTTGACAGAGCTCAGCTTACAGTCCCCTCCCTGTGGGTTAGATGACTGGGAATGTCACCTTAAATATCACCATGCACTCGTTTGGTCTCTGTTGGCCTCCTACATTCTGAGGTTGACTTGGCCCTACTTTAAGTCATTTCATTACCATAAGTAGGAGAGATTGAGAAGGACTTCCTACTGATTACAGAGCAGGGACAGGAAACCTTATCACTTACATTCCTAGGGTTTGGGAACTCCGTGCTACTAATGAGGAACAAAGACCAAGTAATATTTCTTAGGATATTATATTTACACCCTCAGGTTCTAGGTGCACCTGAGCTTTGGTGGGATATTACCCCATAGTGTTGTCATTGAAGACAATTTAGAAGCTATGGTGAATATTTAATGAGTACATACTATACTTCACTAGAATACAAAGGTGGCCAGATTCTGTCCTAAAGAACGTGAATTATAGTGGGTAGGATGTATAACAGGGAGGTAGAGGAGACGAATACTAGAAGTAAAAGTAGCAAGATTAGGGAGTACGTGGTTTGCCCTTTAAGTAATCAGGCAAGGCTTATTTGGAAACATTTGAGCAGGACTTAGAGGAAAGGATAGAAGATACCACAGAAGGTCTTGTTCCAGACAGAATAGCAAGCACAAAAGTATACAGATGGCTTGTTACGTTGAAAGAACAGGAGGAGGTACTGGTAGGATAGGGAGACAGCACCAGGGCAGATGATACAGGAACTTTGACTTTTGTTCTGATTAAAATAGGATTGTATTGAAGACTTCTGAATTGAGAATTGATAGGATCTGAACTACATTTTAGAAGAATCTCTGAGATTGTTGTATAGAAAAGCAAAAACAACAATAAAAAAACAAACAAACAAACAAACCACTCAGGGAGACAGCTTTGGAGTAGTCCAAGTTAGTGACCATGATGTCTTAGGATAGAGATCTAATGACGGAGTCTCAGTGGTCACATTTTGTAAATTCGTTAAAGACAAATCTTTGAAAAGGTTTTATAGTGTGAATGAGAGAGAACTCCAAGAAGATAATTTTTCCTAAAAAAAAAAAAAAAATAGGGTTTCTCTGTATAACAGCTCTGGCTGTCCTGGAGCTCGCTTTGTAGACCAGGCTGGTTTTGAACTCACAGAGGTTCACCTGCCTCTACTTCCCACATGTTGGGATTAAAGGCATGCACCACCACTGCCCAGCTGAAGATAAATATTTTAAACTGAGCCTTTGGGAAAACAGAGTTAGTATTTCCTAACATGAGAAAAACTATGAAATAGATGGTTTTGGGAGCAAAACAAACATGTAGTTTTGAACACGACAACTTTTAGAAAGCATGTAACCAACTTATGTGTATAGATGTTCTGCCTGCACTCATGTTCATGTATCGTATGACACAGTGTCCCTAGAGGCCAGAAGTGGGTATCAGATCACCTGGAACTGTCTTTAACCAGGTTGTTTTGAGCCACCATGTGGATGTTGGGACTTGAGCCTGAATCTTCTAGAAGAGCAGCCAGTGTTCTTAATGGCAGACCCATCCATCTCTCCACCCATAAAAATGTTGACGTATTGGAAGGCTGCTGTTACTTGTACAGAACTGTCAACAGCTCATGGGTTAAAGGCTTGTTCCTCACACAGCGATACTCAAGTACTGTGGCTCTTAGGAGGTAATGCAAGGTCACTGAAAACATGAAAGGAATATGGAAGTCAGCCCCTCTGCTTCACTTAGTTTCCTAGGTTCCCTGATAAGTGATTTGTTGTGTTAACCCCCTGCCATGCTGTACCATAGCAGTGGTGATGCCTGACTTTAGGTTGGAGCTTCCAAAACTAAGAACCAGAATGGACCTTTTCTCTTTGTAAGCGATTTACCTGAGATATCTTGTTCTAGTGATATGACATGTATACATGCAAGTGCATGTCTGTCTTCTTTCTATATGGAGATGATAAATTAGTTGGCTTCATGAATCTAATTGACTAGAAGAGAGTAGACTGGATTTGATAAATTAAAAACTGGGATTTATTGGCATTTAAATGGCATTTAAAGCAGTAAAATTCAATCAGAATAGATCTGAACATTGAACTTAAAGGAATTCTGAAGTTTAGAAACTGAAGAGGAAAAGATGGATAATAGCCAGTATGGTAAAGGAACCAAAAGACACACTTGTGCCGGTAAGCAGATGCCCCACAAGGATCACTTTGGATCAGTGACATGGGTAGGCAGGGTGATGAGATAGCATTTGTTTATCTGAGGAGTATGGTATTGAAAAGCAGCAGAGAAATTGTATTAATGCCCAGGGAGAGGCATAGGCATTTTTTTATGAAGGAAGAAATTATAGGATATTTCAAAAACACAGAAAAAAAAAAAGATAAAGGGAACAATTGTAGGCAGATGAACATGAGATTCAGTTTAGAGGGAGACAGGATAGTTCCTTAATCTCTTCAGCATGCTATAACAGAGCATCATAATCGGAATAGCTTATACACAGTAGAGATGTGTTCTTCATCAGTGAAGAGGCTGGGAAGTCGGTTACCTGTGCATAGGCAGATTGTGTGCCCAGTGAGGGCCCACTTCTAGTTCTCACAGGTGGGAGTAGAGAAGGTCCCCTTTAGTTATTTGCTAACTAGTGTTTAGAATCGTTGTTTGCTTTTGGAAATAGTGGATAAAGACACTATTGGACATGAACTCTTATCTTGAGGAAGTCCATGGTATCCCTTATGTTGTTAATATTTTACAGCCAGTGCTTTTTACTCAAAATCCTGCTGGAGAACCTTCAGGTGAATCTACATCCTCATAAATTACAGAATAAGGAGCCCTGCATTCTTTGTTTGTTTGTTTGCTTGTTTGCTTTGTTTTTTTTTTACATTTGCCAGAGTAGTTTTCAGGGTTCTATAGATCTCTTAATCTTTTATTATCTATAGTAAGTTATACATGGTCTGTGCACATATAAATATGTATGCATAAATGTTTATTAGGCATGCTCAGTTCATGTTTACTGATGAGGGCTGCAGAGATGGCTCCCTGGCTCATTGCGCTCCTTGGTCTTCTAGACGACCTAAGTTCATTTTGCAGGTTCTGTATCCTCTGGTGGTTCACAAACACTTCTTAGTGCAATTCCAGGGGATCCAGTGCTTCTGGCCTCAGAAAGCATTGCACTCAGGTGCACATACCCATATAGATATATATATACCTAATTAAAATAATAAGACTAAATCTTGGAAAGGATTGATAAGGTAAATTTTTATATTTTATTATAAATGAAATGACTAGTAAACTGAAATGCAACTAGATGTTTTTTGAAAGGCTCTAAATTTTATTACTGAACAAACACCCTATTTTAGACATGAGCAAGTCTTTTGGTTAAAAAATGTTGAAATCTATCTGGTAGGACTCGATGGATGACCACAGTTCAATATAAACCCTCAGTCTTCCACTGTGTGGATCCTTACAGACCTGCTTCGTTCTCCTCCAGTGTCTTCTCTTAGAGCTGTACCTGACTTTGTTAGCAGTTTTCACCCAGATCCACTGAGGAACAGGATAATTTTGCTTTTGTTTCTTGGCCAGGAATCACTTGATTCTGGAAGTCTTGTGAGAAGACATTCGAGAAGCTGAGTCAGGTGTAGTGTGCATGGTGGCGGAGGAAAGGAAACCAACTGGATTTTAAGATTGTGTGTTTACATGATTATACAGCAATTAGGTATCTTGAAAATAACTGAAAGGAGTAGAACCTTTGTTCATGGAGGCTTAGAAACATGTGAATCAGATGTACCCATAGGCTATGATTATTTGAATGTTGGTTGTCCCTCCAGCCACATTTATACATTAAGCCAGGCTTGGTGTTACACTCCTCAAATCCCAGAATTGAGAAAGCTGAAACATGATAGTTGCTCTGAGTTTGAGACCAGACTGAGCCACAGAGTGAGACACCCTCTTAAATAGATGATGAAATTCTGATGCACTAGGTAATCAGGGGAAGAGCTGTGTCACAGTGACTATGCCCCAGTGATTGGGCTCGATGCCCACACTAAAGAGGCCATAAAATGTTGTCTTTGTCTTCTTCTTACCTTGGTAAGATCCAGTGAGAAGGTAGCACCTGTGCAGAAGTAGGCCCTCGGCAGGGATCTTGGACTTCCCACACACCAGATAAAGAGAAATACATTTCTGTTATTCATAAATTATCCAGAATCTCAAGTATTTTGTTAAAAACAGTTTGAGCTAGACTAAGACACCATGGTAACTCCTGGAAGAACAATATAAAATATCTCCATGAAAGTCTCAGAGAGCTGGCCAGTCATCGAAACCAGTGACCGGGGTGGAGTTCCTAGAGGGTAAGCATGGCACTTGCTTTG
This sequence comes from Rhabdomys pumilio, assembly GCA_030674055.1. NCBI lineage: Eukaryota > Metazoa > Chordata > Mammalia > Rodentia > Muridae > Rhabdomys > Rhabdomys pumilio. Next base: position 16,746,781 of record JANHMN010000021.1, read on the forward strand.
CTTTTCCCTCAGGGGGAATGCGATTCCAGAAGAGAGATCTGGGAAGCTAAGGGAGTTGAAAAGGTTTTGATAGCCTTACAGGCTTGCAGAGCAGTATTTGGAGTGTAGACTGTGCTACAAAACAGAAGTTCAGGTAAGTCCTCTAGTGCTTTGGGTTGGGACCTACAGATTCACTCCTGGACAAAGGTAAACCAAAATAAAATAAAAAGTCCAGAGCTTCAGAACTCAGTCCTTAAAAGGGGATTAAACTTAGACATGTGGCTAATGCTCCTAGGTGCCTGCCAGAAACAAAAGCAACTCTGTTAAGGGAAATAACATTAACCATGGGTTGGAAATGATTTCTTCAGATTTATATATGTAACTCACAGGTCTACATAAATACAAGATGGAGGTAACACTATATACCCAGAGTGGTTAAAATTTAATCCACAACCAATTACTAGTGGAGACATGGAGCATCAGGAACTCCTTCCTTCACTGCTGGTGGGAATGCAGAATGTGCCACCACTGACATGTTGCTCTGCTTTATACAATGCTATGTAAATTCTTTACCCTATCTAAGACCGACCTGTGTATCACATCCCAAGGGATTTTTCTACTCAGATCAATTTAGAACATTTGTCTTTACGAAGAAACAGAGAGCAGCTTTGTGCCAGTACTTTGAAACAATCAAGGAATCCTTTAGTAGGTAAGTGGACAAACTGTGGGACACTTATGCAGTTTATTATTAGCAGTAAAAAAGAAGTGAGTTGACAACCCACACAGGGACACAAAGTGTGTTTGTCTCCCTGAAAGATGGGAGTCTAAGTGGAATTTAGTAATGCTGAACTATGGAACGAGCGAAAGGTCAGGGCTTGCTGGGTTTGAAGATGGGCGAGGAATGCCTGTGGAGAGCACTGAGGTGTGGTGCTCTGTGAGCAGAGCATGTGACTTACATTTGGTGCAAACCCATGGAAACAAGAAAGAGTCCTAGTGCAGCGGTACACGTTACGTACAGTAATGCGTTCGTGTTGGTTAATCGGTTCTGATGAATGCCCTTTACAGTGTAAGCTGTAATAATGTCAGTTGAGTGGATGAGGCAGCATGTGAAACTGCTCACTTTTTGTTCAGTTTTCTTGTAAATTTAAATTGCTGCAAGAGATAGTTAACAGGAATAACAGTAACAGGGCTGATGATATGGTTCAGTGCGTAAGGTGCCTTCTGCCTTGCCCGACAACCTGAGTTTAGTCCCTGGAAGAACCAACTCATGGTTGTCCTCTGACTGCCACATGTGCTGTGACACTCCTGCACCGTCCCCACACAAAAGTAAATAAATGCAAAAACTGCAAGAGGAGGAATACATAAGAAGATAACAGCATTAAAAAAACCAAGAAAAATAACAATATAAACACACCCCAGAGGGGATCCAAGCAGCCTTGGGTACAGATTTTAAAAAGATTGGTAATTCTTAGAGACCTCAAAGGATCAATTAGACAAACAAATGTTTATCATTGATGGAAAAGTAGTTACTACATATTGTATAGATAGTAAAACAAAAAAAAGAATATTATAAAAATGACTGTGCTGATTACTGATTATATATTTGAGTGAAAGGAATACATTCCTTGGAGAACATCTTAGTGCAGCAGGTGTGAGAGTGATTGGGGATCTGAAGAGCCTCCCATCTATTAAGGATAGAGAAATGAGGTCTTTAATTAAAGCCTTCCACAAAGAAAATTCCTCCTTGGCTTCACTGGTAAATCCTTCTAAATAATTAAGGAAGAAATAATATTAGTTGTAATTTTCCCAGGTAAGAGAAAAGTAGAGCATCTTTATATATTTTATGAGATTCACATCTGCTACAGTCAAAAGAGAAATTAACATCATTTAAACAGGTACAAAATTGGAAACGTTAGTAAAGAACATTATTATATGTTAAAATAATGTGTCGTGAGCATGTAAGTAAGGTTCACTTGAAGACCAAAAGTGGGTTAGCGTGTAAAACTGATCAGTGTAGTCTCTGTTGTCTGTCAGCGGAGAAGGCTAACTGTGATGTTCATCTGAGTGGGCGCAGAGAACTGCGGGAGAACCCAGGAGTCCAGTGCCTTTCATACTAGACACTACTACCAAATTCGTAGTAGGGGGGGATTTTCAGTTTGCACAGCAGTGACTACAAAGTCCTCTAGCTAGCACACTTATTGATTAAATATTTCCTTTATGTAAGCTCAGGGACAAGCCAAATTCTTCCACTGTGAATGTTTCATTCATTATATTTTTTGGAGATTCTAGCTAATTTAATGGAGCAAGAAAAAATATGGTACATTTGTACACTAGATAACAGTATAACAATGGAAAATGACTATTATAATGTTCAATATGCTTTTATACATAGATAAAATGCTTAGAAAAACTGTTGCAAAGGATATATATATAGTTATAGTTATATAGTTATATAGTTTCTTTTATACGAGTGAGATTGATGGATGAATGGACTCCATGTTCCCCAGGTCACAAGTAAGTGAGTATAGTTATTAAGGCAGAAGAGTGGTAACTTTGCCAGGGTACATATCCCAGGAGGAGCATGAGGAGGCCTTTGGGGATGCCTCTGGGCGTGCTGTTTGATGTTAAAGGCTAAGGAATGTACACAGTGGTGTTACTTCTGGAACACCATTGTGAACCTCTTGGTAACAGAAGCATGTTGAGTGAAAGAGAATGTCATCTGCAAAGGGATGTTCTCAATTCATGGAATGAAAGTCAAATGGTGGCAGAACCGTAGCTTTGGAAATAAATTTGTTGGTTACGTTTTCAAATGATGAGGAGGAGAATAAAGCACCCTGTCCTGGCAGTGTTCTTAACCTGCACTTGCTTTGGATGTTTCATTGAGCTTTGCATTTATATTCTGTGTGTTTTATAAGCTTGTTATGCGTCAATAAATAGTTAGAAACATATTTAAGGGGTCTGCTAAATTAGTTTCAACATGATTGGTATCTTTCTTTTTTTAAAACTTGCTTATGAAAACTGAAAAAAAAAATGCCTTAGTTCATGTAGTCCTTTTGTATAGTTTGACGATTCCATTAATAAAAAAATCATAGTGTTCGTTTTTACAAAGTTTTTCCTTATGTATTATAAAGTTAAATTTATTTTTCTCTTAATGTGTAGAAAGACATACTTTTTAACTAAGATAGGCTTGTGCTTTAGCTTAGCATTCCCACGTGTTCCTTTTGTGCTTTGGAAGGAGTTTGTCGGCTGCAAAGAGGCTTTTAATTTTCAGTTGTGTTCCAGGTTCTTTAACTGTGTCATCAGACTATGAAGAGCCTGTTCTTTCCTTTGCAGATGGCAGGCATACTCAGTAAAGTCTGCCTCCGTTTTCTTTAGCTTGCTGCAATGAATTGGGTATTGGTGCTATTTTCTGGTAGGCATTCATAATGATACTGTTTGTTACACTGAGGATGTGAGGTAGATCTGAGTTTCTTGGCTTTGCAGTTTCAGTACAAGCCATGTACTAATCTCTGTCCTGGTATTTACTGAAAATATTAATCTCCAAATTTTAAAAAATGCCTTAAGTATTCACCATAGCTTTTTTCAAATAGGAAATTATGTATCAGTGTACTTTTTCATACTAATTTTTTGTTGTTGTTTTTAGAGAAAATCTCTTCATGAGAACAAATTGAAGAGACTGCAGGAGAAAATAGAAGTTTTGGAGGCAAAGAAAGAAGAATTAGAAACAGAAAACCAGGTGTTAAATAGGTAATATGTTGTGTTTCTATAATGTATGCCCCTATTGTGTAGCACTTTGTTTCTGTTTACTGTGTTTTTATTCAGCCACTGTGTACGTGTGTCTCTGTGCCCGCATGACTTTCTGTGTACCACATGATTGCAGGTTCCTGCACAGAGGCCAGAAAAGAGTGTGAGGTCCCCTGGAACTAGGCTGCAGGCTCTTATGAGCTGCCGTGTGGGTGCTGGGAAGTGAGCCTTAGTCCTTTGGAAAGGCAGCCAGTGCCCTTTGCTGCTGAGCCATCTCTCCAGTGCCAGCACTTTGTTTCTGAGCTAGCTCACTGTACCTTATATCTTATTTAACCCATGTACTCATGGCCAGCGCTCTGCAGGAAGAAACAAGTAGACATCTGTGAGTGTCAGCTCAGCCTGCTCTGAACAGCTAGGCACACGGACAACCCCGCTACCCCAACATTAACATTTACAAGATTTCATTTTTACCTTTTACTTTTCTTTCTACCTTAATGTTCAGGCCAAAAGTCTCTATCACGTATAAGGTATTTGTGGTATTGTGTGATAGTAACAAAAAAGGACACTCACTGGCTTCGGTACAGTTTTGTGATTAGGGGTGGTATGAGTTCTTGTTAAGGCAACAAAGTTATAACAGTGGCATAGTTGTAAACATTATGGCTGCAAACTCTGAATCTAGTGTCAGCTGATGGTCACTGCCATTAGTGTTCCTAGAGCTGAGAAGGTTTATTCAGTTAAGTTGCTGATAGTGACATTGATGAGCCATTTAATTTAAGGTGATAAAGTCTTTGTACTGTTAATTAATGTTAGTCTTAGATACTTAATGAAGAATTTGACTTTTCTGAAATGGAAATTACCTATTGGGCAGCAATGTTTTCTACTGTGTTCTTAGACAAAAATTCTCTAAGGACACTGTCCAAGTGTCCTATAATTCAGTTCTGACACTGACACAGGATGAGGGCTCAATCCTACAAGACTGCTTCCACTTCAGATGGCAGTCATAAAGCCAGGTCATGGCCTGTGCCTCTGTTTTACAGGCTGTAAATTGGGTTCCAGTGACTCAGTGCTTCAGATCCATTAATTTGTTAGAGTTGCTCACAAAATTGAGGAAAATACCTTATCCTTACCAGTTATTTAAAGTAATACAATGAAGGACACACATGAGCAGCCGTCTGGATAGATGTAAAGAAAAAAACATGGGCAAGGGGGTATTCATGCCCTGAATACCACTTTCTAGGCCCCCATGTAGTTAGCAAGCCTAGAGTTCCCTAAACTTTGTTTTTTCCCCTCGTGAGTATGTATATGTGTTTGAATATAAGTGAAAGGGAGGTTGGAGAGATCGATGTAAGATGCCTTCGTAAGTCACACTCCACTCTCCAGTTTTTGAGAGTCCTGTTGAACCTGGGCTGTTTGACATGCATGCTGTGGTCCTCAGGTTTGCAGTCACTCCCCCCTAGCCCTTCCTTCCTCTTGGGTTTTATGGCAGCCTTATTCTATAGGTTGATTACAGTAGTTGCCACTGGTGATCAGCTCAGCCTTCAGCTCCTCTCCCCTTCCCAGAGGTGGAGGTGTGGTGGACTGAACGTTGTGACCCTGTAACCGTATCTTACACTTCCTGATGACCTGCTCTTTCTAAAGCTCTGTAGGGTCCCTGGTCAGGAGTCACCTCGTTACTTGTACAAGTGATGTTTGTTCTTCACCCGAGTGTCCAGGACTTCAGGGTTACTAGGGAACCAGAGGCCACATTCTGTATTGTGTCAGTATCCGTTTATAATCAAAATTTGGTAAACTCTAAAGACATGATTTTAAATTTGACTATGTTTCATATTTTAAATAAAAGTGTTTCATAAAGCTTAATTCAGCTTTTAAGTTTTTGTAGTCAAGAGTCCTCTTTACTTTTAGCATTCATAGGAGAGTAGAAATGAAAAGTACTGAAGCTTTTCCCATGGTATTTTTAATCTTTAATTAATTGACAAAACTATAATGACTTTGTAGCTGGCAATGCTAATAATTAATTACCTACCGTTAATATATAGGGCCAATTGTGGTGGCACATGCCTTTAGTTCCAGCACTCTGGAGGCCAAGACAAGCAGATTGGCTGAGACAAGCAGATGGTTGCAAGATTGAGGCTAGCCTAGTATAAACAGAGAGTTCCAGGCCAGTAGGAGCTACATAGTGAGAATCTGTCTTAAAAACAAAAACAAACAACAAAAAAACCAAAAACATATATAGTAGCTGGGTGTGGTTGAACACCTAATAATCCACACTTGAGGTGTAGAGCCATCCTGGGCTACAGAGAAAATCCACACCAGCTCCAGCCACAGGGGTGTGGAATAGGGTGATACAAAGACCATTTTCTGTTGATGTTTTTAGATGAGTTTTCGGTTAGTGGAGTTACAGGTTAGGAATCTTTCTCTCACTTAAAAATCATATTCTGATCTTCATTAGGGTGTAACTATTGAACAGAAATGTTGTTTCTTTTTAAGACAAAATGTTCCATTTGAAGAATATACAAGGCTTCAGAAACGACTAAAGGACATACAGAGAAGACATAATGAATTTCGAAGTCTAATTTTGGTTCCTAACATGCCTCCAACAGCATCGGTCAGTTCTGCTAACTTCCAGTCCTCAGCTGTAGTTCCTGGAGTGGAACTCTCCTTTCCCCCTCATCTGCAGGTATGAACATTTTTTAGAGGAGACAAACGTTTCTATAGGTTGTTATGTTTTACCAGTTTAGAGAGTTAAAATTCATTTGACGTCAAAGACAGTTTTAACTTGCTGTATATATTTTCTAAGTAGATTTAGATTTACTCTGTCTTAGTGATGGTTCTCAGAAGACGTTTTCATATTTGGCTAAAGACAGCATAATTCGTGAGTCTCTGAGTAGCTTAGTTTTGTGGCTTAATTCTACACAACTCTCAAGAACGCACTAATGCAACACTGCATGTTCTATATAGAATTTTGTTTAATACTAGTGAAAAATGTTTTCAGAGAAGGCACTATTTTTCTTTTCAATCCAAGGATGAAGAAACTGAGAGCGGTGTGATGATGTGCCTAAGACCTGAATAATGACAGTTAAGCTTTATTAACCCTAAACTATCTGAATCCAAAGCCTAGCCTCTGTCTTTATTGGCCTCAGAGCTTTGATTGAATGACATTCAGAACATGGACTGCCTAAGTCATGAGACAGTACAGTGTCATCATGAGACTATAGTCATTGGATTGAGTTGTAAACCAGACCAGGTGCAGCTTTTAGTAAATTACAGTGACAGTCCAGTCGTGTTTGAAAGCTGTCACCTATGTATACCTGTGCATTGTCCTACTTGCTCCCTGGTGACTTTTACTCCTAGGGAGGAACAGACTGGGTTTCACTTAAGAGTAGAGTCTGAGGCAGGAGACAAGGGCGAGTAGTTTTTAGATTGCTAACATGGGTCATCTCTGTGCCACACTGTGGGAGACCTGTGTAAGAGAGGCAGATGGCGGGGCTTTTCTAGGTGTCTGTTTATGTGTCATTTTTAAGGAGGAACAGCATCAAAGAGAACTCTCTCTCCTTCGCAAAAGACTGGAAGAACTAGAAACTACACAAAGAAAACAACTAGAGGAACTTGGATCTCCTGGGGAATGATGCCAGAAGAAAGGCAAAGCCAGAAACTCAATAAAAGTATGACGTTTAACATGTGGCATTGAGATGCTTTCTTACTGTTTGCCAAAATCTATGAGCTGCCTCAAGAAAAGGTACTAGCTACACACTGCACTGCATGGCCTCCAAGGTTTGGGAATTATACTAAGAAAAATGAAGTATTCATATATTTAGAACATGCATTGACAATCTTTTGACAATGCAGAAATAAAAGGAACTAGTTAATTAAAAAATCAAGTTTCAAATTAATTTTTATTTTGTTGCTATTTTCTGGCATTTTGCTTAAAATATATTCATCCTAACGTCCCTCTTCCTCATCTTTGAGATGTCTCCTTGGTAATAACAAGATCAGTAAACATCTCCTTTATTATATATGAACATTTTGGAAAAGATCATTTAAAAGTATAAAAAAACAAGAGTTTCTAAATATGTTTATTATAGAAATCTTAACCTTTTCAAAAAGCTGTGCACTTAATTTATTGAATGACTTAATAAATATTTTTGTATCTGCTGTTTGTGCTTAACTTTACTGATCATAGAGTAGATACTAAACAGTGAGATGGCTTCTCTTGGCTTTGGTAAGTTTTGGAAAATCGAGTCCTATGGCTGTCTCTGCAAAGAGTTGTTGGTCTTACTTGAAGCACTGAGGATTGAAGTGTTGCTGATATTTAGTTTGGTTCCTCACTGTTGAGTTAGAATCAAATAATTATGTTTTATATCCTTCATTTTCACTGTGCACCATTGGAGGCTTCTTTATGTAGCATGTGTTAGAGGAATTCCACTGGAATAAGTTCATGTCAACAAACCAAAGCTCAAGCTTATATGGCTTTGTCATTGTACAGAAGTCTTAGCTGCCAGAAGTCAATGAGGACGGAGCGTAAGTGAGCAGCGCTTGGCGCCACTTAGCAAGGACCTCCCTTTACTCCATGGAGCTGCGCATTTATGTGGGATGTACCGTGACATCTTGTTCCTGGGAAGTAATTCAGATTAAGAAACCCATTGTAACTAGAAAAGACAAACAGTCCACGGTTGTTACATCAAAATGTTTATTTTTGGATATAGACATTTAAAACATTCATCTCCAAGAACAGCTTCAGTCAGGTACACAGTAAGAAATAGACTTTAAATCCTAATACAGAAAAGGTAACAGAAGTAATTTTTAAATGCTGCTTTAGACACTAGTGTTAGAAAAAAAAGTTTATAAATTAATTGTTTTGCACCAAAAATATGCAAAGAAACTTGAAAATAGATACTGTTTGTCATTTGCTTCTTTAGTTGTTGAATAGAGACCCAGGGACTGATTGTCTTCAGCACACATCTGATTTGGACATCCTGTGCGTTTGGCTAATGTGATCCAAAGTGTGATCTAGATAGTGCTTTCCACTGGAGGATCGACAAACATAGTACATACATTAGTGAGTCTTCACACCACCTCGGTGAGGTAGGTTAGAAATAGTATACAGAAATTGAGGCACAAAGAGGTGACTTGCCCAAAGTTCCTAACTCCTGGAAGAGGCAGTAAGGCTCCACACAGGACTCATGTCAGAGAGCTGGACAGGGACACCCTCGGTAGCATTTGTAATACCTAGCTAAAGCTGTGGCTCAACCTTTGAGTTTTCTGTTCCCCAGAGAAGGGAAAGTTTGTTGGGCAATTCTCCTACCCTTGGCTCTCAAGTCTCCTCCCACTTCTCTCTTAGGAATGCCGTCACCTCTTTGAAGACGGTAGCAGCTTTAAATGGGGACCAGACCTCTCACCTTTCCACTTAGAAAGAAACTATTTGGTAGTAGTTTTGAGATGTGCCCATTGGACAGACAATAGTCACAAGAAACAGGATTGGGAAGTGTCTGTCAGGGCAGCAACTGCACTGTTGAGGTGTGACCTCTCTTATACTTTATCGGATAGTAAGGAGCAAAAAGGATTGATTTACCAAAGCAGTTCTCATTGCATTCCAGATGGTCCAGACAGTGCTGGTAAGTGGTTTTGAGGAATGTGTGCTCAATGTTTGATTTGCTGATTGAAAGAAAATTCCTTCCTAAACTGGGGGTTTGGAACACCAAGGGTAAGAGGTGCCTGCCACAAGGGAAGTGAGAGCCATCAGATTACACTTTTTACTTCTGTTTAATAGAAGGAAAACACAGTGGTATTAAAATTGGTCATGAGCAGCAAAAATTTGGGAATAAAAAAATCAGCAATAAAAAAGACTATAACTCGATAGGAAATTCTTTGAAAAAAAAAAAAAGAGGCACGAATAAAATGAGTATTTTAAATCTTTCTCCTGTAAGGAATACTTTCAAAAAGTACATAGTAAGACTAAGATACCAAGTTGTACTAATATTTTTCAGGCCTTGGGCCTCAAATATATATTTATATATAATACTCCAATGTGAACAACAATTTGATGAAATGTAAAATGTATCTTTTATTTTAATCACACACAAGTATTTATAACCACAGGGTTCACCAGAAATCTAAAGCAAGGAGACACTAGCATAGAAATGTAAGATTACAGGAGTGACTTACACATCCACAGACAGTTCTGATCAAACAGAAGTAAAGTCATGAACTCTTTTTCTTACAATACCCAACATGTCCACTACCAGATACATGAAAAGATAAAAAGGAGACACACTGTAGGACAGAGTCTGGGAAAACTGCCGTTGCATTTCAGTGAGACCCACCCCTCTCCTTGCTTTAGAGCGGCTCTGATGGGGTGAGGTGAGCTGAGGAGCTCGGCTGGCAACCACTGAAAACACAAGCCCTTTCAACAATGTTGCAACACTGTTAGTTTTTGGTTTAAACACACACACTCACAAATGCTAAGTGTACACACTACCAATTTCTGCCTCCAGCCTTTCCAAGAACTACTGGGGAAAGTGAAGGAATGCTGCAGATCTCAGGGTTGCCCTAACACCCACAGTCTCCAAACAACTCCTTTCACTCGCCAAGCCTGGTTCGTATCCCTTTCTTCTGCAGAAGTACAGCGTAGTCACAAGTGCTACAGAGCTGTCCTTTCCCAACAAAACCACTCGGATACCATTGTGCTTAAGTGGAGACTGGAGTTACAATACTGACACTTGCTTACTGGCCCTGTGTTCTCTGTAAACAAGGAGGCTGTTTGCAACAACCACTTCAGCTCTATTTACAGAAAGGTTCCCACGATATACCCACAGGCACAGTGGTCGATAACGCTAAAAGCTGTGCTTGTGCCTTGGGCTCTTAAAAGACAGTGATCGAAGTGGAACCCATGTGCAAACTTAAGAAATTAACGACAGAGTAGCTCAAGCAGCCAGTTTGCTCCCAAGCTGTCTGAAGAACTTTGTCACATAAAGCCAGGCCCCAGGGTGCTTACATCCACTTGCATTTCTTCTTTTCATCAAATAAGACTTTTACATGCAAGAGTTGTTTCTGAGCTTCTTCCAGCCCTCGTTCTCTTTCTAGTTTATTTAGAATCTGTTGACAATTAGAACAGTTATTTTACATATTAGAGTTTTAGCAGTATAATTCACAATTCTGGTGGGCTTGCTCTTTCTCTTTCTTTGCGTTTTTTGCATTCCTGATGCTGTGAGTGGTAAAATCTGTATGAACAGATGCCAGCAGTTTCTTCCATCATTCCCATACTCACTTTGCAAGTTGTTTTGCTAAGTCATTATCACAGGATCAACAACACTTGGGCTTGAAATAGAAGCCCGGCAAGAAATACCATCTATTTGCTTACAAATATGGGGCCCCAACTTCCAAGGCCCTGCTTTTTATGCATTACGTCACAGCCATTCCAAGCACAGCAAGCATCCCTGGGCAGCCAGCATGCAGGCAAGTATTCCTCAAATGCAGCAGGCAAGAGCATCCTGATCAGAGATGGATCCTTCCATCTCTCTCCTTCCCCTCCCCTCCCCTCCCCTCCCCTCCCCTCTCCAGGGGCCAGGGGTGGTCGCCATCCATTCCTCCAACAGATACCAACACCCCCCCGTGCGGCACGAGGGCAGGTA
>JANHMN010000021.1:16758531-16802679 GCA_030674055.1 Rhabdomys pumilio
CCTCCCCCGCCGCCCCCCTCCCCGCCCCTCCCCTCCCCTCCCCTCCCCTCCCCAGTGCTTCCCTTTCACCCCTGGCCCCTGGAGAGGGATGCTTATCGTGGTTAAGGGACTCATTGCCTCTACCCTACCTTAGCTCTTCACTTGATCTTCAAGTAGCAAATGGAATTGGTGAGCTATTCTCACCATTGACATGGATAGCCTGTCCCAGCATGACTGAGTAGGGGGGAATCAGGGAAGGGGGAATTAACATATATTTGGAAACAAGGAATCCAGATTAAGGAGAATTAATCATAAAGGAGAATGGTAGTTGCTACTTATGGTCATAAAAGGCCTGAGAGAGAACATTGAGTTGATAGTTGCTTATGTTCGGAGTATATCATGATCTCGTAACCATGAAAAACAGAATCTAGGTGATGTAACAGGCTTGGCTTTCACTTTTAGCAGACCTCAATGAAACCGAAACTGGTCCCGTTTAACAGGGCCTTATTTTACTAACCAACGTTTACTTGAGTTGTTGTGGCTTTAGACTCCATGAACTGAAATGTAAATTAAGGCTGGTCCAAAGGTGGGCAGCATGACAGACTACAAGAGGGGCAGCCATATGCACTCTGGCTCAGGGCCTCCCTTTCTGCCTATTTGGGATGGAAAGCTATACCCAAGTCCTTGTGGTGGGCTTGTGGGTTAAACAGGTGGTAAGTTTAAAGAAGAAAACAACTTACCTCATCAAAATACTTTACGATGTATTTGTAGATTTCTGTCAAGGCCACTTCTTCATTAAATTCATTTTCATGTTTCTGAAAGAAAGGCTTGTTGAGAGACTCTGAAATGACTGCTTTTGAGTAACAAATTTATAGGCTTATTTCTGCTCCTTAATGTACCTTAGATTCCTGAGTTAAGAATTCTTCCATTTCTAACGATGACAATGGAGGCAAATCCCTGATGGCTTTGTAGTAAGACCTCACTTCCTCTTTGTAGGTCGGTATATCCTTGGCATAGAGCAGTTTATTGGTTGGTGCTTCCTGAAAAACAGCAACAGCCACGAGAAGCATAAAAAGTCATGGGGTGGGGGTGTGCAGTGGTTCAATGTAACTGCACTTCTACCAGCACCCCTTCCTGCCAACAAGGCTTCACGCAGGAGGCCTCAGGGAATGTTGACTGGGTGACTGACTGCCATCTAGATAGTTCTGGTGAGTCACTGTTATTTTCAGGCAGATTAAATGCTAATATATTCAGCCTTCCTCTCATAAAAGAACTAAAATTATTATTTTTGCATGATTTTGAGTTACGCTAACAATGGAACTTATTTCAATCACAGTTCATTACTAATGGTCGTTAAAAAGCCTGAATTAAAGCGTTGCTCTCCCCCTCACCCACCAGTGAATTTTGGCATTTATAAAAGACTTGATTGTAGAACTGATTGAGCCCTTTATATAACTGTTAAACTGGTAAGTAATTGGCAGTGGCAGATTTTCTAGCTTGTCCCTTCATTTCATTAAATTCTAAAGATCTTCCAGTTTCTCCAGGAAGCACATGTCACCAGTACTGGTAACTCTGATGTCTGATTTCACAAGTATTCCTCGGCAATTTGCATGGTATTATATATATTTGCATGGTATTGTTTAGTAGTAGTAATATGTAAGCAACTAAATGAAGATGAGATCATTGTTGACAAATGTTTTAAAAAGACTTCGTGGAGATAGTCAAATTAATGGGTAGGCTAATGTCCCAGTGTGTTTTATAAGAGTCTGGTGACTGAATCAGTGGCTTGGAGAACTGGTCTGAAGGCTGCCTCTACTGAGGTATTCCTGAGAAGTATGTGTTGGGTTTAAGTGAGCCCTGCAAGTTTTGTGACCATTCAATTAGCAATTATTTATCCTAGTATCACTGGTAGACATCAAACGTACAAGGATGACGGTGACTGCTGTCTGCCTTTGAGAAGCTTACAGTCTTGGGAAGAGAAATGCACACTGCCTGAATGTGGTGTGAAGAATGGCTGACAGATTACTGCAGGGAAGAACAAGGACTGCACAGCTAAACAGATGAGAGTTCATAGCTAAACTACTTTGTGATCGTCTATAAATTGGGAATCGTCCGGATTAACTAAACCTAGGAAGTGATGTTCTTAAAAGCTTCTTTTACTGTGAACAAACACATTGTGTTTTCAACACGGTACAGGAGATGCACTGGGGAAGTTGATAGGCCGTCAGACAGATCAGAGTCTCCTGCAGTTCTTCACACACATCAGGAAATTGTGTTTGTGGAATCAAACACTGGCAGATGGAGGAGGATTTTACTAACAGGACTGAGGCCGGTCAGGAAGGCCCTGTAGCACAGCAGAGATGCCATTTGTAGGAAGAAATGCACTAAGATGGTGAAAAGGAAGAGTTTAGTGGTTGGGTGGGCAGCAGGCCATGGGTGTGGGTTAGGAGGCAGTTACTGTCCAGTAGGGAGGGAATGAAGCCATAGGAGGAATAAAGGACATGAGGTTTTAGCAGAGGGAAGGTAGGCTTCTGTAGGAAGATGGTAAGAGTTAGCAATTATGAGGAGGGTTGTGGCATCTGAGGTACCTATGAAACGTCAATCTCGAGAAGTGATTTTCAGGGATATTTATCAGAAAGCAAAGCTGGGCCTTACCTTCCCCAGTTGCTGTTCTGTGAGAGAAAAGGCATCCATGAATGCTTGGGCAATCACTGACAAACAGCTGTCTATGTGTGGAGTCTTCTTAATGTCAAAGACAAACTGAGGGTTCTTCAGGATGTTTACCCAGAATCGAAGAGGGAGGCTGTTTGAAGGGAAAACAATCTCTTCTCAGGCAGGACTTAACACAGCCAGTGGTCTGCTCACCCATTTGTCAATGAGTGTATATGACTGTCACCAAGTCCACAAACCTGCTTAGCCAAACTAACAAGCAGCAGGTGGCAACATCACTCAGACCCTGAAAGGGTTGATCTGACAGTGAGTGAAGGGCAGGCTAGAGAACTCAGAAAGTGGCCCTGGACAAGAATATCTTCCATATCTGGGTTATATGAGATGATGTCACCAACAAGAACTTTCACTCAAATCTGTTACACCTGACCCCTTTGAGCCCCCTCTCAGTGTGGCACTCTGGTCTAAGCCACTGACATCTTGCCTGGATTATTTGTCCCTAGATCTTGATCCTTCCAAGAGAATCAGATCTTAGCACTCCTCTCTTGAACTGTGTGTCCCTCAGTAAGGGTCTCCTCTCCTGCCACTTTCAGCGAGCTCATTTTATCACCACTGGGCCATTTACTGTCTTCAATTTGTATTAACCAAGATCACATCTCAGGAATTTGCTGTGTGGTCTATCTTCTTAATGTTCTCCATGTGGTCTGATCCTTTCCTCATCCAAGAACGTAAAAACTCATTAGACACTCTGACCTGATCCTCTTACCCTCCATTGCACACATCACCTTCTGGTGCACTTCAGTGAATGCACCCTGTCTCTCTACCTACTAGAATGCACACTTGGAGGACAAAGTATTTCCTATACCACAGTGCCCAGCAATATGGCACAGTGTGGGCAGTTAAATAAATACTGGAATATGAACTTGAGACTCATTCAACTTCCATATCTCTGTTCCAACTTTGGCCTAGCTTACTGCCACCACATGGGTGCTGGGATTCTCAATGGCTCAGTTTGTTGTGGTTAGCACCCATGCTGGGTCTAGGGGTTGCTGGGCCTGGGGATATGAAGCTGGAGCTAAGGACAGGAGTGAGCCAGAGCGAAGGGTATAAACCCACATCAAAGGGAAGGACTGACTAAGCTCTGGAACTTCACCTCTACTACTTGCTAGCATGTAGAGGGCTTTGTACTCACAGGAAACATGCTATTGTGTCATGTCTGGGTCGTTTTAGCTGAGGTGCAAAGCATTTAAATAGAGGCAGTAAACTATAGCCATCTTCTGAGGAAATTCTAGCATAAATGTAAATATCCTTCTTAAGGGGAATGTAAAATAAACAAGTGTCTACTGCTACAAATGACAAAGCATGAACCATGTAGAATCAGAATAAACACACAAATTGAAAATTATAAAGCAATTATTGTAGGCACACTAACAGTTTAGTAATAATAATAGGCTAAACCATAAAACACTTAATTTCTCATTCTTTGCCAGTCTAACATTCTAGACAAGTCCCCTTTCATGCATTAAAAGATAACAGAATCTTGTTATTTGACCATCTAGAATAGAATTCAAACCCTGAGATTCTGATGCAATAAATATGCATTTAATATTCTGCTCTAGGTTCTTGAAAACAGCTAGTAATCACCTACATTCCCACCTGTTTGTTTTCCAGATATGCACGACATCAGGGTCTGTGATTTTTTTGTTTTCAGCTTGGGCATCCAAAAAGTCAAAGAAGTATTTTATAGCAAATGGGGCCCTGCTGTTAGGCAAACTCCAGATGCTTCTGAAGAGTTTCTCAAGCACAGAGTGAATTGCCACCTGGAAGACAGAATGGGAGACTAATGGAAAAGCCAGCTCCAAGTTCAGAGAAAGTGATATACCAACCAGAGAAAAGTCAGATTTGGAAAGTATGAAACTGTCAAATGAGGCCAGCCTGAGATGGGACAAGGATCCTGAGTGTGCTCAGATCTGGTATATAAACTTGCTGACAGCAACACTTTAGGTGGAGTGCGAGATAGAGGTGGGTGTAGAGGTAGGGGTGTGTGTGTGCGCACGCATGCACAAGAAGCCACTACTGATCCACCTTTGCTATGTGCAGCCTGGAGAAACTTGAGTGATGGTGTTTTGCTGCTAGATCTGTTTCCTGTTGCCTGCATTTCCATCTCGGGGCTTGAATATGGGTTCCCAAAGCAGTTGGTATGAAGGCAGAGCTCTCTGGGAAAACTGAAAAATCAAGAGGCGCAGGCACTGCTCTGCCTTGCACACAGATCTACTCGGTCTGAGCAGATTTGCTGAGGAAGCCTGCCCAGCAAGGTAACAACAAGGCCAGGGAGACAGTGACAGTTATTAGTGGGGCAGAAATCCAGAGACTTCCACTAACCCCCAAAAAGAGATACAGTCAGATTTGCTCCTGATTTGGAATTCCTCTGACTTTCACATCTAACACTTTTTATAAGTGAACAGAATTCTTAATTTCAAGGTGGAAAAAAAAAAGCAGTAAGATTTACCAGGTTAATCGTCACAGATTCCCTCCTCATTTTATTTGCCTTTCAAAAGAGTTTTACTGCTTATCTATAATAACAAGTAAACAAAAAGGAATAATTATGCTGTCAGCCTAAAAATTACTGAAATGGTGGCAGAGGAGCAGGGACAATAGTAAGCGTCCTGACTGAAGATGCTGCAGTAGAAATTTACAAAGTGCTGTTCTCTTTTCAGTTAAAAAAAAAAGAAGAAGAAGAAGAAGAAGAAGAAGAAGAAGGAAGGGGGGTAGAGGATGTGTCTACAATTTAAACTTTCATTTTGCTTTGCTAGAAGGCACAAGGGATTTGTAACATTTTCACACTTGAGTGGAAATTAAGTTGAACACATCATATACCCACAAGGTGGCCATGAAAGCCATCCTGGAACAGTAAGTGTACCTTGGTTGACAGCAGCTTTGTCAGATACATTTCTTTTACTTTGAACTTGTGTTTCCCTCGATGTCTCTTCCCTTGAACTACTTGGAATGCTTCTGAATCTGGTAAAATCTAAAAAAGACAACAGTAGACTCATTACCTGGGGAAACTGTATGCAATGGAAGGCATGCTGTTCTGTGGGTAGCACAACACTGCTGAACTCACCAAGTGGCAGTGGTCATCTGAGTATTCCACATCTGAACAGCAGAGAAAGGGAGAGAGAAAAAAAGGAGCCCATTAAAAAAACAACCACGGACTAATTGGTCTCAACAAAAGGCCGCTTGTGCTCCAAAGCTAACAACTCCGCTATTATCCAAGGGCTCTTCACTGCCACACGTTTTCCTAGGCTGTACCTGAGCAGTGCCAGGAGGGGCTAGGGAGTTGAGTGGAAGCAGGCTCCCTGTCCCTGCAAATGTTAGAGCACAGGATAAGTAGACACTTAACTGGGGACAGGGAGGAGGGGTCCTAGCCTGTCAACAGATAGACCTGGAACATGCATGTGCCAAGCCTGCAGCCAGAGTTAAGCCAGCCTTGTTCCTGCTGCTACTAATTGCACAATTACTTAATTTCAGTGAGGGAGAGTTATGTAAAAAGGTATCAATCTGAGTCTAGGAGATTTCTTTGAAGAAGGGCTGTTCAGATGAACCTAAGATCAGCCAGGTAAATGGGGAAAGGCTCCAGGGTGGGAAGGCATTGTATCCCTTCTAAGATAGGACAATGTGTTCAGCTCAGAGGGCAAGCAAACTGAGAGTGTCACTAAGCAAGGGGATGCTTGGGAGGAAGAGAACATGGGGGGGTGGATGAAGGGGAACAGATGAAGACTCTGACAATGAGTGGGACTCTTATCTAGAAATGCTACTAAAATGTAAAAATTAAAGCAATTAATGGGAAGGGGAAATAGTCCACTGAAAACCAACCATCTGCTAGTAAGAGAAATCTGGTATAGGAATGGTCTGAGGGGCCTTCCTAAAGCTCCCGTGACAGGTTGGCCTTGAAGGAGATGCAGGAGGAGAGAAGCAGATGCAGTGCCTTGCTGGGTTGGATAATGGATGTTGAGGGAGTCAGAGTCACATATAAGACAAGGCAAAGTCCCTATCTAGCCCTACAGCAGCAGCTCTGTGTAGAAGAAGGAGCCCTCTGGAGAACAGTGTCAAGTGCTTGAGGAACTAGTAGCCTTAGGTTTTATCAGGATCCCTGTTCAAGTTCAACACCATGGATTCATGCAGCCTTAACTGGACAGCTGAGTGCCTTTCTCCTGTGGCTGCCTGGCTAAGAGTTGAGTCATCCAGAGCTGGGTTTGCTACAGAGGGGGAAGGGGTTGAATATCAGTTGGCCAGAAATCAGTGTGGTTCTCAGCCACACTGGACAGGGAGGGAGCATGCGTGTGTTCCACAAAGAGATCAAGCCTAAGAACCTGCTACTTGGTCCTAAAGTAACAGGTTCGTCTAAAGGCCCAATCCTTGAGTCTTAAAAGCCACACAGCTCTCTCCTTGCCCACAATGGCAGCCACTCAGCAGGATAGCTTTGTGGATGTGATTCCACAGACTAGATGCTGAGTCTAACCAAGGTCACCTATTGAGCTCAGGAGTCACCATGCTCTGCCTTCACTGTACGTACATGGAAGCCACTGGGGGGAGGCCCCTGCCTAGGGCTAAAGACAAATCCAGAACTGGACCAATGGATGTTCTCAAGGTGTTAACAGTATTTTCCTGTCCTGCAGCTGCCAGGAAGACAGAAGACTAGCTTACTGACTTTCCTGTAGAACTCCCCCCATCTCCACTGTCTGGGATGTCTACAGTGTTATCTAGGAGATTCTGCCTGGGTTGTCTTGCTTGCTCAGCCTGTCTAGGGCAGAGTGATTATCTGCAAGCTTCCTGCTCTGTGTGCAGGGTGGTCTCTTCTGTTGGCACCCATCCTACTGAGGACGTGGAAAAGAGCTACAAGGCCTGAGATCACCCTGGGTTCAGAGCTGCTTAGAGACAGCAACTTCCTTTGTGCTGGGCCTTCTTTACCAACATGGTTACAGTTTTCTTCCCTTCTACAAGAAGGGAAGAAAAACATGTTCTTAGGACTAGGAACAGATCAGGCTGGCTTTTCTCAGCTTCCAGAGAATTACATAGCAACAACTCAATCATACCTTTGTGACAGTATGTCTAAGAGAAGAAAAAAAAAAGCAATACTTCATAAAGCTTGGTAAGAACAAAAGGTTAACAATACTATATTGGTTACCTGAAGTAAAATTTGCTATCTTCTTAAAGACTTTTATAGTGGATCCATTTGATATCTGAAAGCAGAGATAAAACGTGAGTTTTCAAAATATAATAGATTTTTCAGCTTCAACCAGGAATTAAATAACCTTCCCGCCTCTCACTTACTACTTCTCAAGGACTGCTACGCTTAGTGTGTAGGCTGGGGTTAGCCGGGTGACCAGCCAAACACGGTCTGGACTCAAGGGGCTTGTGGTCCTGGGAAGGATACATATAGGCAGCAAGATCTGTGGAAGGCAGTACCCTGTGACCTAGATGGGATGGGAGCTGCTTCAGGGAGAGAGGAGTAAACCATCTTAGTCCAGCCCTCACTCCTAAGCAAGTCAAGGAGGCCCGAGTGGCTCCCCTACCCCAGGTTTCTACTCATTACCAGTTGAATGCTCGTGTGCCCGCCAAATAGATATTCTGAGTCATCCTAATATGATGGTATGAGGAGGTGGGGCCCTTAAATCCTAGAGAGAAGCCTTTAGAAACAAGATTAGGGCCCTTCTGAGAAGACAGAGCTGAGCCTACCCCCTACCTTCCTCTCTTCCCACCACCAGCACATAATGCACAGTGAGAGGACAGCCCTTTGATGCAGGAAGAGGCTTTGACTACCAGGTTTGGCTCTGCTGGTATGTGACCTTGGCGTCTAGGCTCCAGAAATGTAGGAAATAAGTATTTGTTGTGTGAGCCCTCAAGTAGATGCATGCTGTCACATCGTCTGAATTGGCTGAGACCATGGAGGAGTGCTGCTTGCTTGGCTTGCTCTCATGGATTGCTCAGACTGCTTATGTCATCCAGGACCACTAGCCTAGGGATGGCACCACCCACAGTGAGCTGGCTCCTTCCACATAAACCGTCAATCAAGAGAATGCCCTGAAATTTAGTCATGGTGGCACATGCCTCTAATCCCAGCACTCTAGAGATAGAGGTGGGCTGATCCTTGTGAGTTTGAGGCCAGCCTGGTATACATAAGACATACAGAGCTTCATAGGGAGACCCTGTCTCAGAAGAAAGAAAGAAAGAAAGAAAGAAAGAAAGAAAGAAAGAAAGAAAGAAAGAAAGAAGGAAAGAAAGGAAGAAAACGCCATTGAGACTTGCCATTCTAGCGGGGAATATTTTCTCAGTTGAAGTTCACTCTTCCAAAATGACTTCAGCTAGTGTCAAGGTGGCATAAAACTAGCTAGTACAACTGTTATTACATGTATGACTATGGTCATTTCTATAAATAGGATTTGTGTAAATGGACTGTAACTCCACCTACATTGTTTTGTGAAACATTTCAAGGTTCTGAGAAGGGCCACCTATCTGTCCGTTCCCAGGCAACAGTCATTCTTCTCTCTGACTTGGCTCACCGACTAGCCTCACCTGCTCTGGAGATTCAGACAGACAGACTTAAACAATACATACTGTGTGTTTGTTGTCCTAAAGGTATGCTTTTTAGGGTCAATATAAGGTCTGTGATCATTTATTAATATACACTGTGCCTATCATTATATCCCTTTTCATAAGTATGTAATAGCCCACAATATGAATGTAAAGCCCAAAGTGCCATATGGCAAAGGAAATGCTAATACATGCGATGCTATGGATTAACTTTAAAAATATGCTAACTGAAACAAGCCAGTTACAAGATCACACGTGTGATCTCATTCATTTAAAATGCCCAGAACAGGCCAATTTATATCGACTGCTAGTGGTCTTTTTAAAATGGGAGTTATAGAGAAGACTGAATAGTACTGAGTTTCTCTTAAAAGTGATGAAATATTCTAAAGTCAGGCAGCATGGTGCACAACTCTATGATTATACCTAAACCCACTGAGTCCCACATTCTAAACAGGTGAGTTTTGTTAGTTTGGGTTTTTTTTTTCTTTTTTTCTATGTATCCTGGTATTGGGGACTGAACCCAGGGCTCTGTGCTTGCTAGGCAAGTTTTGTTTTGTTTTGTTTTGATCACCAAGCTACATTCTTCTCTAAATGTGAGCTTTGAGAAACATAAACTGTAACTCAGTATAGTTCTGTCAAAAATCACTTCAGGTTTTACCTGGATAGGTTGATGATAAATGGTTTTATCTTGCAATCGGGCTAATGCCATGCCTCTGTGTGGCCTCCCCTAGAGATGAAGTCCAACACTCTCACTTTAAGGCCTTTTAGAACCAAGGATCCCTGGGCCAGAGGCCCTCCGAGGTCTTTCTTGCATAACCAGCTAAGTCCTTAGAAATTGCTAGTGCAGAAGTTACCTTCAGGCAGAGGAAAACACAGATGCTAAGATACAAAGGGCAGGCAGGAGTTAAGAAGAAATGGTTCCCCAGGAGGGGCTGGTGGTCCACAGGATAAGACAAAGCATGGTAGGAGGCAAATCAGGGACCAACCCCACCTCCCTTCAGCTATGGCCTGAAGAGCAACTGTCACTTTGAATCCTATCAGCTAAGTGACTTTCCTCTCCACTTTAAAGCCCTAATACAATTTTGGACCTGGCCTTCCCTGGTTTGGAAAAAAGGAGTGGTGGGAGGGTGGCGGATCTTAGAATTGCTCTTTGGCTTGCTGCACATTGGTTATCATAATGTACAGGCCTCCCTGCTAAGCACCACAGGATTAAACACAGTCTCCTTCAGGTGACACCCACAGAGGAAGAGGCAGCTCTCCAGAGGCCTCAGACACAGCTGTCTAGCCAGCTGTGTCCAGCCAGCTGCTAAGTTTAGGCTAGAAGCCTCCCACTGCCAGTGTTCAGGACATCTTGTAGGAAGAGGGGGAGTCTGGGGAGAGCTAGCTAGACCATCAGGCCTCAAAGCGACTCCAGCAAGTGTTCTTAATTCTCACTAAGCTCTTGGGCTGCCATTATTACCAAGCATCCTCTTCTTTCTCCTTGAGTCATTCATTGTCTTCTGATTTCTCAATTCTCCTCCATATTTGATGCAATTAAAATAAACGCCCTGTGCAGGCATCCCCTTAGCAGAACTCATACACCACGCTTCTAAGAATGTGTGAACACAGTTAACAAAATCCCTCCCCACCAAGAGCTGGATGTACTGATTCTAAGCCAATAAATATCCTTTTATAAAAGGAAGCTGGTGATTCATTCTGGGTAATTGTCAAAGAATGAATCCCAAATGGATCCTGTTGAGTGTTGAGCCAATACTTCGCTACTGTCAGACGCTTTGTTTTGCCAAAAGCAAGCACCCTTCCTCTATAATCACAAACACCACGGATGGGCCTTCTGATAAGGAATGCTGCCAAAAGTTCAAATGTCTTTTCGGGAGCTGGCAATGCTTGGCTGCTGGCACTGTGCTCAGGCATTAAGATAGTGTAGACGCAGCTTGTATCAAGGATATTTTGCTCCAAAAATTATCTTCCAAGAGCTGGTGTAAAAAGCATTTTATTAGTGGGTGAGTTGGATGTGTGTGAGCATGTCTCTGACTTTCACAGCTGCTCTAGGGCTGGAACATTTCAACCCCATGTGATGCTTTAACACTGTTATAAGGACAGGAAAATAATTTGCAGATGTTTGGGGGAAGCAGAAGGTTTCCGATTTCTATTCTCAAGTCAGCTGCTGCCAAGTTGCGGCCAGAAATGCCTTTTTCAAAAGTGCCATGGGATCCAAAGAGTTAAAGCCACAGTGGCTGCTTGTTGCATCCCAGAAGCTCTAACCACTTCCCAGAGTGCCACATCCATCCACTTGTCCCTCTGTGAGGCATGAAACATCATCTGGGCCCTGACTTTAGGGATGGAAACCAAATTAAATCAAGGAAAGATTAATGCCACTAGGTAGATCTACAGTAGGACTGTGTTTCCAGCTCAGGGCAGAATAGGTAGGTGTACATGACAATTTCAAATGAAATCCTCCCTAGTAATGCCAGCCTAGAATGTGACAGAAGTTAAGTATAGGCTTTCTCATCATCAGAATTACAAGTTGTGGCCACATAGGGATGAGATGAACCTATGTTAGCAATTTAAAGCCACGCCTGGGACGAGCTCAGCTGTTAGGGTGCTAGCCTAGCATGCACAGAGCCCTGAGTTTGATCCCAACACTGCGCACACTAGGTGTGGTGGTAAATACCTATAATCCTTCCTCAGGCTAAAGAAGCAGGAGGCTCAAGAGCTCAGCTTGAACATATGGAGCTGGAAGCCAGTTTGGGCTACATAAGAAGCCCTTGTTTAAAACAAAAGCTAATAAAGTCACTTCTAAAATAAATCTGTGCATAAATAAGATATCTTGATGGCAAGATGCTGTCTTTATGTCATAGGTTATAGATTATCCTATAAAGATAGATTTTCTAGAGACAAAATGCAAACACACTTAATCATATAAAAATGTTGTTTATGGGCTGGTGAGATGGCTCAGTGGTTAAGAGCACTGTCTGCTGCTTTTTCAGAGGTCCCAAGTTCAATCCCAGCAAGCACATGGTAGCTCACAACCTTCTATTTTTAAAATAATTTATTTGTTTGTTTTATATGAGTACACTGTAACTGTCTTCAGACACACCAGAAGAGGGCATTGGATCCCATTGTAGATGGTTGTAAGCCACCACGTGGTTGGTGGGAATTGAACTCAGAACCCCTGGAAGAGCCATCAGTGGTCTTAACCAATGAGCCATCTCTCCTGCCCCAGCTCACAACCTTCTATACTATAATCTAATGCCCTCTTCTGGCATGCAGGCATATAGGCAGGTAGAGCATGTATATACATAAAATGAATGAATGAATACATAAATACATACATAAAAGAAAAAAAGATTCTAAAAACATGTTACTTGTGGGGACAGCTTAGTGGTTAAGAGCACTTGATGCTCCTGTAACAGACCCAAGTTTGGTCCTCCACACACACTAGTTGGCTCACAATCACTTATAACTCCAACTCAGAGGGATCTGATACCCCTTCTTTGGCCTCTGAAGGCAGCTGCACACATGTGTACTTACATAAGCATGAAGAATAAAAGTCAATCTTCAAAAAAATGTTATTTGTATAGGTAAAAATGATCAACCATTAGCAAATTCATATGGCTCGGCTTTTTTTTTTTTTAAATTTATGGAATTATGCCTCTGAGTTTTACGGAAAATGATGAATGCGATCTGAATTTAAGGAAAATAATCCAAAAAGCACAATGATCAATACAAATTACTTCAGGGAAAACATCCCTGGTATCTTTCATTCCTCAGAGCCACTCAGTGAAAGCCTGTTCACTGAAACGGAGTCTTGTCCCAGGAGCCATGAGATTCATCACAGGGCTTCAAGAGAAGTGAACCTTTTCTGTCGGCATCAGAGAACGCTTACTACCAGACCATTTCATAGATCAGGCCCAGCTCTCCAGACAGGAAGCCTGTCTGGATCAGGAGATGGGCTAAAATCCCCACTCAGAAACAACATTGTCCATTGGTCTTAAGCAGAGCCATGGTTTGGGAGGGAAATTCTTTTTATCAGCTGATGATCTTGGAGTGTCAAGAGAAGCCAAATGAATATGGCCAAGTTTCTTACCCTCCCCAGCCTTGAATATAAATGACAGTATTCCATTCATGGGGCAGTAAAGAGAACCAAAGTTGCTGCTGTTGGCAAAGCCCCTCCTAGATCAGTATGTGGAATGGCAGCAGTGTCTTTGTTGATTAAATAAACCAACATCTAAAGGGGCCTTTCTGGGGTGATCCAATCTTTTTACTTCAGAGCCGAGATGAAATATCTCCAGAAGGACCATGCTCTTACCTCACGCATAATCTGAAACATTTCTGAGAACTGTAAATGTCCTCCAAATGGCAGTTTTGGTGTCAGCAGTGACTACTTGTTCATGAGCACACAGCACACAATGTTCTTCAACTGCTTAGTGGTTTGTCATCTTTTCTCCCTCCTCAAAACTCACAGCTCAGAACAAGAACAAGATGTGTGACCGGTAGAGAAAACTTCCTGTCCCGATAGACACCTGACTTGCAGCTCCCGTGCAACCCAGTGGCAGGGTGTGACAATGTGGCCCAGAAAAAGGTCACAGGGGGTGCCAAAGGAAAGAGGAAGGACACCTAGCCTGCAAGCATGCCTCCACAGTCTACCCTGATGCTACCAGTAAGATACCCTTCATAGCAAACACCCAGAGCCAGAGCCAGTTTGTGAGCATTTAATTATATAGAGAAAGATGTTGCAGGTTGCATGTGTTTATAAAGACCCCTTTCCTGCACAAGATGGAACAACACTGGAGCAGAGGTTTGCTGGCCTCTGCATGCATCCATTGGGAATGAAGAGAAATAATACTTCTGGCATCAGGCTACGGTGAGCAATAGTGGAGCCCGGCACTGTGGACAAGGCTGAGTGCTGGCCACCACTGCTGCTGCCACAGAAGGCAATTACCAAAATGCTGGGAGATGGATTGGAAACCATGCAGACAGAGCAGCAGGAGGAGCGGCAGCAGCAGCTTGGAGCTCTAGGGATGGCACCTGACCCTATATTCTGTACTCTCTGACCCCCGAGTATTCTCAGAGCAAAGGTCAAGTAGACACTTATCACACCCCACTGTTGCCCTCACAAAATGAGGTACAAGAAGCTGGGCCTTACACTTCAGCAGGAGACTCTGTTTAGACAGAAGGAGGGACTGGCCGTCACTGACAATTAACTTTTACAGCTAACTAATTTGGACTAATTGGGGGGAGGTAAGTCTGAATCACTTAGAACTCTGAATTAGACCCTATTTTTAAATGAAATATAGTTTTTTTTTTCCTTTCAAGCACATACAGTGACTCAAACTAGGGTGCTTTGGTAAATGAATAAGAGTGATAATTACCATCTTGTCTCTTTGGAGGGAAAAGCAAGTACTTGAAAATGGTTTTCTTTAACGAAAGGGCAAAAGCAAACGTCAACCCAGCCCTCTCAATTTATCCCAACTTTCAAGTCTGTAGAGGTGCTATTAATATCAAGTGCAGACTCAAGCACCCAAAGGTGGGGTGAATGCGTTCCTTCAGCTCAGTCCTTAGGAAAGCAGGCTTTTGGACTGGTCCAGCTTTAAGGAGCATGGCCGGCTAACCTCCCTGGGTTCCTTCAAGCACTCTGCATTTATTTGCCTTGCAGCTTATCTTTTCAAACATAAGCAGAATCCGTTAAGCTCTCATGTCCTGGTCTTGTCATTTATTACCACCAGGCAGCAACACTGGGTTATGAGGCCAATAAATCATCAGGACGGGAAGTGACTACAGGCTGGATTAATTTCATTATCATCCTTAAGCAGATAGGTGTCTAGTACGAGAGATGTCTCCAGGAAGAGTGATGCTTCATCTCTCCTGACAGGCTGCCTGTGTCTTGCAGACAGCTGTGTGCTTCTGTTTTCTCTGTGGGAATGACCTATCCTGCCTATCCCTATTAGGAGTAATAATTGGCTACCCCCTTCCTCAGAGTCCCACCCAATGCCATATGGTTGGGGAGAAGGAGAAGCAGAGATAGGGCAGGGGAGGCTAATTGGAGCAAGGCCAATACTCCAGTCAAGAACACCAACAAGGGACAGCAACACCAACTTGCCACCCAGACCCATGGAGAGGAGAAAGCCCTGAATGCACAGTGATGTACTAAGACCCCTCTCAGATCTCCCACCCACTTACATCCCTCGGGACTATTGCTGCACAAGAACCCACCCTGAGAAAACTGGGGATTTTCACAACCTCCCCCTCCCCTCTGAGCCAAGAATTCTGGGTTTGGCCAGGTGCTTCTGGGTCAGGAAACTTGAACTGCAGAAGACTTACATGGGAGGGGGGGTGGGTCATAAGTCTCTGTCAAATCTCCAGAAGTAGCCACAGGGCCCCACTGGCAAGACAAAATGCAAGGATGGAATACTTCCTGCTCCTAATTCTCCAGACACCTGATCAGGTACCGTCTTAAGTGCAAACGGGATGAAGGTGAAGCCTGGCAAAGTCCAAAGTCAACCCTGGTGCTTCAGGACCATGAAATAGCTACAATGACTCAGGCTTCTCCTCTCAGAAAGAGAGCAAGTTCCCGTCCTGAGTGCCATCTTTGACCCCCACCCCCCATTTCCATCTAGAAGAACTGCAGTGCCCGCCTTCTGAGCCCCCTGTGACCATTCACAGTACCTCCTATCTAGGGACACTATTCTCTGCTAGGCAGTGTTGTTCCTCACTGGAAGTTTTCCCATAGTTTCCAATGGGTCTTCCTATTTCCTATCCATCACGATCACTTTCTGAGACACAAATTTAGGCCCTCTGATGCCCCACACTGTCTGTCCTTGAGATATAAACTAAGAAGATAAAGACCCAAGGGGCTGGTTAAGAGACAGATCCCCAGTTTCTGCCTATCTGTAAAGTAGGTTAAACAATGGCCCCTCCCTCACAGGGCTGCTGCAGGACGGGACTAACCAAAAATCAGAAAAACTGAGTCAGCATGTCACCCAGCATGTTCTCAGGCTAGCACAGTTCCTCCTTGGGTTCTGGCCAGGCTGAAAGCTACTCCATCCAACATGCCTGCTCTCTCTCTCCTGCTAGAAGTGCTGACAGTCATAGCCTAGCACCATCCTTCAGACTCAGCTCAGCTATGGCTTCCATAGGAAGCCTCCTGTGGGTCTCCAATCTACAGCACTATTGTGTCATAAGGTATTACCTTTCCTTCCTCTCCCCTACAGCCCCAATTCTTAGCACATAACAGACACTCAACAAAGATCTGGACCAGCACTGCTGAACGAATCCCAAAGTCTCTATTTTCAGGAACTTCCCCTGGTTCCTGTCATGTCACATACAGGCCTGGGGCATTCAGTTCTCTTGAGAAGACATGAACACACTTCACTGATTTCAGTGTTCACCCAGCATGTGAGTCAAGGGGCTGAAGGGGACATCACTGAATAGTGCAAACCAACAGGACATTTAGAACTTCCTGAGACAGGGCCTCTGCACAAAAGGTCATAAGGTCAGCACAGTGGAGAGAGGGGAGGCTGAGGGTTCTACTCTGCTTGGCACTGGTACACTTGACATGCCGGGGGCATGCATATGTGATAATTCACCCACAGTTTTCTAAGAACACACTGCACAAGGCCTTGCCAGAGCAAAGTCTCTGATCTAAATGGCAAGATGGAGACTCAGATGTCGTGGTGCTCTAAGGCTTGTGAAGAAGGGGTACATGCGATGGGGATATTACGAGACACAGTAAAGTCTGGGCTCATCTGAATGAGCAGAGAAGGAAAGCACGTCTCTCGGAAATAGGCAACCTGCAAACCACTCAGAAATAGCAAGTCTTAGTTTTGTTTTTAAAGGGCTTTCCTAGTCCTTGAGTTACCTAGTCCAGGAAGGGCTGTGGGTAAAGAAGGAGTGAGTGAGGCCATCTTGGTCTTACCTCATAGTGGCCAATGGTGTTTAGCTTGGTTATTCCATCTTCAAGAATCACAGAGGAACTGTCAATGTCCAGGAGTTCTTTCTGTCGTGTTCCCACCTGAAGCTCTGAAAAAAGGGGAGAGGCATTTGGTTCCCTTCTAAAATCACAGCATTTATTTTTTTAAGGGCTGCCTAGTAACTCTTACAATTATTATTAATAATGTTTAATAATATGTTAATATTGTTAATAATAATGTTAAGCTTGAATGAGGCAGGATAGCTTTGTTGGAAGGCGTGGATAGCCAGCTAGACGAAAAGCTTTGGGCTGCGCCTAGGGCCTAATATTTCAGACCACTGTTCCTGAAACATTACTCTGAGTCAAGCCTGGAAGTGGAGACCTGGAAGACAGTCATCCATCATCTGAAGGATTCAAATCTTCAAAGACTACCTCCAGTATTACCAGTCCATGTGCGTGCTTATTCACAGAGCACAGCGTGAGCTCTTTTCTCCATGGTTCCTGAGAGTTCCTGCTTACTAACACATTAACTCAGCTAACACACTACGGCCACAGAGAAGTGTTGTATTTTCTTGAATTTGTGTAGTATTTTATGAGTTGTTATGTTACCATCATCAACATAACAATTTAGCAACATATAAATATCTGGAGGTTACACACACACACACACACACACACACACACACACACATACACACTCGCAAATCTGGACTTCCAATTTTTTTTTTTAAACCTAGCAATGGAGGCTGGGGAGATGACTCAGTTTGTAAAGACGCCTGCCTCTCAACATGAAAATCTGACTTCTGTTCCCAGGACTCACATGGTAGAAGGCAAGAACCAACACTCACGGTTGTCTTCTGTCTCCACAAGTGTAAGCACATGTATATGTGCACACATGATAAATAAAAATATAATTAGGTTTTTTTCTTCTTTAAATCTAGCAATAGCCAGATATGGGAGTAGCTCATGCCTATAAGCTCAACATTCAGGAGGCTGAGGCAGGAGGATCATCACAGGTTCAAGGTTAGCCTGCATTCAATAGTGAGTTCTAGGTCAGCTAGGGCTACAACAGTGAGACCCTATCTCATCTCTCCCTGTCACCCCTCAATCTGGTGACAATGACTCTGTAACAGCCCACAAGGTAACTTCTGCACAACCCAAATGACTCTGCTGTCTTAGATGGCAAGTCTTTCCCAGTTAGGCCAGGCCCTGCTATTTCCGATTCCTAGGTAGTAACATTCTGCATATATGCTTTCTGTCCATCTGAACACAATGCCACCAGTTTGTTCTATCCTTGCCTCCCAGCTTTCGGGGTTGAGGTTGGGACACCTGGTTGGTACAAACCCAAAAGGACCTTGCAGACTCTGCTATGGACTTTCCTGTGGCAAAGAGAACACTGCTGGGCTGTTTCCCTGTGGTTATTAGGCTGGGTGTGCCCATGTTCTTTGTGGTCAGAGCCACACACTTGCAAGGTAATATTCAAGTCAAGGAAGCTGATGGTTTGGGTCAGGCATCAGTCCCCTAGATGGGGCTGCCCCTTCTGCTTCTATCTAAGCAAAGGAGCCAAACTCTGTAAGCTGCTGAGTACTCCAGGCCATGCTAGGAAACAGCCCTGGCATAGAACGGTGCCTAAGCAGCCTGCTTTCTTCGAAGCAGGCACTGAAGTTGCTACACATTTGCATGGCCTCCCTCAAATTTCCCAGGCCTGCCTCCAGGCTTTTCTCAATGGTTTTAGCAGGAGGTTTGATTGGTGGGGGAGGATTTTAATTGCCTGCTTCGTGGAAGCCTACAACTGCACATGAAGGGGAAATGAACCTTGTTACGCTGTCTGTCACCGTCACAATTCGACTCTTCTTTCCTGTCCCATTATCTGTTCTAAAATCCCACAGCAGTCTCTTGGGAGGGTTGCGCCGAGCTCAACTTTAAAATGTTGATGAACATTTGAGAGAAACGGAGCCCTGTTAGCTTGCTCACACATATGCTCTCCTTTGCAGTATACCAATAGAGCCCACAAATGAATTCATAGCAGATGCTGCTTCGCGTTGGGGGAGGACGGAGAATATACTTAATGCAGGATGCTATTAGCGGAGAGGAAGATGACCTTTCCAGCAGGCTGGAGTTAAAACACTGCAACTGAGCCACCCACTAATGACACGCTCCCTATCACAACAAACAAATCAAATGCAGTGTGAAGTACAATGTACCCCGGAGGGCACAGGCTTTGCACCTTTCTGTCCTTCTTGATGCAGGGTGATTCCATGTGGTCCCTGGGTCACAATTACATTGATTTGCAAATACAGTATTTTTTTTTTAAATGGTCTCTCTTGGAAGGATGATGCTTCCTAGAAAGAATCAAGAAGCTCAAAAGAGAGTCAAACAGTTCTTGGGTCCCCAGACATGGCCTCTGGGAACAATTCAGGCCATAGAATTGTCACCAAGCAGAAAGAAAGTAAAAGGAAAACTTACCAAGCCCAATCTCATTGAGCTGGAGTCCGTATGGAGAACCATTTTTACTTAGGAAAGCTTGAAAAATCTTTTCTTTGGCTTGACCTATGGTATCACAGTCAAGAACGTTGACTGAAATATTCCGACAGACATCTGCACTCTCGTTTTCTGGGATTTTTTCAAAGACGACATTTAATGCCTGCAAGAATACAAACAGGTTCCCGAGTCTATTAGGTAACTACAGTCTGAAAGGCATTCCTAAGAGGCACGCATGCCTCTGACAGCACATTAGCGAACAGCGGATCGCATTATACTACTTTCATCTTTTCTCCATAATCCATCCTTTGCAGGGATAATGGAAGGGAAAACAGAAAGTTAAAACGCTCATTACAGAGCAAGCGTTGAATAAATATATTGGAGAAGAAAACATATACAACATAAAAATCTGCAAAAAACGGTGATTTCTAATTTCATCCAAAAGGAAGGAAGAAAGAAAAAAAGAAAGGAAGAAAGAAAGAAAGAAAGGAAGAAAGAAAGGAAGAAAAACGACTTGGAAAGATTCCACAGAAAATGAGCACAGACTGGTGATTATCTTTTTTATTATCAGAACCACAGAGTCCCAGAAGTGTTGGTCCAGGTGACAGGAAAGGTTAAGAGGTCCCAGTATTGATCACACCAAAGAGGTCGCTGCTTACTATGCAACATTAATTATGGCAACATTCATCTCCCCTTCCACTTTCAACATCTGCAGTCAGATGTTTCTGAGTCCTCATTAAAATACCGAGATACCCACCCTGCACTATTATTCCTGCATTAATTACATTCCGAGCCTTTGCTTGCATTGTGTCAGTTACTGGTCTCCCAGTGCGGCAAAACCTCAAAATTTAACTAATGGGGGAAGGAAGTCTTTGTGTACATATGAAAACATAGAACCAGGGAATATTCTGGAAAAATAACCTAAGAGCAATTTCAAGTTTACTTTGTCTAAGAACAAATACACAGATCTAAAAAAAAACAAAAAAATCCAAAAAAACAAAAAAACAAAAAACTCCAAGTTTTACCGGCTGCAGATGCTTGGGAGGATTGATTCAGAGTGAGCAAAGAAGATTTGGTAAGTAGCATAACATGGTCCAGATTCCTTGTCACAGTTATCAGTGAGTTGGGGGACTTGGGTATGGTGTGAAATGCATCATTTGTTAATGTTTGGGGGCCTGGCTTAATGAGGGAGTTTGAAAGGCTCAAATAGTGGGGTCCAGAAAGAAAGGAAAAGCAGTTGTAATTGTGTAGAAGTTCCTTGTGGTGTACAGATTTTAGGTCTGGCTAATTTGAGTATGTGGTGCTTTCATTTGGAAGTTTTTGTAATAAAGTTTATAAGAGAAAATTTGAAAGGAGGAGAAAACAGCTATCCTGATAGTTACCTGAAGTGCATATGGGCATGGGGTGGGGGTGGGGAGGGCTTGGTCAGTGATAGAGAGAGCTTGCCTAGCATTCATGAGACTCTGAATTCCATTCTAACAGCATCTGCCTTCTAATACGGAGGTCAAGGAGACAGCCGCCAGGGGTGCTGCGGAGCTAAAGGATAATGGTGGTAATGACTTATCCAGTTGGTATCATCGACATTGTAGCATTAGGTCAGTGTACTTTCATCTAGATGCAGAGCCTCGGTCCACACTGTCCAGGGTGACTGACTGCACGCATAGTGTTTCAGAAAGAAGACCCTACCCACGAAAGGAACCATGTGGGCTCCTGGCTTTAATCCTAGCCCACCAGTAGCCAACTGACTCACTTCTCTGGGTCTCTATTTCTCACTTGCAGCAAGTGAATGATGGAAACTGACTTCTGATAGTACCTGATGATGAATAAGCATCACCCTTATAATCATGACTGGTTGACCCGTGCTCAGGGTATATGGCTCACAGACCCCTCACAAGGTCATGAGACATAAACTCTGGGCAGGTTCTCAGAGTCATGTATTCTTTAGCAACTGTGTCCCCACTGTAAGTTTCTTAGATGCTGCATGTCTCATTATGGGGGCACAGCAGTTTTAAGGACACCATTGAGGCCTTTGCTTTTATTAGTTACCCAAAGGTCCCCTCACTAAGCACTTTCACCTTGGGATCTAGGATTTCAACACAGGCAGCATTAAAGGGAAGACCTTGCTCTGGGTTACCACATAGAGTTCTAGGCCTCATGGTCACATGGTGCTCTGTCCTGAGTTTTTTTTGGCTAGCCAGGATTTTAAATACATATGGTCATTTTGGCTTATTGTCACAGAAGCTTCAGGAGGCAGCAATTTCAGCGAAACTCAATAGGGCTTTCCCAAGGCAGAGAATGAGGCACCGTCAGTGAGAAAGCGGTGCTCATCACACATTGAACTTGACAAGGAACAGATTCTTAACTACTTTGTCTTTAGGAACTTGGGTATTTACAGGCTACCCAGCCTATGACCTTTTACTATATATAACACCCAAGACAATATTCATCCCCCTGCAATCCCATTTATGATACAATAGTCACTTTAATGCCGACCTAGCCAAATGATTTAAACAGGGAAATGAGTAGAATCTGCACTTTGGAGGTTGACCAGTAGTCTCAATGTGCTCCAAATAAGTTCTTGTTCTAAAATGAAGTCACACTTGTCCACTCTCTAAGAAACTGTGTTCTGGGAAATCCAGCCACAAGCAAGGGGTTCAAAATGCCTTTCCACTCAGGAATGAAAAACAGAAAACACCAGGCAAAGGAGAAAACATGGGTACCAGGTGAGTGGGACGACTGCAGGCTAGACATCTAGAAGAGTCCAACACGGCAAACTCATACTCAAGCCCTCTTTCTCACTTCCCTTCTTTACAGACATTAGGTCCTCTTGGTATAGAACTGCCAAATGCATTTCAAGCCATGCCATTTTTTTTAACGGGGGAAGGGTGTTTAACTCAAACTCAACTCGAGGAGCATGCTAAGCACATTAGGCCCCAGTCCTGTGGCACACTTCGTTGACTCTTTTAACCCCCAGGCAAAGGTGATTATATTGCTGTTCCAATCCCCACTTTAGAGTGAGGAAACTGAGGCACAGAGGGGTTAATTGCTCCAGGGACAGAGTTTCTAAGTCTGGACATAATGTCTGCTTTGTATACCCACTGAGCTGGTGTCAGGGCTCACGGAGCTAGAGTGTCCCTCCTAAGTTCTGACCCATCCTCACAGGGCTCTGCTGGACTCCCAGGACCTCTCCTAACCTCCAGGAACCATTTCTTACACCGGCTATAATCAAGGTCTTTAACTAGAGCCTTAGCAT
Source organism: Rhabdomys pumilio (assembly GCA_030674055.1). Taxonomy (NCBI): domain Eukaryota; kingdom Metazoa; phylum Chordata; class Mammalia; order Rodentia; family Muridae; genus Rhabdomys; species Rhabdomys pumilio. The sequence goes on from JANHMN010000021.1 coordinate 16,781,412, forward strand.
ACCCTGGGAGAGTTAGGAAGCACATTTGGGAGTAAATTCTGTTCCTGTGGCCAGGTCCCTGTTTCTTTACCTGTGGCTCTTCATGTCGAGAGTGATGCTGTCAAAGGCTCCCAAAATAAATATGAATGGAAAACACCTTTTAATCAGAGCCTCAGCCATCCTGGATCATGAAATAGTTTTATTGGCATTTACAAAATAACATTCTGTTGCTACCTAAAGGGCACCATTGTCTTTAACAATAACACCTCTTTATAGGCAATAAATGTACTTAAAAACATAACCAAAAGGAAAAAATACCTTAACTGCAAGTAAACTGATGTAAATCTGCCACTGTCTCCACAGTTAGATGGGTGGAAAAGAGGTAAAAAAGGCATTTTACAGAGTCCACAGGGAATTCTGAGAGTAAATCCAGACACAAATTGATTTGTGTTCATTTTTCACGCTGGCAATGCTTAGTGCTCAGACAGTACTTTCCTAGAATGTGAGTGGAGGGCCCCCTCAGGACTGGTCCGGGTCTTAAAACTCCCATCCAGAGCAGAGACATCCACCTGAGCCTCTCTTCTGTGCTAGGGAGAAGCAATTGTCCTCATCGCCTCAGAGTATGGGCATGAAAGGGTTGATCTTTGGCCAGTGCCCCATGGCGTCATCTTCGACATCTCCAGAGTGGATCTATCACCTGTGCAGCCCCTCCCCTGACAAGGCCCTCAGAGCCAAGCTCCTCTGCGTGCTCCTTGGTGTTGGGGATTGCTTAAAACATGTTCTCAGGTGACCCACAACAGGTATGGGAGACACACCTGTCACCTCAGGACATACACACTCAGAGAATCCCTTGCATGCAGGCATGCCAGGAGAATGGAAGCCTAATTGGATCATTTAGTCTGGGCCAATTCTATCGGATCTATAGCTCCTTTTCTGACCGCCACAAAAGGCTGGTCCTTTGAAGTACATTCTTTCCCTCTATTGGCCCCTGACTTCCTTGGCACAAAATACCAGTGAAGCTGAGGTATCATTTGAGGTTGGTGTTGACCTAAGCAACAGCCATGCAATCTTTTTTGGCTGATGAGTAGCAAAGAACCCAATCAGAGTAGAGGAATGGCCTTGGTGGCAGCTCCCTGTCCTCCTCCACCAGGGAGCAGTCATGTGACTAAGCTCTGGACAAGGATACAGAAAGGAAAGACTCTTTATCCCAACAACAACAAAAGGTCGGGGGCGTTAGGGGAAAGCTATGACAGCCATCTTTTAAGTACAAGACCATGGCCAAGAGGAGCCAGAGATGGTGATCCTGGATTCTATTGAAGATGGCTGAGCATATAGCTGTTCCTTAGGTGTGGACAACACTGGCCTCCAGTCTGCGTTTCAGGTCTCATTGGTCCCATTTTCTCTAACTTGGAGCTGAATGTACCCAAACCAGTGCCCCTTACTTTGCCAATTTAGAGTCATTCACGGACACGTTTATTGTGTATCCATTAGTGTAGGGCATTGTGGATGATACCATTCGCCTCAGTGCATATCCAGATGGGAAGCACTGATAAACTAGGCTTACTGTGAGACAGACGTAAGTTCTAAGACCAGATCTGGTGAGTGTGATAGATGGTTAATCTTGACTGTCAGCCTGACCGCATCCAGGATGAACTAAGAGAGACACATCTTGACATACCTAGGAGGGATTTTTTTTTTTTATCTGAAGAAGAAGGCTCACCCCACAAGTGGGCAGCGCCTTCAGGTGACAGCCCAGATAAAGGAGGTCCTAGGAAACACCTTTGCTTTTTGCTTCACTGCCTTCATGTCTTATTGGTAAGCTCATCTACTCTGCGGCTGCCGTCACTACCCGATTTGCTGATAGAACTCGATTTCTTCTGACTTCCGATGCACAGTGAAGAACAATCGCTTTCCAGGACTCCCCCAGGCATTTAGCAGCAAGCGGGACTGCTGGGGCATCCAGCCTTATGGACTGAGCAGCTTATTGAAGAGATAAGCAGTGTGAGGACAGCTGCTGTTGGATTACCCAGACTATGTCACATAAGCTATTTAACCAAGCTCTTGATATACATTTATTCCATCAGTTCTGTTCATCTAGGCAGTGGTTCTCAACCTTCCTAATGTGGTGACCCTTTAATACAGTTCCTCACGTCATGGCAACCCCCCACCATAAAATTATCCAGTTGCTACTTCATAACTGTAATTTTGCTACCGTTATGAGTCATGATGTAAATATCTGATATTCAGAATATTTGATATGCCGCCCCAAAGGAGTCATAACCCTCAGGTTGATCTCTCTGTTCCAGAGAGCCCTGACTAATAAATAATACAGCCAAGTAGAAACAACCGGGGTGATTGGAGGGTTCTTGAGGGGGGCATTCACAGGAAAAGAACTTGAGGGAGGCTTCACGGAGGGGGTTGCATTTGAATAGGTCTGGAAAGGAGGCGAAGAAGGCCTCTGAACATGAAGACCCTCAGCTACCAGACTTAGCAGACTGGTGGGCAGCAGGTTCAATCTTAAGTCAAGAGACCAGACCAAGAAGTGGGGGGAAAAGAATTCAATCTCCTTAGAATGAGAGAGAGAATGGGCAAAATCTTCCTGGTCCATCTCTACCTTCCCCCAAACCACCACCTGCTGCGAGGGAGAAGCCCTGCACTATTTTTAGGGGAGGGAGTGGTAAGGATGGAGTTTCTAATAATAATAACAATAGCCGGCACTTATTGAACACTTACCACATCCCAGCAGCAATGAATCTGCTAATTTCATCGAATCCTCGCAGCTCTGTGAGGTGAGGGACTATTATTAGCCTCATTTAACAGATGGAGCCAGAGAGATACACCGAGGTCTGGAAGCTTGTCCCAGATTACAGATCTGGTAGGGTCACACTTGACTATGTCCAGACTCCCACTGAAACATCAGGAGGCTAGGCAGGGTGTTCTCTTTGCTGAGGGTACTCCAGATCGTCTACTGAGGGGTCTTCGTCAGTAGACGATGGGTGGGCACACACCAGGCACTAGAGGAGGCTTGACCTTTTGACTCTAGTTTGGCATCAAACCATGAACTATGCATCCTCTGGAATCATGTATGGCTCAACACCACTGTGTCTAGCTTGCAGAGTCTCTGGGCATTGTCCTGTCTCCGCTGTTGGGTGTGGCCACGTGACCACATTCTGACCAATGACTTACAATGGATGTGTTATGTGGCAACCCCTGGGAGATATCCTTCCTTGCAAGACAGCTGGTGACCATCTGTCCTTTCTTGTGTAGCCCTGCTGGGGTCCCGCTGTGGCAATTGGAAAGAGGCTGAGGAAGCAGACACCTCATTCCAAGAAGTTACCTGCAGGCATCCCAGAGCAGGGCTGCCCATTCTGGTCCTTCACACTGAGGAGAAATCAGTCTTTCTGCTGCTTGGTCTCAGGCATCTGGACCTCTGTTCTACACAGCTGCACTGCTTCCTAATAGCTGTATACAGAAGAAAGCCATCAGGCAAGCAAGGCCATCTGGAGACTCACAGTACACAGGAAAGGACTGGATCAAAATGGCTGGTCTTTTCCCAGCATGCCTCACATCAGTCTCTTTTAGGTAGTTGTCCAGGTTTACCACTGCCAACTCCTCCCTTGCCTATCAGGGTATTATCTATAATTTGGTTGTCTGTGACCAGACACAGGAGACACATGTAATCTGTACAGAGCTAACACAACACATGGGTACTTCAGATGTGTTTATCATGACAGAGCTGGCTAACCTGGCTCCCCTGCCTCACCCATCATCAACAAATAAACAACTGGAAGGACCACAGAAGAGACATCTCTTTAGTGTACCTTAAAGGTGACAAGAAAAAAAAAACTGTCACAAAGAATGGCCACTTCCTCTGTACCAGGAATAGCAGCTAGGAGTGTTATATACATAATTTTCTAACTTTAACACGAGTCAGAAAGGTTACCTACAAAAACCTACAAGGTTAGGCTTTTATCACAAACTGTTCGTAGATGAACAAATAGGCTGACAGGTGGTGACTGGCCCAAAGTCACACAGTAATGGACCGTGACCAGTTTCATACCTAGGACTCTCAGAGCCTTTGACCCTAGCCCCACAGCACATGGGCAAATAATTACATTCTTACTTAGCTAGTGGTTCTCCCAAGCTTGAGGTCTTGAGGAAACAGAAAAACTGAGGCTTCTTGGGGGAAAGGGGTAAACTGGATATGGAGACAGCCCTGTCCCAGGGGAGGTCTATGTCACCTGGTTAGTTCTTCTGACATATCCTTAGCTAACAAGGGCTGGATATATCTGTATCCTTACTGATAATTCCTATAAAGTTATTGTAAAGGATTTTTTTTTTTTTTTTTTTTACAAACCAGCAACTTTGTCCTAAATGGTCTTTGAGCAATAATTGTTCTCATTCAATAAAAGCTATAAAATATAGTTCTACTTCCATTTCAGAGCCGAATGAAAGTCAAGAGGAAAATTTTCATGTACCACACTCAAAAAGGCTGCAGATTGTGCTGTATAGCCAGCGGTCCAAGCAGTTTCAACAGTTGTCCCCTCAGCCCTGTGTAAGCCTTCCCTGCCTTCAACTGTCTCCCTAACCCTGTGTTCACCCACCTTCCACCATGTCCAGTCCCCTCTCCTTGTCGAATCAAGGACAGACAGCTCCCATCTAGGACTTCTGCTTTCTAACAGAATTACAGTGGGCAGAGACATGTGGAAGAAAGACTTTTGTCCTCTGAACAAGACAAGGTGGTGAAGACAATGTCCCCACTGTGTTTCTGTGACCAGTTTCTCTATACTTAGAACACCTGAACATCCTAGAATGGAGAAGACAGAGCTAGCAAAGATTTGTGGACACTTTGCCAAGTACTTTCAGGTTAGAGGGAGGATTCTAGATTCTACCCCCTGCCCCTTCAAGTGCCAGTTTAAGAGCTGGCAAATTATCTATAGAGAATCAGATAGAAAATATTTAAGGCTTTGATGTTCATATGGTCTTTGGTGCAACTAGTTAACACTTTCTGCTGTTGTTAGTCAAGAGCCAGCCAGGCATAATACAGAAATAAATACACAGAGCTATGTTCTAATAAAGCTTTATTCATAAAAACAGTCAAGGGGCATAACTCCAGGCTACTAACTGATGATTTCTGAGATATAGATAGATAGATAGATAGATAAATAGATAGATAGATATCACCATCTTCAAATGGAAAATGACAAAACCAAAAAAAGACAAACCTAGAAAATTAATTTTGTTTCTACCATGCTTTACAGTGCCACTCTCCTATTCAGACAGTGACTGGGCCTGCCTCTGCTTAACTTCCCAGATCAGATGAAATGGGATGTGTTCAGAGTGTTGCCCATAGTCAAAGCAACTATTTTGTAAGAGGTATAAATAATGAAAGAAGAATTAATTTGAACCACAGAAATGAAAATTAAATACTTTTGTACTGAGATAACTAAATTATTTCTCTAATTCCAAAACGATAGGCATGAAGAGAAAGACCACGAAGAGGGACGGCACTGAAAGCACTCATTTAAAGTTAATTTTTCATTTTCCACAGCTTGCCATCGACCAGGGAATGACTTACCTAACACGATTATGAATAATGGTTTCACTCTTTGATCAGGAAGCTAACTATGAAGCTAGTAATGGTTTCACTATTATCTCAAGTCATAATGGAAATGATTTGCACTATGGTAGAAAGAAAAAAAAAAAGAGCTTAAGAATTGTTAATTAACTTTACTGTTTCTCCACAAATGCTAGGAGTATTAAAAACAAGATTGCTGAAGTGCAAACATCAGGACTTAATGAACAATGGGATGTAATTGAAATAACAGAGAATGGCTTAATCGGGACAGTGGGTTGTTTAATTACGGGGATAATGGATCTTCTGCAAGGACAAGCTAAAATGGAACCGAAGGGGTTCGAGAGAGGTAAGGAGAACACACAGAAACTCCTGCTACGGGTAAGCCAGTGTGGTGTTAGAGGATGATGCAGTAAACATGCCTGTCCCCAAACGGTAACCACTGGGGAGCAGGCCGAACCTTCCGCAAATCACAACAGAAGCATTAGCGTTTCTGCAGGCGTGTCCCTGGGCTTTGTCAAGAATTTCTAATAATCTTAAAGACTTTCGTACAGATATGAGAACGAGTGTAATAATGTGTTTGTCGGAACTCTGTTTCCCAGGGTGCCAAGATGCTATCTCTCCGATACTGCAGACTGGCAAGCTCATTTCCTGGGTTTAAGAGTTCAAAAAACCATTTCTCGCTTAACTTTGATTACAAGTCAAACGTCTCCTGCTAATTCAGCACGCCTGTTACGAGTTATTGGTTTTTCTCATCTCCTCTTGAAACTGAGGCAAATGTCCCTTCTCCCATGTGGTATACGTTCCTGCAACTGAAATCCTCCAAGTCGCAGGCCCTCTGCTCTGCAACCATGCTCCGGGTTTACAGGAGAGTGGGCGAGGGCCAGGCACTCACCTGAAACACTATTTAGCAAGCTCTCAATTTTGCTGTGGGGTGGGGGAGCCGGGGGGGGGGGAAACAGAGGATCAATAGGTTTTGCTCCCACTTCTGGCTGTCAACTCTGAACTCTTGAATGGTGTGTGTGGTGTACGCATGCATGTCACACATGTGTGAGGGTGTGTGTGGAGGTCAGAGGTTAGCAGTCTTCTCTTCTGTTTCTCTTTCAGTCAGGATCTCATGTAATAATCTAGACTGGCCTGGAACTTGTTATGTAGCTGTGGATGACTCTGAACTGAAATTATATTTATTTATTAATTTATGTGTGCATGTGGAGGACAGAGACTGACTTGCAGGGACAGGCCCTGCCCTTCTACCATGTGGGTCCCAAGGACTGAAGTCAGGTTGCCAGGCTTAGCAGCAAGCACCTTTAGCAGCTGAGCCATCTTGCCAGCATGAAGTCTTTCTGCATCAAGTCTTCATCCTCTTTATCTTGTTTTTGGAGACAGTATCCTTTACTGAACCTGGATCTATAGAAAAGTTTTCATTCCTAGCCCTGGGGTTACAGGTATGCCACAATGACTAATGCTAACATGGGTACTGGAGACTTGAACTCATGTCATCAGGCTTGTACAGGAAGCCCTTTACCCTTAAGGCATCTCCCCCACACATTAAAGGAAGTCTAGGGTGTCCTATGGAGATAAGCCTTCCCCCTAAGCATCCAAGAGTGGACTGAGATCGGAACCATTTGACTTGGCAGATGCCAGCCTGGGCCACCAGATACTAGAGCCAGGGTGGTTATGAAGGGCTTAGTGAAGGCAAGTCAGAGGCATTATGCTTTCAAGACATGTGTGCTGAAGGACAGCTGACTTCCCAGAACGGTTTGGTAGTGTAATGGTTTTAAATACGAGAAACTGGCAGCGTGTCTCTATGTTCTAGAAAACACCCTACACCTCAGAGAGAAAACATTCTAACCTAGGAGGTGCGAAACCTAACTCAGAGTTTGTTGTGTGAGGCGCTGTTTCTGAGCATGCATCCAAATGGGCTTTTTCTCCAAGGGGGCCCTGCCATGGCACCAGCTTCTTCTATTTCAAGTTGCTCCTGTTACTCTTCTAGAGCTTTCTAATGTTCCTTGATAGAACACACACACACACACACACACACACACACACACACACACACACGTTCCAGTTTGTTCACAACACCTTAGTTTCCAATTACATAAACCACCTCAGGCAAGTGTAGCAAAGCAAGGTTTTGAGAGCCACCAGGAGTGCAGCCTGGGAGGGTGGGGGAAGGGAAGTGGAGAAAGAGGGAGGGGGGCGGGGAAGGAAGGGAAGAAGAAACAGGATGGCTCAGGCTGGGAGAACTTGTATGAGAGGAAATGAAAACGCTTAAATTTTTCATATTGACCTTCGGGTAACGTTTTTTGTCACACAAGCTTAGACTGGATCATGTGCCTTCTCTCTAGCTTTCTAGTATAATCAGCCACCGTGAAAGAGAGGTTGGAGCAGGTCCAGCAAAAGGCGCCTTTTTTTTTTTTTTTTTTTAAATCGTTCTTAAAGGCAAAGGCTCCAGGAGCTGGGTCCACCTCTCTGCCAATCTCCACCCTATCCACCACAGATGAATCAGAGAAGGACAGTGCATAGATTTAATTTTCCATTGCATTTCCCCCAGAGGCTCTAACGGGGGTGGGGGGGTGGGGGGTAGATTTCAAAAGTCGACACAAATTTCTTCAACATCAAGTAACATTTTGATGAAGAGTTGAGTCCTCACGAATCAGAAACACATGATCCTAATTGACTGTGAAATAAATAACGCTTCCAAATGAAAGGAAGAGAAAGTACTCAGATGTAAAGCACTGGAAAACTGTAACCACAAGAGTTGTTCCAGGCAGCTGACTTCTCCCCCATTCCACCCCCCACCACCCCTACCCCTGCCCAGTCCGCCTCCTTTCTTCTCCTCCTGGTCTGGTGCAATGAAAAGAAATCTTGCTGGATCCCCCAAATCTATACTCACTTGTGACCATTTCTCCTTAAGGATCCTGTGGGGGCTGTTTTCTGTTATAAAAAAAAAAAAAAACCACTGGCCTCACCCGAAGCTGGGTGATTTGTATAGGGAAGGGATTGATTGGCTTCATAGTTCTAGAATGCCAAGGGCATAGTGCTGGCCTCTCCCTGCCTTTGTTGAGGGCCACATACAGCTCTGGACTTGGTGGATGAGCAGCAAGAGAGACCACAGGGTGAGAGGGGAAGCAGTAAAGCATGAACTGGGGCTCCCCATGTGGTTATCTCCCCTTTGTGTTTGCATGTTCCTGTATATGCACATGCATGTCTGTGCGTATATGAAGACACACAATTCCAAGTGCATGTGTGAGCTTACATGTGTGTACTGTACAACACGCATCTGCACGTGTTGTACACTCTTTTAATCTTTGTAACAACCCCCACAAGTGATGGGCAGACATGATTTATTATCTTTATTTTATATTTGGGGAGACTGAGGAGGCATGGCAAGTGGAGAGAGTCGCTCAGTGTCACATAGCTAGCCAGTGGCAGAAGCACAGTTCAAACCTGCCTGGCTCCAGAACCCAGGCTCCTAACCCCTATGCCAACAGTTCTCAAGTGGTGCCTGAGGACCATATTAAACATGCACATCCTATGGCTGGAGGGCTCAGTGGTTAAGGGCATGCACTGTTCTCAAAGAGGACCCATGCTCAGTTCCTAGCACTCTTGTTGGGTTGCTCATAACTGCCTAGAACTCCGTCTCTGGAGGAATCTGATGCCTCTAGTCTCAGATATATACCTATATTCATGTGTGCGCGCGCGCACACACACACACACACACACACACACACACACAATTCTTTGGGCTAGAAAAATGGCTCAGTGGTTAAGAGCACTGGCTTGTCTTGCAGAGGACCTAGATTTAGTTCCCAGCACCCACATGGCAAATATAGATTCATACAAGCAGACACGCATATACATCAAATAAAAATAAATAAATAAATAAATAAATGTTATAAAAGGTAAATTTAAAGAAATGAAAATCCTAACTAATACCCTAGACTTGCATCTAATGTCACCTAACAATTGGTGTTTCACACTGTCCAGGCCACAGTGACACCATGCTAAGACCTGAGAACCACTGCCCTACCCCAGAGGTGCTGACAGTTGTCCACAGGAGCCAGAACACTGAGCCACATTCCCTCTCAGTATATCTTCCTGCCTCTTGCATGGCTGCTGAGAACACAGTCATCTTTAATGGGGATGTGACATACGAATGAGAGAAACTGGAAACAGCTGATCTACTGACTGGCTCCTCCCCACCCACAGCCATGACAACCATAATATGGTCCACAGCAGAGTGGTGCCTTTTTCAATTAGGGAGTGAATTCTTCTAGAGTGATACCATAGGACTCACCACCCAGAGCAAAGCCACAGGAGTCTTAGCTCTCCAGAGAACAATTCCTGAAGCCCGCTGGAATCTACTTCTTCCCTGTCCACTAATGAGATGGTAAAGAAGCCTAGAGTCTCCATAGAGCTAAAAAATCAAACCAAAGCAACAGAGCCCTTCCCCAAGCCAACGATAATGGAAAATCTTAGAAAGCTTCTGAGCCATACAGAAGATTTTTTTCCATAAAGGGCTTCTGCCACAAAACTCCTGAAAGGCCCCAAAGTACTGTCTCCTTCTCTGGGGTGACTGAGGGTGGCTGGAGCTGGAGCAGGTTAAAAGGAAGCTCTCTTGGTAGTTGGAACTCTCAGGCAACCTAGCCCTTCACCCTCCTGGAGTAATCTGCAGCATCCTCTAAAAATATCTATGAGATCACAGTACATTAAGTGTGTGACAGCAAACATTTGTAACTAATCCATGGAAAGAAAGGAAGGCATCTCATGTTGCGTGGGGGAACACATCGAAGTTTGTCTTGTGTTATCGTTCTAAAATAAGACGGTCTCAATTTGGTTGAAATATCTCTTCACACACTGTCTTCCCCAAGCAGAGCCATTTGAGAAATTCTGATTGCAATTATAAGTGCTGAATAGGGAGCATTTTGCATTTCCTTTGACAATGCTAAAAGCTATAAGCAATCCTGATATTAAAATCTTTGGAAATTGACGAGTACCCTAGGTGTCGTCACGACGCTTCCCTCCCCAATCCAAGGAATTAAAATCTATTATTCGAACACGTGTTAATATTTTATCAACTACTGCTTTTAATTAAGTAGATGCCTGGGGGTGTGTGGCTCCCACAGTCAGGAGGACCCACCTACTTCCCCCTGCCCTCTGGGTCTGGATGGAATGTTTTAGACAAACTTACCACCGTGTTGAATTCAGGAACCTGCCAGAGCAGCCAGTCTTCATTAAGGGTGTACAGCGCCTTGCAGGTGATCACGTCCACAGGACCCTTATTTATTTTCTGGTTCAGAGTCGTCACCAGCAAATAGAATGGCTCTCCAACAGTCTCCTTGGAAGAGATACAAAAGCAACAGTTACCTTTCAATGAAGCCCATGGTAGTACTGTGAGTGACAGGCAGCAGTATTCTCTAATAATCAAAATGCAAAGTCCCCGAAAATATGTATCACGTCACCCAGGAAACTACTTCATGCACACTATACATGTGTATAAGCCTCGCCCCACCCCAACACTATGGAGGGTGTCTAGTAGGCCCCTAGTAATTGCATGTTTAAGCTCCTGTCTGGCAGACGTGTGTTCATCAGTAGGCCAGTGCTTAGAACAGTTCGTGGAGGTAGAGTTATAACCTTGTTTACATTCCCGTTTAACTGCAAACCAAGAATAAGCAACATTAAAAAAAAAAGTGCTTCACAGTTAGTCTTGGCAACAGGGACTCAGGTAAGAATGTTTTAAACATTTGCTGAGGAGGGTGGACTGTCAGTGTTAAATTGCTTTTAGTGATGGAAGTGGCTTCCACTTCAGCTGGTTGTAGCCTGTGTCCTGCCCATGTGCCAGCCCTTGTCCCTTATCATTCAGACACCTCTTACACCTCTTGCACAGTTTGCCAGTCAGATAGGGGGTACTCCCTTCCCTGAACCTCTAAGATTGGTTCCAGGGCTCCTGTCTCCAGCTCTCTCTTGTGAACCCGGTCCACTGAATCAGGGGGTGGGGGCTAGTGGCCCAAATTTGAAGCCACTAATGTTCAAAGGTACATTGGGCAGTTCAGGTATAGGCTGTGTTCTGTTTCCCCGACATCTTCTGAGGCATGCAGCCTTGGGGCAGTTTCGGTTCCCCCTAAATAATGAGGTTTTCAGGATCCATGGACATTAGGCCTGTAGGCGGAGGGGTTAGGGCTCTGCTCAAGCCAGAGTGCCTTGGTAAGGATGAAAATGTAGCTACGTGGCTCCAATTGAGGGCCATGTTACTAAGTTCATCTGCAGAGCTAACTAACTCAGCTTTGAAAGGAGCATTCCTCTGGCTCTCTCTATCTGATTTCCTGTGAACAGGAGGATTACCCACAGCCCTTTGGGGCCTACTCCCCTATCCCCTTCCCCCACTTTCTTTGTACTTCCTCTAAGCACAGTTCCCTCCCCTGGTCCCCTGCCACCCTCTACTTCTCCTGGTCCATTTCCTCCCTGTCTCTCTTTGCTTCTCCCGTCTCTGCTGACAACTCCCCGAGTATCATCTTCCTGATGCAGGACAGAGAGGGGAATGTTCACAAGTTTCCAAGGTGGGGCAAGGGGACCAGTACCTGGCATTTCGTTCTCATAAGGAACTTCCTTTATTTCATGGTTCATAATCTCACCGCTATCTGCTTTCCGTCCACCCCACCCCCCCTTGGGTAATGACCTGACTACAAACCTAACCTCACTTCTGCCTTTCTTACACATGCAAGAAAGAGACCCACCAAGGGCCCTTGTATGGGAACTGGGTTGGCCACATTAGTTGACACAGAGGCCAGCCAGGACCCCAGGGGCTAGGCAGAGGAACACTGGCTCAAGGAAGGGGTCTCTAGTCAGGATTTTCCAGAATTCTCAAAATTGAGCTGGTGACATCTGGCTTCCCACTGCCTCTCATGCCCACAGTTCTAACCCTAGCTATCACCTCCAGCATCTTTTGAGGATCTCCCTAAGAACATAGGTGCCTACCTCCCAACCTGTGCCACATAGATACCTACCCAACCTAGATTTCTGTAGCAGACAAAGGCAGGTTGAGAACCTTTCCAGAGACACTGATGTGTGGCCAGCCTAGAGGACCACCAGGCCACAAGACTTCTTTGTCATCAACTAATACAAAGTTTAGTATGTCTCATCTGTTGGGGGACGTGTCTTCTCTCTTTAGATGACAGACCAGAGCTGACTGTCAGCTCACAAAGCTCATTCAGAGACTGGTATCATCCATGCTACCCTCAGACCTACAGACTCACATCTACTCTGTCTGTCTTGAGCACCAATAGGCAAAATGGCCATAAATGCACTTACCTCTACAGACCATTAAGGTTTAAATGAGATAAGAAAATCCAAGTTCTTGGCCAGATGTCTAATGTATAGCAAACAGCAGTGCTTAATAGATGTCAATTGCCATTACTGTCCCCACCAGGCCTTGGAGCCTGGAAAGGGATCTTACCTGAAGGTTGCTACATGCTTAACATCAATGAGAAGGGCAAGAGGAAGCCCCCAACCCCCCTAATTACTAAAGGGATTCTTCCACTGAAAGTGAAAGTCCCGCCCAGGACTGGCTGAATGCCACTTCCTCTTGGGCACCTTGCTGCTCCCCCCTCACCACCAAGTGTTCCACACACTCTTGAATCAGCACAGAGAAGTAATCTTGACCCAGAATGCTTTGCTCAAGGGGGCTGCTTGGGCTTGGAGCCCAGATTTTTCTGAACACTTCTCCCCTTTCGTGCCTAAGAGCAGCTCCTGAGAGCTCTGTGCAGGGAAGAGCTGGGAGTGAATTTCAAACCAGCAGCCTTACCAGTGTATAGACACCAGACCAGAAACAAACAACAAAACAACACAAAGCCCACAGTGAACACGATAACCCCAGTGACTCAGGCAGCTGGATGCACTCCGGCGCTGGGAAAAGGACACAGATAGCAAGCAAGCTTACTGTTTTCAACAAAACCTCAGGGTCAGCGCTTGCTTTCTGTTTCCTCAAAGGGTTGTATACATCAGCTACAGGAATTCCCTGACAGAGTTTTTAGAGAAGAGATTGGTGGATGCCATTCTAGGGCTTTTGACTTAGGGTCAGCTGAGGACTAAGACCTGGGAACCTGGGAGAGGATCTGGAACCTGTGTGCAGCAGCTGCTGCCCACCCAGCCACAGTGAGAGGCACAAAAGCAGCTTTCCCCAGAAATAACCACTTGACGCGTCCCCAGAGCAGATGATGTATACCGAGTAAACAGAATAGAAGGCAGATTTCATTAATCTTAATAAATGGCCATTGCCTTAGGAGTGGGGAAAGTTAGTAAAAAAAAAAAAAAAATTTTTTTTTAAATGTTGCCTGTCTACTCTTAAGATTGCATTAAACATTAAACTGGGCCCAGCCTAATTTAAAGTGCTGCTTGTGGGTCTCAACTCAAGCAGTCCTGTTAAAACCTGTAGCATAACAGTGTATCTTATTCAGGGCTTAATTAGATTTTGAAACTAGCTGCAAATACACAATTATGCCGTTTTGCTGGAATCTGGATGGCTGGTGAAATTAAAGATGGATAAGAACCTTCCATCCCAGGGCCTCAGAGAGCTGAACAAAGACCATGTTCAACAGAAACACCCTGATTTTCATTTTAATATTTTATAATAATAGCCAATATTTATGGGGCTCTTATTCAGTGCTGGGTAACAGCATACTCCCGTTCATCTGGGCTTCAAAACAGTTTAACAACATTCATCTTTTGTCAACTCCACAGGTAACATGCCAAGAAACGATGGAGCTGTCTGAACTACAGATCCAGTCCTGGGCTCCAAGGCCCACTCTGCTAACCATGGAAACCATAGAAAGTTTGCATTCTGAAAGATTCTAAGATTCAATAAAATTCAACCACATGCCATTAGCCACTTCAAGAAAGTGAACTCGGAGGACAGGAGGCTCTTTGGGGATTGCTTTAATGCTGAACGCCTGGGAAGAAGGGGCCATCATTAGCTGCCAGCGTGTTGGTGAGTAATCAGTATTTCAAATCTGTTTTGGAGGACCCACGAACAGTTTGTTCTCATCAGTGTTTGAAACATCCCCAGGTCTCAGGACATTTTCCTAAATGGTCTAGCAGGACCTTGGGTATTAACTAATACCACAGATAAGAAGATAAGCTCACATATAAGAATCTTACCTGAGAGAACCCTGTGTGAATCACACGTACCTCTAGAGACTACTAACAGCAACAAACAAACAAACAAACAAACACAAACAAAACCTGCAGAATTTTTATTTTCCATTCAATCTGGAAGGCCCAAGATCAAGTTCAGTTAAATGCTGACACCACAGAGCATTCTGGACTCAGCTCCACAAAGACACCAGCGTGGGCTAAAAATAACCGCCTATTGTCTTACCTCTGACACTGCAGGGCCCTGTGACACTTACCCGAAGGAAACCAGAGAGGCAGACAGACATCCAGTTTGTAAGGAGTTTCTCCACCACGGACTCCGTGCGCCTCAGCATGAGCTTGGGCTGCATATTGCTGCACTGCTCCATCAGGTCCCTGGTCAGCACCTCCAGGATGCTGGTCAAATAGACCAATTTGGTTTGCAGAGCGATGGTCAGGAAGGAGGCAAAGAGACACCTGTTTGAAAATAGAGCCTAGTGAGCCTTTTAGCCCTGGACTCAGCTGGACATGTCCAGTTTCCATGGAATCTTGCTGGCAATAGGGGATTGTCTCCTGAGGAGCCATTTTTGTGTTGGTTAGGTTCCAATCGCTTCTGTCTTTGTGTCATAAAATTATATGCCAGACATAAGCTCCCACGTAGCTAAGTTAGTAAACTGTTTGCCTAGGGCAGGAGGCCCTGGTTTTGATTCCTAGGAGGGCATATTTTGGCTGTGGTGGCAAACGCTCGTCATCTCAACCGTATGGAGGGAGAGGCGAGAGGATCAGGAATTCAAGATCGTTGTCAGCTACAACAGGAGTTTTAGGCCAGTGTGCTGGGTACAGGAAACAACAAACAAGCAAATCAAACAAGTCGATTTCAATTTCAGGTCATTTTCTAATTTTTTTTTTTGTAAAGCAACAAGAAGTGAGTTCTTTTCCAAAAAAAATTTAGGGTATTTCTTAAAATCAAAAATTAAAATGAACACTTCTGCTTTTTTTCAGTTAAGAATTTTCTTTTTTGGTGTTGGGGTTTTTTTCAGGGTTTTACTGGGTGATGTGTATGTGTGCCTTCAGGACAGAACTGGGGTTGTGTTGGTGAGATCTGAGTCACAGAGAGCACGGCTGTGTAAACCCCCTGTCAACACCACTGGGACAGGACACGCTGAGGTTCAGGTAGTGATTTGGGAGCAAGGAGCTTGAGAGCTGGAACTGTAGCTCAGTGCAAAGCACTTGTTCACCGTCCACGAGGCCCCGAGTTCGATACCCAGCCCTTCAAAAACTAAAGCCATGGCAGGAGTCAGGGATGGGCTCTTGTTCTGCTTGCAAACAGGAGCCTAGCATGGCTGTCCTCTGAGAGGCTCCACCCAGCAGATAACTGAAACAGATGCAGAGATCCGTAGCCAAACATCAATCAGGGCGTGGAGAATCTTGTAGAAGAGCCCATGAAAGGATTGGGAGACCTGAAGGGGATAGGAACTCCACAAGAAGACCAACAGTGTCAATTAACCTGGACTCTTGGGGGTTTCCAGAGACTGAATCACCAACCAAAGAGCATACACAGACTGGTCCTAGGCCTCCTGTACATATGCAGCAGACGTGAAGCTCGGTCTTCATGTAGGTCCCCAACAGCTGTAGTGGGGGATGTCCCTGAGTCTACTGCCTGCCTGAGGATCCTGTTCTCCTAACTGGGCTGCCTTGTCTGGCTTTAGTGGGAGAGGATGTGCCTAGTCTTGCAGTGACTTGTTATGCCAGGGTGGGTTGGTACCCAGGGAGGGGCCTCCCTCTTCTCAAAGGAGAGGAGGAGGATGGGGGAGGACTATAAGAGGGAAAGAGTGGAAGGAGGGGGAGGTCTGTGATCAGGATGTAAAATAAATAAATAAGTAAATAGGAAACAAAACAGAGCTAAAATAAGTAGCTCGGGGCTACTGCTTGGCCCTAGCTGTGACCTATAATTTGTTACAGATACCAGGCCATTCTCAAAAACTCCCAAAGCTCTACTGGCTCCTGCCTGTCGCATGCTGCAATTAAAGGCGTGTGCCATCATACCTGGCCGGTGATTAGGTTTTAACGTCTCTGCTCAAGTGCTTATCAAAATACAAAAAAACCATTAACACGTACCTGTCCTTTACGGAGAAGTTCTTCTGCTTCTCAAGGGTGTGGATGACAGTCACCAGGAAGCTTTTATTACATATTAGGGCATCCAAGGCCGTGAGGCTCTCGTTCTTGTTATTGGCGTCTCTGTTCTGGAGGGGAGAAGAGTACACAGTAATGATGTAGCAATATGGCATGTACAAAAGATAATTCAAGCTTAGGGCATACGGAAGTTGAAACTTAGAAAACAGATCCATAATGGGTTGCCCAAGACGATGGGTTACTTAATACTGAGTTCATCATCCAAAACCCCCACACAAAAAATTCAAAGTACTAACAGTGGCGGTGACAGTGAGGATGGTGAGCTGACAGACACTGAGCTCAAAGTGAAGGTGTAGAGACTTACGTGCATATCCTCAGTGAAGATGTGTGTGAATCCACCTGACTGAGAGGAAGGAGACACTTCTATTACTCATAACATCCAAAGGAAATGAACAGTGCAGTTTTGTTACAATACCCAAGTCTGTTTTAATAAAGCAGGAATAATAAAGGTGCTATTTGCTAATCTGAAGAGCCCTTGGTCTGCGCTCACTGTGCCGCCTCCAGGACATAATAAATAATTATTATGCTCTCAAGAAACACCTGTGGCCTCTGGAAGCCTCTGAGAATCATCATCGGCGTAGACTCTTTTTTTTTTTTTTTTTTTTGGTAGATTATGTTGGGTTTTAAAAAAGAACTGACTCAAAAGTTAAAAAAAAATGGTGGTGGATGATTTTGGAAATGTCAGACCTCTCTCATCAAACAACTGACCTCCAAGGATGAGGGTCACATGGTGCTGCCAATCTTAGATACGTCATAGCCAGGTAGCATCTACTGTCCCAATATGTTACATCCTCAAGAAATGAGCATAATATGTGATGTACAAGCATGGAAATTTGAGCCAAACTATATGGGGTCCAGCTTTGACTTATCACGTACTGGTCACGTGAGCGAGCACAGGTTATCTAACCTCTGTGTCTGACTTCCTTCCTCTGGGAAATGGAGGTAGGCAACGGTTCCCACCTCACAGGCTTCTTGTAAAAACGAAATGCAGGAGCGCTGAGCACACAGTGCTCTGTGTCCACTGTGACTGAGAGTTTTACCCCTACTTAAGAAAAGAAAAGCGTGCCTTGATATACTATGCTGTGAGATTCCTAAATATAAACTTTTCATTTTGAGGTTGAGTTTTTAAATGTCTCATAAATCTTATTGAAATTAAGAACTGCATTTTATTCTGTTTACTCATTTTGAGTGTTTTGAGACAGGGTCTCACTTTATATCCCAGGCTGGCTCCAAATTCACAGCAATTCTCTAGCCTCTGTCTCCCAAAGTCTGAAATTACTAACATGTACTATGCCCAACTAAAGATTATAATGTAAAACCACACTGGGTAATAGTTTGAATTAACTAAGGAAAATCATAAATTCAAACAGATTTCTCTCTTTCTCTCTTTTTTTTTTTTATACTTTAAACTCTGGATAAAGCTTGTGTCTTAATAAAATAAATTTTTCCTGCAGAGACCCTCATTTCATAGTTTCAAATTTGTTAGCCAAAGCAGAGAACCTCAGATCATTTTGGTCTACTCCTTAATGATTTTCTAGAGAACCAACCTAATATAAATGTCCAGTTTAAGTAGCTTTTTGTGATTACATTCTTATGGGGGATGAAGGGGCATGCTTCAAGGAGTGTGTGTGTGTGTGTGTGTGTGTGTGTGTGTGTGTGTGTGTGTATGTGTGTGTGTGTGTGTGTGTGTGTGTGTGTGTGTGTGTGTGTGTGTGTGTATGTGTGTGTGTGTATGTGTGTGTATGTGTGTGTATGTGTGTGTATGTGTGTGTGTATGTGTGTGTATGTGTGTGTGTATGTGTGTATGTGTGTGTATGTGTGTGTGTGTATGTGTGTGTGTATGTGTGTATGTGTGTGTATATGTGTGTATGTGTGTGTATATGTGTGTGTATGTGTGTGTATGTGTGTGTATATGTGTGTATGTGTGTGTATGTATATGTGTGTGTGTATGTGTGTGTATGTATGTGTGTGTATATATGTGTGTGTATATATGTGTGTGTGTGTGTATGTGTGTGTGTGTGTACATGTGTGTGTGTGTGTTAGAGGACAACTTTTGGGTTGTGGAGATTGAACTCTTGTTGTCAGACTTCGTGGCGAGCATCTCTACCCTTTGAGCCCTCTTATGACCCCACAATTTATTCTTGACCTTCTGCTGAGAAGTGGAACCCTGGCTTCCTGACTCAAGACTTTTTCTCCTTTTCATTCACATTTCCTTTTTCCAAGAGATTAGCTATTCTGCTTATCCTGTGTCTTCTATTTTTCAGAAACAAACAAACAAACAAACAAACCAGAAATCAGTCTGTCTACAGGAGACAAGAGGTTCAGGGTCCTTCTTCGTGACATTGGGAACTTGAGGTGAGCCTGCACTATCTGGGGCCCTGTCTCAGACAACAACAACAAGTGTACACATGAAGTGGTTCTCATGCTGTGGGTCAAGACCCCTCGTGGGGGTCAAGCGAACGACCTCTCATAGGGGTTGCATATCAGATCTCCTGTGTATCAAGTACTTTCATCAAGGTTCATATCTGTAGCAAAATTACAGTTATAGACAAAGCAAAATAAAATACTTTTGGGGTTGCGGGGGTGGGGGGTTACCACAACATGAAGAGTTGTAGTAAAGGGTTTCAACCATTAGGAAGGCCAAGAAGCACTGCTCTAATGAAAAAAGAAAACTTTAAAACAAAGCCAGCAGGCAGGTGAGCAAAGATGGAGCCGCTACACCCAGGTCACCTCTTCCTTTGCTGTCTTGAAGGAATGATCACCCATCAGGCTCCCAAAGACTTGGCTCTGGGTCAATCAACAAAGCACCCAATGAACACTTGGCCTCATATGCTGTGTGTGGCAAATGGCTTGGTCTTGGGGTTCCCCCTCTTTTTTTATTACTATAAACTCAGTTTTGACTTGGGTCTCCTTCAAAGAGTTCTGAAATATCCCCGTTGGTTTCCATTTGTGTCCTCTGTCTTAATGACTTCTGGCTTTAGGACTGTCTGTTTGCCATTCAGTACCACACTGAACCCTTAGTTAAATCAGTTGGGCTCCTTGCAACTATCCTCTTCTCCTAAAATAATGCCACGTTATTCTGTGGGATTCCCTTCATTTTGAAGCACTCGGCTTGCAATGGTGTTCCTTGACACTCATCACTCTGCCCTGCCCTTGACTGCTGACTTTAGAAGATAGAAGAATTTCTTTTTCAGGCCACAGATTATGCTATTCAGCATTCAACAGCAATCATTAACTGTAAAAGCCCACACAGTACTCATCTGGATGCTGGAAATCTCCATTATTTTATTGCTTTTAAATTCTTAATGGGGACTCTCAGAGAGCAGGGAAACTGGGACTTGAGATGCAAGCTTCTCAGAGGCTCTGAGCATCCCTCTGACTCAGGGACTTGGATTTTCCTCCTTCCCTCAGGTACAGATAATGGATGAGGCAGCAGACAGCACATCTTGGTGCCTGGTATTCTTGGAGGATGAGTAAGAAAGCTGGTCTTATTCGTTGCCTTCTTCATCTATAACACCAAGGCCTAGACCCCACATAGGGCAGGTATCTTATGGCAATGTCAAGCCCTCCCAATAGTGCCATATATATATATATATATATATATATATATCATGTAAGTCTGCTGCTACTTCTGGCAAGATGATACAAACTCCTTTGTTGGTTTGAAGAGATTTCTAACTTTGTTGACTGGTCCAGATCTGAATATGGGGGGGGGGGATTAATGAGTTCCAATTCGGAGGGCATCTCTCTGGGACCACCAGAGCAATATGGCAGAGCTGAGGTTTCAGGACATGGGGTAATAAGACAGAATGGGTGAGTGCCCTTGCCAAAGACTTGGGGTTGGGGGAGGTAACTGAAGAGGACTGATTGTGTGAGGATGTGGGGTGTCAGAACAGAACCGAGACCTCCGTAACCCAGAGGGCTCTCTCTACACCATTCCTTGAAGCACAAGAACAACTTACAGCTCATTCTACACACCTGTATCTACTAAACGAGGAAGCCACAGGCTGATCTACTGACAGGGAAACGGTCAGAGAAGAGACCATAAACCCTTCACGTAGCTACAAATGCCTGCTATCAACTCAAATTCCCTGTGTGTCCAATTTCTGCCCATTTGGCTGGTCCTGCTTTTCGTTTCCAATGGAGAAATAATAGCGAATAATCTAGGAGCAGCAGTGCAAGTCGGGCAGATAAACACAACAAATTGGCGAGCTCACAATTTATTGATTTTAAAATGAATTAGCTCACTTCCCAGCTACGGAGTCAGTTAGAAACTGGTAGTAATATGTTATATATATATATATATATACATATATACATATATATATATGTATATATATATATACACACACACACACACACACACACACACACACACACACACACACACAC
>JANHMN010000021.1:16802689-16928776 GCA_030674055.1 Rhabdomys pumilio
CACACACACACACACACACACACACACACACACACACACACACACACTATACCATCGCTCTAAACTTGCATTCCTTACCAGGCAAAGAGTAATTGCCAGTTGCCTATTGGTGCTCTCTACCCTAATCAATGCAATTAATAATTATCCTCTTTCCTGCTCAGCCTGGACTTAAGGCGAGCTCTTGCATTATTATTCAAGGCTCAGCCTGAGGACGATGATCAATGTTCTTTTACCTCAGGGAAGAAAGTTCTCAGAGCGAAATGTTTGTAGTCAAGGAAGGGTACCGTTCCAAAACTATCAACCACATCCAATTTGTCCATCTGGAGCTCGGCAAAGCCTGCAACATAGAATCCCAAGAGCAATGTTTTAACTCTGCAAACAATGGATAAGATCTTCTGCTGTTTTGTCTAACACAGAGTATGACCTTGGTTTTCATTACAGAAGCAACAATAGATAATTGCTTGGTTGGCTGCAGAGAAGAACTGAAATAAAACACACAGCCAGGCCCAGACCCTTCTGCTCAGCCTGTCTTCTTACACAGTCAGTTCTCATTATGTGACAGTTCCCACATAAGGGCAAAAATTAAAATAAAAGTGAGCGGGCTTGTTTGTCTACACGCAGAGTCTCAGAGCCTACCGTCACGAATCTCTTTCCGGAGTTCGCTCTCCAGAAGCTCCAGTTGTTGGCTCTGCTTTCGGCTCAGCTCCTTCGACTTGTGCCTGGTCACCACCACAGCCACTGAGGAGACAGAGACGCTGTCAGATTGGCATAGTAACACAGAAATGAAATCGAGGGGCGAAGAAACAGGGAGAAGAGATGGAAAGAGAATGACACACAGAAAAGAGCACATACAAACTTTATTTTAGGGTCGGGGGGGTCTGTTCAGTGTCAGAGCACTGGCCTAGCATGTCCCAGGGCCTGGGTTCCACGCCCTCCCCCCACAATGCCACAAAAACAAAATGAAAAGCAAAAGCTGGATTTTCATTAAAGGGCCATTTCCATAAAGGTCATTCTAAAGAGGAAGGTGTTAAATGTTACAGGAAAAAAAATTCCACTCATCTTAAAGTGAAAACAAATCAAATAACCTTCGCTTGGAACCAAAGATCTCAGCTGGCTAGAAAGTCGGGAAACAGGCCAAGTTTTCCTATAGCCACTCGCCATGTATTTAAAAGGGTGATGTAACAGGCAAGTCACTGAGAGCCCCCAAGCTGACGGCTTCTGTGTCCACATCATCTTGCTCTGAACCATGCCGTATGAGTAGTCAATGTAATGGATCCCAGAGCTTGGGTTTATATCTCTGCTTTTGTTTCGTTTACTACCTGTGTGACCCTGAGCAAATCCCTTAGCATCTCTGTGCCTGCTTGCCTTATCCATAAGAGCCGTGATGTAGGAGAGATTACGAGCAGTAAATCAAGAAAGCATATCGACCCGAGGAACTCACAATTGCCAGCTCTCAGTTTATCCCAGAAGGATCTCAACTTTTAACAGATTGTTACACAAAAGGGGCTGGGGAAAATTGTTTGCCATCTAAATAGGAGGATCCGAAGACCCATGTAAAGCCAGACACACCCACAGCAAGGTGGGAGGCAGAGACAGGAGATTTTCCCAGGAGTCCTAAGGCCAGCTACTCTAGTGTGTGCAGGGCGCAGACAAGAAACCCTGTTTCAAACAAGGTGGAAGGTGAAGACCAACAACAGACCAACAACGTAAAGTTGTCCTCTGCCATCTCCATGTGTGCAGTGGTATTTGGGCACCCCCATGTATGCCACACCACACACACACACACACACACACACACACACAGAGAGAGAGAGAGAGAGAGAGAGATTTGCACGTACAAACACTGTTCAATACAATTACACAGAAATCTTCCCTAGACTTCTTCACCATATCAGTCATGCCTACTATAACCGGGACTGAGCATTTCCAAGAGACCTGATTCTCAAACTTACCCAACCATAGAACCCCTTATCATTTGTGGCAATGGCTCCCTAGGAAGCTACCCTGACTCAGCATGTAAAGAGAGCTGCGGCACCCACACAGCAGGGTTGGTTTCCTGGCTCTGGTGTTGACAGGCTTAGGCTAGGTGTATCTAGTGTTTACTCTAAGGACATGACTGAAGGACTAGGTCACGCTTACCATAGCTGCGGGGACACATGGCTCCCTAGGAGTCAGAACAGGATGGCTTTGAGAGGTTCTGCAGATTCCCTTAAAGGACAAAATGACTTCTTACAAAGTCAACAAGAGACCAGAGGTTTCTCGGGAGTCACAAAGTGGACACAACTATCTGGCGAGAGATCTGAATGCGTCTGACAGCAGCTGATGCTCAAACCAGAGCTGAGAACTCATACAAGCAATCTTCTCCCTCGGAGCCCACACCAGCCAGGACTTTATGAAAATGTCAAGCCAAATTTTAGATTGTAGATACACGATGGAGGTAGACAACTTGAGGAAAGCACAAAAATATATATATATATCCAAAATAATCACTGACAAGGCAACGGGAAAATTCATTTCAGGGAGCCAGTTATTCACAAATGTGTATCTCCTCTCACAGGAGTGTTAACTGTCCAAGGAAAGCACTAGGCCTTAAGTCAACTCTCAAAGCAGAGATGGGCCCAGTCACCAACATCTTATCCAATGCTCAGTAAAGGAGGAAGATGAGGAAGAGGAGAAAGAGGGAAGAGGAGGAGGAGGAGGAGGAGGAGGAAGAGGAGGAAGAGGAGAAAGATTCAGAAACAAGTGAGTAAGAAGGGGATAGAAGATGCACAGAAATGCCAACCCTTGCCTTCGTGCCCCTACAGTGTCATAAAGGTGCCATGTTGTAGTCAATCAACAAACATGAAGTAATGTTGACAAAGAAGGAGAAACAGAACGAAAAGGTCACAAACTAAATGGCTGCAGGCACCAGCTAGAGGTGGATGGTGACCTTAGGGGCTGTAGAGACTGTGGTGAAAGCCCAGAGAGTGAACACCCTGTGTTCAAGGAATAGCAGTTGCCGACGAGCTCTAACAACCGATGTGAGGTAAAACTGGGACCTGAGAGTTCAGACCTTTCACACTGTCCACACAGACTTAGAGATGTATTTACTCAGCATACATAACTGCTCTATTTTCATGTGCAGCAGAGGAGAGAATCAAGATTCCACTGCAGATGGTTGTGAGCCAACACGTGGCTTCTGGGAACTGAGCTCAGGACCTCTGGAAAAGCATCTCTTAACTGCTGAGTCATCTCTCCTGCCCCTCTCACCACGAATTTAAAGGGTGAGTTATCTAACTTTTAGATGTCAACTTCTTCAGTTAAAAAAAAAAAACAACAAAAACAAACAAACAAACAAAATCCAGTGCCGTAGGACTTAATAAAATATGTAGGCCAGATTCGTCCACTGGTAGTCAGTAGGGCACCTCCATGTCTGTAGAAAGCCTGGCATGTTGGAACAGATAACACAGACACACTTGCAAAGCTTGACTCTCCCAGGAAAAACAGGCCAGGGGTGAGGAGGAAAGGATGCTTAGTAGGTTGAGGATGAGAGGGGATGACCAAGTTCTGGGAGTCCTTAATGGACTTGTTTCCAAACCAATCCCAAAGATTTGGGGTGTCAGCGTGATACTTTTCAAACATCTTGTAATCCAGCTCTTTGCTAACGATGTACCGTAAAAGTCATTAGGGAGGCCGCAGCGCACCTGTTGTTCACTTTGCCACTCTCTGACTTGGCCTTTCATCCATTAATATTTAATGGAAACCAAGGGCTGCCTGCCCACTGAGAAGCCTTGGGGAATAACTTCTCAGGACAAAATGGGAACAGGCCACTTACCAACGATGACAATGGCCAGCAAGATCGGAAGTGCGATCAGAAAATACCACGTGGAAGGAACGGATTCCTGCTCCACATAGAGTTCCAGGTTTCCCAGCTTGACCTGATGGGACAGATTGGTAACATCAGACCCACCATACGCATGCGCGCGATAAGCTTCCCGTAAAATACAGCCTTGGTGTGATGGGTGGGGTCTGTAGGTGTGCTCACTATACCTGTAGGTTTTAAATGCCGGCCTGATTTGTCCTGAGCCTTACTAGTGCAGAGGTGACAGAGGCAGGAGGCTACTAGCCTTTCTCTACAGGGGTAATTCTTTTTCTCTCTCTTCCACACTGGAGCTTCCAGTCAGGAAGGTTTGAATGTCACTCTCTCTGGTGAAAATTAGTTTGGCAAAGCTGACCATCACAGAATCCCTTTTCTGTTTTTC
Organism: Rhabdomys pumilio; assembly: GCA_030674055.1. NCBI lineage: Eukaryota > Metazoa > Chordata > Mammalia > Rodentia > Muridae > Rhabdomys > Rhabdomys pumilio. Next base: position 16,806,931 of record JANHMN010000021.1, read on the forward strand.
TGCCTTTTGGGGGTGTTAAGGGGCCTCGGGCTAAGAAAAACTTGGCAAGTAAACTCGAAAAGGGAAAAACTCTATGTTTGCCCTTTCTTTATGGTCGCATACACAAATGCTAAGGCATCTGCAGTTCTCTGGAATGCTGGATGCCCCCAAGGAAGGACCAAGCAAAATGGTTGAGGTGATGGCAGGTCTTGATGGTCCTGCCTTTCTCTCCTTGTAGGATCTTAAGTTAGTTTGTACCTGGCCTCATTCTGTCATCTCTGAAATGGATGTTGAAAGGGCCTATGGGTAGGTAAAGGCCAAAGGTCTCTCTCCTATAGGATGTCAGCTCGTACCATCTCTGTACTTTTTCTCTCTAGCAGCTGCCTAGAATAAAAACCACAAGCCCCTGGCCTAAAAGATCTTAACACTGTCTGGTCTTCCCCATCAACTCTCTAACCTCCTGGGAATGGCCCCTCACTCTAGTCATGGTGACCCACAGATTCAGATCAGACCTAGCCAGCAGGTTTCTGCCTCAGGACACTGAGAGCCTATGCTTCCCTGTCCAGTCTGTTCATGCTCCTTCTCTTCCTCCTCTTCCCAGAGGCCCACATTCTAATGTCGCCTTTCCAGGCAAACTTTTCCACCATCATCTGTAAAGACATCACTGGGTAGTCTACTTTCCCCTCCTCCTATGTCGTACTGTCCTCCCTAAAGATTGTTTTTCACTGCATGTCTACACTGGGACTCCCCAGAAAGGCAGCTGTTTCTGTCTGCTTTCTGCTCTGCTGGGTTCAAATCCCAGGGCAGGAACCTGGGTACTCTGCAGCAAACGGAAGGATGCACGGATGTGCCACACTCTGCTAACACCGCAAACAGTTTCCGACATTGCTCATTTTGCAATGGCTACTTACTACCTCTTTTAGCAAAAATGAAAAACAATGGAAGGGTCAGGGAGGAAGCCAAATGTCTTAACTAGGGCCACACAGGAAGCCAAATGTCTTACCTAGGGCCACACAGGAAGCCAAATGTCTTACCTAGAGCCACGCAGGAAGCCAAATGTCTTACCTAGGGCCACGCAGCTGTTAAGTAACACAGCTGGGATTCAAACACACACTCACTTTTGCCTCCCAGTATAAATGTTCTCTCTTACCGTTTAGCCAATTATTTTTTAACTACAAAGCAAAAGGTTGCCCTTCTTTTCCTTGTAATGCTGAAGATTGAGCCTGGAGCCTTGCGCACTGCAAGCAAGCACTCTACCACTGAGCTACACTCCTGACTCACAGAGTTTTTTTTTTTTTTTTTTTTTTTTTTTTTTTAAATGGACTGTGCAGAACCGCTTACACTGGACAGAGTAAATACCACCCTGTATGTTTCTCTTCTCAGAGGGTCCTCAGGCACATCTAGGAAATGGTGACCTGCAGGAAAGGGCAAGCATGCCGGCGGAAGTCACTCTCAAACCATAGATTATTGGGCTGCCGACAGAGGCTTGCGCCACCCTCTTTGTGCCTAAGAGGCTTGTGTTTTGGGTTTCTGCTTAGATGTGTCACCTCTGCATTCAGAGAGAGAGAGAGTGACAGCTCAGTCATCAGTGGATCTGGTGACGCTGCTTGCAGATGCTATGGTCTAAATGCACAGCTAGAACAAAAGCTATCAAAGCTCATTAGGATTGTAGACAATGGTGTGCTCGGTGCTTTGATGTTCCAACAAACACACACATGGGTCTGCCTGCTATTCTGGTTGGAATTATGCTGGGGCTTGCAGTATCAGCTTTGTCGATCTTCTTCTATTTAAAGAGAAAAATCTAAAGATCTATGAAAGATTCCACGTCAACCTGGAGGTTAGTAAGGCAATTACCAAGACTCAGATAAAGACAGCAGGTGGGATGCGCAGGTGACTTACGCGGACTTTCTTAGAGGAGGTAGCAATGGTGTTTGCATTCTTGATGCTCTTGATCTTGCAAAGGATGGTTGTGAGATCTTGGTTCCTAGTGATATTTTCAAAACTGCAATTAAACTGTTTATTTTCCCCATGGAAGAGAGTAATATCAATGTCATCCTTGGAAATGTTGAAATTGTCATTTTCTTTCTGCAATAGACAAACCGGAGAGGAAGAACTCAGAGCACACATGGAAACCCACATACTGCTCCAGCCCAGAGATGGGAACAGCCCACAGAGAAGAAAGAAAGAAAGAAAGAAAGAAAGAAAGAAAGAAAGAAAGAAAGAAAGAGGAAGGAAGGAAGGAGGGTGCATATGTACATACATACATACTTGAATTTTTACTTCCAATTCTGTATCAACCTCAGACTCCACTCGGTACCCTGTAAATCTGGGGTCCTCGAGGTATTGCAGGGTTCCACAGTCCAAGTAGGTGTCTTGAACTCTTAGCTTCACTACCACGATTGTACGCCCTTTGGAGCTCTTTAAACTAGGAGCTAAAAACCTGCAGGAAGTTGCCATGCAGTATTCCGAGACCTGGAGAGAGCAGAGAGCCTATCAGGCACCAGAAGACCCCAGCTCTAAATGCTAAGCGACCCAGGGAACCAAACTTCCGGAGAACTTCTGTTTTTCCCACTGTAAAACCAGGCAAGCAAACACTATGGATCTCATAGGATTGAATTAAACCCTAAATGAAATGAGCTGAAATGAGATAAAAATTCACTCAATTAAACGTTGGCTACTGTGAATGAGATTATATCTGTGAAAATACTTAGGGTCTGACGGGCACACAGGAAGAAACCCGCCACACATGCTAGCATACTCTATGCATAGCATCATTGATATAATTGGCATTCAGGAAAGCTGTCAGGCGATGCCATAGGGGCACAGGGAGGCTTTGCAAAGAGAAGCAGGCTGGAAAAGCAGAAGACTTGGCTCAAAGCACTAAGGTGCCTTCTGAGCCTGCGTGGCTGAGTCCCGGAACTTTAGGAAGGGAATTGAGAGCCAAGGCCAGATGCTAACTTGCCTGTACCTGGTTGAGTCACCATGTGTCAAAAAAGAGCCTCTGCACAATGTTAGCAAGAATCCCTAAGCTGGGGAAGCTCCAGCAGAGGCTCCCTGTTAGCAGACTACGTCCCTAACCACAGGAAGAGGAAGCAGCTTTTCAGGCACAACAGAAAATAGCAGAAGATGAAAAGCCGAAGAGCAGCAGGTCCCCTAAGAAATGAGGAGCGTGAATGGAGGCAGAATGTCTGACCCCATTTGTGAACATGTTTATTTACAAAAGAAGACCCGTAACTACGTGGCCATGTTCAAGGGCACAGTGAGATAGGCTGGAAAACCTTGCAGACAGCGGAAGGACAGGTTGCATGTACTTAAGGGAGGGTGTGTCAGGGCTGTGGCTCAGTGGCAGAGGGCTTCCCTAGGATGCTCATGGCCCTGGGTCTGGTCCTTAACATTGTAAGATAAAGAGGAAGGGAGGGAGACTGGGAGGGAGGAGGGACCAGTACTCAAGCAAGGAAATGGCATCATGCAGGAGAATCATTCCTTTTCTTGGTTTTCTGCAATCTTAGAGCTAAGGGTGGGTGGACAGAGGGCCTAGGTGGCTACGTTAGAACACTTTTCTAAATCCCAACTCTCTTCCCCGCCTTAGCCCTTCTGTGATAGGACGAAAAGCCACTGAACCACACCCCCCTACTTCCTTAACACCAACATCCTAAAAGAAGGACCAGCAACAGAGTCAGCCTAAGTTTCTTATCTCTAAGACTGAACCTGTTTGTGTGGGGACCAACCCTTGTTTTAAAGATAGCTTCTCAGTGACCATCTCTGGCCATCCTATTTTCTTTTAACCCCCACCCCCCACCCAAGGGAAGATGCTAGCAGATCCCAGGCATGCTGTCTCCCTCCTTGGCGTTTTCTCTTCTACACTGTTATCCCCACATCCTCGTCTACAATGATGATAAAATGACTAGCCTCATCATCACTAGCCCGCTAGACCCACCCTGCAGACGTCATCCCAGCAGGGAGTTCCACAGGGACCTGATGGTGTCTCAGCCACACTTGGACCTGTCTCATCCATGCCTGGATATCCTCATTAACTCACTGCCTCTCTAAACTACCCTAGGTACCTCTGATAAAACGATACTCACATTATTCTTTGCCAAAGACCCTCAAGACCCCCCTCCCACTGCTTAGAGAGTCAGGGATAACGGGGAGCTATCTTAAAGTGAAGAGGCATGTTTGGGGGACGATTCTCCCTTGCACGGCCCTGTATGGTTTTTAGCCATCTATCTCCATCACCCATTTTAACTCAGCCTCTAAGGTTCCAACAAAGCAAACATGAAGGGTGTTTTGGTCTAGAATAGGTGACTACTCTTTTCTGTGCCTATAAACTCCTCCCCGCTTCCTTGCCTGCTTGTCCAGCCCCTCCCACAGTACGCCATTGGCTCAGTCTCAGCTCCGCCCACTCATAATTTCACTGAGAAACATGGCTGCTGGATCTCACGGGAGATGGAAGGAACCAGAGGACCTAGCACTTGTTACCAACTGTGCTGCTAGAGTCTAATTCCGGTGCAGGTCTGCCATCTCCGTTCACGAAGGTGGGCATGGGTGGTGGTGATGGGGCATTTACTCTTTGTTCTTGCAGTCAGAAAAAATGTTTTGCTTACGGTAGGTGCTCAATACATGGGAAGTGCTCTGGGAAAGAGACCATGTCTCCATGTCTACTGGCTCGGGCTGTGCCTCAGGTCAAGGGCTGTCACACAACTGAACGGGCTTCCATCACAGGGAAATGGCCAGAATCAAACACAGTATGAGGCTGGGAACTGGCCAGGAAGTGTGTCAGAAGTGGATGTACATGTGTCTAGGACAAGGCCATAAGAAAGATGGATTACTACATTTCCTGTGTCTAGGCCTGGACACATACTGGTGGCAAATGGGACAAAGCTTTTGGCTACCCTCAGCCCTGCTGGTCTTGGCAGGAAGTGGTCAGGTGGAGGTCCAGAATGGCTGCTCCCCTTACATTAGAGAAAAGGAGGAAGAAAAGGGAAGAACATTCGAGAAACACCTATAAGCAACAGTGTACCTAGCCCCTCCTCACAGACACCCATGGCTTCAACCTGAAGGTTCCTGTGAGAACTTCAAGGTTCTTCTCAGAGCCCTGATGAAGACCAAACAGTTCTCACTGTCTGGGGATAGGGAAGCATTGTGGGGGAGGGGCAGAAGAAAGTAGCCACAGGACCCAAGAGACAATGACAAGAGAATGTATGTTACTTGAGCAGGTCTCCTGACCTCCCTCAGGGTTGTTAGACCACACACTTGTCACTGGCTCTGTACATAGCACCCCAGCCGTCCACAACTGTACATAGCACCCCAGCCATCCACCATGACTTTCACACATATTTGAAAGCGTCATCTGATTAAAGCAACTTGCCACACGAGTCACACAGGGAGAACGGGGCAGGCCTTATCACATGAAATTCTTTCCTGGTTCCTCTGTGTGGCAACCCCAAATAACTCCAAGAATGAGATCTTTTTGTCACAGCAGAGACAGTGTAGACCATAAGTCAGCAGAAGTTTATAATGCTGAAGTCATGGAAATGAAACATATCCCCTCCCCCAACACACGCGGTTTAGAGTAACAAAATTATAAGGGGGGGTTGGGGTGGGGGGGTGGGGGGACCCTCTTAAACTTACATTTATGTTTACATTCATGTTTCCCTTCAGCTCATGTGAAATTATTAGGTTGTCAATGACGTCAAAATTCCTGCCCATGATGGTTATGTTTTGCCCACCGCTGCAAGAGATCAAAGGACAAGCGTGAGCCACAGGCAGTTCACACTTATGGACAACACTATTAACCGGTTCACAATGAAGGTTAAGCTCAGTAATATTTGGGAGACAATGAACTAATTTCAATTTAAAGCACGTGATAATTTTAGAAGTCTTTAAATGGCACTGGCTACAGACTCATGGTTTCTAAGACACATGCGTATAAAAAATACAGGTCAGATCTTATTTTAATTCTGGGAAAGTGCCCAAATTCTTTAATAGAATTGGAGCTTTCTTGTGCTCTTTCTCCACATATAACCAGATCGTCTGCTGTACCTCAGAAGCATTTCACGGGACAAAATCTCATTCGATTACAGTTTAGTCTATGTGAAGGTGGTACGCTCTAACAATTTCCACAATCAAACCTTCCAACCCACTGATTATATTTTATTTATAGCTTATTTATTTATAGTGAGACGAGGAACACAATAGGTGGACGAGCTAAAATGGCAAGTGACCTTAGAAGTTTGTATTCTTGTTTGAGATAGGAGATTTCAGTGTACGAGGAAGGTACACAAATCTCACCAAAAACCAAACTGAGTGATTTCACCTACTCTCAATGTGCCACCAGATAACATCGAAGTGGTCACCCAGTGTGAAATAAACAGCTGCCTACAGCTCTGGCTATTCTCATGGGTCACCAGACACTTGTTCTGGGGTGGCAGGTCCACCCCGGACACCGTATGGCCACCTGACAATCTACCTCAGTTTCGAGAAAACCAACCCAAACGTCTTCTGATTCCAGTTGGCAGCACCCCCTTCTTGCTTAAAGCTCAAGGACAAGGAGCAGCTGAGACTCACGGGTGCAGCACAATCATGGTAACAGGGCAGCCATTTGATGAGGAGGAAGCAGAATGTTGTGGTGGAAACCACCGCATCCTGGGCCCAGCTATCAGGGAGCTAGGTCTATTGTTTGAACTGTGGCCATGCCTCAGCTCACCCCCTGCCAAAGGGACAACCCACCATTGGTTTCTCAGGGTTTTTGTAAGGTTTAACCAGGTCAGCAGATATACCATGAGTATGTGGTGAATGCCACATCCGGGCTACTACTTATACATAGGGCATACTTAATCCCAGAGCAGAGGATTACATGCAGGAGCCTTGCTTTTGAAATCTCAGTCTTCCCTGTACCACTCTAATGGGCTGCAAAGATTGCATGAGGAAGCCCTGACTCCCAGTTACTCAGAGGAAGGCTGTAGGTAGAGAGATTGGGGGTAGAGGTGGGGAATGGGCGGTGCTATTACACATGCTAGGTAGTATTTTACCACTAAACTACACCTCAGATTAAGGTCATTAAAGAGGTACTGGAAATTCAGGGCATTCACTGGAGTGACTGATGGTATTCTGTAAAGCTTAGGGCTCAGCCTTAGATGGAGGAACAGGGGATGGCTACCTGCAAACACTGCAGAGACGCTGCCTCAGAAGGGGTCAAACTTCCTCACACCTCAGAGACATACAACCTGGAGTGACTCCATTTGTGCTGTCTAAGCTGCCCAGTCTACACTTTCCATTATCACAGTTTAGCGAACCAAGAGCAAACACAGCTGCTTCCCATGGTCATCTCAAGTAAGAACATAAGAGATGTTTTGTTTCTTTTGCCCTTCCAATTTACTTTGCTTCATTGCTTTGTCTCTGGTTTTATCTAGAGAGGTACATGGAAAGTTAACTTTGTGCCATGTGAGATGAAGAAAATCTCTTTGGGGTTATACTCCAGAACCTAAATGTGAATTTAAATTTGACTAGGGAGAGAGATTTTCCCCCCATTAATATATCGAATTATTCATCTGAGTTTATTTTGGAATGTCTAACCCTCAAGCAGGACCTTTGAAATGTAGAGGCTACACGCAGGCTCCAATATTTCTCCCAAAGCCTTCAAAGCAGCCGAGCCTCAAAGTTAGCAAGTGAGACCTGCAAGTGGGGAGCCTGACACGACGTGCAAAGAAGGCAAGTGACACAGAGGGCATAGCGACCTGGGTTAAGAACAGTCACTGTGGTTGAACAAAACGTGTGGGCTGTGAGTTTCCTGGCAGCCATCGTGAAACATGGCTCTGCTCACAGTGCTTATGGTCAGACAGAAGCATTTTCCTAGGAAGAACTAGGAGGAACCCTGAGAGGGAAATTTGGGTGGAGCTACCGAGGCTGGATGGATTGGTGGGACACTCATGACGCTCATGACCCTTCACCGGAAGAAGAGAAGCCCTCTGTGGATCCAGACAGTACCTGATCCAGGTGGTGGCAGGGACTATCAGGGAACAGTGTGGGAGAGCGATGTAGGAGAGAGCCCCTGCCGACGAGCAGTTCCCACCGTCGAACTGAATGCAGACGTCTTTCATCTCCTTCCGGCTTGACGGAAGCGAGAACCTCATATGCGTGTCATTTAGCACGTGACTAACCCGGATCCTAGAAAGGGGGTCAGGAAAGGAACTTTTTCATGACACAGACACTTAGCACAGTTGATTGCTTAAGGTGACAACCCATGAATTTCACCCCGAGATGGTCAAGAACGGTTGTGAGAGGCGGGCTAATCAAGGGGCGCCCGTTGGATCTGGCTCGCTCAGACTGGGTTCCTCTTTCTTCTATGCATCTCTGTCTCTGATCTGCATTCCTCCTTAGAAGTGGAAAATGAGGAAGCAGTTAACTTTGCCGCAGACGTCCTAACAGACCAAGGCAAGGAGAGGCATCACACTAAATGAAGGAATTAAGGTTAACACTGGCACTACTCTGTCAGAGATGCATTGAAGGTTCCGTGAAGTAACATGGCAACCAAGATTTGATTTTTAAGACACTCCAGACACAATGTATGTCTTCTGTCCCTGCCACCTCCATGGGGTGGGGGAGAGGGGAAGAAGCAGAAGAAAAAGATGAAATAAAATTGTCCAAAATTTTTAACTTTGTAAAGAGGCTTATTTACATGTATCTTTCTATGTATGAGCTGTCTTTTCCATAGTTATACACTTTGGAAGGTTGAGGGGTGGGGACATAGATCACTCCGCTACTACGCTTGTCTTTTTCTCTTAAAAAAAAAAAATAATAACCATTCACTTAAAAAGTCTCCATGAACAGGGTTTGGGATCTCATCATGGGTTCGGGTGTGAGATTAACTGTGTTATTACGTCGCCTGCTTGTGAACCTGGGTTCACTACCCAGAAGTGGTTAGTGGAATATTACATGCAGAAAGGGCGGCGCTTAGTCGTTTAATTTAATAACGGTGGCATCTCAAGATGCATTCAGAATGGAAACAAGAGCATAAAGAACCAGAAACAGGGTAATGCTCCAAAAAACGATGTCTTCTGCAGTGAGGCTGATTGCCCTTCATTGAGCGCACAGGTGTCTAACGTCACAGATTCCGCCACACAAAATGAAAGATTTTTTGTGATAAGGTATTTAGCCAGGATAAATGGCGCACATAAGCAACCCAGGTTGCATAGATACAGGCTTTAATGTGGGTTGATTCACTCTGGCATAGAGGAAAGTCAGTGATGGGTACCTTTTCCCATCAAGATCATGGGGTAGCCCAGATTTACTGCTGTAAGGGGAGGTGGGGGTACAGTGATGTGCAGCCAGGGAATTAAAACAGAAAGTTCACTAAATAGGCATGGCAGATTACAGCGCTGTACAAATCTGTTTTGGTAGTTAAAAACCAAAACATCACGCTTCAGCAGATTGTCCTAAATGCATTTCCAGGATGAGAATTAGCTCAGTATTATGGTTCATGTAGACTGCAACGAATTTTCTTTTAAACTTCAAATTAGCCCAAACTTATAAAAGTCAACAAGCAGGAAACTAAAGTTATCTGTCACGGTGTTATTATTACATAATGCTAGTATTCTGCTCCCCGCCCCCCGAAGGTATAATTATTCTCCTAAGAATATTTGTAAAAATTTGGATATTTTTTCATTGCTAGAATAAAAAGAAATCACAGGCATCATTATCTCTAAGGGGTACCTTCACCTAATATTTGTTTGGGGTGGTTTTTTTTTTTTTTACTACTATTATATGCCCTTGTAATTTAATTATTTGAAATGAAAACCAAGCCAGTCGAGAAAAGAAAGCTACAGTGAACATTTCTACTTCCATTTTTTTTTTTCAACTTCAGGTAGCACACTGAAAGTGTGGCTCTGTAAACTCTCCATCAGATTCCAAAGTACACATCTATAATTCTAAGTGAGTTCCTTTCTATATACACTTGACTCCGCTTTAAAAACCAGTCAAGGCTCCCAGTGGCAACATCCTGAAATTGGTTTAGACTGAGGATTAGGCAGCGGGGAGGAGCAACACAAGTCAGAATCTCCCACCTGAACTTCAGATGAATCATTACAGATATTTTACTTATTATAATTCCGATGTATAAAACATCAGAATTAAATATCATTTGACTACAGAGAGCTCCAAGACCTACTAACATTGCTTTAGTGTAGGTTTTTAACTTTACCAAAGATTGATTGTTAGTGTTTCGACTTACACATCCTTCTCACATGTACTGGTTCCTCTCAGGATCATGGTGATATTTGACGCTTGGGTAAAGTTTGCTCCAGTAACAATCACACTGCTTTTCCCTAAGGTCGATATTTTTTGTGGCTCGATGGCCTTAATGTAGAAAACCTATTGGAAATAAGAGATTAAAACAGCGGATCAAAGCTACAAAATGGCACCATTTTACACACAGAGACGCACACACACACACCACACATACACCACACACACACTCACGAAATCTGTTGATGTGCCGCGGTTCGAAGAACTCACTAGGAAATTACATTTTGCAAACACAAGCAGACAGCATTTAATGAAATCAATGAATTCAAGGAAGAGGGCTGAAGATTCATGTCTCTCAACAGGTGACAGCATGGGGTCAAATCAATTAGTCTTTGTCTCACAAGACAGTTGAAAATGCAGTTGAAGAACACGGTATTCCATCTGAGGCATGAGCTGTCACTTGAGTAAAGAAAGAGCCCCCTGCCTTTTCCTCTCCTGAGGCCCATGATGCTCAAACACAGTGAAGAGAAGGAACAGGGTCTCCCCAGTGGAGGCTAGCATGGACTCGTTGTTCCGTTAATACAGATGTCAATACAGATGAATTTAACTCTCTAGGAAGGAGTTCATATTTTTTTCTCTGTTTCAATGCAGAGGGCAGAGTGTCTTAAGAAATCTACCCATGTTAAACCACTCAGTATGAAAAAGTTAGATGCCTAAACCATTGTGAGCAACTGTGCAACCTCTGTGACTCAGTCTCTTGCTTTCTCTGGGCAACCAAACTGAGTCCTGTGGAGTCACATGATACCTAACTTCCCTATCACTCAGGCACACTCCTTGCTCCTCCATTTGCAAGATCTAATCAGCTTCCCCTGTAAACCCTAATGGAGGCAGGAATAATCTTCCTTCTCTTCTAAAGGTTTATTTTAATTTAGTTGTTGTGTGATCAGCTGCTTCAGAGGCTAGAGGAGGGTATTGTCTAGAGTTAAAATGACAGGTTGTCGTGACACATCTAACATTAGTGGAGAGACTTGAACTTGGATCCTCTAGCGAGAGCGAGAAGTATCCTTAACCACTGAGCCATCCCTTCAGGCTCCCGTTTCACTTCGCAAAACAAAAAACAACCCAGGTGCCTCATGTGTCTCCCCCGCAAATGCTACCATCTTCCATTCTGATCATGGTTGTTCTTTTCTAGATCCTCTCTCCATTCCAAGACTCTGGCTAATATAAAGCATAGCAGGTCTTGGCATGCAGAAACTCCACAGTCACACCCTTCCCATTTGAACGTGACCTAAAAGTCCAGAGAAGCATCATCGCATCACACTGGGCCAAAGCACAAATGCTGAGTTCAGCCTCTTGTAGGATGAAGTCTATCAGGAGGACACTGAGTCACTGGTCCGGCTTCTGTGATGGTCCAGGTGACAGGATGTGGTCTGCTGCTGCACTGATCATCCCACTGGCACAAACATCCTCTCACCCTGCTCTGCTGGCAAACCCAGCTGCTATTGGCAGAGGATCCATCGCTCATTATCACTGTGGATTGATTTTGCAGATTCTGGTAAATCCGTCATTAATGTCATCGCCGTGATGATGTAATGCAGCAGGGAACTGATTCCCGTGGTGGACTTTATTTTAATCACCTTAAAAAGGACGTTAGCCCTGTATTTATTTATTGAGCCACTAAGAGCCTGAAAGGGTCACTTTAATTATTCTGTTATACTTGACTGCATTTTATGGGGGGAAGGGGGTGGAATTATCTCCTAGAGTGGTACTTGGGATGGGGGATTAGCAACAACTTGAAGATAAATCCCTTGCAAATGTCAAGTGTGTGTTATAAGACGGCTTCCTGTTTAGCTTTGTAGGTGACAGCCAAGTGATCAAGTGCTCACTGATCACCCGATCAGTAAGTGCTAGGTGAGGGTAGGTGAGGGTAGGCATGTTGGCATGGTGTGTGTGTGTGTGTGTGTGTGTGTGTGTGTGTGTGTGTGTGGTGGGGGCGGGGCAGATCAAGAAGCTAGGAAACTACCTTCCCCTGGTCAAATCCTGTCTTGTTTTTGGATGTCCTATGGGGAAAAAATGTCAAAAGGAGAATAGAATTTCAAACATATAGCATCACATTATTATATAACATGTCATCATCCAGAAATATGTGTATCATCTCTAGCTGCTTACAACAGAGACTGTGTAGCCGGCACAGCCTAAAACACACACTGCCTGGTTCTTTGTAGTGAAGAAGTTCTCAACCTGTGGGTCACAGCTCCATTGGAGGTCAAAGGACCCTTTCACAGAGGTCACTTCAGACCATAGGGGAAACGTGGCTAGTTACATAACGATTCATAACAGCAGCAGAATCACAGTATGTGTGTGTGTGTGTGTGTGTGTGTGTGTGTGTGTGTGTGTTAAAGGTCAGAAAACTACCTAGGGTGTTAGTCTTCACCTTACACCTTGTTTATTGCTGCACATACTCCTGGAGACTAAACTGAGCTCCCTTCCTGTCAGATAATTCTAGTGTGTGTCACGTTGACATAAGACCAGCCAGTACAAGTTGCATCGCTTCCATCTCACCTCCGGAGTGCTGGGATTACAGATACATGCGACTGCCCTTGGCTTTTCCTGCGTTTGGCTTTTCCTAAGTTTATAGGATCTGAATTCAGATCGCCTAACCTGTGTGCTCATACTTCATGTACCGCCCGCTGAGCGGTGCTTCTGGGCCATAGCTTTCTGCTACTGTAAACTGTCCATCATGTGTCCTCCGAAGCCAAGTACTTTTCTCTGTGCCTCTTGTACTTAAACTGTGGTTGTCTGCCAAAGCAAAAATGTGAAACAGGAGAGCAGTTTTTGAACATGCTACTTCTGTGGTCATAGTACAAGATAAGAGAGCCTTGTAGCTAGTAAAGAAAAGTTGTTTTTTTTTTGTTTGTTTGTTTGTTTGTTTTTTTTAAAGATAGATGCATTTTGCTCTTTTAATGGCTCTAGAAACACCATTGGAGGCTGATATCCTCTTAACTCCCTATTTCCCCTTGGGTAGATACAGCCCTGCAACCTCAAAAGGATTTCGTTTGAAAAGCTTACTGTTTACAGGCGTTTACATTGGTCATGGAGGACGACTCTAGCCCCGGCTTATCTTATGGAAGCGGATGCCTGCAGTTTGCTTCTAAAGAGGGTCACATCAGATCTTTTATTCACTGGCAGAATTTTTCTTAATCTTAGAGTTAGAAGGCTAAAGATCAATCTGTGGGATGACCCCGCTGTGAAAATATACAAGTGAAAATAGATGAGAAAATGGTTGGTTTTTGTTTTTTAATGTAAGACAGGGCAGCAATGTAGCTGTGCTTCACAGATGTGACAATTCATTAAAAGGTTTTTTTTTTCTTTAATATTTGTTGATAACTTTTAAAAAATAAAATGAATACAAAGAACCAGAGAACAATCTTTCCCACAATGCTTTTTGCCCTCCGTACTTTAGATGTTATTTGGTACTTTCATTTAAAGTTAATTTACTACCTGACATGATATAGCCAACCCTTAAGCTCACCCAAAAGCTAAAAACCATCATTGGGCTGGATACAGCCAGGACTTCTCACCCCTACAGCGAGGGTCTTCCTTCTTCCCATATCCAAGGTTTCCATACATCAAGTCTAGACATCACTGACTGTAACCATCCTGGCCCAACACCTTCTACCAGTTATCCTCAGAATAGTCCACTTCCTGGGAGTTCCATTAGAGACAGAGGTTATTTCTAAGTGATGGTAAATTTTAACTATTTTGTTAAAAACCGTGAGCTTGGGCTTCTCATTGGTTTTATTAAGATAGCACATGGGAAACTGCTTAGTTAGGTGCTTTGGAGAATGCCTACTTATTTTTATTTTTCCTTTTTTTTCCCAAAAACTAAGCCATTATAAGATGCTGGAAAGTACATGGCTGAGCAAGCCATGAGGAACAAGCCAGTAAGCAGCACCCCTCTGTGGCCTCTGCATCAGCTCCTGCCTCCAGGTTGTGGAGTGCCCTGCTTGAGTTCCTGTCTTGACCTTCCTTCAATGCTGAACAGTGTCTATTGGAAGCGTGGGTCAAATAAGCCCTTTCTTCCTCAACTTGCTTTTGGTCATGGTATTATATTACAGCAACAGAAAGCCTAACCGAGACTCACCTTATGTGATGCCTGACACCGAGAGAACTCAAATTGACATGACATTTGTGAAGAAAAGACTATTGGAAAGAGGTCCATTAGGAAGGCTCAGTTTATTAAGAACAAACTATACTCTATTAATCTATTAGGGGAAAAAATGGAACATAGTGAAGCTGTCTGTAGGTCTGGACATGAATCAACACTTGGTAAAACATCTCTCAGATTTTCACTCATGAAATTAGTTCAAACAGGACAGGATGAAAAGTCACATGGATTCAAAAATCAGCAGGACATCTGAAGTCAAAGGACATGAGAGAGATGAAAGGTAATACAACTAATTAAACGAAAGTGTCCTGTGGGGCCCCACGGGGGTGAGTATTTGGTTTAGAATTATTTAACATCTTCATTAATGGCTGAGAAGAGGATAGATGTAATATATTAATCATATGTACAAAGTGAGCGGTGTTGGTGACCAGCAGTAGAGATGGGAAAGTATAAAAGGGAATGTGATATAGAAAGAAAAGAGCAGAATACAATCCCATCAAAGAATAATGGGAGAGTTCAATGAACTCCTTAATGTATTTGATGCTCAGTCCCTGGAGGAAATACCCCTTCATAGGAGGCCCAGAACAGGCAACAGGGAACTCGGGACGGAACAGGGAACTGGGAACTGCCAAAGGTCAGCAAGACCTCAGGACTTAGGAGGGAAACTTTCAGTGATCCATGCTCTCTTCTGAGAGATTAAGACTTGCTTCTGTGACCTGAGGACTAACTTCAAGGTGAGGCTGACAAAGCCCATGAGGGAGCTGCCATGGCTATCCTCTAACTTACTCTTGACTAATGAACCTGAATGTAGCCCCTAAAACCAGACCTGAGTGGCCAGAATGCTGAGACCAGAGAACATAGGTCTAACCCTGCTTCTAAAACACACTCTCTTAAGACTCAGTTTGAACACTGGATTTTTGTTGATTCACTTTTGTTTTGGCCATCCTGGCTTATCTGGGGCCTTTTCTGCTCTCTTTGTCTTAAAGAAGATGCCTGGCCTTTCCTGGGGCTCATTCTTTCTCTTAGACCTCACCCCAAGATGCCCCTCTCCCTCTCTATCTTCCATGAGAATAAGCTTCCTTCTGGCTGGGGCACAGATGGGACAGACTGTTGCAGTCTAATCCTGAGAAAAGCCTGCATTATCTTTAAGAGTTTCCTCCCTTCCAGAGAGGCTTTTTAGCAATGATATTATGTGGTTTGACACTTATTCAGTTTAGGTCATTTAAGGTAGGGTAGTAGTTAAAACTGCAAACTCTTGATCCAGATAGCCGGGTTCAAATTTCTTATCTACTTTCTGGCTTTGAGGCAAAACTTCTATGCTTGTAAAAGGTGGAACTGAGAAGCATAGATTAACAGACACTGGGTTCAGGATACAACAAGGGCCCGATAAAGATTAGCTGCTATTCAACTTCGTCCATGCTCTCATTCTTTCTAGCTTCTTTTCCGTTATGAGTGTTCAACTCTTTTTATAACAAAGAATCTCACTTCCTTATTCTAAAATACTCTTAAGTTTGATAGTGTAAGTTCCATGTGGGTCTATATTGTCTTTGCCCAACACACAATAGTTGCTCAACAAACATCCTCTGAATGAACTCAATGCAGAACAGCGCTAGGTTCATAAAAGCTACTCCTAAACAAACAAAGATTCTGTGTTAAGCTTAAGTTTCCTTCTGAAGGCAAGGTTCTTGAAAGGGTCCGTTTGTTACTGTCTGTGAGAAATTAAGCACACATTGAAAAGTCATGGAGGAAAGCAGAGACATGACTCAACACAGTCGGTTTCTGCCCTATGATGATAAACATATTGCAAGGAGTTACCAGTATGACCACAGAGGTCGAGCCCCGTAGTGCATGTCTTTAATCCCAGCACTCTGGAGGCAGAAGCAGCTAGATCTCTGAGTTTGAGGTCAGCCTACTCTACATATGGAGTTGCTAGTCTACACAGTGACAACCAGAGCTACGTAATGAGGCCCTGTTGTGAATAAAATAAAAACAAAACAAATGACTCCCCCCCAAACAAACCAAAACAACAAAACCAACCCATCAACCAACAAAACAAAAAACAAAGAACCATGGCCAGAAATCATCTACATCAGACCACATATCATTACAGCCTTCCCTGAGGGCAGGAGGGGCAGCTGCAGCTTCAGGGCACCAGAGAAAGAGGTTAGGAAATGAAAGGAAAGACAGTCACCTAGTCAAGTGACAGGACTAGCAGTCTCAAGGTTTCAGGAAAGGAGAGATTAAGATGGCCTTAGAGCTGTCCTCATTCTAGGCCAGATGAGATTTGGGACTTCTCTACTGGGCTCATGCTTTTCTTTGGTTCAATCCCCTGACAAATTAGGGCTCATGTTTCTGGATCACGGTGTCTGTTTTAAGGTTTCATTGCTGTGAAGAGAAACCATGACCAAGGCAACTTTCAGAGGCTCAGTCCGTTATCATCATGGTGGGAAGAAGCATGGCAGCCTCCAGGCAGACCTGGTGCCGGAAAAGGAGCTGAGAGTTGTACATCTTGATCTAAAGTCAAGCAGAAGGAAACTGTCTCTTCTACACTGGTTGGGGCTTGAGCCCTAGAAACACTCAAAGCCCGCCTACACAGTGATACACTTCCTCCAGCAAGGCCATACCTACTCCAACAAGGCAGTGCCACTTCCCACAGGCCAAGCATATTCAAACCACCAAAGTATCCTGGATCAAGTAAGTCTTAGGATCATGAGTATGTGAAGTCAACTGTCCTGGGATTGAACCAGAAATCCTCCCCTATGAGGACCACATTCTCAGATGACCAAATCCATACATTAAAATAGATGTAGTGAATAGCTTTTCACTGCCACTGAAGAAGCAAGACAAAAATCCCCCAAAGGGCTGGGGCACACATCTCAGCACACACAGGCTTCAGTATGATCGCTTTTCTATGCTACCATTTGTTCCCTGCCTCTTCTGCCAAGACAAACTGAACTCCTGGGGTTTCCTGGATTTTTTGGCCATGATCACACTTATTTATAGTGTGTGCTTTTTGAAGAATATTCACTCTTCTGTCTTATTGAGTCTAGGTATTTCTTGTCCCTTTAAGGTGAGCTGAAAGGTCATTTCCATCAATCAATCCATCCATCAAAGACTTAACTAACCACATTGATTGCATTTAACCACTAGGCATTGGGCTTAAATATACAAGAAAAGCTAAGAACTAAAACTCTGTGCATATCCAGGCTTTGAGTTTTTGTACTTTTAGGTTCTGCTTATACATACATATACATAATATACATACATACACATATCTATATCTATATCTATATCTATATCTATATCTATATCTATATCTATATCTATATCTATATCTATATCTATATCTATCTATCTATCTTGTATTGCTATGGGTGTTCTCATGGAAAAGAGTCTTAGGACTGGTGTCCAGAGAGGGGGTTAACCCATTTGTGTATTGCATGCAGTATCCATGGAGTTCAGCATGATATCAGATAGCAGATGTTCCATAAATTCCTGTAGGAAGCACTGACTCTACCTCAGCATCTCAGAGCCTGAGGTGGTGTCTGCTCTCTTTCCAGTGCCCAGCACACAGGAAGCATTTGGTGCCGAGGTGATGTGGGCAGATGCATTCAAGAAAAGCTCTCGGTGGCCTCTCTGCCTCAACTGTTGGGTCTACCATGCAAACTTGACTTGAGAACCAACAGTGCAAACCAGAAAGTTTCATGTTCATGTGATAACGAAAGACAGCAGCCTTTCACAGAGAGAGCGCACAGGAAATCTCTCCTAAGCCAAGCAGCATACCATTCCCTAACAACCAAACTTGAGATTCTGTTCTGAGTCACACATATTTAAATACACACATAAATGTTTCGGTCTCAGCAAAATGTCTTTCCCCAAACATAGAAGGGCAATCCGTAGAGAAGAGTTGAAGGCTCTTTTTGAGACTTACCTTTCTTTCTCGGTGACTCTACTTTTTTTAAACCACAGGATCACAGTTTAGAAGGTACAGGAAGGCACACTACAGGAAGCCAGGGTGCTATAACTACGTCACACTTCTCTTCAAGACATCTACAAAGCCACTGCCCAGACTGCTATGCAAGAACTTGGCTGAATTTCCATCTAACTGCATCACATGGTACCCCATTAATATGTATAATCTCTGTTTTTCTGTATCCATAAAAACAAATTTAATGAAAAACTAATTTCCCAAAAGGTACATCCAGATGATTCTATTTATATAAAATTCTAGAAGCGACAAGACTATAGACATGGAGAACACATTATTGGTATGGGGCTCCAGTGCTGGTAGGGGAAGGAAGCAGTAGATGGAGCTATAAAAGGGCAGCCTGTGGTAACGAGCATCCTATACCTTGACCTTTGACATGACTAGCAGGACTTGAGATTTTCGGCTACATTTCACAAGGTGGCATTATCAGAGGACAACAGAGTAAAAGTTTTATGTGTTGTTTTCTTATTAAACAGTCAAAACAAAGAAAGAGGTTGGAAGACACACACTTCCTGGTTCCAGAACATACTAAAAAAAAAAAAGTATAAACATAGACTGTGTGGTACTAACATAAAGACGGCACATGAGCAGTGGGGCAGGAAGGAACCCTTGGGAATAAAGTCTTGCATACAAACGCAAGGGGCAGTCAGTGAGGATGTTACAGCCAGTGAACCACGGAAAGAGTGTTCAAGGGATGGTGCTGGAAATCTGTATGTAGAATAGCCATCTGCAGAATGGCCGGATGCAGAAGGGTGACTGAACATCACTTGACTGCATCTACAAAAATGGACTCCAGTACCTAAGGTGTATAGAGATGAGTCAAAACTCGAAGAAGAAAATGGAGGTTTGAAAGGTGTTGCAGCATTAGTTTTGGCAGTCATGTCTTGAGCTTGACCCCCACAGCATAGCACAAGAAACAAAAGAGAAAAATAGGCAAATTGAACTTCATTGAAATTAACTGTATCAAAGACTCTGACCAGTCCAGGGATATAACTTAATGTAGAGTTCTTGTCTAGTGTATGTGAGGCTGTGGGTTTGAGATCTAGCAACACACACACACACACACACACACACACACACACACACGGACACACACATACACACACATACATACAAACACATACATATACATATACTTACACAAACATACACACATATACACATGTATACACACACATACACACATATATACATACACATATACACATACATACACACATATATACATACACATATACACATACATACACACAAATACACATACACACATACTGACACACATACACATATGCATATGCACATATACACACACATATACACACACATATGGACATACACATATACACACAAACACACACATACACATAGGCACACACACAAAAACATACACACACACATATATACATAAACAGACACTCACACACTCAACAGAGTTGATAGGTAACCTACAGAATAAGAGAAAAATACTTTCAAATGCTGTGCCCTGGCTAAACCCTAGAATATACTTCTTGTGCCCAATGGAAGAAAACAAGGTAACCAATCAAAACCATGGGAAAGGAGTTTAATAGAAGACACCGTCTGGTGGGCAAGCAAAGAAAAGGTGTCACAAAGCACACGGAGGAGACAGCCAAAGTCAGGTAAGGCTGCAGCTCACATTTGTGACTACAGTAATGATCGAACAAAACAGGAAAACGTTCGTGAGGATGCAAGAGACAGAAACCCTTGTCTCCTGTTAGAACCTGTGGCTAGACAGAGTACCATGGAAGACAGGACGGTGGCGCTTAACAAGAAGAATTACAGTGTGATCCAGGAGGCTTAACTCTGTGGTGTTGGTCAAAAGAATTAAACAGGGTGGCTGTAAGAGGCAGTCATACTCCGGTGCTTCTAACTGTAGTTGTCCTAATACCTAAATGGTGAAAGCTAACCAAGAGCCCGTGGTTGGAGAAATGTATAAAATATGTTATATACATATGCTGGAATATTTTTCAGTCTTCAAAAGGAAAGAAAGTCTAATCCATGCTACAACACGGTGAGCCTGGAGGGCACAATGATAAGTGAAGGAAGCCTGTCACAAGAGGCAAACCCTTCACACAAGGTTATGTCTTAAAGACAGAGGATAGAATAGGGGTTTACGGGAGCCTGAGGCAGGGGAGGGGGCGGGGCGGGGCGGGGCGGGGCGGGGGCGGGGCGGGGGAGGAGTTACTGAATGAGTATTGAGTTTCAGTTTGGCACAATGTAAAGTATTGCAGTGACTGTACACATAGTGTGAAGGAATACTTACATTACGGAAGTGCACACTAAAAATAGTGAAAATGGTAAATCTCGTGGTCCCTGCAGTTTACCAAAACTGAAAACCACCACCACCAAGCTTAATTAAAAAAATAAAAAAAAAAAAATTGCTTCTCTCTTCTCCATCCAAGCTCCTGTCACTGTGTCTTAGTTTTGACAAACCGCCGAGACCAGAGAAACAGCCCATCACTTAATTAAGCCTCAGAGATGCAAAGGCTGGAGATATTGGCACACCAAGGTTCACTAATGCTTTAATTAACTTCATAATCCATTTGGGTTCACAGGCCCTCAGCCTGTTACTTAATTCACCTAAAGTTACTATCCACTTTTCAGTAATGATTAAACACGGGCTTCTTATTTGTATTGACACTTGACCTTCAAGAGTTACAAATGGCTAAGACAGAGCCTCGGACTGGTCGCGGAGTAGAAAGCTGGGCCCTTTGAACTTCTTCCAGTGCTGATCTTAATTTGTCCGCTTCTGACAGAGTCAAAAGAGAATGAGGGAGGGAATCTGTCCACTGTGTGTGTGTGTCACCACATGTAAACACTTAATGAACTTCTGGCAACTGAAGGGAGCCAGCACAGAACTAAACAGAGTCACTTGTGTCCTGCTTGGAAATATTCACATGGTCTCAGCCTTTCTTTTTGTACATGACTGATATCTAGACTGTGGTGATTAACTATAACTATGAAGAAAAAGCAAGAGGATTTTCTGGGAAGATTTCATGGGAAAAAAATCACCATATTTGAGACAAGGAAGGGAACGGTATGTTCTGCAGCCTTTCTACCTTGAGATTATTAATGATGGGTTTGATCAACTCCATAAATTGAATAAAAGAAATAAGCAAGGTCAGTTTGTGTATTTTGCATAGACCCCTCCCTACCCACACATATAGTGCCTGTCATTAGTGAAGTCATAGTATCCGGTTTGAATGGAGGTCACCTCAGCTGTACGCTACACTTTCCCCAGTGAGCTACAAAGTCACCTTTACAATTCCACTTCTACTGGGAAGGCGTCATTTTTCACAATTACAAAGTTTTAATTTCTCTTATGCGAATGTGAAGCCTTTGATGTATTGAGCCAATTATGTGAAACTTGGTTAAAAATGAACCAAAAAAAAAAAAAAAAAAAGAGTATGTGGGGGAGGGCGGACTGGGGTTATAAGTAAGATGGGGGAATTTTACAACAGAAACCCAAATTAGTAAAAGTTGTTGTTGTCATCAAAAGGGGATTTTTGTGTTTCCATTATCAACACAAAAGTCGAGGCTAACCTGCAAAGTCCCATCGGTCCTGTTTCTCTTGTTCTCCTTGACTCTTCCTCCTCCTGAGTCCTTGGGCTTCTCCACAGCAAGGTGACAGAGCTCCTGCGTTGGAGAAGATCCCTTCAGCATCAGAGTGAGACACACAGGAAGGGGCGGGGCTGTGTGCGCACAGGCACAGGCATTTGCTTCTGACAGACCTTGTACTACTTCGAAGGCCACTTTACCTGATTCCTCTCGTAATCTGATGGTTCGCAGGGGGTGAAGGGGTGGATGCATTTTTTGTCCCGTTTACACCAAGCACAGCCGGTTTCAATGCATGCTGGGCATCTGGCAACATGAAAAACCAAATTAGTCTCTATATTTTTAGGGAATTATTCATATTCTAGAAATTTCCCTCTGTGGTGCTACAGGTTCAGAACATCCAGGAATGTTACCACTATTAATAATCAAGTCTTTGAGTAGCCCAGGATTGACAAAGAGAGAAAGGACGGTCCTTTGAGGCTGGGGAAGAGAGTAAGGCTTTATGTGCTTCTCTGGGAAGCCCTGTAAGTTGATGGATTGTCATCACACTTACAGAGGTGTTGCCATGGAGACCTGAAGCTGGGGTCACCCGCTGGTCTGTGATAACAGGAACCCACTGAATCTGATTCTGAACCTGGTTGCTATTTGCCCACCCTCAGGTAAGCCTCTGTAAAGAGGGATCTCTCTCTCTCTCTCTCCCGGCTGCCACTCAGCGGATCAGCAAAGCCCTCACTCCCTGGAGCACCTGTGCTGCCAACAGGGTGTGAGACACAAAGGATTCCCTGGCAGGCAGAGAGGTTGGGGGCACCGCTGTTTGCTTTACAACCAAAGGAAGAGTTGGGCCTGCTAATTAAATGAGGCATTGTGTGTGGGTAACTGGAGGGTTTGAGAATGCACTCCAAGCATTAAGAATAATCAGAGATCAGAATGAGACAGTATTAATAGAAGACAGAGCTGTCCAAGGGATGCCTCAAAAAAACTTAGCAGGAGGTGATGAGGAAACCGTACAGAGGGAGTACACCTGGTCTGGAATTCATATATATTCCAGAGATCCTAACCTACACAAAGTATTTTCTGGAGGGTAGAAAACAGATTACATTTCAGGGAGGGAGCCTGTCTCCCAAGTATCTCCCTGAAAAGGTGCTCTTCAGGCTGGTGGATCTGGCTCTGAGGTCTGACTTGTATTTATCTAGCAGTGGGACCCCAGGGTGTGTCATTTTCTGCAACCTGGGCTCTAAAGCAGGCAATGTACAGAGAGACATCTTTAAACTTTCCTTGCACCCTTAACTTCTATCTCATTCTCTCTTCCTTTATCCTGTTGGCTGTGTTGGAGGCTCCCAATATCAAGAGTTCTATTTTTCTTCCCAAAATTCATTCTGCTTTTTCGACATTGCTGACTCTCCGTTTGTGTGACTCTCCATTTGTGTGACCTTCCAATGCACCTCTTTGGGGAAAAATAATCTAACACCGTCAGACTTCACTTTTCCTACAGTGATTCCTGGACCAGGCTAGAAGCTGTTCTCGTGTGTTGTTGTCCAATCACAACTCAGAATGAATAACAGACCTCTGGTCAGACAGCCCATTCCTGTCCTCTATCCCAGCTTCAGAGGATGGGCCTCTGAAAAGACTATTTTCTCTGTCTTCTCTCTGCTTTAGACAAGAGGAAGCTGTAGTCCAAATTCAAAGGGTTCATTCCTGAATGGGGCCAATAGTAATGAATGGAAGACACAGGGCTAGGGTCACTAAATGGTAGACTTGCTTAGCATGCTGAAGGCCCCCAAGTCCGACTCCCTAGCGCCACAGGAAGAAAGCAAAATGAATATGCCGTTTTGCTGAAGGAGACTTCAACTTGTCCTCATGAGCAAGTCTTATTGCTCTGGCCAAACTACCAAAGCCATTTGCATTATGGGAGAGTTCAGTGGTGTTCCTTACTGACCCTTACTTCAGGATCCTCCAAGTCTGGGGAAATACCTTTCCCTGTTGATAGGGACACCTTGGCGCATGCGCTCCTCAGCTGCTCCCGTTTTCTTGTTAGGGCTTGAATGAGTGAGCACCGTTTATTACCTCCGTGACTCTCCTAGCTCCCGTTAGGCCACGCTCCAAAAGGCACTTTGGAAAGTTCTAGTCCACAGAAGAGTTCTTTAGGAAATCGAGGAGCAAAACAAATAAATTTAAAAGCAATGAGAACATTTAAAAGTCAAAGCCGATCTTACTCTTTTAAGGAAGCACAGTTGGTGAAGTCGAATCTTTCTGATAAGTTCCAAGATGGAAAGAAGAAGGTGGCATTGACAACTAAGACATCTGGAGAAAAAGAAAGAAAGGGGGGGCGGAGTCATTCATGGTGGATTCCAGCCACAGTCGAGCATAGCTGTAGATGCAAAAGAAAGAAAGAAATCATCTTGCCTTTTCTACATAGAGGGCACGGGTGTGCCAGCTGTTCACCAACATTTCAATCAGTGTGTGGCTCCTTCCCCATGGGCCATTCATGTCAGGCAGCCACAGTGCACAGCATAAGCCTCCAAACAGACTGAGCCTCATGCTAGCTCCAAGGCTCCCACAGATAATCACCAGGAAAAGCCATTTTACAGCCCATTTACATCCCATGCTCTCACTGGGATCACTACCTCAGCTTGTAATTGGCCAAGGCATGAGAATAAAACAA
Organism: Rhabdomys pumilio; assembly: GCA_030674055.1. NCBI lineage: Eukaryota > Metazoa > Chordata > Mammalia > Rodentia > Muridae > Rhabdomys > Rhabdomys pumilio. The sequence continues at coordinate 16,831,543 of JANHMN010000021.1, forward strand.
GTCACCGAGCAAGAAGTGCCTAGAATATGAATACCAGCATGGCAGAAAAGAAATCCTGCACTTTCAGACAAGTCCATACTCTGTAAATATTTACCTAAGAAACCCTGGACTCGGTACCCTGGGGTGAGGCCCAATGATGTCTTTGGAGTCAGCTGCTGTCAAATGAAGGTTGTTAGTTGGAAAACTCCAGAAGAATAAAATGGGGGGGGGGGGCGGTAAAACCTATGCTAAGTCAGCAGCAGAGAAATGCTGTTTTAGGTGTCTCCTTAAAACCTCAATGCTAGATCTGAGGCAGTGGTACTCAAACCTAGCTGTTGATCAGAATCACAAAGACTCTAGGGAAATATCGATACCAGAGCTGTATTCCAAGCCATGATGACTCAGCAGACCTGAGGTCGGTCTCAGAACCTGTGTATTGTAATGTCCCTCCCGGCACCATGAGCACATGGACCATCCTTGGGTACCACCGTCCACGGTAACACCATTCTGGTCCTATTATGGCTAAGCATGGACCAGCACTAATACAGAAGAAATAATATCTTCTTATTTGTAGGAATTCATGAGGCTTGTTAAATGGAAGTCTTGACATTGTGAGAAGTTGGCCTGACTTTGCAGACATCCCTAAATTCCTTCCTGAAACTTTATAAGTGTGCTGTTCACAAACTCTGAGGATCCTTGGGTGGAGATGCTTCTCTCCAGCACAAGGACTTCCTCGGATGGTTAGCATTCCACACAGCATTCTGCTCACGTGAAGTAGGCTTACGTGAAATGATAATCTTTTGTTCTAAAGACAAGGAGGTCTGGAGGGCTGACACGACCTCGCAGCAGGAGCATCTGAACAGACACTTGATGCATGTTAGTGAAAATGAACACATGGCCATTTAGCACTGAGGGACTCCCAGGGAAAATACATTTCCATCGAATTGACAAGTGCCCGGGGAGGGTGCCAAAGAAGTCAGCCTTTACTGAGCACCAACCCCACGCAACACACTGGGAACTTCACAGGGAAATGAATATTCACGACCTCTCCTCTGGGAGATCTTCTAGAAGAGGTAAAAGAGCCGAGGTGAAGAAGACACAGAAGTCAAGGGAATACCATGTGAGTGGTTTGAGCTCCATGTAGAGTTAAGGAGCAAGACTCGGGTGCCTTTGGAGAACCAAAGGTGCGGCAGAAAGACTAGTACGGGTGAATGGGAGAGGTGACCTTTCTCTACTGTTTCAAAGTATACGGCAAACAAAGGTATAGAGGTAAGGCCAGTCAAAACAGGCCAGGAAAGTAGACATGATGGATCTAGAAATTATATATATATATGTGTGTGTGTGTGTGTGTGTGTGTGTGTGTGTGTGTGTGTGTGTGTACATCATATATATATATGATGTACATGTATATATATATGTATATATATATCATATATATATATATATATATGTATATATATTTCTAACACTGAGGAGGCTGAAGCAGGAGGATTTGCTACATAGTGAGACACTGTCTCAACACATACACACGGAGGGAGGGAGAGAGGGAGGGAGGGAAGGAGGGAGGGAGGGAGGGAGGGAAGGAGGGAGGGAGGAGGAGAGGGAGAGACAGAGACAGTGAGAGAGAGAGAGAGGGAGAGAAAGATGAAGGGAAGGGGGGAAGGAGGGGAGAGGGAAGGAGAGAGAGAAGGAGTTTTATCAATTGCTTTAGACAGCTGAGCACAATGAGTGGACAACTGGAACTTGTTGCGTTCAGCCAAGGGATGGGGTGGGGGCATTGTCGGAGGTTCAAATGCCAACAATTAGCTTTCTAAGTCAGTCTTGGATACTTTCGAGTCCTATTTTATATGTGAGCGAGATCTTCATCTTTAAGGACTCGATTTAACCAGAAGTGCATTTTACAGACAGTACAGTGGGTGACAAGGTAGAAAACTAAAGCATCCAGATCCAGTGACTGCGAGGGGCATCTTTAGCTCATGGCTTTTATGCATCCAGTTCCTTCTTGAGGGAAGAAGGCTCAGCTGAGTGCTCTAGGCTTGCTGTTCGGTATGCCCTCAAAGTTTTTATTTGGGAATTCAATACTCAATTTGATAATATTATGAGGTGGAGCTTTGGGAAGTAGTTAAATCATGAGGACTTTCTCCTCGTGAATGAGATTGTCGTCCTTATAAAGGAGGGTTGGGCACCATCTCTGAAGCAGAGAGAGAGCCTTCGCCATACACCGAGTCATCTAATGCTCTCTTCTAGGATTCCCTGCTTCCGGAACTATAAGCAGTAAATTTCTCTCCGGCTATACACGACCTAATATTAACTCAGCTGCTCACAAGCAACGAGAACGGCTCCAGCGTGGTCACGCCACACATTCTAGAAGGCGTCCACCATCACCTTAACTCTCCCAAGGCTTTTCCATCTTAGCAGACTCATACATCCTCTTTTGAGCCTCCTGGACACCCCTAGACTGCTTCACATCCATTCACCTCTAGTTCCAGCTCTCACACTCTCTCATCTGGACCACTTCCATGGCTTTTTCTATTAGCCACTCCTTAGGAACCGAGTCTTTCAGTTCTTTTCCCCCTTTCCCCTCTCCATTCATTGCCATCTATCTGGCCCATCCACTCCCTAAAAATTTACTGATCATAAATAAACACACTATGCCGGGCAAGACACAACTCTATGCACAGCAACAACCGTGTCAAGGTTCCTGCCCCATGAGGCTCACCTTCCATTCCAGGAATAGATCATCACAACCATGGCTTCCTCCTAATGAATCTGACTATGCTACTTGTAGCTGAGGCCTCCCAGGATGGAGACCACATGGTCTTCTGTTGTCCCCAAGCTCCCTACTGTCCAGTCCCCCCGCCCCTACTCCACATGCCTTACTCATAGAGGGCCTTTTTTAGTTCCCCAGTCTAAGCCCCTTTCTCTTCTGTCTAGTGCACAAGCTGATCACTGGTTGCATAAGTTTCTCCCTTTTCTCTGGCTTATCTCTGCTCATCCCTCATTCTTGTAAGACAGATGTCACCCAGAAAGAGATCCTTGCCCACCCCAGGTGTGGTAGCTTGAATGAATATGGCCCCATAGGCTCATAAAGATGGCACTATTGAAAAGTGTGGCCTTGTTGGAGTGGGTGTGGCTTTTTTTTGGAGAAAGTGGGTCCCTGGGGTGGGCTATGAGGTCTCTTAAACTCTAGCCTGGTCTAGTGTGGCTCACTGTCTCTTCCTGCTGCCTGTGGATCCAGATGTAGAACTCTCGGCTCCTTCTCCAGCACCATGTCTGCCTGCATGCTGCCATGCTTCCTACCATTACAATCATGGTCTAAACTTCTGAAACTGTAACCCAGCCCCAATGAAATGTTTTCCTTATAAGAGTTGTCATCGTCATGGTGTCTCTTCACAGCAATAAAACCCTAACTAAGACATAAAGGTGCCTTTATGGTTATAGGTACCCAATAATACCACATTATAACCCTACATTTATACACTACATTGCACATCAACATTTATACTCTATAGTGTAGCCATAATAGGTTATAAGGATTCTGAAGCAAGGGTCAACTCAATTTGTTTGCACCTTCATATTCCAGGAACCTAGCACAATACTTTGTACCCAGATGTTCATACTTCCTGTATGAATGAATGGATGGATGGATGGATGAATGAATGAATGAATGAATGAATACACTAAACTTAGAATGTTTTCTTATCTCATCTAAGACACAATTGCTTTTCTGAACTCTGAATCATCTTACCCATCTGGAAAGAATCAACCCAAAGGTTTCTTGCTTTCCCAAGCTCTCCTAGCCAACGTCTCCTCCCCTATCTCTCCTGACATATGGGAGAGTGAGGTCCTGGAGTCGACTCAGGAGATGGGGCAGTAGCAAAGACTCAGGTGGGAACCAGAGGTAAAGAGACAGGAAGGGAACTATCCCAATCCCCAGTAACTGAACTCAGGAGAGGCTTGCTTCGTGACTTTATAACAATTGCCCAGAGGAATCCACATACTGTAGCTGGGTCTGCTGGGGATGTTGCAGGCACAGGTCCGGTTCAGCTGGCTCCTTCCCTGGCAGAGCAGCTTGCCTGTGTCTGCGTTCTTCACCACGCACTCTGACTGTCTTGCAGAGACGCTTCCCACAATGGTCACTGTGGTCTGTGCAGAGGGGAAGACACATATCATGCGGTTGGTTTATATCATTGCTATCCCTCCTGAAGCCTTACGGGAAGTCACCTTTAGACCTGTGCGGTACTTTGAATGAAAATGGCCCCATAGGCTCGTAGGGATTGGTACTATCAGGAGGTGTGGCCTTGTTGGAAGAAGTGATTTACTAGGGGGTTGGCTTTGAGGCCTCTGAAGCTCACACCAGGTGGTCCATGGTCTCTTCCTGCTCATTATCATGATGATAGTGGACTAAGCCTCTGAAACTGTAAGCCAGCCCTAATTAACTGCTTTCCATATAAGAGTTGTCATGGTCATGGTGTCTCTTCACAGCAATGGAAACACTAAGTAAGACAACCTGCCTTGGGAAGGAGAGTTTTCCTAGGGAGCTGGTGTAAAAACAGAGATGGTTTTACTGGCTATTTGATTTGTTCTTCTGTGAATTACATATTCCAAGTTTTTTTTTACCACATTTCTGCTGTGTATTTTTCTTATCAATTTTGAAGGCTTTCTGCACCATGTAGGTATTAATCCTTATCTGTCATATTTCTGACACATACCTTCTCATAATGTACCGTTTGTTTGTACTTTTGTTTGTATAATCTCGTAGCCTTACACAGCACCTCTTTATGTAATCAGATATAGGGGTTCTTGTTTTGACTATTAAATGCATCCTAAACTCTAGCTTACAGACAAGGATTAAATAGTTCCATCCTCCTTAGTGTTTTGTTTTTTAAACTTACATTTTTAAACCCATCTGGAATTTATATGTGTATATATAGTACAGAATAAAAGTCCAATTTTATTTTTATCCAGATGGCTAATTAGCTCTATCATCATCATTTCCCAAACAACAAAAGCCTCTCCTTCTCTCATTTGAACCAAGATATCACTTTCACTTCAGAAAACATTTTAGATTTATGTATTTTATTTGTATGAATGTATTTCCTGCACATATGTATATGCTGGTATCCTGGAGGTCAGAAGGCAGCATCCCTTGGAACTGGAGCTATAAATGGTTATGAGCTGCCAAGTGCATGCTGGGAACCAAACCAGGATCCCCTGTAAGAGCAACAAGCACTCTTAACTTCTGAGCCATCTCTCCATCCCTCAAGATAACTGTCTTAGTTAGGGTTTTCTGTAAAGAGATACCATGACCATGGTAACTCTTATAAAGAAAAACATTTAATTGGGGGCTGGCTTACAGTTTAGAGGTTTAGTCCATTATTGTCATGGTGAGAAGCATGTGAACATGCAGGAAGACATGTGCTGGAGAAGGAGCTGAGAGTTTTACCTCTTGATGCACAGGCAGCAGCAGGAGACTGTCTGCCACACTGGCACAACTTGAACATACATATCACCTCAGAGCCCACCTCCACAGTGACACACTTCCTCCAACAAGGCCACACCCCCCACGGCCAAGCATTCAAACACAGGAGTCTACGACGACGACCATTCCTATTCAAACCACCACAATGTTCTTTTTGCAATGTATGGTAATATATTTGGACTCTGCTTCTATTCCACGGTCACTAAGTTTTCACTGCCTTAAATATCTAATAAGACAAATGTCCCCTTATTTATCTTTATTTTCATAGGAATTCCTAGACATGGTTCATCTTTTTGAGATTCACAATTATCTTATCCAAAAGATGTTGAGGTGATGATGTATCTAACTGAAACAGCAGAAGTATACAGTCATTTTCGTGAAACATATGTCTCTACACTATTAAGCATTCCCATCCAAACACGGGATTTTATTTTCATGTGCATGACTCTAATCGATGGTTTATTTAAGAGGCTGTTCCTTGATCTTCCGGGTGTTAAGGTACCCTTGCCACCTCTTTATTACTTCCTATGAATGCTATTAGATAATAGCTCAGTCTACTTTTAAAATTAGCTATGCTTTACTGTGTGGTCAAATCCCTGATGAGATTTACAGGAAGAGTGTTTTCTGAGTGCCTGTGTATGTGCAGAGGTATAGTGCATATGGAGGAGGAAGAAAAAGAAAGTCTTGGAATTCCAAACTCCTAAAGCAGATTTCTCCACAAGAAATATCTAAAGAACCAAGGCAGCTAGTTCTCCCATTGAGAAGGGAAGTTAAAGGGTTAAATGCTAGCAGATCAATTGACCTTAGGCATGGGAGGGAATCTAGTCCAGGTGGGTTAAGAGTGGGAAGCTGGAATGGAGGACCAGTTAACCCTTTCACCTGTGATGGAGAGCAATGGCCTGCACCACCTGGGGGGAGCGGTCTCCACTCTCATCTCATCTTCCTGACCTCTGCTCAGACTTCCAATATGGGCACCTATGCCTTCTCTGTTGTCTCTCCTTGTTTCCTAACAGCTTGCTGAATCTGTACTCCAATCTTTCAATGTTTCAAAAAAAAAATGTGTTTCAAGTTCATGGAATCATGCTGTGGGGAGGCGAGTTCTTTCAGCCTGAGTTCACCTGAGGTCTAGGCATCTATACGAGACATTTTCTACCTATCTGTGACACGGTGGATGATACATGCTAGGCCTGTGTCAGCATGATACAGGCCTGATACATGCTAGGCAAGCATTTTACAGCCAATCTGCATAAGCAACCCAGCTGGCCTCAATCTGTGATCCTCCTGCTTCAGCCTTCTGAGGAGCTTGGTTAACAGGCATGTACCGCCACAACAGGAGGATAGGAATGAACTCCAAACCGTTCTTGTTTGTTCATCTTCTCAGGGGCCTGCACTCTCGGTCATACTGACTTCTTTACCCACGACACTCTCTTCGTCACACACGCTGCTCCATAACCACGTATTTCTTATATGTGTATCTCTTACTCTGAATCCCTTCATCAGTGGGTTTTCTAAATTCTGTTTTTATCGGATCTTTAATTACTCCCCATTTCCTTCCAGTCCTCATGCATAACTTTTACATAACCGAAACCATTCTGCTTATTTATTCTATAAATAAACAAGCTCCTAACATGGCCAAATGCTTCACAACGCACCAAATAGCTGGCTAGCTAAACAACTACAGTCCTTGTCCTTTGAGAGTTTACAGACTAACAGACAGACATCTCAGTAGAGTCAAACTGGGAGGGGAGGGGGTCACGTGGCATCAAGAGATCATCAAGAGTTGACAGAAGCCTGGGCTATAGTGGCACAGTGAAATAGAAAGCATCAGACCAATTTGAAAACAGTCTGGAGGTCAGATGGACAGGATTGGAAGGAGGGTTGTGAATATGAAGATTCTGGTAAGGAGATTGATGAATGAAGGTACCCAAAGCAGTATATGCTGAGACAGGATTTGCTGAGGGAGTGAGGTATCTCTCAAGTTCAAGATACTTGTATGGCATCAATAGGACATATCAAGATAGGCCTGAATGTACAGATGATATATAAAGCCATAGATGTGAGTAAATGGATAAGATTATATGGACAAACAGTAAAAAAAAATGAGTCCAAACAGGAATATATATGTGTGTGTGTATGTATATGTATATATGTGTATGTGTGTATATATATATATATATATATATATATATATATATATATATATGTATATATTCCATATGTATATATGTGTGTGTATTATAATATATCATATTATATATTACATATTATATATTACATATTATATATACATATTACATATGTGTGTATATATGATATATTATATATCACATATAATGTATGTATATATGCATTTTTTTAAAAAGAGTCAACAAGATGTGATGTGATGTAGGGAGAAGTGGAGAGGTTACGTGTTGGTTTGAATGAGAATGGCATCCACAGGCTCATATATATTGAACACTTGGTCTCTAATTGGTGAAACTTTTTGGGAGAGATTAGAAGGTATGGCCTCATTAGAGATGGTGTGTCACTGCGGGTGGGCTTTGAGGTTTCAAAAGACTTACAGCATTCCGAGTGTCTCTCTCTGTCTACTTGCAGATCAGCATGTGAACTCTAAGCTGTTTGTATGGCCATCCCACTACTCCATCATCACAGAGCAAAACCAAACCCCTGAAACTGTGAGTCCAATTAAATGCTTTATTTACAAATTGTCTTGGCCATGTTTTTTTTTTTTGTTTGTTTTGTTTTTTTTTTTTTTTTTTTTTTTTTTTTTTTTTGTTACAACCATAGAAAAGTAACTAAGACAAGGTGTGTTATGCAAAGGGAACGGAAGAGAGAGTTTTCAGAATGCTCCCAATCAGGACTGGAGAGGGGTCAGTGGTCAACAGTGCTTACTCCATAATTATAAAGATCAGAGTGTGGACCCCAGTACACACACACACACACACACACACACACACACACACACACACACAAGACTGGGCATCCCCGCAAACGCCTATAAACCCAGCTCAAAGCCAAGCGGACACACAAGGATCATGAGAGCTTGCTGGATGTATCCAGCCTAAGCTAAAAAAAATGTGAGCCCCAAGTTCAGGGAAAGACCTGTCTCACAGGAGAGGGGAGAGAGAGAGAGAAAGAGAGAGAGAGAGAGAGAGAGAGAGAGAGAGAGACTATATGGGCCTGTAGGTATTAGGTATGCATAGCTACACATGAGCACATACACATATATACATATAAGTAGGCAAATATTAATTATTAATTAATTTTAAAAGAATGCTGCCAATCATTCTAGTAGGACAAGGACTTTAGGATGGCTACATGGAGGTCAACAGTGACCTTGGCAAGAGTGAGGGGGCAGTCAGGTGGGGTTAACCTGGAAATAGGAGACAGTTTATTGTTTCAGGTATAGTAGGAAGAGCTCAGAGTCAGGAAACAAAGGGTTTTTGTGTGTGTGTGTGTGTGTGTGTGTGTGTGTGAGAGAGAGAGAGAGAGAGAGAGAGAGAGAGAGAGAGAGAGTGAGTCTCTAAGAATAGAGTTAAAAGCTGAAGCTCTGGCTTCTAGAGTGATTTAAAGGAGCTCAAATGTTTGAACACTTGGTCCACAGTTGGTGGCACTTAATGGTACAACATTGTTGGAGAAAATTCATCACTGACTCTGTGTGTGTGCGAGTGTGTGTGTGTCTTTGAGATTAAAAGCTTGGCACTATTTTTTTTCTCTCTGTGTGTGTCACACAGTTCAAGATGAGCTTCCAGCCTCCCATCCCCTCCTACCATTTGTCCTCTTGTCACCACCTCACCACCATGGATGGACTCACTTGTATCCCTCTAGAACTGCAAGCCCAAGCTAACTCTCCCTTCTCTAAGCTGCCTTGGTCTTGGTGTTTTATCACAGCAACAGAAAAGTAACTAGGAAAGCTTCACAAACCCAATATGAGAACCCTTACCAGACTCATGGCTTCTTGAGCACAGCTGCACTAAGAGGAAGGCGTGGTACTCTGGGTCAGATGGGATACAGGGAAGGTTGGGACATCAGTTAGACTGCAATAAACATGGGGCCAAAGAACTCACTGCTGCCAGCATTCCATCATGTTGACATGCAAGGACTTTATTTTACTTAACTTTTCTCCTTATTGCCAAACAGTTTCCTAATGCTATAAATGCCGCCGCAACAGAGGCTTACGCGTGGGGCTTTCTTCTTTCAAGTTGCTCCCTTGGATTCTATGCCTGGAATTAGCGATTTAAACAAACTGAATATATTTATTACTTTTGAGACATACTGCCAAATTGCTTTCCAAAAGGGTTGTGCTAATTGGCATCAGCCACACTGGGTGTTAGCATAACTTATTATCGCTTTAATTTGTATTTATTCCATAACTAGCAAGGTTGAACCTATTTCCATATTTACAAAACTACTTTTGTAAACCTGCTCTTGGAGAACCTATGCCTTCAAGCACTTGCTTTTTAGTGTCTTAATCTTTCTCTTTTTCTTTTTTCCTAGCTTTCTTGTCTTGAGAGATTTTTAGCTATGACAAATACCTTGCAGAAGTATATGCTTATGAATTCATTTTCCCTCTTGTATAGTTTTTTTGTTGTTGTTGTTTATGCCAGTGTTGGGGGTTAAAGCCATATGCTAGGCAACCCCTCTACTGCTGAGACTGCTCTAGCCCCAAATTGTTTCTAAAGTACACTGATTGTATAAATATTTTTCTTCTGTCATTACATTCTTCAGAGCTAAAAAAAAAAAATTATCATACCTTCAAACTATCAGACATTTGATTCCATTTTCTGTGACTTTTATGTAAATTACCTAATTACCCTAGATTTTTCTTTATACATCTTAAAAGAGTTTATTGTTTTATTTACTTGTATGTGTTTAAGAGAGAGACTGAGTATACACCGAGTGTGTGTGTGTGTGTGTGTGTGTATGTGTGTATGTATGTATGTATGTATGTATGTATGTATGTATATATGTATGCATGTATGTAATAATGGATGGATGGAGTTGCCCATGGAGGCAGGAAGGGACTGGCAGATCTGGAGTTACAGGTGGTTGTGAGCCACCCAACATAGGAGTTGGGCTTTGGGCCTCTGGAAGAGCAGCAGGTGCTCTTAACTTCTGAGCCCTGTCACCAACCCTGAATTACGTACTTTTACATTTAACATGGATTATGAAGTGAATGTTTCCATAGTTTGTAAGTTATTGCTTTTAATAAAGTTCTTCTAGTTCTCCTTATTTCATAACATCTGATCTTTAAAATTCTTATATCCACCTTTGAGTTGTATTCTGTGGATTGTCTCACTACTTTAAAAATCAGAACAAATTAAGAATTACTGTTGCCATCCATTGAATACTATATACATACTGTACAAACATGCAATATATTTGTGTAATAATACATTTGTTTACAATCAAATAACAGTGGATATATATATATATATATATATATATATGCTAGATATTCTAAATCAGCTCATATTATTTCAGATAAATACAGTATTAATTTAAAGAAAATCCCTACTCATTTCAAAATCTAGAAAAATAAGTCGTAGAAGTAACTTTTCCTAAAAGAAACATGGGACGTTTATAGATACACATAGATGTTTTTCCTATTTTCCAAAGAGATATCTTCTACACATTTAATTATACTTAAACATTTTTACAATGACAAGTTATAAATAGGTTCAATAGACCACTTGCTCTTCTGCAACCTTCTTACGATGAGGGAGAAAAAAATGTCCAAGACGAATCGTTGCAAAGCCAAAAACCATTCTGTTTCTGGTAGCTGTCTCCAACAAGTGTCTTTTAGTAAGAGTGATTGGTGTTTTTGTTTGTTTTTTTGCTTTTCAGGACAGGGTTCTCGGTGTAGCCTTGGCTATCCTGGAACTCACTCTGTAGACCAGGCTGGCCTTGAACTCAGAAATCTGCCTGTCTCTGCTTCCCTAGTACTGGGATCAAAGGCGTGCGCCACCACTGCCCGGCTTTAAAGTGACTTTTAAATACAGAAAATACATGTTGCTTCGGAAGTCTGTCCCTGAATGCTTCTAATGCTTTTATAAGTGGAATTATTTCTCCAATGGCTGGAAGCTGGAAGGTTATTTACCTGACACACAGTATGGTTGCTGCTATCTGAGAATTGAACATCTACACTTAGATTTATTGATTTGTGTAGTTTTTTTTTTTTTTTTTTGATATTTTTAAATCTGGGAGATGTTCGGGAGCAAGTGGTCTCTCAACCAACTTACATCCAGGAATCCTACAATGGTTTTTCAAATGAATATATTTAGAATATATGCATCAACTTAGGATTAGCAAACAGTGACATTTTCTGTATTTCATTCCAAATAATTTATATTATTTGCTCTTTTAATATTTATTTATTTATTTATTTAATGTATATGAGTCTACTGTAGCTCTCTTCAGACACACCAGAAGAAGGCATTGGATCCCATTACAGATGGTGTGAGCTACCAATTGGGGGGTCTGGGAATTGAACTCAGGACCTCTGGAAGAGCAGCCAGTGCTTTTAACCGCTGAGCCACCTCTCCAGTCCCCAGTTACTACTTGATTCTTATATGATTGGACAAGAGGTGCTGCTGTCTAATCAGTGCTGTTGTCCAATCAGTTCTGGCAGAATTTCTTTCAGTTCTGATTTGTGGAAGAGTCTCTTCACCATCTCTCCTTTAGGAATCAGGTTGCTTTGTGAGGAAAAAAACCGTATTCTGTCCCTACATTCATCGTATTCTTATTGGTCAATGATTCTCACTTAATGCTGACTCTCTTTGTATGTGCTTATTGCCATGTTCTTATTAACTGCATGTGCACTGCAATGGGACATGTACACGATGATCCAGGCTCCGGTTTTACTGGCCTTCCTTCTCCATAATGCTTGTCATTCAACTGGGAAAACCACGATTGCAACCACATACGAATGCCTCCACACTAATCTCCATGCTACTGAGAGCAGATCTTGGGTGTCAACCTGTCTGCATCTGGAATCAACTACAACCCAAGTAGCTGGGCGAAGCTGTGAGGATTCTCTTGCTTGGATTTGAGATCTGAAGACCCACTACATCTGGTGGCGGCCCACATAAAAAGACATCGAAGGAGTAAGCTTTTACATTTTGCCTGCTTAGTCTCACTCTTGCTAGCAAGTTCATCTATCCTGTCACTGAAGCATTCCTTTGCTGCTATTAGAGCCTTCTTCCTAGGCTGAATAACAAAAGCTCTCTAGAACATCCCTGGGACTCCAGTATTAGATTGGGACTGTGAAGATATGCAGTCCCATGTACTAAATAACTATTAGATCCTTGGCCTTATGGTTGGGAGACATTAATTTTTGGACTACCCAGACTACAGTCCATAAACCATCCTAGTAAATTCATATGTATATGTATATGTATATGTACATGTACATGTATATGTATATCTATATATGTATATATATGTATATATGTGTGTATATATATGTGTGTATATATGTATATATATACATATGTATATATATATATATATTTCATTGCACACATTTCTCTCTCCCTCTTTTCTCTACTCCCTCTCTCCCTCCATTCTCCCCTCTCTCTCTCTCCCTCCATCCTCCCCTCCCTCTAAATTATCCTCCTTTAGAGAACCCTGACTAAGACAATGCTCACATAATCACACGTAGACAAATGAGCACCAACAGGAAATCTCTGTTCAATAGCAGACTATACTCCCTCCTTCTTCTTCTTTCTGCTCAACAAAAACCTCAGAGAAATCCATCCTAGACTAACAGGTGCTTCTCTAATTAATTCTTTTAATTATGAATCCCTCAGTGAAGATGAAGACATCCTATTCTCTGGCTGTTTTGGGTAAAGAAATAATGCTTCATACGAGCCAAGGTTCTGTAATATATTTTTTAATTCTATCCCTGCAAAGGTACTAGGATGTTGCCAGTCGTGTGATGGACAGCTAGCTAGCAAATACTCTTTGACCTTACCTAATAGATTGCATTGAGGACAACCACAGACTGCCATCTCTTTAGGTAAGGGTCAGGTATTATTGAAACAATGACCTGATGGTCATGGAGTAAGATACTTTGAAACAACGTGTTCAAGAGGAGCCAGGTAACATGGATGCATAATAAAGCAAAAGGGGAGAAGAAAGGAGGGAGAGAGAAAGAGGGCCAAGTCTTCTCAGTACTATCAAAAGAAGCAATCAAGAGCCAAGGAGTACAGCTCAATGGTAGAGTACTCATCTCTGGCATGCGTGAGGTCCCTTGGTTCAAGACCTTGGTTGGGAGAAGGATAAATCCAGAGATAGTTTTAAAGAGTAGCTGAAGTGAAATTAGCAGATTATTGAGCTGGTGAGGTGGCTCAGCAGGTAAAGGTACCTATGGTCAAGCCTGATGACCTGAGTGGGAGTCCCAGGACCCACATGGTAGAAGAGAACCCACCCCACCATATACAGGTGGTGTGCACAAGCACACATGCAACAGTTGTGTGTAAAATGTTAAATTAACTCAATGCTTATCTCTGATGTGTGGACAGTGATGTCATGGTCACTCGGGAAGACTCTGCTAGGCCCAACGGTAAGTCACAGTGGGGATGTAGTGTGGAGGAGAAGGAACTGGTGGTTGTTTGTGGGCAAGAGTTTTGGCTTTGTGCTATATGAGACAGGGTCCTCATGATGGAGTCCTAGCTGACCTGAAACTTATCATGGAAACCAGGCTGGTCTCTCAAACTCACAGGGATCCTCTAGCCTTGCTCTTGAGCCCTGGGTGTGATCTCCTACTCCTGAGTGGGTGTGAGCATGTGTTGAAATGTCCCAGATGTCATGGAAATGATGATTTGGTTATATCACCCCTAAGATAGGTAAACTAATTATATAAGCAGCATTTAAACAAGCTATTTTTTCTTACTATAAGGGTGTAGTATACCACAAGGGTATAGTATCACTCTTAACAGTTCTTTGATGACAAACAAAGAAAAAAAATGCCTTGCATAATCTTAACTATGCATCAGAGTCCTGAGGATATCAAAACATCTTAATGCTTTCTGCTTAACACTTAGCACCAAAGCTGGCTGTTTCTTCAGACCAATAAGAAAAGAACTTGACTATGCCTGTGTATGGTTGACTGACTTCACTTATCCTGATTCTGACCCCCTGGCATGGAGCTGGCAGGAGTATGGAGTTTTGGAACTTGCCCTCGCTCCAGAGAGTGACAGCAGGAGGCGACAATAGCAAGTAACTTTCCATCCCTGAGTTCTGATTGGTCATGACTTGAAAGCTTGGTTCTTTTATTATTTATCACTCATTAAATGCCCTGGCTTTCCTTTATTAAATGTTAAATCATCTTAAGTGGCGTGGTTCTTGCTATTTGAAATGGCAAAGTGAGAAGAGAGGGCGGCCCATTTCCTTGTTAATGTGGCATTCACACAGAACACAGTGAGTGCAGCCGACAGGTCAACTGGCTGCTGACGGGGACTCTGTACAATTACTCATAACATAAGAGCCATGGTTAGGGAGGAAATGTCTCCTTACAGCATCGTGTAAGGAATTCTATTCCTAAGAAGGCAGGGTGGGTATGTGCATCAGGGAATGTTCTGCTCCAGTAAGTTCTCTGCATCCTCCTCTCTCTCTCGCCACATCAAGAGCTTTCCAAGGGACCCGATCGTCCTTTGGTACATGTTCCTGCTTGACTCCTGCACTAGCGGTTGTTTGGAGACTGAACACAGTGGTATGAAGACTGGCTGATCAAAATAAAATCCCATATACACATTGCAGGGATCTGTTCAGCTACAAGTCTGAGCTTACTGTTTCTCTATTTTTAAAATCAAACTGTATTTCTTCTATCAAAAAAAAAATACACCTTTTCTTTGATTTCAACCATTGAAGGTCCTCTTTACTATCAAGATGGCAAACTCTACGTGGGCGAGCTGTACCACAACTGGGTTATTACTGTATCCTTGGCACTTTGCAGATAGACAACATCTGGCAGGCCTCCCCACTCACCAACAGAATGAATGGAGTCCTGTCAGTAAGCCTATTTCATCGTGAAAAGATTTTCTTTATACCCAGAAGGCAGCTGTACCATTTTATAAAGACAATATCATAAAGACAAATAAAAGTGTTTCCTCTTACCCTCTCTCGGAGGCTTCGGATTATCTGAATTTTAGGGCACTTTTTAGGTCCCGATGAAATATCCAGCCAGTTTTCAAAGCTCCCTGCGTGTGTGCAATCCCCTTGAAAAGTGCACCTATAAAAACAAAACAAAACAAAAAAAAAACCATTTGATAAATTGGGACACACACAAACACACACATTAATTACAACTTTCTCATGATCAGCGATACAAAACACTTAGTATGGTAGGCTATTGATTTTGAATGAGAAAAGGGAAATGATATTAAAATCATGAAAAGCAACAAAGAAATAGCAGGTGTGTGTGTGTGTGTGTGTGTGTGTGTGTGTGTGTGTGTGTGTTTCATCAAGTTTAGGGACAGAGGACAAATGCTGACAACATGTTGGACTTCAGCTCCTAGGCTATATCCCAAGATGACATCATCAAATACTTCCAACAAAAGCACATTCTCCCATGAATTCTAAAATAAAGAGATCCTGTGGAAATTCCTCTTAAACCCAGCCCAGAAAAGGTTTACATTTTCTGTACATTGTAGGTTTGTAATACATTAATCAGAATACCAACCTATTGAGTGAGATTCATTTTGTGCTAAAAAAATAAATAATAAAGCTACTGTTTTGTGCTTTGCAACATGACGATTAAATGAAAATATTTCAAGGGCAGAGTCTGCCCAAGAATATGATAAGACATTCTGTAACCATCTGCTCCAGAACATTTATTTAGACAGATACCAAATTATATCAAAAGATACGAGCAAAACATTTTGCAAGGCCACTTTCCCAGGTCAGCCAGCTCAGGAGACGCCCCAAATAAATCTTAAGTTGTGGCCAGGGCCATGTACTTTGATAAATAGATACTCTCAAACTGCAATCACTGGCTTCCTTGATGCGACGGTCACTTCAGGTCACTTTAACTTACCAGATGGGCCACCAACCCAATAAGGGGAGTGAACGCCAAGTGCCATGCTATCTTCAAATGGCGCAGCACCACGCAGACAGTCCAGTGAGTGACATGGAGCAGCTAGAGAAACTACACCCCTTCCAGGCAAAGATTAAAATGAAGGCAAAACCTGAGTGAACAATTTTTTTTTGACTTTTAAAAGAAAACTAAGAACTCCTAGTTCATGAGATTCCAACACATTTAAATGGTGACAGCAATCACCGAGGGGCAGCGTAGTTATGAATGGGCCCAAATGATACATCAATTTCAAAAGATTTTATTTCTTTTTCCTCTTCTTTTTTTTTCATTATATATTTCACTTTGCATTCTGATCACAGCCCTCCTTTTCTTCCAGTTCACCCTCTTGCCCCTCCCCACCTCTTCCTCCCCATTCCCTTCAGCCCCCTGAGTATCAGGCAAACTTGGTACATCAAGTTGCAGCAGGACTAGGTGCAGCTCCCCTCCCACTGAAGCCAGACAGGGCAGTCCTGCTAGGGGAAAGGGATCCAAAGGCAGGAAACAGGGTCAGAGACAGCCCCTGTTCCAATTGTTAGGGGACCCATGTGAAGACCAAGCTGCACTTCTGCTATATATGTATAGTGGGCATAGGTCTAGCCTCTGCATGTTCAATAGTTGATGGTTCAGTCCCTGGGAGTCCCTACAAGCCCAGGTTAGTTGACTCTGTAGGTATTCTTGTGGATGTCCTTGACCCCTCCAGCTCCCTCAGTCCTTCACTCCTCTTCTGAAAGACTCCCAGAGCTCTGTCTAAAGCTTAGTTATGGGTCTCTGCATCTGTCTGCGTCCACCGTTGAATGAAGCCTCTCAGAGGACAGTTATGCTAGGCTCCTGTCTGCAAGCCTAGTGGAGTATCTATCATTAATAGTGCCAGGGATTGGTTTTTGCCCATGGGATCAGTCAAGCTGGGTCAGGCTTTGGTTGGCCATTCCTCCAGTCTCTGCTCCATCTTATAATCAGGACAAATTTTGGGTCAAAGGTTTTATAGGTAGGTTGGTGTCCCGCTCCCTCCACTGGAAGTCCCACCTGTCTTCTTTCTCTTATTCTTAACAATTTAAATCTCATGGCTTCTCTTTGAGTTCCTTGCTCATTTGGATATGACAAATACAGAATAGGAAGTTGGAAAGTTTCTCTACCATTCCCAAGTCCTCTGAGCTTGTCACCCACCAGGGAACTGGGCTCCTCAGAAGCATATGTGTCCCGACCCCTCCTACATCTGTGTTAGCTCTTCTCCAACTTCATAACCAAAGGGGTTTTCATTAGCGATTCTCCAAGGCCATAAATCTATCTGACCCATGATGGCTCACTCGTTCGTCACGGACGTTAAGTTCAAATTAAACCTCTCTCAATGTCAGAGCGGGTTTGCCGGTGCGGTAGCTCTGGAGCACAGAGAATGACAAGGCTGGTGCCTTATTTGTATCTAAAAAAGATCATGACTGTCAGAAACTCCCTGCCTCTCCTGGGCCCTCTGGTTTGTATCAAGGCACTTGCTCTGCCTAGGAGAAAGAAGGGGAGACAAATTAAGCCAATTCTACAGTGACTGGAGTACAAATATTTTCGCAGGCTCTCTAATGCTGACTCGGAGTCAAGGCCTAAGGCTGCCAAAAAAGCAAGTGTAAAATATTTCATACAAATAGTGCTGCAGTTTGCCAATTTGTAGGCAGAAAAGCCAGTCATGCTACGGAGTTATCACCCCCTTTCTCTGAACTATAGCATTTCTTGTTGGAACCACACGTTTTGGTATTTAATCATATGCTGCCTTGAATTACAACTTAACTGTTTCACATGGCCATGCCATTTCTCCCCGAGAAAGCACTAAGCCTCTAGAAGGGAGGGAGAGTATCTTGATGTTTCTTTAGCAAATCCCTCAGCGTCTGCTAACACGAGATGCAAATACTAGGGTTTCGATAAATATTTTTGAGTGGATGGATGAAATATGAAATCTCCGTAGGTTTGTTCTGCTGGTGAATTTCCTATCTAGAGCTCTGATTTATGTTTGACTCTTCCTTCCTGCAACGAGACTGATTTTTCACAAAAACCAAAAGTTTGGAGCTGAAGATCAAATTAGGAGTTAAGGTTAGTTTATTTTGTTTTTTGTTTTGTTCTGTTTTTTTTTTTTTTTTTTGAAAAGGAAAATGAAAGAACATATATAACAGACTGTTCATTTCCTCTCCCCCCCTAGAAACAACACCTAACCGGGTTGCACATCTAAACATAAATTCTCTGTTTGTATAAGAAAGCCAATTCTGAATTCTTTTTTTTTTTAACTCTCATTCCTTGCCCTTCACCAGTTGAAAAAAAAAATATAATTAAAAAGGAAAAAATAAAAAAGCAAACCACAACACCAAGTATGTATAACCAGATGGTCAACCAATAACAGTATCTTATTACTTCTCAGATATTGCAGATTGTAACATCTCGACAGCACATTACCCACACATTCGCATTTCTCAAGGAGGGGGAGCGGAGCTCAGTGCTCCCACATCTTTGTAAACAAACCCAGGGGGTTTGACATTATTTCTTTTGAAAAAATATTCTTATTCTTGTGGACCCATCAAGGAAATGGCCAAATGGATAAATCCTCAAGCCATCCCCAGAATGACATGAAAATATCATAGTTAGACATGGCGATTGATGAATCATTTCACCACTCTTGATGGCCAGGTTCTCCCTCTGCTTTTCTGTTTCTACCCCCCACAGGGTCTCATGGAGACCAGGGTGGCCTCAACACCACAATGTAGGAGGCCAAAGATGACCTCAAGCCCCTGATCCTTCTGCCTCCATCACCCAAATGCTAGGATTACACACAAGCTCTCTATAAGGCTACATTCCTAGATCTCTTAACTGGCTTCGTTTCCATCTTGCCAGGCCATTTTGGATAGGAGGGAAACTGGAGTCACCTTAGCCTGTTCCAGGAGTGTGTCCTGGAAGAAATATCAGGGGTGTTTATGTGTTCTTCACTAATGCTGGTACATGTGCTTCTCCTCTTCCAAGGATCTGTGCAGCTTTTGCAGAAGACCCAGACCCATATATTTATAAAGACTAGAGATTTATTTCTTAAGAAGCTGGAATAGCCATGACTGGGTGAAGTGCCTCTGGCTGTGTCACTCCCTGGGAGAAGAGGATATCAGAAAAGACACTGAATTCACTGTCCCCAGCTTTTTCCCTTCATAGTGGCTGTAAGCATCCATGGGGGTGGAGTGCTCTTGATCTAAATGCATCTCACTAATCTCCACCTCACCCCTTGAAACTGACCCACCAGGGTGTCAGTCTCCAACATGCTTTTCAGAAGGACATACTCAAGCCACAGCATGCCACATCTGCTCCTAAAACTTAGTGTCCCTCCTACATGAAAACCAGGTTAGAAAATTCATTCTATCTCAACAGCCCCAAAAGACTTAGCTGGTTCAGTACCAACTCAAAATTTAAACTCTCGCCTAAAGTGCTTATGGGTGAGAACCTAGGTCTGATACATCCAGAGACAAATTAATCTCCAGCCCTGAGATTTTGAATGTAAATATGGTATGTACTCCCAAAATAAAAGGATGAGACAGACAGATAGACATTCTCATTCCGTAAGAAAAACTAAGTACACGGAAATGCATAACTGATTCCATGTAAGTCGATAGCCCAGCAAAGAGGAGAACATTAACTCTTCAGGCTCTAGAACAATCTCCTTTAAGTCTACATATGACACCCTGGTACAGGGTCACCAAGCACTCAGGCTGTTCTACCTGAGGTTAGGATGGGCTCTTAGCCATCCTAAGTTAGGTCTTGTACCTACAACTCAAAGAGTTTAGTGTTGGTAAATTCTGAGGTCTCAGAAGCTGCCTCTTTTCCATGAGCTTCTAGACATTGCTATAGTAAAGATTCTCTGCATACACTCCCTTTGTCCTTGTAGCCAGTTCTTCATGGACTCCCAGGCTGCCTGTGATAGCCTTTTGATTTTAGATGGAGGCCATCATAGGCTCTTAGCTCATGAACTATGCATAGATATAAACCTAGTGCCAAGTAGATGCTACCATGGTCTACCACAGGCACCCTCCAGAATGCCAACTCAAGCTGTATCTAGGCCTGTCTGAGCCATAGCTTGGATGGTCAAGGAGCACTGAGCCAGAACACAAGGAGCAGAGTCCTAAAGAGACCTGGCAAATGAATGCTGAGGACATTAGAAAACCTCTCTGGATGCTTTACCCTAAGGGTCCAACCTACTCTGAAGAATATCTTTGAGGTCATTCTCCTGTTATTCTTGATGACTAGAAGAACCTGGTTGCCTTCTATATATGGTAATCTCTAGTAAGTGGCCCTTGGTCACGTTCCTAATTCCATCTTCTAGAAATGCCTCTTTGTTTTTAATATGGCCAGCTGAGAATTTTCCAAAAATTTCTCCCCACTTCCCTTTTAACTATAAACTCTGTATTTAAATTATTTTATTCATTCACATCTTACCATTTTTAATAAAAGGTAATCAAACGGCTTCTTTAATATTTAGCTTAGAAATTCTTCTACCAGAATCTATATTTGACAGAGTCCTAGGGCATAGGCACCGTTCCACCAACCTCTTTGAAACTGTTAACAATGTTACTTTGGGCTTTAGTGATGTGAAGAGACACCATGACCATGACAACTCTTATAAAGGAAAACATTTAATTGGGGCTGGCTTATAGATTCGGAGGTTCAGTCCATTATCATCACAATAGGAGAAGCATGGCGACATGCAGGCAGACACGGTGCTGGAGAAGGACCTAAGAGTTCTGCATCTTGATCTGAAGGCAACCAGGAAAGACTGGAATCCTCAGGCAGCTAGGAAGAAGTTCTTTTCCACAATGGGTGGAGCCTGAACATAGGAGGAGACCTCCAAAGCCCAACCCCACAGTGACACACTTCCTCCAACAAGGTCACGCCCCCTAACAGTACCACTCCCTATGGGTCAAGCATATTCAAACCACCACCCAAAGACAGTATGGTGGTTTGAAAGAGAAATGTCCCACATAGGCCCATGAATTTGAGTATTTGGTCCTCAGTTGGTGGCACTGTTTGGGGAGGTTATTTAGGAGGTAGAGCCTTGTTGGAGGAACTATGTAATGGGGGGGTGTGATTTGAGGTTTATAGCCCCTCCCCCTTTGTGTGTACAGATGAAATGTGACCAGTTACCTTCCCATCCCTTCCACCAGGTCATGCATTCCTAGTCATGACTGACTCTGTCCCTCTGGAACCATAAGCTAGAGTATTGTTTCTCAAGTTGCTTTTGGTCTAGTGTTTTAGCACAGCAACACAAAAGGAACTGACACAGAATGGCCTCTATTCCCAGTTCCAAATCTTCGTTCCTCACTTCCACCGGAGACCCTGTCAGAAGGCCTTCACCTTCCATATTTCTATAAATATTCTGATCATGACCATGCCTGTAATCTCTAGGAAGTCCCAGGCTTTCTCCATGCTGTTGATCTGTACACCCACATCAGAATCACCTTTAATGGGCTGGAGGGACAGCTTAGCAGCTAAGAGCAGTTGCTGGACTTGTAGAGGACCTGGGTTCGGTTCATACTAGGTGGCTCGCACTTGCCCATAACTCCAGTTTCTGGGCATCCAACTCTGTCTTCTGGCCTCTGTGGGCACCAGACATGTACACGGTACATATAGTTACATACATGCAGGTATTTGTAAAATAAAAATAAAATTTTTAAAGAAATCAGCACACTGAAATGGTTTTTTTTTTCCATCCCAACGTCTGAGATTCTTACAGCTTCTACCCATGACCAGTTCCCAGCCAGGCCCACGCTGTCAGGTATTGATTATATCGTCAGCCTTTCTACTCAGCACCAATTATGAGGCTAAGTCCATCTTGTATAATTATAACAGGATACCAGAGACTGGAGAATTTGTGAAGAACAGATTTTTTTTTCCCTTGTATTTTTAGAAGTCAGTGGCTGAAGGACCCAGACCTGGCAAGGATGTTTTTGATGCATCACCCTATGACGGAAGGGTAAGAAAAAGGCATGAGCAAGAGACAGAACTCACAGCCTCAAGCCTGTGTGGGAGATGACAGAGCCTTCATTCGTAAACAGTCCCCACCCCCAAATAGGCCCCACCCCCAGCAGGCCCCACCCCCAGCAGGCCCCACCCCCAACAGGGCCCACCTCCCAACTCCACTTGAAGCACTTACAGGTTTTGCAGGGGACATATTTAAACTACAATAGGATCGATCTGAAAGCCATAAGATCCCAATAGTTATCTGTGATGGTTGGCTTTAATGGCAACTTGTCACACAAAGCCCCACCGGAGGGCTGTCCTGATTGCCTTGATTGATCTGAGAAGAACCACCCCAAAGGTGGGCGGCACCTGGTAACAGCCCAAATTAAAACGGATATTTTGCTCACTTGGTCCTCCCTCTTGCCACTTAATTAATTCACCTGCCTCTGCTGCTGCTGATTTATTGACATTAGCGCCAGAGCCAGCGTTTTGGGGCTGCTCTTGTTGACTGGGGACTAGCGGCTCTCCAGAAAGGCTCCAAGTTTTTGGCACCGGATAAAGACTGTTGGCTTACCCAACCTTGCAGACTTGTAACTACTGGGTTCTCAGCTTCCCCACTGTGAGACTGTCACTGTCACTCTAACTGCTGAGACACACAGCCTCAAGGACCAAGCAACTACCAGGTTCTCATTCTCAAAATCAGAAGCTGATTCTGTACATACATACATAGATACATAGATACATACATACATACATACATACATACATACATGTGTGTGTGGTTTGGTTCCTCTAGAAAACCCTGACTAATACATTGTTTTATTTGAAAAAAAAAAAAAAAAAAAAAAAAAAAAAAAAAAAATTCGGGGGGGGGGGGGGGGGGGGGGAACATTAATTTAAATAACAAAAAAGCTTTCCTTAGTTGAAAAACTTTATGTGGTAACAGTTAGTGCACGCAACTATTTAAGAAGCCTCTTCTCAGTTTACTATAAATGTGTTATAGAGCTCAATTTGTTCAAAATAATAATAGACTTTATTTAATACAGCCACTTGAATATATAAGAAAATGGACCACCTCCCCCATCTACAACCCAGAAAACATGTTCCAAGCTATGCTCTTCGGCATCAAGTGGCAAACAGGGAGCTTCCAGATAATTCTAAGCTTGCTCTTTGACACTCAGAAACTAGTCCGATATAGTGAGTAGAAATCTGTGTAGCCCATAATATACCTGCAAAACCACCCAGCCCAAACATGGCGGCAACGGCACCTGTGTTGGGTACTGACCCGAGTGGTTTCTGTTGTTTGTGCTTCCTTTGCAGTGGTTCTCAGCCTTGCTGATCCTGCAACCCCTAATGAAGCGCCTCACGCTGTGGTGGCCCCAGTCATAAAATTATTTTCATTGCTACTCCCTAACTGTAATTTTGCTGCTGTTATGAATTGTAATGTAAACATCTGTGCTTTCTGATGGTCTTAGGTGACCCCTGTGAAAGGGCCATTGGACCCACAAAGGGGTCGGGACCCACAGGTTGAGAACCACTGCTCTAGGAAGACCTGGGTTCAGAGGCACGCAGGACCACTCTCTGGCATCCTCCTAGGACTCTGACCGCCATTTTATAAAGTGCATAGGATAAGGCCTCTCAGAGTGTCTCCCCGTTTCCTGGGGTCTAAACAGAATTTACAAAGTGTGGCTAGGCTGAATCAAGACAGGAAAGAGGGTCTCATGTAACCAAAGAACAAAGAGGTCAAGGCAGTTTTTAAGATGAAAATCTCAGTGAGGATTCTGGAGAGAATCACTTCACTGGGGGCTTCTAAGATGCCTTGGATTTCCCACATCCAAGCATCCATTCTGCTAAAGGTTAAAATCCCCGGTGGACCCAGCCTTACAAACCGATTGATTGTGCTCCCAAAACTGCTTGCCTACCATCTGTTTATAATATAAAATATATTTCCTTCATAGAAATAATATTATAAGCTGTGATTAGGTTTTCTGGGTTAGGCCACAAAACCTATTTACCTATAATGTAGCCTTGATAGTATATATCTGCAATAAAAGAACAGCAGAAAACAAGGAGATGGTAGCCATTTGCATTATATACAGCAGTTTCCCCTCTTCTTTGTTTATTTGTGTGTCTGCTCAGTTGGTAGTCTGGGAATGGTGCCCAACTGGATCGACTTTTAAATTTATCATTATTGTATTTGGATAGCATTTCTATTTTTTAAAATGGGCCTGGCTTAAATTATTAATTGTTTTCATGCCAACATAAAGGACAGGGAGGCCTGCTCCTGAAAACCTGAAACCTGAAGTTTTCTAGGGAGATTGAAGAGCCCATCCACATGCTGGGCTGGGGTGGGGGCGGGGGCAGACCTTGAGAATCTGACTCTATTAGGCTAGAATCCCTCAGTAAAAATTTACCACTTACTCAACCTTGAAATAGAAACTCTGAGCTCAGAAATGTAACTCCCACTTCCTGCCACTAGAATTTCATCAGCATCCTCTAATCTAATTGTTCACCAAGAGCAGACAGTCCCTGAAGGAATCCGATAACTAAATATCAGGTAATTGGCTTGAATGTGGGGTGAGTGTGACCTATTCCACAGATCCTATACTGATAAGATATCAGAAACTTTTAACAAACCAACAATCCAGCCCTTCTCCTCTCACATGGACAACTGTATCCTCAAGGGGGGATGGTTTTCTCCAAGAGCATCCCAAGGTCCTTTGCTAAGTGATTTGCCACAGAGGTGTGTGTCTTTAGGAAAGGTACAGCACACAAAGGAGGGACCAGGTGGTCTCCAGAGTCATCAGGTGACATTCATTACAGTTGCCAGTCCACGAGATGAAGGAGTCAGACTCCATTAAATGAAAGAGAACAGGAAGTCACTGTGACAAACCAAACTCTGAATTAAAGGCTCCCAAAGTCAGGAGCGGAGGGGGGAGGGGGCGATGCCAAAATACAAGACCAAAATAACTTGCTAAGAAAGCTGAAAGAAACTGGATCTTCATCAGTCTATGAGAGAGAATGATGTCAATAACACAGAAATCTAGACTTATTTTTTTTGAAAAGGCAAAAATGTCTAGCATGCCAGGCAATGTCTTTTCACATGACTTGATTCATTTATTCCACACAAAACAAAACAAAACTAAAAAGTAGCCACTATGATCGACCCTGATTAGCAGATAGGGGGAACAGCTTTGACAAGAGTCCACATTGCTTTCCTAAGGTGCCATTAGTATGCAGAGAAACTGAGATACTGCATCAGGCAGTGTGGCATTCTGAGACCAATTTTCTCATCCACTGCTCCATGTTGACGCTACAGTAGACAACACAACAGCTAACCAAGGGGCCCTTTTCCTTAGATCATTTGGTGTCCCTGTGACAGAATGTCCTGAGTGGGAAATTTATTTATTTGTTTTACAATTCCAAGGCTAGGGAATCTAAGGTCAGTTCCTTACATCTAGCAAGAGCCATCTTGCTACATCATCCCATGGCAGAAGGCAGCAATGTAGGAGAAAGTGTATGTGCACGAAGTAGGAAGGAATCAGAATTGCAGCCTGAGTCTCCTTCGTAACTGGCATTGGGTCATTCATGAGTGTAGAGCTAAATATGAATGAACCTCCCATTAGGTCTCGCCTCCCAACACTGTTATGCCAGGAATTGTCTCCAATATAGGCTCTGTGGGGAGACACATTCACGCCGTAGCACCCTCTCATTGCTATGGCTCTTACACTATTTCTTACAGTAGTGTAATAGTATTAGAAATAATATTCTTACTATTCTTATAATAGAAATAGTATTCTTATACTATTTCTGTGACCAGTGGGAAGAACTCATTAACTTTCGTGAAATATTACCACCTCCATGACAAACAGAAAGATACTAAGGTACAGGAATGGTAGTTAGCATGGTGTCTAATCCTCACATTCTCTCAACTATCTCAAAAATTTTTTATAGTCTTTTCATAGTGAGGACATCATAAGACCACAGTGATACTTGGTTTTCCCAGGACATGTCCATAAAAGAAAATACAGGTTATATTGGATTTTCAAAGTGAGATGTTAGTATTCAAGCCAAGAAGTTTGGGAAATACAAGTTACATAAAATGAAACAAGTCCCCTGCTACTAGCCTTCTGAGGGCCTCGGGTATGCATGCCACTGTGCTTTGAGACTTGTCAAGTCAAGGATGAATGATAAACCAACTCTGAAGACTTGCTGAGTGTTGTCTTAAGGGACTAGAAATTCCAGATATACACATTAGGAAGCAATTCCCATCGGTTTTGACTGGGAAATGGTGATGGTTTTAGTGGGGATGGCTCCCATGGGATCCTATGTTTAAATGCTCATCAGTGGAACTGTTTGGGAAGGATTAGGAGGTGTGGCTTTGTTGGAGCAGGTGTGTCACTGGGGGTGGGCTTTGAGAGTTCAAAAGCCCACACCAGGCCCAATCTGTCTAACTGGTTGTTTCAGTCTGCTGCCTGTGGGATCAGGATGTAAAGCTCTCAGCCACTGCTCTAGTACCATCCCTGTCTGTATCCGGCCATAATGATCATGACTAACCACCTAAAATGGTAAGTAAACTCCAATTAAATGCTTTTTTTTTTTTAACAGTTGCCTTGGTGTCTCTTTACAGCAACAAAGCAGTAACTAAGACAGCAATAATGCACATGGCAGAGTCAGAAAACCTGTGCCTTGGTTAGTTAAACAAATACAACATGCTAATGACTAGACAGGAATCTTAGAAATGAGGTTGACCAGATGCTCATTTACATAGCTTC
Organism: Rhabdomys pumilio; assembly: GCA_030674055.1. Lineage (NCBI taxonomy): Eukaryota > Metazoa > Chordata > Mammalia > Rodentia > Muridae > Rhabdomys > Rhabdomys pumilio. The sequence goes on from JANHMN010000021.1 coordinate 16,858,823, forward strand.
TCTATATTGGCTCAGTATCTAGTATGGCTTTCTTCCTACAAAGGCAAGCATAGCCCAAGGCTTCTTACAAGACGTGTATCACTCTTCCACCTCCCAGGAGAAAAGAGTTTGGGTGTCTCCTTGTGTCTTGAAGAGCAGCGACTAAGAGTATTTGTTGACTGTCTATTTCCCACACTATTTTTTTTTTTTTTATTCTCCAGGGCACAGTCTCGTTCATCTTTGTTTTCCCCAGAATCTAATAAAAGGTCTGGTCCATTGCTGGTGTTCAGCAAAGTTTAGCTGAATTGGGATGGGAATTAAAATTTAAGGGACTAAATTCTTCTTCGTGTCTCCCTGATACCAGCCTAAGTCGCTATATTGATTTTTTTTGTTCATTAGGTCGGTCTGTTAACTGGCATGGTGGAAAATCAGTCTTTGTCTTGGAACTTGGAGCTGTTTAGCCCACATAAAACACATCTGCAAACCAAAACACTCACACAAAAGAGAACTGTGGCCTTCATCCCATGCAGTGCTTCATCAAGTGACAAGTTGAGTGGACTCAAAGTTCTCGCTTTTCAATTCCAGTACAGACCTCACAAGGAAAAATGTCAAGAAAGTGTTTAGGAAAACTAAGCAGCATGGAGACAGAGTGAGAAAAATGATGCCTCTTGGCCCAGGAAGGTCTGGGTTCTATCTCTACCCTACTCAACCCAACCCAACCCAACCCTACCCAACCCAACCCTACCCAACCCTACCCTACCCTACCCACCCTCCCTAAGGTCATTAGGGAGAACTTTAGAGGCATTGAGGGTCCATTTCCCTAGCAATGACTGGGTGGCAGCAATACTATTACCCCTCCTCTGAGGTTCATATCAATTCCCATCTTGACTATCAGAAACAGCACACACTCCAAATAGCAGAATACAAACAGCCTAACAGTACAAGAAGATCAAGGGCAAAACCAAAGCCTGGTAGGCGGGGCTCGGGATGCAGATCTGAACACTGTGTTTAGATGTGGAAGAGTTGGTGGGAACAGGGCAAACATGAGGTCACCGAGACAAGTAGAAACATTTGAGGAATTTTTAAAAAGCCGATCAATATATGAAAGTGCCCTGCCACAGAGATAAGGTCATTAGAATAAAAAAAAAAAAACCAACCTCTATTCCATTAAAACATGTATTTACTAGAGGGGTGCTCTTAATGGGGCTTGTTGGAAGTTAGAACATCACTTAAAGAGATGGTACAGATAAGTACTGGAGTTGGGATGCTGAGGCCTGAGGTTCTCATTGCCAATTCTTATCAAACAAACCAAACTGGCTTATGTACAAGGTGTAGTCACTGCCGATGGCCTGTGAGGCCAACAGTGGAGCTGTGCCCCTCAACAGTCGTGTGCTTCTTTTTCTTCTATGGCAAGTAGGTATCTTCGTTTCTGTTGTGCTGATGAAACACCAGGACCAAAAAAGCAAGTTGGAGAGGAAAGGACTTATTTGGTTTATACTTCCAGATCATAGTCCATCATTGGAGGAAGCCAGGACAGGAACTCAAGCAGGACTGGAACCTGAAGGCAGGAGCTGATACAGAGGCCATGGAGGTGGGCCAAGGAGGGGTACTGCTTACTGGCTTGCTTTCCCTGGCTTGCTCTGCCTGCTTTCTTATAGAACCTAGGCCCACCAGCCCAAGGACGACACCACCCATCTTGAGCTGGGCCCTCCCCACTTGATCACTGATTGAGAAAATGCCTTACAGCTGGATCTCATGGAGTCATTTCCATAGCTGAGGCTCCTTCCTCTCTGATGACTCTAACTTGTGTCAAGTTGACACATAAAACCAGCTAGTACAGTAGGTGTAGCCCATGGCTCTTCCAGCAGCTATTAAGGGGATAAAGAACCCAGGGGACTCAGCTTGGTCCAAGACCCCATTCTAGTGTGGGAAGGTCTCCCGAGTCTCTTCCAGCATTCACAGTAACCCAGATGCCCAGGTTCAGGCTGTGTCAGGGTCATTCAGGAAGGCCCCAAGGCCAGAACAGCAGATTCCTCTCAGCTCCCGCTGCTTCCACCCCACAGACAGTTGTCCTACTTGCTTCTATACAATTAGTTGGCACAATGGGGTCCTCACGAAAGGAGGAGGGGCCGCCCCAAATCTCAGCATTATCATTATCACTGTCATTAGAGCTGCACTGGACCATAAAGAAGTGTCACTGCACAGGCTTCAAGCCTGAGATCCGCACATGGAAGGACACATCCTCAGCTCCAAAGAAGGAAGGAAGGAAGGAAGGTAGACGTGTAATAACAATCTGTCTCCAAGTGTCTTCTTGCTGGCCATTCTGCTAAATAGTACAGTGACCTTCCAGGACCCCCAATTGAAAACTGCTTGCTTTCCCCACTCCTAAGCAGTGTCCCTCTTTCCCATTCTCAAATTTATTTAGTCCTGCTTGCTCGTCTTCTCCTATGACGCTTCCTTGCAGATTTTGAGGCTGGTGTCTTCCTCCCCAATGACATGCCCACCCTCCTTGGATGTAGTCTTTGAAGGAGTAATTAGGTAAGGAGCTCAAGATGGGATTATCCTGGGCTTAAAGACTGCACTGACTGGTATCTTGCTAGGAGAAAGGAGAGAGAGGTTTGGATGCATACAAGGAAGAAGATCACAGGAGACACGAGGCAGAGATAGTTATTCTATGATGAGCCAAGGAGCCATAGAAACCACCTTGGGACACATGAGGGTAGATCTTGCACTAGAGTCTCCACAGGACATCTGGCCATGTTGACACCTTGATTTCAGACTTCTTCCCTCCAGAAGTGCAACAGATATGTTTGTGTTGTTTTAAGTCACCAACTTTGTGGTAACTTCCGTTATGATAACTAACGCCGAGAAATTAAAATCCTTTGCTCAAAAGACTTGCATGAATGGGAGACTCTGGGTAACTTAATGGGAGCACCGAAAATTCTAGCGCTGAGAACATCTGACACATGGTAGGTGTTCAGTATCTGTTGGACGCACATGCAGAGTTGTTCTGCAGCTGGAGAGGGTCCTGAGTTCTGTTCTCTTTCTCCGTCCACAGGTTATGACGTAATGTCCATACATTATGTCCAAATGTGGGCATTTTCCCCTCCAGTTTTTCCCTCTCTGAAGGACACTATCTCTTTCCTGTCTTTGCCTCTTCCCTACAATAGTAGACAATGGAATGGCTTGGGAAATTGGACATATAAACCCAGATATGTATAATCTGAGGATGGTGAAGAATGGCTTCTAAAGATGTTCGCATCCTAGTATTCATGACTATGATGTCACCTTCATGATGAACATCCTGCAAAATTAGGCTAATTAAGGATCTTTTTTTAAAAAAAAGATTTATTTATTACTTAACATATGTGTGTATACCATGGCTCTCTTCAGACACACCAGAAGAGGGCATCAGATCCCATTACAGATGGTTGTGAGCCACCATGTGGTTGCTGGGAATTGAACTTAGGACCTCTGGGAGAGCAGTCAGTGCTCTTAACTGCTGAGCCACCTCTCCGGCCCCACTAATTAAGGATCGTATGGTGGGATTTGCCATTATTCTGCTGCTGTACTGATGTAAGTACAATGGTCAGGGTTAGGAGTCCAGAACCAGCGGAGCCTGGGGATGCTGCAGTGTTAGATTTGAAAGAGCAGGAAGGAACAGCTAACAAGGACTGTGAGGTGTCCTGAGAAGCTGGAAAGGGGAATGAAATGGGGGTGTTCCTACAACATCAAGGAGAAGCTCTGTCCACCTCTACTGCAGTCCAGTGAAACTCTTCTTCAGAATCCTCATCTCCAGAGCTGCAGAAGACATTTCATGCTCTCTGAAGCCACCAAGAATTCCTAGCAGGCCATACCTGTCTTCTACTCTAAAAAGTAGGCTGATAGTCATACGGACCCTAAGTGCTTAGGGTGCCAGGGAAGATGTGCAGGCACGGGGTGGAGTCTCACAGAGTTCTGTGTTCAAGGCAGACTCTCTGAGACAGCTTGCTCTGCTGGTTTTTGCTAGCAGGATGCTGTGAGGCAGCATCTACAACAGGGATTATTCACTGGGGCTTCAGAAGAACATGGCCACAGGTACTGTGCCCCATGGACTGTCGCTGTGCACCCTGGTGGGCAGGGTTCCTATAGGGCTAACAATTAGACCAGAGTTCTTGAAGAAATGCCTCTTAGGTAGAGGAGAGGCCCCCAAGAGAGGAGAGCAAGCTGAGTACTAGAAAGTACTCCTAGTCAACTGTTTACAAATCTTCCCTTCTCTCCCAGGTCCAGGTCCTTTCTGCTTCCTTTCAGTGGTCAGACAGGAGCTGGACCATGCGGTGCTTGCTGCTAGACTGAGCTGAGAAATAATGTTTCAGAATCCCACATGAAGCACAGCTCAAGAGTGGCTGGAGATTTCAAAATGGCTTCTAGAGGTTGCCTGAAGGTCTTCCAACTGTTGCCATGGGGGAAAGACACGCAGAAGAATATAGGAGGAGGTTGAATTTATACAAATGATCAAGAGGGCATCCAGATACCCTGTAATTAACATGTTGGGGGCTCTGTCTCTACCCTGTGTATGGGGATTGTTAAGGAACTAGTGTGAATGGCTCTTCCTGCATGGCCCATTTGCTGAGAAGGACCCAGTCCAGGTTCCATTGTTACGACTGGGCCCAAGAAATAGCCACCACTGAGCAGATGACCCAGGAGGAGATACAAGATAAACTCACTCTACAAATTACAGGAGGAGTTAAGTATAGTTGATGCCTGACTTGATGCAGTTCATCCTCTACACTGCCATCACGATAATCTTCGCAAGACACAAATCTTTCAAAGATGCAGTCCTTCGCTTAAAGCTCTTTAATGAGCTCCCAGCACATACTAATTAAATCTAAGCTCAGAGCCTTCACTTCCTGATACCACCCAGCACCTTTATCCCTTCCTTCCTTCTTAGTCAGTGTCCTAGAGGCAATAAACCCAACCTGCCATCCTTAAACGAACCTCCACTGTACTGCTTCTTCAGCTTGAAGCATCTCCCACACCCTATTCCCTCGGAGTAAAATCTACACCACGCTTCCAGGCCCAGTTTCAGACTACCTTCCCTCTGAAGCTGAGGGTGACCCTGGCCCCTCATTGATTTCCACTATAGCCCGTCCTAGGAGCAAGATCCTGCCTGCAATTTCATGGATATTATCTGATTTAATCCTCTTAGCAGCCCGGGAGGTGGGTACCACCATCATCCCTGCTTTGGCATAGAAAAGAATGGGTTACCCAAATGAATGCCCAGATCCCAGCCCATTGGAGCCATCCTTGGGAACTTGATTTCTTCCTACTCTGCTGCACCACTGAGTGTGTCAGTATGGCAGTCAATGCTGTTTGCTGCTCACTCTAAGTAGATGTCCCCTCCTACACCCTGCTCAGCGAAGAGCACATCTGTCTTTCTGGTACCCCGTGCCAGATGTCTGCTCATGATCCCCTGCATCGATAATAAAAGAGTTAGAACACACACACACCCCTGCCATCTCTCAGAAGTCCTCCCCCACCTCACCTGGGTGCCCTCCTTAGACTCAGGTGCCTAGACCATAGGGAGAATCTAGCTTCTTCGGGTGTCAGCTCTTTTCTTTGTGCGACGTTGGGTCAAGGGAGAAAGAATACATCTTCCATAGCGGCCACCTTGATCTTCTATTTTTCATTTTATGGCCCTATTTTTAGTGTGCCATGCTCAAGGGGAAATTCAATTAATCACCAGGTCCCATTAGTGTTTGCTTCCAAATAGCTCTCCACTGTACCTGCTTCCACCCACTACCATGCTAACCCAGCCCCAGTTTCTACAACCACCTGCTGACCGGTCTGCCAGCTCCCAGCAATGACCCAAGTCCATCTTGTTTCAGATGATATGCCCGGCTGCTCACTCTCCCGGTGGGAGCTGGGCAGTAACTTCATCTGCCCCATTGACTGTGTCGTCCTTTCCCTGCCCCCAAACATGCCACACACTCATCCACACCTACATTCAGGAACTTACCGTATTCTTTGCCAACCTCTTCCCTCAGCCGGTTTCCCTTCCTGATACCTGCCTCTGCCTTAGATTTGCCTGAGTTATCTCTTTACCCCCCACCCCATGAATCTTTCCCTAACCTTTTACATTTGAGTTAGATGCTCTATCTGTGTCTCCATGAAACCCTACGTCTTCCATGTCTATCCTTATAGCCCCCTGTTTTATTCATCTCCTTTATTCTAGAGAGACTTGATGCACATTCCCAAGTCCCCAAGCCTTCCTATATCAGAATGATTCATCTTATTGCCATTTGCCATGCCATGTTATAACACATCTGACTGGACAGAATAAAACGGCCTATTTCCTTACCCTAAATGTTGAGCTTGGCTGTGGAGCTTGCTTTAGCAGTAGAATATCAGTAAACATGTTGAGAGCAAAGGCTCCGAGTGTGTCATGTCTTATACATCTGCTCTCTGACTTAAGAGTAGGTACCCAATAAGAGACATGTAAAAGAGACCTGAGTTTCACTTAAAGCATGACACAAACCTCTTCCTCCTCCATACAGCTGACAAGCAGATCCCCGAGTGAGAAAAATCAATGTAGAGAAATACCTGGTCATTAGGCTACTAAGAATCAGGCAGGGGCTCATTAGGTGGAATTATTGAAACAGAAACTCAAAATCTACTGACCCCTAGCCGTCATTAGACTATAGACACCATTCAGACGGGAACTGTGCCTCTGGATGGGACGTCAGGTTTAGACTCGTGGGTGCCTCATACATGTTGATGATCAGATGGTTGGCAGAATGAATGATCACTGGCACACCCATCTGCCCTCCTAGCTTGCATGCTAATCTCTTACAGCCAAGAAGGACATCTGGGTTTTCTCCACAGCACCTAGCCGTCTCACTTCCCACATGGGGCTCTTGGTAGGTTTTCAACAAATGTTTGTTGAAATTAAGAGGAATTGGATTTTGTGGGCTGGCTTGGGAATCCACCCTCAATTTGTAACATTGTGGAGAAATGCAACCCATGTGAGCCAAACAAACTTGCAAATGAACTTTTGGAACCTTGTCGGCTCATCGACTTGGTATTGCCAGTTTTGTGGAAATCCACAACTGAACACATGTGCTAGGCTTCCCAATATGGGAGAAGCTGAGAAACTGCTTCCAACCCCAATATATTCAGCCTGTTAAAAAAAAAAAATTTCCCTTTCCACCCACCCACACACAAATGCAGTGCAGGTTGAACCTGAGGTTCCTACAATAAAATACTAGACTTTGTAGATCTCAGTGTTTTCTTAGTTATTTTTTTTATCTGCTTATTATACTGGGTGCCTATTCTTAACAGCAAATACAAAAGAAATAAATATCATTTTCCTGCCCACCCCCACCATACCCAAATCCACTTTCAAGACACATATACAAGAAGGTTCAACCTTCTCAAGACAGAGAAGAAATTATTTTTCTAAATAAATCTGTGACATTTAAAGTAAATACAGTGGGATGTTCCACCACCACACCAAAACAGCCCCTTTAGAATTCCTAATTTTGAATGGTGCTGAGAGTTTAACGTGAGTCACAGATCTGAAGCTTAGTTTCATTTTATCTTAGGCCAGAATGGAGCCAACTGGGAGCCAAGTGAGGGGACGTGGCTACCAAGCACTATCAACCATGACCCTGTCATGTTTACTGATACATAAAGCCACTGTTATTGCCTGCCAGTCACTCAGGTTACCTCACTCACTATATTTTTGGAACACACTGTATATGACATGAAGAATACAGTCATGGTGATGGACCACAAAGGAAACAAAAGAATGATGCAATGGTAGGTAGGGGTTGCTTATCTGATATTGGGTAATTAAGTGGACGTAGACATAGATTCTAGGACTAGATGGTGGATAAAGAGCTAGTGAAGAGAAGAGTGTGCTAACATGGAGAACCTTTAAATTCAGTGTAAAGGCCCTGGGTGGGAATATTCTTGAATCAGGAAGACAATCAGTCAAGGAAAAGACAGTCATGAGAGAGGTTGGAGCTGCAAATCACAGAATGCCTTATCTGGCAGCAGGAGATCAGGCTGATTTGAGAGAGGAGAAACTGGGGCCAACGAATCTAGAGAGGACACTGTCTGGTGGGGATTTTGGAAAGGATCATTCCTACTGGAAAGTGTTCAGCAACAGTGGGGGAGCAAGATAAGAACAGGGTGAACTGGAAAGAGACTTTAAAGCTGGCTGTCAAGAATGGCTTGACGGTTGTCACCCAATTCTCTAACAGCCCCTTTCTCCTGGCTCACTGTTCTTTCCAGGGGACACAGCTTCCCCATGTCCTTGTAAAGCAATGGTTCCTACCTTGTAGGTCACAACCTCTTTGGGGGGGGGGGGCGTTGAAAAATCCATTCACAGGGGTCACCTAAGACCATCAGGAAATCACAGAGATTTATATCGGGATTCATAACAATAGCAAATCCTATAGCAAAGTTACAGTCACAAAATAGCAACGGAAATAATTTTATGGTTGGGGGGGCATCACAAAATAACGAATTGTATTAAAGGGTCTCAGCATTAGGAAGGTTGAGGACCACTGCTCTAAAGGGCTGGCTGCTTCCTGTAAACTTACCAGAGGTGGCCCAGCTCGGCCTGACGGCCTCTTCAGTATATTTCTCTTTCTATCCATCTCTCAGAGTTCAAGTTCGTGTTCATAATAGATACACCCTTGACTCCTTATGCAAGACTCACTCGCCTTACTAGTTAAGTTTTATGTCTTGACTAATTGTCCCTTACTCTTCAACATTGGGCCCATCCTGGTTCTTGATGGCTTCAGCTGACACCCAGAGGTCCCTGGTTTTCGCTCAGTAATCTTGCTCTCCACCCTCACTGCCATGACATAAAAGTCCTACAGACCTTACCATTTCCGGTAACTCCACACCTGTATCACCTCAGCCTGAGCCCCACACAGGCCAGCTGGCACTCTTTCCCCAGTTTCCCAAAGGAAAGGTCTAGTGCATGGATCTTACCCCCTCTTATGTCTCCCACCCACAGAGTGTCCCTACTTCCCTCCGTTGCACACCAGAGTCCCTCATTATATACATCAGTGTCTACAGCAACAATCATCCCATGGCCCCCACCCTGGTATCCTTGTCCCCAAACTCTAGTTAAACCTAAGTCTATCTACCCTGTTCTCCAGTGAAGGGGCTGGAGCTAGACTACGTGAACAAACCTAAATCATGCTTTCTGTTTCAAAGGTAAGATCACTGGCCTCAACTGTGCCCTAATATTGCCAAACAACCAGACTCTATTTTCTCTCTTTTCTTTACCTGAGCTCCTGTGTGCTTCCCATTCCCCTTTCTCGGATTTCCAGGGTTCCCTCTCCCCGGGCTCACCCAGACACCTTGCTCCTACTGGTCTAAGATCACTGTCTTAGTCAGGGTTTCTATTGCTGCACAAAACATCATGACCAAGAAGCACGTTGGGGAGGAAAGGGTTTATTCAGCTGATACTTCCATGTTGCTGTTCAATACCAAAGGAAGTCAGGACTGGAACTGAAGCAGGTCAGGAAGCAGGAGCTGATGCAGAGGCCATGGAGGGATGTTACTTACTGGCTTGCTTCCCCTGGCTTGCTCAGCCTGCTTTTCTTATAGAAGCCAAGACTACCAGGCCAGGGATGGTACCACCCACAATGGGCCCTCCTATCCTTGATCACTAATTGAGAAAATGCCTTACAGCTGGACCTCAGGGAGACATTTCCTCAAGAGAGGCTTCTTTCTCTGTGATAACTCCAGCTTGGGTCAAGTTGACATAAAACCAGCCAGTACAGTCACAGAGTAGGTTCCGAGCAATATAAACAGACCCTGAGGTCTGTTCTATCCCTACTAGTTCTGGGGTCCAGACTGTGCTGCTTCCTCCCACCTTGGTCTGAGGCTACCCTTCCCACTGATGTGATTAGGTCATATTTTCTGTCACTTGCTGAAAGACAACAAACCACAATTCATATTCATTCATTCTCTCTCTTCTCTCTCTTCCCCCTCAACCCCACTTCTCTATTGAAAATTTTCCCAATAACACAGAAAAGCACCGGTATGTAGAGTATGTTTGTGAGCATGCGAGCGCCCATTCGCTCTTGCTTACAGGAGGGTGTGGCCCTTCATGGAACTTAGAGCTCATCAATTTGGCTGACCTATCTGACCAATGGACTTCCCGGGATCCTCCTGTCTCCGCCTCCCCAGTGCTAGGATTATAGATACAGCTGACATTTTACGTTGGTGCTGGAGATTCAAACTCAGAGCCTCATGCTTTACAGACACACTGAGCCATCGTCTTCCCAGCCCCAGACGCCATTATTGTATGTGTCTTAAAAAAACACACACACACACACAAAACAAAAACAAAACAATCTGCTAAATTTAGATTGGCAAGACGACATGGTTTACCTGTCATCCTTGACAAGCTGAGTTTGGTTCCTGAGATCCATACAGAAGAAGAGACCAACTCCCATGAGCGGTCTTCTGACCTCCACACACGCTATGAAACATGTACTACCCAATTCTAATGAAAATGTAACGAAAAAATAAATAAATTTTAGAACCCTAAACTCTCTGGACTCTACGTTTTTGCCCCAGAATCTACCATTCTTAGTGACACCCCCAAGGAGTTGCTCCTGCTCTCTCTGCTCACCGTCTTTTGCAGCTCCGAAACCCTTCTAAACACGGCCTCTGTCACAGTCATGGATCGATAGCCCCGTCCTAAGCCCAAGGAATCCGTTTTCCTTTGACCTCCTTGGCAGGAGCTGGCACAGTACACTGCTTTCCCCGCCCCCTTCCCTCGCCTGACAACACACTCCTCCCTTAAATGCTTTCTCTCTTCGTTCTGATCCTTCGTCCCCCCTTTCTGTTTCTCTTTGACTCTAAACATCACAGTACTTGAGTGACCTAGTACTTCAGTGTTCAGCTCTGGAACCTCTTCTCTTTTCAGTCAGCATCCCCTGCCCCCCTGCTCTGATACTAAGGCTTCTGAAAGAACCATCAAAATACAACCAACTCCAAAATTCTATTACCAACTTGGGCATCTCCCACCAACTCCTGACTGAAGCTTGTGGAACATGTTAGTCACACTACTTTACATATGGCTATTTAAACACCACCACTGTGTCACCACCACCCATGAATGAACTCCTGCCCAGAGCTCTCCAAAGAACACACAGCGACACGACATAAATGGAATGGATCTAAAAAAAAAAAAAAAAAAAGACTACAGCAACCATATTACACTGGCTGTGATCAGTTAATTTCTTAAAGTCTACTCTTGGGCATACGACAAGAAGAAAAGGCTCCTACCCAATTACAATTATTCATGAGAATTTTCTTGGCCCTACCCAATTACAATTATTCATGAGAATTTTCTTGGCCCTGTTTCTTTTGTCTGCCAGCGATTCTGAGGGAGGGAAGGAGCCCCACAAGGGGGTGCAGAGAGGAGGGCAGCCACTCTTCTTGCAGCAGCTAGGACTGTGACTTCCTCCACAAACAACTCTTAATCCATTCCATCTCCATATTTTTAGTTTGTTTCCCCAGCCTCTCCCTTACATCATAATCATCCTCTCCATTCACGCTCCCTGCCCCCACCTCAGGAGCTCTCTAATTCACTTCTCTATCACTCTTCATTCCCCCAACTGTCCCTTCCCTCTGCCCTCCACCTCTCCCTACCTGCTCTGCTGTTTTTATTTTTATTTTAAATCTGTGTTCACCTTTAAAAAACAGAAAGCACCAATTTGACAGCCACTGCTATGTGGCTTGTTTTTTTTTTCCCCCCTCTCATTCCTGCCTGAGCTGCAGTGAAGGCTCTTTCCTTCTTGCTTCTATAGCGAGAGCTGGAGTACTGGGTTACCATGGCAACAGTGAATCCAACCAGGCTGGTCCCAGCGACGCTAAGAACTGCCATGGAGAGGAAGCCGCTACAAGTCGCCCTTGAGCTTAGATGGGTCGCCTACATCGTAATTCAAGACCAAGCTGGGCAGATTCTGCCTGGAGACTGAGATTGTACATCAGGCCCAGGGCTATAGGGTGTGCAAGAAGACAATGCCATCAATAATAAGGCTTCCACCGAGCGAGCAGAATACTCGGCATGATGAGGATTCATTTGAAAAATTTCAAACGTTGCTATTCTTTTTATCGTCTCCAAGGGCGAACCTTTCGCCTTTCTCTGAAGTCTTGGCGAACTTGGTTGGAAATAAAGAGCAAACCTACATGCATTAGCCTCTCCCGTCTCATGTCACGTCCCTTACCCCCTCTTGCTTCCAGACCGGGTGGCCCTGTGTGGCCTGGGTCAAATGACTTGATGATACTGACATGGCAAGAACCATCTTTAAGAATGAATTATGGTCACACCGTGCATTTCCAGTCCTGGAGAGTGAGCTTCGCCACAGCGTGGGAATGGATCATTAAAGTAGAGCAACAAGTGTTGGGATGCATGACACTTTCTGGAAAATGTGAGTTGGTGAGAAAAGATTCAGGAAATACCTTTGGAGCGGGAGGCACCAGCCACAGTGGGGGTCTGCCGCTGCTAAGCACTCCGAACAGGATTTACGTTTACTGCAGTTTGCAACCCGAATTCTTCTCACCTGAAAAGCGGGAGGACATCAGTTCAGATGGAATCACAAACTACACGGGGTGGGGGTGGGAGGCTGACGGGGCGGGGGTGGGGGGGGGAGGGATACAACACAAAGAGTATGTTTGTCAACTTGAACCCTGAATGTCTTCACAGTGAGATCCAATGGCAGGTCTAGGTTCTGAGGCAGGATGAGGAGCTTCTGAAAGTACAGAAGGCTATCCCTATTCACCCCAGTGATGCCTGAACCCGCAAGTTCAACCAAGAGCAGATCAAAAACAATTGAAAAAAAAAAAAAAAACCACTGTGCCTATACGTGCACAGTGCATTCAATCCTCTCATTCTTTAATACAGTAGGGTGATTTATATCTATTAACATTGTATTGCATTATAGGCAGGCATTCTATCAGGCAACTAATTTAAAGATAATTTAATGTATATGGGAGGATGTGTACAGGTTATATGCAAATTTTTGAGGGCTTTGTGGAACCAGTCCCCAGAAAAATACCAAGAGACAATTGTATTCCCAGACTCCCCTGCAATGGAGACTCTTCTCCGGGTCTGGGGGCGGGGCCTAGGAGTCTACAAAGAGCCTTCTCAGGTAAGTCCTCCCATAGCCAGGTTCTGATCTGTGGATAATTACTTCCATAGGGATTAACGGAGCCAGGTCACCTCGTTTTCATGCAGGGACAGTCAGTATAATCAGTGGTGCTATGGAAATGAGTATCAGGGTATAGGCAGTGCCTCTGCGTGAGTCCCGCAAGGGATGCGGTAATGAAGTGGTATTAGAATACTGCCATCAATTCAGCTCCCGGTTCGATGACTCACACCCATTCCATTGGGGTGTCGAGTAAAAGAAGCCTGAGGAGACTGAGCTGAGGGTGTAGTTTAGTAGTCAAGCCCTTGTGTAGCTAGCTCAAGATGCTGGGTTCAATTACCAGCACTACAAAGAGTAGGGGAGGGAAGTAAACTCATTTTTTATCTTGAGAGTGTGTTTCCCACTCTCCCGTCTGTCAGTCAATGGTGCTGGGCAGATTCTGAAAGTGAGCGGAGGCAGACATAAGTTTGAAGTGCCCGAGTGTTGCCTGGCACATTTTCTGAAGGCAAAAATCACATAGCAGGTAATAATAATAATAATAATGATAATAATAATAATAATAATAATACCACTTGTAGAACTCATTATCCTGGGAAGCTGTGCATGCTGGGAAGTATGTAAGTAGAGAAGTGAAGAATTCTAGGAGTTTGTGGTGAAAACAGGGCGCTTCTGAGGAGGATCCTCAGACTTCCCACAGGATCACTGAGCCGTCTCGTTTCAGACCTCTGTGCTGCCCACACAGACGCAGCCGGAATTAACAAGAACATGGATATTTATTTCCTTATAACTCACAAAACATCTTTCTAATTCTGAGGGATTTTATTAAGTGTCACGTAATCTCTCTAACCTTGTTTCCTTGCCTGTAAAAACGGCACTAGTACAACCGACTTCACGGGGTTATTACAAGCGTAGTCTCGGAAGCACACTAAATAATTTGTGTCATAAGCACTAGCTATTGCTGTTATGGGAGAAAATGGAGCCATGGTCCAGCAAACATGAACAGTAAGTTCCCTTAGCACAGGCTTGTGTGAGCCTTCGAATCTGTCCAGCACCATAATACTGTAGAGACATTAATAACAAGAGACCAAAGGAGGTTCTCTTGCTGAGAAACTTCAGGAGAATACAAGTCTCTAGAACGTTCTTCAAAAATGACCGTTTAACGTATTTCAGCACACACATAACTCTATGTAAAAGATAAGATGCTAAAATTACTACATTAGACCTGCTTTCTAATTAATACACTGTGGAACTCTTTCTCATCAGGACATATATCTGCATATGATTATATTTAATGGGCATATATTAATACCACTTTATAGATTTTCTATGGCTTTTAAAATTAATAGTAACTTCCTAGACTCTAGGAAGGACATTCCCTGCATTTGGACTCTTGGTTGATCATATTTGCACAACTATGGTCAATTATTAGGTTTTTGTTTCAGTCTTTTTCTGGAGACAAGGTCTCACTATCTAGCCCAAGTTTTAATTTGTCATCCTCCTGCCTCTGCCTGCTAAGTACTAGGATGACAAGGTGTTCCACCACAGTTGGCTAAGCAGTAGAACCTCTTGCATTTATGCTAAAGTGATCAATATACAGATGATAAGTTTTGACACCCTCCCCCCTTGACAACTGTCTCTAAGGCCTTCAGGCTGTAAGTCATTAGGGACTGGAAGCCTTTACTTCCTAGGAAGTGGAGATCTATGAACTACTGGTGCATTCACAGTGGTCTTCAGCCCACAGCACCGGGTCTTCAGCCTACTACAGCACCAGGTCTGCAGCCCACAGCACCGGGTTTCAGAGTTCTACAAGTATCTTCGTGCATAGCGATGGGAATTTATGAGCTCTTTGCAATATTTCAAAAAGCAAAATGGAAAAAAATATGCACAGACGAAGCCAGACTTCCAGTAGCTTTGCTTTGGTGGGGGTTGGAATTTTATCAGCGTTGCGTGGTAGCACAGTCGGTCCTCTGGCTGGCAGTTTTGAGATGTCCCTGATAAATAAATCCTGGGAATGGGAATGGTTACTTAATAAACAGAGTTTGTTGAATAGACAAAAGTCTTTCAAATAGGGATCCCAGGGAAGAGACATAATACAGAGTTTGAATGCATAAAGCAGGCCTGCACAGAAGGCTGCGTACGGTGAAGAAGGCTATGGGAGGGTCAGATGTGACCATCTTAATGTGAGCATTGGAGATATCCAACTTTTCATACTGCAAAGCACAATGTGGCCTTTCTAAGAATACTTGATATGGTCACCCCTACCCTGTGACTCAAAAGGCAAGCACATGTAGGACAGTCATTGCTCTCCTCCTGAGAGTGGCTCAAAGACGTGACAAATGAGGGGAGGGTAAGAGCCCCTGTGACATCCATTACATGACTATCTAAGCCCTGATTGCTTTCTTTGTTCTTAGTGTGTTCAAAGGGTCGTGAATCAAAATGACCAGGCCAGGATACAGCATGCGATCTAGAATCAGGGCAGAGTTTGAGTTCTATCCCTCTTAAAGATAATACATACAAATATATATGTATCTACACATTATATATATATATATATATATATATATATATATATATATACAGATACATTATAGATATACACATCATATATATGTACATATCTATACACATACACACACATACATGTATACACACACACACACACACACACACACACACACATATCTCCTGGAACTGCTCAACTTTCCCAGTCTTAGACTTCTCATATAAAAATGAAGTAATCATTTCATTAACATACTTCATTAGTATTCTTTACTACATACATGTGTCCACACAAACACAACTCAGTACACACACAAAGAGACCCTACAAAGCACAATGACTCCCATATTGTTAAGAACGCTGTAAAAAAAAAAAAAAAAAAAAAAAGTTCCCTTTTCTTAAAGATAAAGAAAATGTTGAAAAGGTATTGTTTTTATTTCAGTAAGTAGAAACAAGAAAAACGAAAACATCCTGATAAATTAAGAGTGTGCGGGGTGGGGGTGAGTGACATACATTCTCTGGTTCATGAATGTGTATGAGACAGTGGCCTGATATTAACCCCTAGTTCCAAAGCCAATCCCATGGGCATACTCATAAATGCATCTAAACGGTCGGTGCCCACACAATGAATGTGTAAATTCAGTTACTTTGCTGATTATGCACCCATTTGTGAGCACCTCCCCCCTCCGAAAAGTCTGGCACTGCAAATATAGCCAATAATAAAATTGCCTAAATGGGTAATACTTCTCGCTTAGTTACTGATGACAGTCACTGTGGATTTGAATTCCATGCTCATGGCCTACCGTAGGTCGTCTCAAAGCCCACAGCAATGTTTAAACCTGGCAGCTCAAAGTAAAAGCTTTGCCACTGTATAACGACATCAGTGAGATAATTCCTATTCACAGGTAAGGAGCGGTAAGCAGCATCTTCACCTACCTCTTTCCCAGCGGTTAGGTAGAGGTAGATATTCTTCATGGGATGAGGAACCAGCTTGTAGAACACGGGCGTCTCTTCTTTAATTTCATAGATAACCTCTGGACAATTTGAAGTCAAATTCTCACCAAGAACAACCTTCATTTTTTTCAAAAAAAAAAAAATAATAATTTCTATTAAGTATTCTGAAGATCAGACTAGTAAAACCTGTAGCTTAACCCCAAGGCCACATACTTTTCTAGTCAGGTGACACCTGCAAGCACACCCTCAACTCTGAAAAACCCTCCACTGGAAATTCAGCCAATAATAAAATTCTATAAATAAGTAATATTTCTTTCTTCATATGTGTATATGTGTATGTAACTGGTACACATACACACACACATAAATATATGTATACATATACAACTATACACATATATACACTGCATGGGGGCAGAAAGTAGCCACATCTATGCATATACATATATATGTGTGCGTGTGTGTGTGTGTGTATGTGTGTGTATATACACACACATACATATATTATACATACATATACATATATATTATATGCATATATTATACATACATATATATACATATATATTATATGCATATATTATATATACATATATACATATATATACATATATATACATACACACACACACACACACACACACAGGTGTGTGTGTATGTAACCAGTGACAAAATATATTTCTTAATTATACCTCTATCTTCGACAAGGTTGACAATACCAAGTATAATGTATCTTTTTGGGCAAGAGACAAAGTCATCAAAAAAGTCAGACAGTCACACCAGTTCTGGGGCAGTATTCTTACATGTGGAACTTTGTTTCCACGTTTTCTGACCAGGCCTGGGCTCTATCGGAAACTGCAAGTTAACAGCTTCCTTAGGATCACACCAAGAGTGACCTTGGAGCTAAAGGCAGTATCTGTTCAACATATATTTGCATGGGTTAGTCTGTGGCTCCTCCATGGTGCCACGTAGCCATGCATTTTAAAGTAACCCCGATAAGTTCACAGGGAGAGACAAGTGCGTGTGTGTTTACATATAAAATAGACGCAGGTGTGAATCAGAATTCTGATGTTTGGCAATTAGACACCTGCGTGTCATTCATCTTTGGTCAACAAACATTTACCGATCGCCTGTATACTGTTTGGGGCTCAGAAAAATGGCAGAGAACACAATGTTGGGCTATGGGGCAGAGGTGGGGAAACAGATCAGGGAAAGAACTCCTACCCTCATGAACTATACACGCATGGCGTGGGGGAGGGTGGATGGTAGCCTCATCTATAAACACGGACTTAGAATTGTACAGTACAGCTGACTGTGACAAAAGAATCCCGGCTCACAGTGGGTCTTTTAAAGACAGTGACACCTACAACAGACATTAAGGTTCCTGAGGGAACATGAGGGGTTTTGTTTGTTTGTTTGTTTAAATGTATTCATTTTATGTATATGGATGTTTTCTACATAGATGTCTGGGCACCCTAGGCATGCCTTGTTCTTCCCGAGTCCAGAAGTGGGTATTAGATCTCTTGAGGCTAGAGTTGCAGATGGTTGTGAGCCACGACATGGATGCTGGGAATTGAACCCACATCCTCTGGAAGAGCAGCGGGTGCGCTTAACCACTGAGCCATCTGGCCAGCCTAAAACATGTTTTGGTTTTTGTAGCAGGATACTTATTCTGCTACATTGTATTCACAGTAGAGCTCAGTGGTTAGGCAGTAGAAGAGGAGGTGGAGCTGGGAGAAGAAGAGAGGAAGGGAGGGGGAAGAAGGAGGCTATCAGCGATGGAGAACCATGGATGGGTTGAAAGCTGTCCTGGGTAACAACTTCTATCAAAAGTTAGATACTGGTAACAACTCTAATTGTGTGAGCATCTTGTTGATTGGATATTTCTAAATATATAAATCCTTTAGATAATCATTAAACTCATTTCTACCGGGTACTGCGAAGATGGCAGATATTGTCTGGGGTTCAGCCGAGCTTTGTGGATGCAGCATGGTTGATTGGCAGAGCCATCCATTTTGATGCCATCAACACTTTTGTTAGTTGGAAGACATCCAGATATATTATTTCAAGACAGAGTTTCTCTGTGTAGTCTTGGCTGTCCTGGAACTCACTCTATAGACCAGGCTGGCCTCGAACTCAGAAATCCGCCTGCCTCTGCCTCCCAAGTGCTGGGATTAAAGGCGTGCACACTGCCCGGCTTGAATTCATAGTTTTATTAAAAGTTTTAAATTATTTTTCTGTGTCCCGGGGGACAGGGTGAGGGTATGGGTAAGTGAGTAAGGAGGTCAAAGAACAATATGACGCAAGAGATGGCTCTTCTCTCCACTATGTGGGTCCCAGGGATTGAACTCCAGTTGTCAGGCTCGGCAGCAAGCCCCCTTAACTCCTGAGCCATCTCATCGGCCCAACACTCACATGTCTACTATGGTGGACATTCCTCATATTGTGTATGTGTCTTGAAAAGAAAAGAAAAAAAAAAAAAGACACCCATGATTCTTTTTGGACGAAGCTACGCTCACAAATCCGCTGAGCAGTTACAGTCCTACCCCAGCATACCTTCATGGCACCTTGCCATTTGCTGTTTCATTACCAGTTCTTTGTCAGTTCAGCACCGGGGGCCGCTCCTCCTGGCACTAGATTTGCCCTGAAACTTTACACCATAATCTACTTAATCAACCCCAGTGGATCTGTGCACCTGATCTCACAAGACTACTCAGCAAATTCTGCGGACACTCAGTAAAAGTCAATCTCACTGACCATATACGTTAAATACTACTTTTAAAAAAAATCCCCCTTTAAAGCCGGGCAGTGGTGGCACACACCTTTAATCCCAACACTCAGGAGGAAGAGGCAGGCAGATCTCTGAGAGTTCGAGGCCAGCCTGGTCTACAGAGTGAGTTCCAGGACAGCCAGGGTTACACAGAGAAACCCCTATCTTGTAAAACCAAAAACCATAAGAAAAAAAAAATCCCCTTTTAAAGTAGCAGCAGTTAGGTCTCAGAGAGGTAGGAAAGATTTGTGGCTCATTTGAAAATGATTCTAGATGGTAGCCACTAACCACACAGAGCTATTTTAAATAAATTGAAAAGTCCAGTTTCTCACTTATTCTGGCCATATGTGAAACACTCACAGGTCACCCACAGACAGTGCCACCATACTGGTGAGTGCAGGTGTGGGATACTTCTATCAGCACAGAAATGTTCTACTGAACAAGATGGCCATACAGAAAAGAGTTCTGAGCCTGGACCCAAGGGAGCAAGCAGGCCTTGAGTCACTAAGTGGTAAGCTTGCCAAGACTTGCTAACTCATGACCAACTCATAAGTTTCACTATGACTTAGCTCAGAATTAAACAGCTTCTGGGCTTCTGGAAAGGGGTAGCTTAGATGGAAAAAAAAGAAGGCTAGTTAAACAACAGAAAGATTGACAGGATTCTCAAGTAAGCCCCCAAGACAGGTTGCTGCTTCCGTCCAGTTTCCGGAAGTCATCCCGTCAAGCTCCCTCTCTCAGGAAGGCTCTGTCTCGCCTTCACCTGAACTCAGCCAAATCTTCAGTGCTAACTTCCAAGTAGCTTAGGAAGCAAAAGTCACAGAGCAAGGTGAAATGACACAGGAAACAAACAGGCAAATCCACAATGAGAGACACTGTAGGCCCTAGAACCTGGCTTTTCAGGAAGCCAGTGAGAGAGAGAAAATTAAGTGAGAGGGGTGCTTTAGGCCAGAGGCACCCAAATGTGCTCCAGACACCGATTTGAACCAAATAATTTTAAGTGTATTTTTAATCAATTGTGAAATTTCAGCTATATTCAGCAGATAATCCTAAGGAATTACAGATAATTTTGTTAACTGCGATAATGACATTATAGTCACAGTTGGGAACACGATAATAATTTCTCAGAGAGGCATAATGAAATATCTTGGGGTAAATGTCATAGTGTCTGAAATTTGCTTTAAAATGAGAAGAGACATAAAATAATTTAGAAAAACACCATCCCTCATCCGTGTTTGGTGAGTCGGGAGCTGCCTAGCAGCTGTTATAGGGTCTTGCGCCATCTACACTTGCAGGGGCCGCTGGGAGGATAGGAGGGGTGTGGCAAGGATCTGTTTACTTGACACCTTGAAGATGAGGCACCAGCATCCTTCAGCAATCCAAAGTAGGGCAGGGAAGCCTGGCTTTCTTAAAAGCACTTGGTTTTCCCCCTGTATGCCTTGCCGGGACCTACCAACAATTTCCTACAGGAGCTCCTGAGCATGGCGTCCTCACCGTAGATGCTGGGTGCAAATGGGCAATGTCTCAGTGATGCTGGAATTAACATCCATCTGGAAGACAATCTAGAATTTGTCATGAAAATTATAAAGCATGTATTCTTGGGCCCAGAAGCCTTTGTGTGTGTGTGTGTGTGTGTGTGTGTGTGTGTGTGTGTGTGTGTGTGCGCGCGCGCGCATGCGCGCGCGTGTATGTATGTGTGTGTACAGACGCGCATGCACAGGCATTTTGACATATATTCATTGTAACATCCTATTATAAGTAAAAGTCAATAATAGGAAATTACGTAAACAACAGGATTCTGTAAACAATAGTGTAAGAATAAACAGGGTTACATGAACAGTAGTGTAAAAAGTAGAGTCCTCTTTAGCCATCAAAGCAGCTAGAAAGCACTTTTATTGTTCATATATTTTGACATGTAATAGCAAACATACATTCACGTAAACACAACTGTTTCTATATATACACATATATTTAATATGTGATATGTTCAGTAAAAATAGGAGAGGGGGAAAAGACATCTCTTTTGCTTATGTGTGTGTATACACAAATATACATACACAATATACACATACACACAAGTATACATATATACATATACACTTTCACTAAAAAGCTACCAGTGAAATGTCTTTCATTAGATGTACCAGGAGCCTGGAATGGGAAGTTAGGAATGGGTGGATTTCACTCTACTTCCTTGGTTATTTAGGGTTTTAGATAATGTCCATGTACTATCTGTAAAAATACAGACATAAGGTCAAGCATGGTGGCATATAACATTAATTCCAGTACCAGGCGGGCAGAGGCAGGCAGATCTGCTGAAGGTTTGAGGCTAGCCTAGTCTACAGGCCAACTAGGGCTACATAGTGAAATCCTTATGTAAAACTAGTACACACACACCTGGAATTTAAGAATATCTGAAGGTGGGTATGTCAAACAGCTTGTGCAAACAATGCCCTCTAGGTTCTGGTGAGGAAAACAGTGAGAAGTTTGAACTTTGACTCCAAAGATCCCAAATGCACTATAGCCAGAGTTAGGGACGTCTGCTTTTGCTGTCCCCAGTCTCATCTCTCAGTCCACCCAGGGGCACAGGGGACCTCTTGGACTTTCGACTGCAGACTGCATGAAGTTATGCATGCAGAGAAAAAAACCCACCGAGGCTGGAGTAAAGGAGACATTTCTCCTTGGCCCAGTTTAGCTGGGCGGCTTTGGAAAAAGAGCAGGATCAGAGGAGTAGTGCGGGAAAGAACCCGTGAGTCACAGCTACCCAAAACGGGCGGAATTTTGCATAAGCAAAACCTCATCCAATCCACACGACACACTGCTCAGCCATGGTGTGGAGTTTTATTTGTTGCTCTCAGCATACGACCTTAATATAGATCTGATCTGAAGTCACTCTGTGCCTCCTCTGTGTATATTCTTACATATGTCTCATCATCCAGCCTCACCTCCTCCGAGCAGCTCTCCCTGATTGCCTGTCTCTTCCCTGTGGCCACCGTCCTTCTTTCCCCATCCCTCTGGTGTTCTTCTCTGTACTTTACTCTCTAAATGACTTTATCATTGGATAATTAATTTATTTGTTTTCTGCCTTTGATCCCCCACCTCCCCCTACACACACATTCAGCAGGAAGGTAAGGCTTGTCTCTTTGGCTCACCTTTGTGGCTGTTTTGGGATAGCTGCGTCACTATGTGACCCTGGTTGGCCTGGAACTTACTACGTAGACCAAGCTGACCTTCAACTCACAGAGATTCTCCTGCCTCTGACTCCCAAGTGCTAGGATTAGCACACCCAGCTCTTTGGATTCACCCTTGTACCTGAGTCTGAGAAGGGCCTGGTGCAGGGGAGGCCTCAGAAAAAATATTTATTCAGTCAAATGGTACTCTATCAGCATTCAAGATTCTGTAAAGTTCTTCACATTCTTCCATCCAAGGCCTTTGTAGAAAACAAATTTTCCCTGATGGAGAATTTCAGTTCATGTCAACATACTGTTTCTGTTGACATCTTCCTGAAGCCTCGTGGTAGGCTATTAACTGGCCCTGAGATTTCTGCTGCATACAAAATCCTCCCAGCCATGCAGCTAAACTTAAGCGAGTGGAGATTTCCACAGCACAGAGTCACAGGACAGCTCTGTTCTCCACAGTGAGGACGATGAAGAAGAAGAAAAGAAATAAACTAAGCAAAACACTTATTTCTTTGTTCTTTTCCAATTGCTGTGAGATAGAAAAGCCATGCTCACCAAGCTAAGGTGTTTTAAAGCCTTTCTTTTCCTATTTCTCCTCTGAAGCTGGTCAGTAGAAGGGTAAATGAGCCAATTGTCTTCCTTATTCTTTCGAATAAAATGGCTTTTGAGAAACACTGGGAAGGAGACTTCATCCTCTCCCCTAGACACATGAAACAATTATCTAATACTGTGTAGTGGGCCTTTGTAGTTAGGAACAATAAAGAGAAAACAGGAAGAGGAAGGAGAATCTCTCCTGTTTTCCATTTGCTTTTCAAGACAGAGAAGTATGTGGACTGACTGAGTTCTAGACCTGCTTATTACGTGGAGCTCACTGTCCTGCGTCAGGGAGTCCCCAGTCTCACACGCTGAGATGTAATGGAGTGAATCTGAAATAAGTCTCATAAGACATCCTACACAGACAACCACGGAGCCCGTTTCCAAGCCTGACACTTCCTGTGGTTTCCACTATTTGGCCCATTACATTTGCTCAGCCCTCCCCAGCAGTTCTAGGGCTGTGTTGGGTCCCTCCCCCATCCCCCCCTTACACATTTTGTGCAAGTACAGTAAGATATTTCATTTTAAAACTCTCTTACATTCACTTGACAACCACAATAGCCAGAGGTTGAGAGAGATTCTCCAGGAACGTCTGGTTTTTGAGTTCGGGAACTGACTTAATTTGCTCCATGGAGTAGCGTATTAACAATACAGTCTGCCAGTACTGATGAAACCCCATGAATAATACCCTTCTGCTGCATGCATGACATAGCTTCCTGTGTCAGCACCCCATCTCAGCAACAAGGAAATTGGGAAACCCTAGTTACCCAAGCAACAGCGAGCTCAGAAAGTTTACTGTTCTTCAAAAGGAGACTACCTGGGAAGACGTGGGCTCTAATGGTGGTACAGACGTTCCCATGAGCCACTCGAAGCCCCAAGAAGAGGGGCCGAGCCCACAGCTGCTCGAAACTGTCCCCAAATAGGAACAAAGTAAAAACCACATAAGCCATGGCCCCTCCTCAGGAAACCTCAGACACTGGTGTCTTGGGATCAACCCAGTTGCCCTAATACTGGGCAGAAAAGTTCACCGCTCGTCCCAGGTCCCAGGTACTCTGTCATGCTCTACAGATTACATTGAAATGGTAAATGCAGTTTTGCCAGAGGAGAAAAGCCTGGGCTCTAGGGACAGATTGTTTTCGTTCAAATCACCTTGAACCAGCTGCCTAATGCCCTAAAGCCCTGGGATTTCTCATTGATAAAGTGGGGATGGTCATAGTATTGGCTTATAAGGATTAAATGAATTAACCCATGCTGATGCTGGTCCTGATGCTGGTTCTGATAGCAGGTGCATAGTAAGAGCTCAGAAATGCTGGCTTTTATTAGTCCTCACCTGCTCTCTCCTTATCTTTTACGCCTGTAAGAAAGGTTAATGGGCATGCATAAAGTTACAAATTTCACATTTCATGCATATTCCTTTATTACTTATTTTTTACCACCTGGAAACGCTCAAAAAAAAAAAATCTCCCACTTTTGCCCTTGAGATAAGGAGAGGATTTTCTTACATGCAACAGAGTCAGCTCACAGGAGTCCAAACCACATGATAGACTCCACCACAGTTGGAGAAGCCATGTGGCATGTGTTCCTAGGCTGGTATATCCCATATGACATGTGACAGAGTATGGATTTCCAAACACTGAGTTCAGAGTCGGCACACTCTCAGCTGATTTCAGCAGAGGTACTGACAACTTTAAAAAAATGATCACATATAACCGTATCCAGAAAGGAGGCAAAATGGAGGAATGATGGGGGAAGCAGGGCAGGGTTACAACTGGCTACACGACCACAACACCTGCTGAGAAACTGGTAGGGCAACACCTCCGAGCTCCACATTTCTTCCGTTTTCCTACAATTTTACAAAGGCAGAAGATGAGCAATAAAGATGCCGGCAAACCATAAAGTCTCTAGGTTCTTCATGGCTCATCCCTGGAACCTTACCTTTGGAGACGATATTGTCTTCTTTGGAGCGTGCGTGTGTGTGTGTGTGTGTGTGTGTGTGTCTGTTTAAAGACCTTTTATAAAGTGATCCAGCATCTCGGCTCAAGTTCAAAACTGTTCCCATATAACAGAACACGGCAGAGCTATTTAAAAATACTGTTTACAAAGGGTTTGCAGCAGTATTTTAATATAAGCCTCTTCCCTCATTAGCTGAAGGAAAGAAGGACGCAAAACTGGATACAGTCTGACCTCAGCTATATAAAAAAAAGCATCCAAAACGCTGACAGCAGTTGCCTCTACATGACCAATTAAGGATCATTTTTATTTTGCCTTCCTCTTATCCCCCCACTACCCTGCAACTCTCTACACGAGCTTACAGTTTTTCCACAAGCAGGGGGAAAAATTATTTAAATAGTCTGAGGTTTAAAATGGCACCAAAAATTATATTAAAACACCATGAGGTTTACAGAGATGGAAGAAGTCAGGTTGTTACTGGTGGTAAAAACAGCAACTGGCTGCCGGTTGCCTGCCTCATATCCAGCCAGGCAAGCACTACGGTGCCTGGCACGTGTCAAAATGCCTTCGCCTCTTGATCACTGCGAAACTGATGAATCAGGCTGTGGGTGATCGGAGCCCTTTCTTCTCCTCTTCCCGCTGACTGCATCAGGCTGGGGGTTTGTTTCTTTGGTGCTCATTAATACCTCTGGGAAGAGGCTTGGAAGCCAAGCTTGTGTCTCTCAGTGTTCATCTTCCCTAACGGTTCTGAAGAGAAGTGTGGCAAGAGGGAAGTGAGGCTCTTTTTGAATAAAAAGATCTGGGGATCATCTGTGCAGGGTCCTGTTTTTTTTTGCTGGGGTGTGTGTGTGTCTCCAAGTCATTTCAAAAGCTAGATCCAAGAATTTGCACACTGACACACAAGACAGTTTGAAGGGAATTACCTACTGTCACTAGACAGTGGGGCTGGGAGGGAGACAGCCTCATCCCTCACAGCCTCCTGAGAGAATAAGTATGGGGAGAAGGAAAATTAAAGTTCCCTCAATCACAGGGCTGGCTTCCTTTTGTAGGAAGCTCAGCAGGACTTGAACATCATCCCAACACACTGTCCCCTTGCTAAGAGCCCCCAAGGGAAGTGCCTGGAAGCTGAGGCACAGGCTGCAAAGTCCTGCAGCTAAGAGTTATGAATCCAGCCTCTGATGCTGTTCCAGGTTCAAATCCCTGCACTGCCCGTTTGTAACTTTGTTTAATCACTCAACAACCCTCGGCCTCCATTCTTCCATCTGTAAAATGGGGTTGGTGAGAGAGCTGAATTATTTAACGTGCAG
Organism: Rhabdomys pumilio; assembly: GCA_030674055.1. Lineage (NCBI taxonomy): Eukaryota > Metazoa > Chordata > Mammalia > Rodentia > Muridae > Rhabdomys > Rhabdomys pumilio. The sequence goes on from JANHMN010000021.1 coordinate 16,885,218, forward strand.
GAAACACTGTAGAAACGTTAAGTCACAAAACTGAAACAAAACAATGCCTGTCTACCCTCGTTAACTGAATCCTAAAAATGAGACTACAGTGGGGGGGGTCTCAAAGTGGTACCCCATACAGAACATGAGGACGGCAAGACTTACTCCCAACTGCCTCTCCATTAACAGCACGAAGCTGTAGCTTGGGCCCACCCCCTGGCTTGCAGCAAGACTGAAACTCGGACAGCTGCACACACGAATGGCTGAGCTGAACCCACAGGACAAGAGAAGCCAAGCCATCCCATGGGGGACTATTTATAGGCAAGTGTTCCTTCACCTCCAATTCTTCCTGTGACAGTCTGGTAGGCTCAGCTTGGGGAAACAGTGTTCTTGTCAAAACACTTGTCAAAAACATCCCAAATCTGAAGAGATAATTGGTAAGGAGACCCAGGAAGGATGGATAGAAACTTCTTCTGCAGGGTTAATGGGCCTGCTTGGCCTCACCAGGCTAGTATGTCCACAGGCATCCCTAGGTGTCAAGTATGCAAAGATTGGTGGGTATCTATTATACCTTTCCTTTCCCCAGGAAATGAAACTAGCTCCATGAGAAAGATGATCAATGTATATTTAAAAAGAATGTGTATACAAACAAATTCCCTCCCATATGTTACTGGGTTTCCTCCAAAGGAAACAGACTCAATCAAATGCCTACCCAGCACTCGGCACTGTGTCAGGCTGAGGGAATTCATGGCCCCCTTTACAGGAAGCTTAGAATCGAGTCGGTGGGACAAACATGTACCACCGAGGGTAGGTATCAAGGCAAGACATCAATAACAAGTCAAAAGATGATGCCGGTGGTAAGTTGCTCGGGGGACAGGGTGAACAAGACACCTGTAGGGGCTCGGACACCATCAGAGAGAAGGTAGGGTTGGAGCCAACTACAGAAGACTCAGTAAAGCATAGAAAAAAAAAAAAAGGAAGAACCATTTCAGGCTGGGGTAGGTATGAGCAAAGTGTGGACACAGGACCACACAGCAGCTCGTATACAAGCCTGGCTGGAGGAGGGCTGTGAGTGGGTGCAAAGCCACCAGACGAGGAAAGGGTTTTTTGTTTTTTTTTTCCTGGCTCACCTAGTATAATCTCATTTTACATTTGGAGAAACGGAGACGAAGAGGCTAAATGATCTGCCTAAAGGCACAGTGAGCAGAAGAGGGGTGGACGGCTGCAGGGGAAACAGGGCTGCCAGGATTCAATTAAGAATCTGAGCTGAGGGTCAACTGAGTGGCTGCCGAGAGAGAGGTCAAACAGTGACAACAGTGTCACCCATCTAGGGTGACAGACACTGCAGGTCCCAGCCATGGCTGTTACTAGAGGCCACAGGAGACACACAATTCATGCTTGCTAATGACGATGACAAGAGGACACTGGGTAATTTCAGATGGACCTCTTGGTGGTTCTGATTTGACTTTCTCCTCCTCTCCACTGCCCCTCCCACTCCAGGTAAATTAAAAAAAAAAATCTCAGTTTGACCAGGGTTCACCTATACCATAGGGGAAAACAGTCCTAGGAGATCAAAGACCAGGGGAGTCTGGAAGAATTTCAGATCTCTAACCTCTCCCTGGCATGTACAGGTACAAAGGGCAGAAAACAAACCCCCTCTGTGGGTGGCGAGTGGGCTGGAAGGAGGGCACACCTGTTTCTTCTTCTTCTTCTTCTTCTTTTCAAGCCTCTAATCGTTCGTTTCTTTGAAGTTGTGAGAAATAAGGTGCTTTGTACATTTCCAGTGTAAAGGAGAGAGAACTGAAAGGTTAAACATCGCGGGAAGGTGAGTCAGGGATGGGGTAGGGGCTAGACCCACATTCTTCTCACCCAGCAGCTATGAGTAAAGAAGGGGGCATGGTGTGCCTCCTTCCCAGAAGGCAGGTGACTGGTGCCTCATTCGGTGTGACAGTGGCAGGAGGGGAGGGTCTGCATACAGATTGTTACAATGTCCTCCAAGGCTTTTTGGGATAGAGTATTAGCAAAGCGATGTCAGGTAGAGTCTTGTGTAGAACTCAGGAGAGTATGAGAGGAAGTTTAAAACAGGCAGCTACTAAGTGGAGCTTATCAAAACTAGACATCAGAAGGAAGAAGCACAAAGAAACCGACCTTAAGTAACTGGCCGTCTCCGGTCCCCAAGAACAGAACAGTCCTGTTCATCACCACTGTGCCATAAACAGACGTCAGGTCAGAGTGAATCAGTGTAGATGATGCAATTGGCTGGACCCGTTCAGGCTGATCTTTTTCTTTCTACACAGAAAGGAACAAATAAAGGGAAAAAAATGATGATTTTTTTAAAAACACATCAGTACTTCTCTTTATATTGATGAAGTACCACTCACAAACACTTAGGAAGTCTGTCTTTCTGAGCCCCAGATATGTTCTCTTCAACGGAACCCTCGAGAGCAGATTTCACTGGCTTCATCTACCAACTTGCCTTGCTTGCCCAAGCCATGGAAAGTGTCGTGCTTAACTATATACTCACCTGTTCTCATGTCCACCACCGAGCTAACCATCAATGTCACGTGCCCCGCACAACCCTGTTTGAGCTATGACGCAGAGTTCTGCGTTATCACTGGAGGAGAAGCCATTTCTGAACTGGGGGCTAAGGAGGTACTATGCTGTTTGCAGGACTCAGCTGTAGTTTGTTTTAGTTAAATATTTGCTTCTGTGACTATAAACATGAACATGTCCCAAGAGTGACCTCAGACTATCCTATTAGGTAGCAGGGTCCTATCAGTAGGACAACAGAGAGGCAGAGAGAGGCACAGAGGAGAGATTCTAAAGAGACAGAAGCCCAAAGATGAATACAGAGGGCAGAAGGCAGAAGGCAGATGGGGCTGTGGCTGGTGGTAAGACATAGTGACCCAGCTAATGAGGAACAAGGTAGAACTGGACCCTGAACTGAGGCCGTTAAAGCAGAAGTGAAAAGCACAAAACCCTCAACCCAAATGCGTTTAAATTGTAGGAGGCTTTGAGCGCCTGGAATCGGCAAGCTTGCTCCTGTTCAATGAATAAAACCCCTCTTTAAACCCAGGGCCCAGAGAGTATCAACCAAAATGTCTTTTCCTTTTTGTTTAAAAGGAATGAAGGGCCCCACGCGGCTTCCTGCCTCCAAGACAGGAAGCTGAGTTTGTTACACAAATCTCTGGAAGATAGGCAGCTAAGAGAGAGCAGTTGCCTACTGCAGCTACTGAACACAGTATGATAGCTTATTTTATCTGCCAGAGCCCGATTCCCAACCATACTACGGTTTTCAAAGGCGCATTTAAATTGTAGCCAATAAGAGAGCTAGCAAACTTCAGTAAGCATCATAGTGACTCCTGAGATGGGACTGTTTGGGGAGCGGGGAGGTGGGCATGGGGACTCCAAGACTTATTAACTTGATTATATTATTGCCAACAGTGTTTATGTCTTTCAATTTATGTCTTATTAAATATTCATTATTTTTAAAGCCACCAAGTTTCATTAACATCTAAACTAAATAGATTCATGGTCTAAATTGATTTCTGAAGGCTTTAAAAGTGCCATCGATATTTCTTTGTTGATGTTGTTCTGTGAGAAAATGATAAGTTAGGAGGCTGGTTTCCTCCAATATCCCAACACGTTTCAAGGAAGGACTGCAAAAGCCTAAGCGAGAGCCTCATTTGCATAAAATGCTATACCCTGAACTCCCTTTGAAGAAGACTTCTGGAATGCCCATTAGAGATTCCTTTTTCCTGTGAAAAAGGCATTGCCTCTCTTACCATCGGGGAGGTTGAGGAGTTATCCTGTTAAAATTGAAGTTGAGGAAAAAAGATGTCTGTGGGCATGAGGACTGGAACAATAGACCTCTGTTTAGATAAGGAAGCCTCGTGATTATGAGCAGAAAACAGTTGGATGACCTTTCAACAAACAAACAAACAAAAAAAACCCACATATACATCACACATCCTGGCTTAAAATGAAACCAGAATTGTCCAAATGTAAGATCATTTATCGTGTTTATTATTTACTACTTATTTGAGCGTCACAAAGAGGTGAAGTCGGAGAATTGGGCATCATTTCTGAGGTTCTGGAATGTTCTCAAACTATCATATTTTTAATAGAGGACTACACCTCTTGTCATCTCACAACACACAAAAAAGAATAAAGGCTGTGGATTGTAGATTATACACAAGTACCAAGTAGGAATGGAGTCTTAGGTCTAGTCTGTGGTAGGAACCAAATCACAGTTTCTATTCCAGTTAGCCATGAACAATGACAGCCTGGGAGGCCATGGCTGAGGCTAGGGAGATAGCCTGCTTGCCAAAGACTGGCCCCAAATCATTTAGGCTGGCTAGAAAGTGAACAGGAACGGGAAAACTATTCCCAAATTACAATCTTCTGTGTTCTAGCATTCTCCTCCGACTTCTGACTTCTTCCCAAAAGATGTAGTTTTCAAATAAGCCTGGAATTACTAATAGTACAGCCATGTAATGCAGTCATGCATTATTGTCATGCTTGAGGTGGGATGGGACAAACCACCTGGGACTGCTCTGTCTTTGAACTCAATTCTTGTTCACCAGTTAACTCTGGTGATCTGAGTTGGAATTGGCTTTCTCTACCGTCTGATAAGGCCAGTGTGCCAGTCAGGAAGTAGCAATGGGTACAGTCATGAAGATGACATTATAAGTCACTGGCTCTCAACCTGTGAGTCGGGAACCCTTTGGGGGTCAAAAAAACTCTTTTATAAGAGGTTACCCAAAACCATTGGAAAGCACAGATATTTACACTATGATTCATAAAATTATAAAAAACACAGTTATGGAGTAGCAGTGGAAATAATTTTATGATTTTGAGGGGGGGAGGGGTTCACCACAATGTGAGGAACTGTATTAAAGGGTCACAGCATTAGAGAGTTTGTTTTAAGTCATCGTATAACTAACACTACCTAGCACATGGATATTCTCAGGGTGCTAGATATACATTTTCCCACCTTTCTTGACAAAGGATAGTGAACCCAATACCTGTGTTTAGCCTAGGCCCTGTTATCGTCTAGCTAAGGGACTTTAAAATTATTGTTTCAGCCCCTCTAACAAGTGGTTCTCAACCGGGGAGGGTCACATATCAGATATTGACACTATCATTCCTAACAGTAGCAGAATCCCAGTCAGGAAGTAGCAATGGGTACTTTTGTGGTTGGCGGTCACCAGCATATGAGGCACTGTATTAAGGAGTCGTAGCGTTAGGAAGCTTGAGAACAATTGTTCTATACCATGTAAGGGCTGATAATAACGTTTCTTCTCCACAGCTGCTGAAAGGACTAAATGAGTTAGTTTGGTAAAGTGCCTGGCACATTGTAACACACAGGTAAGCTGTATTTGCCATGACTACCTTATTTTAAAAAAAAATGGTTGCTACCACGCCCAAGGCAGCTGTTCTTCTAAAATTTCCTTCAGATCACAATAACCCAAGCTGGACAGAAGCCATAATTGGTCCACCCAAATGGTGATTCCAGTCACCATTACCAGACAATTGTCCTCCTATCTCACACAGAATTGTGGCTGTCCATTCCCAGGGCTAGTCAGTGAGCTCCCTGGAAGGGTTCCTGGGTATAGGTTTACTTACTGATAAAACTCTGAGGGTGTGCTTTTGGCTCTTTCTCACACCCTCCCTTGGGATACGGTGACATGAGACATAAGATATACATCCCATGTAGAAAAAGGAAGACATTTGCTTCCACTAAATCCAAGATGGAGGATGAAAAGCAGCATGTGGAGGTTAGTACAGGAGAAACACAACAGACCCTAGGTTCTTGAGGACAGAATTTTCACTAAGCTAACAACAGAAGCTGTCATGGGTTAAACATGAGATTTCCTAAAAATCACTGTTTAAGAAATAAGAATCATAACTTGTTGGATCTGGCAGTAGACCAGTCAGGAGGCCCTTCCACTTAGCTGGAACTCTGTAGCTAATTGTGAGCCTGGAAGAAGAGAAAACCAGAGGCTTAGACACCCCCCAGCCCCCAGAAAACTCTCGGGACTGGTCTGGATGAATGGAAATAGATTCTTTTGTGCTGAAACACACAGAAATGGACAGGTCCCTGCGAATGGAGAAAGGAACCCTCAGAATGCCTTTCTTATGTACATTTCAGCTATAGAAAACAGAAGAAAGAGGGCCCTAGAGAAACCTCTCCGCAAACGTGAACTCAGTACCTAGGGAGTCAAACAGAAAAGGGGGGAAATTGTGCAGGCAGCCCCCTGTGTCCAGAAATTATTCTCACTCTTTCCCGCCTCTGGCCTAACTTCTATTTTGCCCTTCTCTTCCCTTAGGGTGTAATTGCTAATGCTACTCTCAGCCCATTCTGCCCAGTTTATTATGTGTAATTTCTCTCCGAGTCCCTGCTTCTGCTTGTTCGTCTGTGTGTAACAAGGTTAATGCCTCGTAATGATGCTTTTGCCACTTCTGTCTTTCATGAAAAAATCCAATCTCGATTCAGCTCTAAACCCCATCTCCCTTTGGGCTTTCATGGTTCCCTCAGAGCAGTCCCTCTACTTCTCCTTCCTGCCATGTTTAACCATAACCACACGCCTACAGTTTAGCCCTCGCTGAGGGGAAACTTCTCTCAGTCAGAGGAAAAAGCGCCCTTCTCTCAAATGATGTTTAGACTGAGAGGTTTGGACCCAACCTGGGACCAAGACACTGTGGGTGGGGAATGGGGCATGTGCCGATGGGCATGCTCCCATGTGTGCGCATGCGTGCAGGCCAGACACACACAGGGAGTAGTAAGCATATCTAGTGGGAAAAGGCTTGCTTGATGTCTACGTCATACTATTTTTGTTAGCAGTGAACATTGCAGCTGTGCTCCACGCAATGTACACTGCACAAGTCTGGAGGAGGGAGGCGCCAGTAATGATTTCTAGGACATGAAAAAACAGCCTTTGCTTCGCCTCCCTCCCCATGTGACCAAAGATGCCATGTGAGGTGTCCGATGAAGTTCCTGTGGTAAGGCACACAGGAAATGGCCACAAAGCTGGGCCTCCAGTGTTAGGGACAAAGAACCCAGTGTTAAGAAGATCTTGACTGTTGGTTTTATATGTATATGTATGTGTATGTATATATGCATATACATACACACACACACACACACACACACACACACACACATATATATATATATATCAAAGGTGAATGGCAACTGGTGCTTATTAATTTCTCAGACTGATAAAATGCCCTCTTGGGCAGTTCATCTTGCATTCTGTTCCCATGGGTTACCTCCGTTTTCAAACAGTGTCTCCATCATTTGCTATTTGTGATTCACCGGGAACCTGCTTGTAGTTAGCAAAACCCTGCATTCCAAGTTCTGGTCCCTGCTCTCCACCTGACAGTGTGTCTGATTTGGACAGTGGTTCCTTTGGGTCATCACGTTGTACAATGGGCACATCCCTACCTCATGCCCTGTCTAGCCCCAGCACTGCCATGAGACTCAAATGACATCATGTGCATAACAACAATTAGGAAGTTATCTTCATCAAGCTAAAGAACTGGAAAAAAATGTTTTACTCAAGTTGAAGTGGGACTTCATTAGCCACTCAGGTTGCCATGTTCTCCCTCTTCTTCTGGAAAGACAGCATCCACTGGGTTCTGGCTAAGTTTATGGCATGTGTGGGGCCATCTAAGGGACATTTTACATCGGGATTCAGAGTCACGGGAGGAACCCAAGGTGTGAGGGAGGCTGATCAGAAGGGAGCTGAAGGCAGAGCTGTGTGACAATGTCTCAGGGTATAGCTCACTTACAGAAGATACTTAAAAGACGCATGGACTTCACACGGTCTCCTATTCCTGCCCTGTGTCCTCCACCTCCTCATCCTACCTGCCACTAAAGTTCCCTCTCCAAGACCGTTCTACTTCTTCCTTCGGGCTTTATGCTCCTGTTTCACACCATCTCTTTCCTTCCCTCTAGGTAATTTCAGCTAAATGTTTTTGAAAAGAAAATTTAAATAATCCCCAAAAAGCTACAAACGGCAGTTAGCATGGAAACGGCATCCTCCCAGACCCTTAAACCAAAGGAGACGGTCTACCAATATCTGTCCACAAGAAAGCTAGTGGTGTTCTGGGTGGGATAATTCCATCTTGAGGTATGTCTCATGGAACATCTTGGTCTCCTCTCCACAAGATGCCAGAAGTACCCCCATACGCTGATGAGTGCCAAGTACCTTCTCTCCAAACACACCAATTTCACTGTGTCATGAGAACCTCCATGCATGGCTTCAAAGTGCTGAAAATGACATCCAGGCTTTCTTTCTTGGAACTCACCACAGTCAACAGTACTACCAATCAATCCCAGATTTTCTGCTCCCTTCATTGGCTCTGTCCAAGCAATACTATCAATCGATTCCAGATCTTATGCTCCTTTCATTGGCCCTGTCCAGCCAGATTTTCCAACATTCTCCAGTCCATCCTTTTCTTCTCCATGGCATCTATCCAGGCTGAGCTCCCAGCATCTCCCTCCTGATCAACTGTTTTCTCCTTTAAAAGCACAACTTGTCCTCCATCCTGCAATGGACATAGTCTTTAAAACAAATTAGACCTTTCTCAACAGTCTTTAATGTCACCCATTACACTTATGATTACACCCAGATGACTCCTAGACAGCCCCCCACCCCATGCTGGTCCCCTGACAACAGCAGACACATCCCTTAGCTCTCTCCTTTTAAGCTGCGTTTGTTCCTCTAGCTGCTTTCTTTTAGAAATACATCATCATCTTTCTACCTCAGGGTCTCTCCACACACTATTACTTTGCTTCTTCTCCTTTAGTCCACTGTGGACTGACTTGTTTGAGTATTTCAGATTTTAAGTTAACTCTTTACTGACACAAGAGCTTGTTTCTCCTCGTTCCCCCACTAGCCCCTGCCCACCCTTCTGTTGTCACTCTGAATCATAGCATTCCACTCATTTCCTTCGGGACACCTATAATTGTTTCTTAAGTTGTACTTATTGTCTGTCTATCTCCCAGCAGACGCTGCGCTCTGACACAGTTTTGTCTTATTCTACAGTTTGAAAGCAGCCTCCACCTCAGCATCCAGCTCGTAGTAACTTGTCGATAAGTGTTTATTGAATGAATAAATAAACACATGGATCAATGTTTGGATACTTTCAATCAATATCTCATCAGGCAACTAAGGAACATTGCTAAGTAGGCTTAATCATTACAGAGTTCTTCAACCGAGCCAAGATTTGTCTCTTGGAAACAGTGGGTCTTGGTTCTACATTGGGGAACGATAGTAAGTTACTATTCCCCACAATCTTGTACCAGGTATCTCACCCTTCTCTAAGCCTCATATCCACAGCTTATCAATAACTCATAAGAGGTACATCATTCTGATCCACAGATAATCTACAACTGAGTGTACCACTATTTAAAATGTGTCTCTAAATCTGGTTATGGACATGCACACCTATATTCCCAGTATCCAAGAGGCTAAGGCAGAAAGATCATGGATTTGAGGCAAGCCTGGGCTACATTTCAAGTTTTAAGCTTAGCCTAGGCTGGACAGAGACACATGGCCTCATAATAACAACATATAAGCAGCAACTGTAACAAAAGTAAATAATGTGGCACCAAGAACAGAACAAAGTATTTGACACACGCTCTGAACAAAATATAGAATCAGACTGTCCCTTCCCATAATTAGAATAACTTAATTCAGGGCTATGGAGATGGCTCAGTGGGTCAAAGCACTTGCTGATAGGCTTGAGGACCTGAGTTCAATCCCCAGGACCCACACATGGAAGAAGAGAAGTGATTTCTAAAGGTTATCCTCTGACTCCCACATGTGCACCACACAATGCTCATGTATACACACAACAGTCTCTGACTCCCACGTGTGCACCACGCAATACTCATGTATACACACAACAGTCTCTGACTCCCACGTGTGCACCACGCAATACTCATGTATACACACGACAGTCTCTGACTCCCACGTGTGCACCACGCAATACTCATGTATACACACGACAGTCTCTGACTCCCACGTGTGCACCACGCAACGCTCATGTATACACACGACGGTCTCTGACTCCCACGTGTGCACCATGCAACACTCATGTATACACACAACAAATAAATAAAATGGGATATAAAAATAAAGACTCGAGTATTAGAAAGAATGCAAGGGGCAGTTTATAAATTTGTGAGTGTTGCTAACATTATTGCAACTCTGAAAGTTACTGGTGAAGCTCGGAGGAGCGGAAAGAATAAGAGATTGCAAATCTGAGGTTATAACAAGGGATTGAACCACCAGGTTCACATTCAAGCTCTGTTTCTTATGAGTTGTGAGAATTTAGACAGTCATTTCTCCTCTCCGAATTTTCTTCATCCATCCTTCTACACCACCTATGCAATCATTCACCTACCTGCCCATCTTCTCCCGTATCTATCCATGCAGCCAACCATTCATTCACCTACCTTCCCACCCAATCATCCATTCACCCAACCATCCATATACCCATCCACCTACCCACCCATCCATTCACTCACCCAACCATCTGTTCACCCCACCTAAACAAACAAACATTCATCCACCCACCCAATCAACCATTTATCCAACCCACCCATCTATCCACCCATCTAACCACTTAACCATTCTTCCTTCCTTCCTTCCTTCCTTCCTTCCTTTCTTCCTTCTCTCCTTCCTTCCTTCCTCCCTTCCTTCCTTCCTCCCTTCCTTCCTTCTTTCCTTCCTCCCTTCCATTCATCCATTCACTTGATGTTGGTTAAATGTCTGCTCTACAAAATACATATAGGAGTAAGCTCATAGGCAAGTAAACCAAGTGAGCTTTGAAACAGAACGAGGCGCTTTACTTTTTACCGCATAGTCTCTCAGATACAAGTGAATGGTTCGGAGCGGAAGTTTCACTCATATCCTGAGTTCAGGCACAGGCTTCAAGGAATCCATGAAGCAGGAGAGGAGGCAGGCACACCTTTACTTTAGCAAGCTCTAACTGAAACAGCATTTCCTCTAATTTTGGATTCAGTCCACAGCAGTATTAAATGAAGCCATGCCTTTGTCACCAAAAGAAATCAGATACTTCCCTATCATTGCATAGTCGCCGCAGATATCTCACAGGATCATTTAAGCTCATCTCTACTTTGAGATGATGGTAGTTGCCGCTGCTAGACCTAGCTGTTGAACGTGTTATGATACATTACTACACAATAATATCTTTGTATAGCGATATAATTGGTTTATTTGGCAGCCCAAATTATTTGAGGTGTTAAAAATAGGCTTGGGAGCTATGGGTTTTGTCAGAGGCCCACAGCACAAGACTCCCAGAGGGTTAAGAAAAGAAATATTGCAGCGTATGGGAGCCTGACACAAGATGACACCCGTGGTTACCAGCTGCCTCGGGCTTCCCCCATCCTGTTGCCTCAGAGAAGCACGGGTCAGTACTTGGAATCCAATTCTTAAAAGGGGTCACAGTGGAAGAGAGGAGCCTTCAGGGGAGGCCACTGAGTAATGATGGCAAACAGCTGGTGTGTTAGATAACATGCTTCTTCAGCCAGGTTGGGGGTAGGGAGGCCCTGACAAGAAATTCTGCCTTACTGAGCAGGAAGTCCCCAGAAACACCCTTCCTTTTAGACTGCCTGGCTTTTATTATTCCTATAAACACAGTTCCATCTTGGAATCCTTTATCTCAGTCCCCTCTTATCACTGTCTTTCCCACTAGATGAGGAGAGCCTTCTGTGCAGTTTGTATAATCATGTACTAACGGTTCACTCACCATGTATCAGATGGCATCATGGGAAATAATGAGGTGAACTAGCCAGGCCACTCCCCTTGCTGTAGTTTGACTGTGTCCTCCGAAAGTCCATGAGTCAGTAGCAGAACCCCAATATCCACATATGGTTCATATTTGAAGGTGGAGATCCTTTGGAGATCATTAAGATTAGATGGCATTGGGGCTGGAGAGATGGCTCTTGCAGAAGCAGTAGGTTCAATTACTAGCACCCACATGGTGGCTCATGACAATCTGTAACTCCAGTTCTAGACAGAGGATCTGATGCCCTCTCCAGGCCTCCACAGACACCATACACACAGACACAGACGCGGGCAAAGGACCAATACTCATAAATGAAAATAAATCTTTTCTACAAAAGAAAAGATTAGTGACTTTCTACAAAGAAGTAGGTATCTGAGCTGTACCCGATTTTCTTGCTGTGTCATGCCTGTCCAAAGATATGGCAAGAAGGCCCTCGCTGAATGCCAGGACCATGACAACAGTCTTCCCATCCTCCAGTATCCTGAGCCAAATAAACTTCCATTCTTTATTGCTTGATCTAGGTATTTTGTTATAGTAAAGGAAAGTAGATTATAATCCCACTCAGGGCACACATAGTCCAATGAGGGCTGTATGGGCCTAACAGAGCCTAACACATTCCGACTTTTGAGAAACAGGATCCACTTCCTAAAATTTGTTACAATGCCTCCTTCGTTGTTGTCTCTGGATATCCCAATGGTACCCAAAACCCAACAGCAATTAAAGTCATCCTCTAACAGGCTGTCAACACTTTTCAATACCATTCCTTAATGAGCTATCTCATTCCCTCCTTCCTTCTTGGACTCATGGCCAGAATGCAGTTCAGGTCCTCATTATCCATCAGCTTATGACAACAACTAAGAGTCCATCTGCATCCTCCCTTCTCACTCTTGACTAGAAGCAACGTCATTTCCATCCCCACAATACTGTAAGAGCCTCCTGCATGTTTTCCTTCTTCCACAGGGCCAGCCATTCCCCACAGGCCAGCCATTACTTAGAAATTCAAATCCAATCATCCTGCTTGCCTTCAAAAGCTCTCCCAGGCTTTGAGACTAAAATCTAATCGCTTCCCACAGCCCAGGGCTGCGACTTCCTTCTATAGACCACTGACACTCTCCTCCTCGCTTCCTCGCACCCTCACACTGACCAAGTCGTCCTCCCATGAGCACTTGCACTGGCTCTCAGGTTTCTTAGCCCAGTACACACCCAGCTATGGCGGCAGAGGAGGACGGGACTCTCAAGAAGTCTTGTTTGTCTTCGGGAGAACTTTCCCTAACACCGCCCCCCATAACTGTTTAACTCTCTGCTTAACAATGTATCACTTTTCTTTCCTCTGTGAATTGGGAATGACAATATGCCTTATTTCCTCAAGTTATGGTAAGGTTTGAGGGATCCAGAGCCATAAGGCATCTGCCAAAGTTTTAGTTATCGTTTTAATGTATCGTTTTATATTTGCTACATGTTTATTGTCTTCCCTACTTACTGCTGGCAGCAGTACTGTCACACACGACTGGCCCCTGGATATAAATAAATACAAGAAATAGCCAATGTGAACCAATGGCTGTCCTTGTAATCAGTTGCTTTCCCCACTCTATCTTGAGTGATCTTTCTAGAACACATTGGGATTGGGTATGCTTCTAAACCTCTTGCTGCTCCCTAAATCCTCAGTTTTGGTTTTCCCAGCAAGCTCACCCAGCAGAAATCCCTAAGATGACGCATGGATGCAGGTGGGGGGCGGGGGATAGGGGTGGGACAAGCTGTGGGATCTGGGGACTTTGCAACCTGCCTCACCTAGCACCCCTGAACTTGGCAAGGCTCTCTCTCGGAACAGCAGGTCAAAGAGGACCCGCTGTTCTTTCGGAACATATGGAGCTTCTGGGCAAGTGTGTATTTTAAAAAGCAAGGTTTGGAAAGTCTGAAAGTGACCATCAGGGTAAACCTACCCACCTTTGCCTGTCTCATTAAGCCCTTCGCCATCTGGTCCTGCACACTCATTTCTGGACACTCCCCAGCCAGGGTAAGTGGCTTGTGGCTCAGAGACTCGTTCAACATCCCACTTGCGAGCAAGCTGGATGCTCTCCAGGACTCCCTTGTCTGCCGTCTTCACTAAGCTTCAAGACGCCGCTCAAGCGTCACGTCCCTGCTCTGGAGCCTTCTGGGTCCCCCTGTGCTGATGACGCCGCCCTTCCTTAGGGCTTCCAAGCCATTCTGTCATGGCCCTTCTAGATGGAACAGCAGGCTGCTTGGAGAAGGCTTGCTTTCTTCCCCAACTTTCCAGCAGAGCGGCAATTGGCAAACCACTACCAGTGGGCCACATCTGGCTTGTTTTTGAATAGCCCATGAGCCAAGAATAGTTCTTATGTTTTTAAATGATTTGAAATTTTGAGGGGGAGGGGTATGATTATAATCCATGGCAAATAAAAATGAGAAGGGATTCAGGTTTCCATGTCCATAATATTTCATAGGGTCCTAGCTCTGTGGGTTTATTTATGTACCAGTCCTTAGCTTCATTCAGAGAACAACATGAGGTTGGTAGCTATGATTAAGAGATTAACCATAATTAAGAGATTAAGAGTAGTTTGCAAAGAGTAAAATATTAACAATCTGGCTCTTTACAGAAAAGTTTGAAGTCTGTGTAACAGCATGGCTGTTGGGCTAAAAATAGTGCCAAGTTCCCCAACCACTAACTTCTCTGAAGAAAGTACTACAAGCAACACTTGAGCAGAGGAACTAATACATTAAACCAGCTACTGTTGAAACTCTAAGCCTTTAGCAGGAGCCTCCATTAAACCCCTCCCATCAGGGCTCGGACCCTGCAGAAGAGAAGGCAGAGAGGGCATAAGGACTAGAGGGGATGGAGGGTATCCGGGGAACACCAACAAAACTGATGCACACACAGACTCACAGAGATGGAGGCACACATAGGACCTGCACTGGCCTGTACCACATGGGGTCCTAGGGTTGAAAGGAGAAGTGCACACATGTCCCATCTCTAACCCAGAAGCTATCTTCAACTGTTAACCACTTGAAAATGAACATTTAGTTTCCTCCAAGGGAGTCTCACTGGAGAAACAAAGGATAAGCTACATGCCAACAGAAAATGGGCTCAATGGTATCTTTGGAAGTTCCTTATAGTGTGTGTGTGTGTGTGTGTGTGTGTGTGTGTGTGTGTGTGTTTATATACAAATGTTTACCTTGTAGGTCCTCTGCTTATACATTATGGCTTCCCGGTTAGTGTTTTTATGGGATTCCTGCGAACGAGGGAGGGGTGTGTGTGTCTCTGCATCTGTATCTGTTTCTTGTGCCTTTTTAGGACACTCTTTTTCTTCTGTTTGTTTAGTGCTGTTCCCATGTATTATCTCTTGTTTTATCTTATAATACTCTGTTTTATTATTATCTCTTAGGAGTCTGTTTTCAAATGATGTTTTCGAATGAGAGACAGACAGAAAAGATGGTGGACCTGGGTGGGCGGGGAGGTGGGGAAAAACTGGGAGGAGCATAGGGACAGAGAGGCAACTGTAATCCTGATATATTATGCAAGGGTCAGGGGAAAGCTAATTTCAGTAACAGGGGCGGGTGGTAGGGAATCAGTTATGGTAATACGAATATCTCCTGTGATGATTTGTATAAGCTTGGCCCAGGGAGTGGCACTATTAGGAGGTGTGACCTTGTTGGAGTAGGTGTGTCACTGTGGGTGTGGGCTTTAAGACCCTGACCCTAGCTACCTGGAAGCCAGTATTCTGCTAGCAGCCTTCAGATAAAGATGTAGAACTCTCAGCTCTGCCTGTATCGTGCCTGCCTGGATGCTGTCATGTTTCTGCCTTGATGATACCAGACTGAACATCTAAACCTGTAAGCCAGCCCCAATTAAATGTTGTCCTTATAAGAGTTGCCTTAGTCATGGTGTCTGCTCACAGAATAAGACCCTAACTAAGACATTGGCAAATTAGTATTTCATAGAGGTAATATTATAAGAGAATTTGTGAGTCTATCAGATCAAGCAACTACTCCTCCATGTTTGTTGTTCCCCTGGCTCTGGTAAATAAACTAGACCTATGATCCCAACCAATTGTCCCCATGGTGGCTTTGAGGCTTCTCAATTTTCATGTGCCTACACATGTTCAAGGAAGTCACTGGGAAGACCTTGAGGGAAGTGAGGTGACGTCATGCTATTATAGATGACATCATGCTATTATAGATGACCTCATGCTATTATAGATGACATCACACTATTACAGATGACATCATGCTATTCTAGTCAAGGATTGGTCAGTTTGGCTCCTCCATCATTCTCCTCTTAGGGAATCCAGCCACGGGACCTGCTGGGGGCAATCAAGTGTTTGGGTTCCTTCTGATTGGATCAAACGTTAACACCTGTTATGAGAGCAGCAGATGCTACATTAAACAAGTGCTCAGGATCTGGTGTGAAAAGGTGAGTTGGACCCAATCCCATCTTTTTCCTGGTGATCTAAATGAAATGCTCTAGAGACTCACTGGCTTTAAGTGTAGTCTAGGTCAGGCCAAGGCATATGCAGGTAGAGGCAGAGAAGGGCACACATTTGAGGGAGCAAGCAAAGCTCCTTGGGAACAGACTCTAGTTATGTAGTCAAGCTACCACATTAACTAAGGAACCTTAGAATGAGCATCTGTCATTTCCTGACGTAGAGACAGCTCCTTCAGGTCGCCTCCAGTGCATGACCACTTGCCAACACAACATACCAGGGAACTGTTGTGTCTTTATTACAGATCACAATGGTGGTGCCAGCCAACATGTACACAGTGTTACCTACACTCCATATTATCCCCTGAATTCAGACAAGAACACTGTGATATAAGCAAGCTCCCTACGAATGAATGAAAAGACAAGGCACAGAAAGACTAAACCACTTGCCCAAGCAGCTTTCATCCGTTGACCTGCCTCTAAGTTACTGTGCATGTAACCCTTCTAGAACACTCTCTGCTGCTTTAATTCCAGGATTATCACATAACTCCCAATATCCCTGTCCACAAAATCCCTGGTTCCCTTACTTGAGCGTATGCATGTACAGCTTTGCAACCAACTGTACCTAACTAGGATAAATACTGGGATCAATGATGCACAGAAGAAAACCCTGAGAGAGCATATCTGATGTGTGGAATTGGCTCTAGAATAGAAGGTTCTAGAAATGCTCCTATATCCTATGATAAAATGCAAATAATCTGTTGTCACACAACCTGAAATTAAGTTATGAGGTACTGGCTCTTGAGATTCTGCTTCAGCCCTAAGAACGGTGAGGCTTTAAAAACAAACATATGTCTAGGTAATAATGCCTTTGAGCAAACAGGAGAGAATAGGAGTAACAGGATTGGGTGAGCGCTTAGTAGTAATTTTATGATAAAATGCAAGGGAGGAAAACAAGACAACCCCCTGTGCCAAGCACCACAGCTGGAGCATGATGGAATTCACTTTATTTTTATTGAAGCATGAATTCAAATCACTTTGAAGCCTGCTAAAAAACACAGGCTGAAGGCTGGAGAGATGGCTTAGTGGTTAAGGCACTGTCTGTTCTTCTAAAGAACCTAGGTTAGATGCCAGCACACACATGGTAAATACACTAAAATATTTTAATACAATAAAATACCGAAAAAATTGCCTGCTGTTTTGTGTGACAAGATTTTCCTGGAGAAATGTTACACACCTGTCTACTCACCCCCAGGGAGGCAGCCCATGACAGACCAAAGTATAGATAGCACCAAACTCCAACTTGCTGAACCATGAGCTTTTTTGGGGTCACTGACAGGAGCAGAAATGACTCAAAGACAGCTGTAACACCAAAGCTCACCCCAGCATGAGTGACAGCTCACAAAGCTGGGAACCTGAAGCATACTGCATAGCCTGCAGGCAGCTCAACAGGTTGGAGAAATCCCTTTCTAGGTCCCTCAGGTAATCTAAACCTCTTCCAAACAGCTTGGCTGGTCTCTGCCTCTTTCAGGCAGCTGGTCTGGTCTCAGAGTCTTCTTTGCAGCTTGCTTTGTCTGAAAGTCTTATAGCTCAGCTTCTAGTCTGGTAGGGAGGGACCTAGTAAATCTGGTCAGTTTCAGGAACTTCCTAACACCATTTCAATTTGTTTACCTTCCTGATTAAAGAGCTTCTCAGCAGGATGGAACGTTTTCAATCTTGTAGGAAACTTATACAAATCCAGCCTTACTTCCTTCTCACCTCCAGAGTCTCTGATTTAGTAATTCTATGTTGAGTCCAAGAATTTATATTTCTAGTAAATTCCAGGGTGATGTTGGCACTGGTGGTGGTCCACACACCACACTTAAAGAAACACCGACCTACTACAAAAAGCTCTTCCCTCTAGAATTGGAACGCTGTTAGATCAACCACAGAAATACCAATCACATGGGTTTCTATGGCCAAAGATGCCTCCCATAGTGGCAACACAAGCAGTCTGGCTATTGCTGTGAAGAGCCAGAAGAGCAGAAACAAAACCATCTAACCTAGAAGCTGAAGGGAAGGAATCCTTGACACATCAGTTGTTAAGAAAAGGAAAATGGTTAAGGGAATGTATGGTGACCATAACCAGAAAAATATTGCTGTTAAGTACAGAATCCATTTATTTCCAATGTGATCCTCCAAGATCCTTCACTTGTCTATTCAATAGACACTTCTAATCTCTAACTGCACAGCAGATACTGCACTGGGTATTGCAGCTTGAGGAGAGAACACTCCTGAAGGTTATTTACAGGCCCAAATACCAAGAACAATATTAGCAAGAAATGAATGGCTGAGAAGCCACATCAGTGATTCAGATGGTGACAGGTGTAAACTCAGAAACTCTGTTCACAACCAAGGATTCTCTGCTCCATCACATACAAACAGCTAGTCTTATCAACTGGAGCCTTGCCTGCCCCACACAGGATAGGATGAACACTAAAACCTAGTGTCTGTGGGGACTGAGTGTCCACAGCAGTGGTTAAAAACCCAGATCCTAGACCCCGATCACATAAGTTCTAAATCCTTCGCTATTTGCAAGCTAGGAACCTAACCAAAGCACTCCCAGCTTCAATTTTCTCGTCTATAATCACCATAATAACTGAAGTCCTTGCCTCATATGGTGACTGAGAATCAACAGAAAATAAGGCATGTAAATTGCTTTGCACAAACCCTGCCATGATAACTACTCAGAAGATAGCAGCTATGATTGCTTTTCTCCGCTTTCTAAGTGGGCTCTGTCATCACGCTTGTCCTGTGTTAATCCACCCCTTGCATGTCAGATGTGTGTAAAGGTAGAATTGCTCATCTAGTCTACAGATGAGAGAAAGAAAAAAAAAAAAAAAAGGCTAGACAGAATCATAACAGAAACGGGAAGGACAATAAACATCCCAGGAAGACTGTATTTTGAGGTCAGCAGGTCATACTGCCAAGTAGAACTGGGTTATCATCTCTCAGTAGCGACATGTGTCTTGGTTGTGGCTGGTGGAGACTACGCAATCATTTTGTGGTTGTGTATCTGCACGGCAACTGAATTACACCAGAGCTGTGTGAGTGTGAAGAAGGTAGGGGGAGGCATATCTACCTTCAACAGATAGAAAGAACTAAAGAATCAATCCTATGAGGCAAACTATGAGAAAATACAGTATCCCCTACAGAGAGGCTAACAGTTGTATTTAATCCACAGGCAACCCCAGGACCCATCAACAGGAGCCAAACAAATCTAGAATACTCAGTCTTCACAGACCCAAACACAAACACCTTTCACGCATTTGTGAGCCAGAAGTAGTGGGGGTTCAGATGGGGGGGGAGGGGAAGAGTTAAATTAACTTCATAAACTAACGCACATAATTAAAAACATTCGCTGCTATATTAATCTAAACCCAGGTACATTGTGGAGCATGACGAAGAAAATAAGCCATGTAATGTTTGAAAGCTCAACATATAATTGGAGGCAAATACTGTCTTCAGAAGTTACTCTCTGTTCTCAAAGCCACAGTGTAGACCAGTGGTTCTCAACGCTCCTAATGCTGTGACTTTAATTCAGTTCCTCATGTTGTGGTGATCACACCCCCCCCATAAAATTATTTTCGTTGCTACTTCATCACTGTAATTTTGCTACTGTTATGAACTGCAAGTATAAATACGGGATATCTGACACACGAACCCTGCAAAACGATCATTCAACCTCTTTGCCAGAGGATCACAGCTCACAGGTTGAGAACCACCATCCCAAGGGAAATTATTTGCTGCCTTTTTAATTAGGGAACTTTCAGGGGGCATTTCCAGAAGTACCAGGATGTCAAAAGGAATACAGAAATAGACACTGAGAGGACTAGACTTAAGCGTTGAGGCTTTGGCATTCATTTTGTTATTGATCTTAGTTTCTTCATCCGGAAAATGGGATGCTTTTCACAGAACCAACCTACCAGGCCTGCTGAAGGTCTCACAGGAGCATCATTTGGGGAGAGATCTCAGTCAGAGTTTTGATTGCTAGGATCAAACAGTATGACCAAAAGCAAGCAGCTGAGGAAAGGGTTTGTTTTAAGTACACTTTCGCCTCATTGTTTGCCATTGAAGAAAGTCCGGGCAGGAACCTGGTTGCAGGAGCTGATGCAGAGCCCATAGCACCATAGCAGAATGTTGCTTACTGGATTCCTCAGCCTGCTTTCTTATAGAACCCAGTACTATCACCCAGGGGTGTCCCTATCCACAATGGGCTGGGTCTTCACCCTTCAAGCATTAATTAAGAAAATGCCCTACAGGCTTGGAGGCCTACAGATCAATCCCATGGAGATCTTTTTTTTTCAATTAAGGTTCTTTCCTCTCAAATGACTAACTCGTGTCAAGTTGTCATAAAACTATCTAGGAGAAGGCATGTTACCCTGGTGCACATCAGAGGCCTCATAGAGTTGCCCTGTAGAGATTAACCATTATGGTGTGCTTGGGGCCTGCAGTGAAAGCACACTGAAATTTGATGGCAAGGCAAGAAAGAGGAGGAGGAGGAGGAGGAAGAGGAGGAGGAAGAAGAGGAGGAGAATGCCTTGTGTGTACAACATTGAGTACACACTCATTGCATCTCAGAAATTAATTCTCAGCAGGGAAGAGAGTGAGCAGTTGGGAGATAAGAGACCCAAGAGATGGCAAACTCTGCCTGGCCAGTTCCGTCGTTACCATGGGTTGATGGAAGACAGGCAGCATAGGTATCAGCTGGCAAGAGAGGGGAAAGGAGAAGGCAAGCAAATCTAGACACTTGAGCGCCTTGGCAGCCTGTGAATTGCTGATGAAAAGAAGAAAGGAAAGAAAATTGGGGTGGGAGAGCTTGTGTCTGCTAGGAAGGAATAGCTGTTGCAATCTGCTGGGGCTCCCTCTATGGAGTGCTTCAGGTCCAACTCCTGTTTCAGGCACCTACAATTCAGCACATCTCTCAAAAACAGATTCAAGACGCGAAAATGAAACGCAGTCGAATGACAACATTCTCGTGAGTGACAGCCGAGGCCACACTGATCCCATGACCCCATTAAATGGGGTTGCAACCTGCTATTGTCTCTTCCTCAGGCACAATCGGTGGCACCCAGCATAGCTCACGGCTCACACAAGCAGGCCATCAAACAAGTATTTGTTAAGTATCTTATCTGCCTACTTAATTGGTTAGAAAATTGTGGCTTTTTCCTCAAAACTACCACCTATTTTTTTTTTTCCATACAAACGTTCTTAAAATGCAACCCCATTAAGGCTTTTTAATGCCTTCCAGGAGCAGAGACTTTACTTATATGAAAAAAAAAATTGAAAAGAAAAGAAAAAGCAAACTCCCAGCTCCCACCTGTGCAGCCATGGCAAGCTATTGTTTGAACTGAGTATATCATTTAACTTGGATGACAAGCTCAGAGGGCAGAGACCCCATCTTTCAGAACACACAGCTCAGAGCGCCCTGGGAGTTCTCAATAAATAACAGCAGCAAGAAACACTAGATGGGGACCCGTTTTAATTATTTATTTTTCCCCATTCCAGATTTTTGGCAGCATGTGTTTATCCCTTGCTTGATTTCCAAGGGGTAGCTCTCTCCCTGGAGCGAGCCCATGAAGGATAAACAGCTCTAGTCTAATCCTGCCCCTCCCCATCCCGGTGCAAGTAGGAACACCTGATTGAGCCAAAACTGGATTTGAGTGCATTCAGGATGCATGCTGGGTTTGGAAGGAAACCGAGTCCTCCAGTACTCAATAGGTAGATGCAGTCAAGAGAAATGTTTTGGCTCTGCACAGCAACACAGCTGTCAGATGGCAAAGCTTGGACTTCCGTGGTAGTTACCTGCTGTGGGCCTCGGAGCTGATGCCTTTAACCCCAGACAAAATGCCTAACACTTAAGGATGCAAAGTAAAATGGGGGGGGGGGGGGGGGGCGGGGAGTGTTTCAAGTCTTTCGACGGAGAAGTAAAAAGACAGTGATTTACCAAACTTTAGCCATTAGGTTATGAAGATATATAAAGGAAGACATTAAATATTAAGTTTTATGCTTACAGCAAGGCTAAGCCATTGGGGGGGGGGGCAATGTGCTCTTTGTGTATTTGTTAATTTTTTCTAGTAGTGAAATAAAATGGCTATATGCTTGCCCTAGCAGAGAAGAGGCGAGTGACCAGAAGCCTTTTTCTCCATGAATAATAAGACTAATATTTGGTAAGGTGTGCTTTGCAGAGAAAGGGCTGGAGGGGAGTGTCTTCCTACCAGCACACCAATATACCTTAGAGCAAATGTTTCAGGCACCCTGGTACACAATGAATATACATGCAACAGTTCTCCACTCTTAAGACTTTCCCCCTTCCTCCTCCGAGTCCTTTCACAGCAAAACAATAGCAACTCCTGTAGCCCTATGTTTCTGCTCTTTGAATTCTGTCCAGTGATTAAGGAGGCTCTCGGCAGGCTTCCCTCTCAGGAGCCATATGCAGAGTTACTTGCCAGCAGCCTTGGGAGGGCAAAGACCTCTGCAGAAGTACACAAAGCCTCCATAATCCCCATCAGCTAGACCCTCTTGAACTGTCGCTTTATTTTCCGGTCAAAGAACTGTCAATCTCGAGATTTCAAGCTGTGGCTGCCCTGTGAGTCCTGAGGGGAAAACCTGTGTCTTTTGCCTGATTTAGGCACAGCTCAAGGGTGGTGCCAGAGAGCCCAGCAATCTTGTCTGGAAATCTGCAGCCCAGAGAAACTGCCTGGAGCACCCCAATACTTTGCACCTCCCCCTCCCCCCCCACCCGCGGCTCCTCTTTTCAGGGCGAGGCTTCCTACACCATAAGCTGCCTCCCTCCGGCCTCCTGGCCTCCTCGGGTTCTCTCTGCCAGGTTGAGACCACAGCCACCCTCGGCCAGCCACAGCCCCGCCCCCTCGCACTGGTTCAGGCTGGGCGGTCTGAGAGCGGCTTTTGCACGGTAGCATTTATCAACCAGTGCGGAGCAGGCCACAACTCTACAGACCACAACACAGAGGTAGCAGCCAGAGATTGGGGACGGGGGGGGGGGGCACAAAGGCCGGGGTGTGGCGGCAAGTCCTTTAGGCTCATTAGCTTTTCTGTGAGAGCATCAGTAACGGTTAGCCCAAAGGGTCAAGCCCACATGCCCACTGAGACTCTGGTCTGGAGAAGCGGTTAGGAACAAGAGGGGTGGTGTGAGGGAAGATAAGTCCCAAACAAGCGCCCTCGTTTGTACTAAAAGGAATGAGAGGCAGCCACTAGAGTTTTGAACCTCCCTCCAATCCACCCCGCTACCCCTTCACCCCTTTCTACACGCTCCCTTTGCACCCACCCCCCGACTGTGTTTTAGAGTAGCCTGCAATCTCGGCCAGTCGATGGTGTTGTGAATCTGAGACTTGGTAAATGTCACCCAAGTCTCCATCTGAGCCCCGGGGTCAGGACTTACGCAGTTGTGCTCAGTCGCCTGAAAGTCCCAGCTGCAGCTCCTGGCGCGCGCCTGGATCTCACTCATCCTGAAGAGGCAAAGAGCCGTGGTGGCGGGGGAGCGCCTCTCCTGGCCCTCTCCAGTGGCCGCGCTGAACACGCCGGCCCAGATGTCCACGGCCTCCACCAGGCTGGAGGAAAGCAGCAGGCGGCGGCCGTCGGGGTGGCCGTGGTCGCAATCGAGGGCCACTTGGCCCTGGAATAGCACCTCCGTGCTCTGCGCGATGCGCGCCATGCTGGGGCAGCCGGTGGCAGCGCCACTCGTATAGTTGTAGGGATAGTAGGGGAAGTAGACACTGCCATTCCAGAGAAAGGCGTCCACGAAGTGCAGGCTGCCCGCACTACCGCGCAGTTTCAGGCGGCCCAGCTCCAGTGTGGCCAGACTGCGCCCCTCCGTGTTCTTGAGCGCGATGGCCGTGTCGCGATCGGATGCCGCGGGGTTGCAGCGGTTCGCGGTCTCCGGCTCCGGCAGCACATAGGTGGCGGCTACCGCCAGGTACCAGAGATCGGTGCCGCTCGCGCGGTACACCACACCGGCCGTCGAGCCCTGCGGGTGACACGACACCACCTCGGTGCCGTTGCGCAGGGAGCTGCGGTTCAGGTTGCCCAGGGGCCGCACCTCGCAGGCGCCCCGGTCGAAGGTCCAGCCGGTGAGCAGCAGCCCCTCGAGACCGGTCGCCCCCTCGCGGTAGGGCAGCAGCAGCTTGCTGAAGCTGCTCCCGGGCCGGGGCCGCGCGGGGGGCGCCAACGAGACGGGCTCCGTGCAGTTGCCCGCTTGGTCCCGGTACAGGCGCGAGAGCCTGTTCTTCAGGCTGTAGTCCAGCTGGTCCAGGCAGCTGCCGCTCGCCACGAACACGCCGTCCGCCCGGCTCGCCGCGATGGCTCCGATGGCTTGCTCGGATCGCCACACCGGCTCGTCCGCGCCCCGGGCGGGCGCCGCCAGCGCCAGCAGATAGGCGATCAGGGGCAGCGGTGCGGCGGGGTACGGGGGGCGCGGCGGCGCCTTTCTCCGGGAGACCTCCATGGGGCTAGGGGGGCCGCCCCCGGGCAGGGCGCGCGGCAGCTCGGGCGGCTCAGGCGCGCGGCGACGGAGACGCGGGCGGCGGTGGCGGCGGCGGCGGCTCCTGCGCGCGCTCGGGCTCCCGCGGCCGCCCCATCCCCGCGGCTCGGCCGGGAAGGAGTGCAGGGAGGACGGCGCGCGGCGGGCTCGCTCCGGCAGCCTGTGCGGCGGCGGCGGCAAGCCCTGCGCGCTCCGGAGACGCTTCCTCCTCGTCCGCCTTCGCCGGAGAGTTCCTCTGTGCGGCGCGGGCGCTCGCGGGGAGGCGCGGAGGGGAAGGGAGGGGACGGGCGGAGGGGAGCGAGGCGGGCGGGGAGGGCTGGAGAGGTTGGGTGCGCTTGTGCGTTTCACTTTCCCATTGTGAAAGTGGGATGCAACTGGCCCCTTCCTCATCCTCTTCCTCCTCCGCCCTCCGCCTCTCGCCCGCCCTCCCTCCACGCCCATCTCCCCTCCCTTCTTGATTCGGTGAGATCGGGAGGAGGGAGGTCTCGTAATTTGGGTTACTGTGTAGGTGGCCTCTTTCATCTATTCATAACAAAGCTGAGCCGACTGCCGCGGCCGCCGAGGCTGCCACCATCGCCCCTTGCTCGTCCCGGGTTCCCTCCGACACCGGAACCGCGCACCCAGCTGGCTCCCGCGCTCTCCAGCCCGCAGGGCTGCTCCAACGCCCGGGTTTTGTTTACGAGAGCAGCTCCGGGCAAACCCGAGGCTCGCGGAGCCAGGACTCAGGGTCGAACGGGTTGCAGCGGAGGCCCAGGGCTCGAGCCCCTGGGAGGCTGCCAGGGCGGCTGACAGGTGTGGAGCGGCGGGAGGGAGGCCTCAGAGATGCGCCCAGAAGCTGGGGCCAAGCGGGAGGCGGCTGAGGGGGACCAAGGCGCCCCTGTGACAGGGGGTGGGTTTCCCTGGGTCAGAGTGAGGTGGGAGAAAGGCGCCACACTCTCGTTGTGGACAATCCCTCGGGCCAGAGCTCTCATATTTGAAAAGGCTCCCTAGTCTCCCTTGGCAACGGAGTCCCAGGCTCTCAGATCTAGCACTTAGAAAGTTCTGCTCACTGTCTAACCCTAATGACAAAAGCTAACGTTTATTGAGAACTTGCTGCGTTCTGGGCGTAGTTCTAAAGGCACCATGTCGATTTTGATTCACTTAAAGCTCAGGCAACGGTATTAATTAGTGACTGTTACCATCCCTACTCAGCTTTTGAGAAAGGAATTGGAGAAGCTGTGGAACCCGCCAGGGTACAAATGTTAGCAAATAGCACTGCAGAGATTCGAACCCACACCTCACACCAGAGCCTCTTACAGGCTTCTTGCTAGTCCAGTGCCACCTGTGGCCACTAAAACACTCCCCAGAAAATAAAGGCAAAAGACGTTGGGCTCAGAAGCCAGGGCTCCCATCTCAAGAGTCCTGTGCTCTTCTCATGTTTCCAGAGGGTCTCCCTCTGCCACCGTTTCTCATTTCATCCAGGTAGCAACAGTCAGCTGGGTTGTCCCCCACCCCCACCCCAAGCCGCGGAGAGAATTTCTGGCACAGAAAACCACTGTGCTCTGGGGAGCGGGAGGCTTCTCAGAACTGGGCTTCCCAGAGGCAAGCCTTGGTACCTCCAACTCTGTGGCGAATGGAGAAGGAGCTAAAGACCCTTCTGGGTCTTTATAATTTTGGTTGTGAGCCTAGCCTTTGACGGCTGAGCCATCTCTCCAGCCCCCTTCTGGGTCCTTAAGAAACGATCTGCATTCCTTTCTAGATCTTTTCCACACCATGGATCACGACTGGTTGCTGTGTGTTCTTTCCTTCTTTCCTCCAAGTCAGCCCAGCTCTGGATAGGAATCTGTTTTTTTTTTAAGGGGGGCATGCTCTGAATAGCTTCCTCACAGGTCAAGTCTTACAGAGCCAGTCACCTGCTGTAGGTTTTACACTTCCACAGAACTGCTTAGATCTGCCCCTCAACCCCCCCCCCACCCCCCCCCCCCCCCACTGAGAAGGAAGCTTGGACAAGCAGAAGGGAGTAGGAAGTGGGTAAGAGGCTTGAGAATCGAATCTAGATGTGCACCTGTACTAGGGGTGGTTGTAGCTCAGTGATAGAGAGTTAGAGGCAAGCCTTGACTTCCATTCTCTCTGCTGTACACACACACACACACACACACACACACACACACACACACACACCATTCCTTCAGCAGTGGCTTTTAAAAGCTGGAATCCATGTGCAACCTCCTCTTTGGGGACTGGCTGTCGTCGTTTCTGTCTGCCAATGGGCAGTGCTACTGCTCTCAGATGTTAGATGGAGGTCACCTCTTCTGTAGACAGGAAGTAGCAGAGAGAGAGAAAAAAGGAGCGGGAATGTAGGCCTAGGTTGATGTCAATATGGACCTCTTAAGTGAGGCAAATGAAATGGCTTACTTGCTTTTAAAAATCCCCTCCCCGCCACCCATTCTCCACCACTTGGAATATTTTAAGAATTTTTGCGTTGCTCAAATCAGAAAAAAAAAAAAAAAAACAACAACAATAACAAAACAACTCTCTCCCAGAGTGCACTGACCCCTCTCCAACATAGTAGGGCACACATGAGTCTTCCTATAGTCACTGTGGCTGACTCACCAATAGGCTGTGTCGGCATTATAGGCCAAGAAGCAGCATTCAATCCCATTTTGGAGATAGTCTTACTTCGCTGGTAACTGAGCCATTTCCCTAAACCCCACAGAGTTGCTACAGTCCGTCACAGACCCTCCTGGAAGCTATTTGGATTAAACATACTCCATGGTATGGCACATTGGTCACTGCTCAATCCTTCGCTGCCGCATTTTGAAAAAGAAGGAATAACATCCTACAAAAATTGTCAGCAAGGCACGGAAAGGCTCTGATGGTCCCCGCATCTCCTTAGCTTGCTGAGATCTAAGCAGGCTTTCTCTCTTCTCCTGTTTAATTGTGTGCAGACTCCTGTAAGCAGAAGAAACCGGAACCCATGCTAACTTTTTGGCATGAAAAATGTAGGCGATTAAGAAACCTGCAAGCAGGTTCTTTGCTGATCCTTACCCCATTTTGAGCAAATCCCTTTGCCCCTTCCCAATTTTCTCGTGAACTAAAGCTCCACCTTCAGGACACACATTCACATTTGAAAAGTGTGGGAAATATGAACAGCTCTAAATAAATATTTAGGCAGAGGGTCTGTATTTCTTTAAAGGCTTTCTCTTAGACACACCCATCTGGCGGAGGGTATGCAGTTCATCCACTCACGGCAAAGCTTCCCTGGCCAACCGGTCTAGCCCATCCATCTTGCTGGGTGTCCCTTATGGCACAGTTCGGAACTTCTTGTAACACAAATGGCTGAAAAACCAAACAAAAGAAGGTGGCACAGACCCATCCTCCAGACAGACCTGCTACCACGGAAACGGGCGGTTGAGACGGGTTCTGAGCGGTTGTAACGCACAGCCTTTGTAGCTGGAAAAGTCTCCGTAATGAGAAAATATCCACACCCTCAGGCACTGGAGGCAATCTGGGTTAACCAAGGCATCTGCAATCAGATCCATTTCTACCGGACAGGGCTTTATAGTTTCTGCGGTTTCCTGCTGAGACTTGGGATATGAAGAACTCTTCAGTAGGCAATTGGTCACAGTCACAAGATGGTTTATCATTCACATTTCACTTTTTTTCTTTCTTCTTTTTTTTTTTTTTAACTGACCATGGTTTAAAGGGCTGGTGGGATTGATGGGAGCCAGAAGCGACTGAGAATGTTAGTTCTGGTGATCGACAGATTCTTCACCTACTTTCCTCTATGTAACTGCAATACCCTGCACAGGATCGGAGCAATACCATACAGAACACATTTGGTTTGGCCATCTTGGATCTCAGAAAGGCCACTTTTCCTCTCCACAACTCTGCTCGTATCTATGTGGTCTTAGGGCTGAAGACCTTATCAAAGTTTCTGGCCCCTTTTGGTGACTGACAGGAAAATGAATTGAGCCAGCTTCCTTCCTGGTCTGCGGATTAGCGGATGGTTGAGAGTACATTAGAGGAAGTATTGTTTTATAGTTCCAGTTGATGCTGAGAAATGAGTTGACCAGAGTTCTGCCAATTAGGAAAAGTCAGTTGAATTCAGCGCAGTCACCAGATATAGCTGAGGGATCTGGCTGTGAAGGCTGTCACTTCATTGATTGCTGGAGTTGAGCTGACTAAGCTGGCTGGCTGGGCGGGCCTGCCCTTCCTCCCGCCCAGCATTCTTGTCTTCACCCCTCTCGGTTTGACATGATCCACAGACAAAGACCATCGGTCAAGGGTAGCCAAGCTCATGTGCTATAACCTTTGAACAAGTTCTCAAGGTGTGGCTGAGGAGTGCAGAACCAGTCCTGTCTGCCACTCAACATGGTCTTGGATGGATGGATGGATGGATGGATGGATGGATGGAGAGTAGCCTTCCGTGATTGGTGATAGTACCCAGCTGTTAGTTCCTGTAAGAAGGCTTGGTAGTGTGATGGGCTCACCTTCAACATTTCGGTTGTCAGCTTTCTCTGTCATGACTCAGCAGAGTTACATTATATATTGCTTCCCAGAAGAGTAACACTTGCAGACGAAAGAACAGAACAGTAGACTATTCTTCGCTTAGATTCCCAGCACCGATCTTCACCTTTAAGCCGTATAAAGGCCTTCACTGTTATAAGGGCCTATGGAAAGGGTGACAAATGCCAAATCTTCTCAGAGACTGTAGAGTCCAAGACATTATTACCCTGGCACTCACTCGGTGCTTTGTTACGGAAGCAGCATAATGAGCCAGTTCAGATTTTGTCAACTTGACACAAACTAGTATCATCTGGGAAGATGGAATTTCAGTGGAGAATTTGCCTCCATCAGACTGGTCTGTAGGCACATCTGCAGGGCATTTTCTTGATTAAGGATTGATGCAGGAAGGCCCAGCCCACTGCAGGTGCTGCCACTCTTGGGCAAAGGGTCCTGAGTTGTATGAGCAAGCCAGTCATGGAGAGCAATCCAGTAAGCAGTGTTCCTCTATGGTCTCTGCGTCAGGTCCTGACCTCACTCCTCATGATGCATGTAAGCTGTATAATGAAATTAACCCTTTCCTCTTCAGATTGTCTTTTGTCATAGTGTTTATCACAGCATTAGAAAGCAAACTAGGGCTCGTACTCAGTAACATGAAGTTTCTTCAAACACTCACTATGCCTATGGTGAAGAATCTGAGGCTGTACTTGATTGACAGCAAAAGACAGTTAAGTCATCAGCGACCATAGAGTTTTCTAGAATCCACAGGAAGTAGGCAAACTCATCAGTTAATTACATCTTCGGCTTTGGGACACTTCTGCAACTTGGGTGGTCTCTTGAAATTAAAATTAAATTTATTTAATTTTAAGTTAATTAAATTAATTGGTTAAATTAATTTAAATTAATTTTAAATTAAAATTAATTTTTATAAATAAAGATTTATTTTTGGAATGTGTGGCTATCCTTTGAAATGAAGCATGAAAAGGTTATTGAGGGTAAACAAAAAATGCTGACCCCTCTTAGAAAAAAAAAACATCTTTTCATGTCTCTTCTCTGCCATCGTGTCTCAGAGACTCGCTGTTAGTATAATCCTGGGCCCCTGAGTCCCTGGATAACTGGCTGGCAGCTTGGCACATCCTCATTCAACGAGAAGAGCTGCCATAAAGCAGGCCTTCATATTAATAATAACTCAAACTCTTAAACTGAATAGCAGAAGATAAGATTAACAGGCAGATATCTCCACAGTCACTTGTGCTTCCGCTTCCTCAAGATTCTGGTGGGGAGATTCTCGCGGCTGACAATGAAGTGGCTGGACTTCGTGGCGAGCAATCTGGCGCTCTCTGCAGAGCTCACGCTGCTGAGAACGCATCGCTAAGGAGCCTGGGAGGAAGCAATTGGAATCGGTTCTGAGTATGGGCAGTGGCTGCCCATGTGGTCCTGGGGAAGAGGGGGGAAGCATTTCATGTCCTCATCCACGCTGGGGAAATACTAGGGACATGGTGGTTCCACTTGCATTGCCGACACTAAGGGTGTTGTGCACTGAATCCCAAATGTAAAGGCTGAACCCTTTCCTTGCTCTTCTGCTTCTTTTGACGCCCTCCCCCTTGTTTTTAATGTGTGTGTGTGGGACGTTGGATGTGTGCGTGTGTATACATGCAAATGAATGTCAGAGGTCGACATTGGTATCTTCACTTTATCTTTTGAGGCATAGTCTCTCACAGAATCGGAAGCCCACTGATCCAGCTGGACCAGCTGATCAGTGAGCCCGAGGGATTCATGTGTTTCCCATCCCACTCGCCGAGGGGTTACTGACATATACCATCACACACCCAGTATTTGCATGGGTGCTGGGGATCCAAACTCAGGCTCCCAAGCTTGTATAGCAAGCCCTTTCCTGATTGAGACATCTCCCAGTCCTTTTAAGAAAAGTTTATTGCATTTTATATCTGTATTTGCTTGTGTGTATATCATGTACTGGGTGTATGCCTAGTGCCTGCAGAAGCCAGAAGAGGGCACTGGATCCTTCGAAACTAGTGTAACAGACATTTGTGAGCCACCATGTAGGCCTTGGGAACCAAATTATGGTCTTCTGCAAGAACAGTCATCTTTTCAATCCCCCAGCTCCCTGCTTTTTAAGATAGCATCTTGCTGTATAGCATAGGCTGGCCTCAGAGTAGAAATTCTTCTACCTTAACCTCTCTAGTGTTAGGATTAGAGGCACATGCAACCATGCCTGGCTTCTTTTATGTCTTGTCAAAAATCTTTTACTAAGATATGACTTATAATGAAAGAAAGGGGAGGGGGCAAGCTGTACCCGTTTCCTGTATGCAGCACCATGAGTTCGTAGGTCAGGATATCCCCCCCGGAACCTAACCAACTCCTTCCTTCTCCAGTCCTTTCTATGTATTTCTTCTTGCCTATCCGTGGTGCACAGGCTTCAGTTCTCCCTATCATCTCTGCTTTTCCCGTCCGGTTCTATACCGGAAGTCTGCATCTATGGATATAACCCTTACCTTTTGGCTTCTGGTTGGATTCAGCCAATGGGAGGCCTTATGGGAGACCCCGGAGTGGAGAGCTAGGGTGAAACTGGGGGACTTAGTCCCCAGATCCCTACCTGATAATCTGTGTACTAGCTGTGATCATGTCCTCTAAAAGGACTGTGTGGCCACTGGTTCCACACAGGTTGTCCTCTCTCAGTGCCCTGGTTTACACGGTACCCCTCACCCTGCTCCTTATACCCATGGCATGCAGCGCCTCCTATTGACTGACGCTGGCTTTGGTTTGCCCCGTTTACCATGACCATACCTCAGCCATCACCCCGCCCCTTTAATGCTTCCATTCATATCACTTGCTTCCTGCCAGAAGATAACCATCAACTCAACCTACCTCAAAGAAGGATCCAGAAGAGATATGGGATGACCCTTCAACAGGGACATGTGGCAAAGTGCATGTGCTTTATTTCCAAATGGTTGGCGCATCTAGATCTGGCAAGGGGGAAAAGGTACATTTCATTCTTTCTCTACTGCCCTTCCTAAACTAAATTCAGCCCATTGATAGAAACAAATGGAAACCCTACTGGGCAAGATTATTTTTTTTCCAGTTAAAACATAAAACTAAAAGTACTTAAAAGTGGATCTGGACTACCGGGGGCCAAGGGCTCAGGAGGTGGTGGGGCACAGGCAGTTATGATCTCTGAAATACTGTTGAATGTTTGAAGTGTATTTTCAAACAAGACACAAAACCGAACAGACAGGTTTTTTTTTTCTTGTTTCTTCTTTAGACATTTTCTCCCCCAAGTGTGAACTCCAGCAGTCACCCCGATATAGTCTAGAAATTTCATGTCTATTCATGGTTAGCAAAACAGAATTAAGAGGAGAGCGCCAGACTTCTTCACCTCCAGACCTCGTCTTAGCTCACCCTATCCAATATTTAAAGAGGTAAGTTGGATACTCTTGATCCCTTCATAGCTCCAACCACACTTGGGTAATAGGAATGTGAGCCCCTTTCCGCTCTAAAGATGACATGTTTTAGAAGGTTGCCCCTGACCCCACCCCACCCCCTGCCCCACCGCTATGGCTTCTGTACTTTGCTCCTCAGAGCCAGCCAATCTGTAACGTCCATTTCCTCATCTATTGGACATCTCAATGGTGATTAAATATTTACAGTGTCAAAGGTCCCTTTTCCCTCATCATGAAAGCTGCAAACTTTAGAGCAAAATGGAGCTTTAATTGTGAAGAAAGGCATAGACGCTTAAAGTTGGAGTCAAATAAAATAGCCGGAGAGGCATTTCTTGGGCTTTTTGGTTTGGTAATGGTCGGGACAGCAAGGGCAGTGGTAAAAAGGGCAGTAGGTCATCCTAGCACGTGATCCTGCAAACTAGATTTCTTGCTGACTGAAAGACGGGAGGTATTGGGGTGTGCTGGGGCCAGTGAGCAGAACAGGGCTGAAGAGAAGTCTAATGGTTCTCCAAAAGACCACCAGGAGCCCCTGTGCCTCTTTCTCAACTGTATGTAGGTGGGGTCTGCACCCCAGCACTCATGCTCCCTGTGTGCCCATGGAATCCTACCTCCTGGTGCAACCCCGGCTACCTCAACTCCTAGCTGGTCCAATGTAAGAGTCGAGCACCTGTGCTACAGAGCAGGTCATTGCAAGATGGAGGCGTGCCCAAAGAGGAAAGAGAAACCAAAAGCCAACCAGCCCTCTGCTCACTAGTCCCTGCCCTCTGACACAGGGGCTGTCTGTGTCCAAAAGAAGAGAAGTCATTTTCTTTGTATCAGTATATAATGACCCTACTCAGGCCTCAATTCCAGACCCTATGCCTCCGGTTAGTAGTTTTGTAATTAGGTAGCCTTGGGCTGAGCCTCCGCATTCTCATAGAAGATTGGGGAGAAAAAAGTTGTGACTCACGGAGGTTGCATGAATATTAAATGAGATAGTACTAGGGTTGGGGAGGATGTGTGTAACTCAATGCCTGGCTCACATGATCTGCTCAGTAAATAGTGACACTGTTACTATTATTGTTATTTGAGGCTGAGCCCCCAGTGCTATGTTAGGTCACTGTATTAGTTTCCTATGATTTCCATAGTGAAGCCCCACAGACTGGCTGGTATAAACAACCCAAATCTTCCTAACTCTTAGTTGTGCTGTAAGCAGGACCGGTTTCTTTGCAAGCATCTAAGTCTTTCTACACGTCACCTTCTCTACCTTCATGTGGAATTAGTTTTCTTTTAGGGGAATTTTTGTTGCTCTTATTTCCTCTAAGATTGAAACACCTCATCCTGCAGGGAATCTCAAGCAGGAAGCTAAACAATTCAAGGTATCTTCAGGAAGTCCCTGAAACTGACTAGATTCACTGGTGGGAGGGTCCCACCAGAGAAAGCAATAAAAGCCGAGAGACCCAGTTAGAGAAGGAGAGATGAGCTGCAAAGAAGACTCTCAAACAAGCCACGCTGCAGACTCTGAGACCAGAGAGCTGCTTGGAAGAAGCATAAATCACCCAGGCTGCCTGGAAGAGGCTAAGGCAACTAAGGCACTAGGAAAAGACACTCTCTAACCTGTTGAGCTGTGTGCAGGCTGTGCAGTGTGCTCCAGGTTCCCAGCTTTGTGAGCTGTCACCAGTCCTGGGAGTGGGCTTTGGTGATGCAGCTGTCTTTGAGTCATTTCTGCTCCTGTAAGTGACCCCTCTTTCCCTATATTCCAATAAGTAACCCGAATAAAACTCACTTCTTGTGAATTTGATTTATTGCGTATGTTAACTGGGTTCTCAAATTACATGAGAATTCACATGTCCCTACCCCCCAGCCAGTTCTAATTGGTAAATTAAGTTGCTGATGGCCAATAGCTGGGCAGGGAGATGGAGGCAAGGGAACCACAGGAAGAAGGAAGAGATTCACCATTGCCAGGGAAGGAGAAGGTCCCAGCCTGAGAAGTGCAGGGCAGAGAAACAGCCAACATGTGAGAGTCGGGGACTGTGGCCTAGGAAGGCTGCAGGCTTGGATCTGTGGTGGCTAGGATGGTATATAGGTTTTAGTAAGTAATAGTTCAGAAATATCGGAGGGGAGTGTGTGTTAGCTACAGGGAGGCTTGTAAGTGCCCAACCATTTTGGCGTTTAAGGTAAAAGGCTGTGAATGACCTTCATCTTCGAATCCACAACATTGGGGCAGTATCGAGAAGCACACATGCAGCCACAGGTGGGGGAATTTAGAGCAGATTAAAGAACTACCAAAACATTCTCTGCTTCAGGAAGTTGGACTTGGAGGACCTTGGTGGTATCTGTACTTGGGTCTGCCATGGGCTGCTTTTTGGGGGTGAGTAGACATGAGTATAGCATCTTCTCAGGGAAAGTTTTGCACTGGAACAGGGAGGTCTCATCACTGCAGTCAGACTTCAGCCTCTAGGGGGAGACACTGATATCAACCATATTAGGATCACAAGCTCGTTTGATAAAGGGGTTCAAAGATGTTTCCGTTCGTACGTGAAACAGAGCCTAAGTAAAGCCAAAGACACACAATCTAGATGATAAAAACATATGGACTTGGTCGCTTTAAAAACCCAGAGGTGAGAGCACATATGCCTTTAGGAAGGCATATACTTAGCATCAGCATGGATGAGGGGCCCCCAAGAAAGCATTAAACAGTCTTGACCCTCAAACCAACCCTTCCCTGGGTGCCTCGCTGTGAAACAGACTGACTGGATTAAACCAGCCTGTGGCAGAAAGGGCGGGGCTTTCCCATGGCCTCAGGGTGCAAAGCTCAAGAGCCTGACTGTACCGGACCCAAGAACAGACCCAGCCCAGCTCCTCACTCAGCACACAGTCAGGCTCATCATT
Source organism: Rhabdomys pumilio (assembly GCA_030674055.1). Taxonomy (NCBI): domain Eukaryota; kingdom Metazoa; phylum Chordata; class Mammalia; order Rodentia; family Muridae; genus Rhabdomys; species Rhabdomys pumilio. Next base: position 16,920,814 of record JANHMN010000021.1, read on the forward strand.
TGGCTCTTACCCTAGACATTGTTGAAAATATCAACCATGTGCTCAGGGACTGTCATACTCAGGTTAAGGGCTCTTAGACCAGAGTGAGGGATGTGACTAGAACTGGTTTCTGCAGGGTTGGCCATGTTTCTGGAGCAAGCTGGACCCTTTCCTGCCTCCAGGTATTCGTGTTTTTAGTAATTTAACCTCCCTTGTTTCTTACTTTGTGAACTCCTATTTGTCTGCCACTTTTTGTGTGAGTCTTTAAATTATATCAAAAGGTCTCTCGTAGACTCTCAGCTCCTTTAAGAAAATGACAATAGAATTGGGGATATAGTTCATTGGGAGAATATGTGCCTAGTGTGTTTAAGGCTCTGGAGAATGGGTGGATGGGTAAATATGTATGTATATATGCATGCATGTATGTATAGATGGATAGATGGATGAATGGATAGATAAACTGATAGATGTATAGATGTAGAGATAGATGGATAGATTAATGGATAGATGCATAGATGGATAGATTGATGTATGGATAGATAGATAAATGGATGGATAGATAGATGAATGGATGAATGGATGAATAGATGGATGGATGGATGGATGGATGGATGGATGGATGGATGGATAGATGATAGATGGATGGATGGACAGATGGACAGACGGATGGATAGATGATAGACAGATGGATGGATGGATGGATAGATGGATGAATGGATGGATAGGTAGATAGATGATAGATGGATGGATGGATAGATAGATAGATGGATGGATGGATAGATGGATGGATGAATGAATGGATGGATGGATAGATGATAGATAGATGGATGGATGGATGGATGTACAGATGGATAGGAGAATTGATAAGTAGATAAATAGGCCAAGTGCTCTTTCATATAACTGTTCTTTCTTCAGGGATAGCATCTTCATATTTCTCTACAATTCCTTTCATGGTGTGGGGACTGGTGGGGTGGGGAGCTGCAGGTGTCAATGAAGGCAGTGATCCATGAAGAGGTGAGAATAAAAACTTGGTTCGGATCAATTTCATCATCCTGGATCAGACTTGGAGAGTCTGGCACCAGGTGGTTCATTGTCAGTGTGTTTAAAACAGTACAATTTGGGAAAAAGTTTCCAGGCAACAATCATTTCCATTCCAGGTTTCCAGGCAACAATCATTCCAATTCCAGGTGCAGAATAAAGCTTTAGGTGTGAGCCTTTAGAAACTGCTTTACAAAGTACATGTGACCACAGGGTGGGTTCTATAGCCAAAAGGTCTAGAATCAAGTGTGGTCTCTGACTCAGATAACACACAGAGAGTCAGCAGACTATCCAGTACAAGGGACATCCCTCCACCAAGGAAGGCTTCTATCCCACGAGCTAGGGAGGGAGAGTCTGGAATAAACGTTGTGGGGGATTTGAATGAGGTCTCTCTCTATAGAGGTAGACTCATCTATAGAGATCTGCTGCTGCAGATAGCAAAAAGGTTACCGGGTCGTCAACAATATTCACTCCCAGCTTTCTAGACAGTGAAAACAGGTATTTTATCTCCTCTGTCGAGGAGAGGTCCCTGTATGCTTAGCATTCTAAGTTTCCCTAGTGATCTGTGAGCAAAAAGACCTTTGTACCCCCAAAACTTACACATCTCAAACCTTTTTGTTTACTTGCTTATGTCCTTAGCAAGAAACCCTCTGGGATCTACTGATTCCAGGCATATGATAGGGCTGAGGGTATAACCAGGAGCAATGCTGTCCCATCCTATGCAGCATACAGGGCATTATACAGGGTCAGCGTTGAGTAGATGTTGTCAGAATGTTTCTGCAAAAGCAGGAAACTGCAGGGGTGGGTGTCAGTCTTTGAGGAATCCACAGCTCCAAACACATTGACTTGGCAAATGTACAATACACGCTTACCAATTCATGGGTTGACATTCTCGACAGAGACTATAAAAGGAAAAATGCAGTACCCTGTCATACACACACACACACACACACACACACACACACACACACACAAGTATATAGAACCGAGAAGAAGGAAGGGTAGCTACTGAGCGTGAAGGAAGCTAAGTGTGGCATTTCGGTTATTTGTTCATTTACACAGCCTCTCAAACTTTGTTTGAAAGTGGCTTTGTGTTGAAGAGGGAAGAGTCTTATACTGTAATTATGTTAGACAGGCTTATAATAATTATAATAATTATCAACTGAGTGCCAATAATACTTTAAGAACGCCACCGAGCATAAAGATCATGCTAGTGTCTAACAGGTATTTAAAATTAAGCTTTTTAAAATGGAAAGGGCACAGATTCAGCACTTTTCTGTTTTTTAATAAGCAAAGATTTTGATGAATAAATACCCCTCCCCTTTGCCTCCCGGGCTAGAAACTTCTGTTTACAAGAGAAATTTTCACTAAGATGGTTCTGAGTCTATTGAGAATTTAAATAATGCATTTTTTTAACATGCTTTGAATGATATACTCTATTTGTTTGAAAAATATGACATCTGGTAAGATCTTTGGGCCATCTTTTGGCCATTAGATCTTTAGAGGCTGGAGGACTTAGGAATCTACAGGTAAGTTTTCAGGGGCAAAGACAATCAGGCATAGAAAAAGCCACGCTTCGGCATACGCTAGTGTTCCCCCTAGTGGACAGAAAAGGTACATGTTAAGAAAAACAATTGTCAACTACCTGAGGGGGTGTTGCTAGGTACCTGTGGCTTACAAGGTTTCATTCCCCCTTAGCATCTGTTCCTGAAAGCTGGGAGTATGTCATCGATTAATAAGGTTTGATTAGCACTCTTCTTCCTATCTGGTATCCGTGGCAATTAAGGTGTCTCCCCTGCAGGCTTTCAAAGGCAGCGTGAAATTACAGCAAGCCTCTTTGTATCACTACTCAGTTTCTTCAAGACACTCCTCAAATGTCATTTTCATCTGGAACGATTTGGGTTCAAACTGATATGATGGCACCATCCAAAACCTGAAAAGATTGGCTCTTTTTAGAGAATCTATTAATATCTGTGTTCACGGTGGCCAAATACTAGGGAAAAAAATGCTTTTGTATAGTGCCCAAATCAGATTTCTGGGCGTGTTAGTCTTTGTCATTTTTTTTTTTTTGACAAGTACCCCTGCTTGTCAACTGTGGTGTCTGGGATTTTTCTCCACACACACTTGTTGATTACAGATATGTTAAGACAGGGTACCAGATAGTGGGGAGGGATAGTGGAATAGATACGAGTCGCAAACAGATTTTGGCTTCTGAAAAGCTGTTGATGTACTTTGACATATCAACTTTGTGTCTCCTTCCTCCTCCTATCTTCTTAAATGTTGATGTGCCCAGAACCATGGCAACTGCTATTCTACGCCTGGAAAGCCTTAGCAGTCTTGTTCTTCTCCAAGAACACATCCTTCAATCCCCACATCCAGATGTGTCTCAAACCTGGGCAATCCAAGTGTCAGAGATGTGATGTGGGTTACGTGATCCTTGCAGACAAAGCCAATGAGAGTACTTCACAGAGACTATAATCTCAGCATTCATTCCAAGCTGTGGCTGAAACATCCTGAGTTCAAGGCAAGCCTACCCTACATAGGGAAACAATGTATCAAAAACAGACATGCTTTTGCAGAGTGTGAGGAACTTTAGGTTGTGGTTTCCTGAGACTGTCAGCAACATTGTTGTTCTCTGCTCACTAGAAAAGCACTGAAGAGAGCAGATGTCAAAAAGGCCAAAGAAAGTAGAGGTCAGAGCCAGCAGGATGGCTCAGTGGTCAGAGTGCTCGCTGAGCAAGCCAGAGTTCAAACCGAGACAGAGGCAGAAGGAGAGAACTGACTCCTGAGGGTTGACCTTTGACCTCTACGTGGGCATACACACTACAGCATACATTACACACACATGCACACACATACACTTTCACTTACTCACACATATTAATAATATATTTAAAAATTCACTAGAAATGACATAGATGAATACACCCTCTCCATGTTCACACACACACACACAGACACACAGCCTCACTGAAGCCCACTAGTGCTGTGTCATTTGTCATTAGTCCTGGTCCTTCAATTGAAGTCATATACACTTTGTTGGCACTCTCCTTGTGGCCGCTCTATCTTCCCTACTCGTTATCACCAGCATCTGTGGTCACCACGTGCCGATGCCCCTAAGACATCGGCACCTGAGTTACCCTGACTAGATCTATATATCTAAATGCCTCCTGGCCATCTCCTTGATTGTTTCACAGGTACTCCAAATCAATTTGCTTCTACTTTTTTTTTTCCTCTCGGTAACTTCCTAGTCTCCCTGGAGTACACCACATTATACCCCAGCTCTCATGGAAGGCGGAAGTCATCTCAGACAGTTTCCTTGGTCCTGGTGACTAATCCCCTCTGTGGTCCCGACATGTGTAATAGCCTCTTTTTCTCACATCCCAGATCTCAAGTGTTGCCTGTTTATTTTGAGACATGGTCTTGTGGTGTAGCCCAGGCTGGTCTTGAACTATGTCAGTTTTTTCCTGGTCTCTTGAGTACTTCTACAATTGTATTCATTCGCCGCCGTGCCCAACTCCCTTCTATTTCAACACTCCTACGTCTTTAATTAGTTCTTCCTCTGTTTATAAGGAGACTGCTTTAGGTGGGACTGGTTGGGATTTTGGCCCTGGGTTCATTACCCTGGGCATTTATGTGGCCTTTCGTTGTCTTTTAAAAAAAGGAAAGCGCACCAGGTAACTTCCTTTGAACTTCCTGCTGAAGGTCCTTCAACCATTCATTATTATTTCCTCCGACTTTTTAGTGTCATGGTCCTCTCAGGCCTCCACCCTGCTTGGCAATACTCTCCTACATCCAGACAAAGCCATTGGCAGTGACGGTGAGAAGCCTAAAGGCTCTGCCTGACAGGCTGGCTCTCGTCTCCTCAGCAAGCCCCAGGGTAGAGAGGACTGGGTGCTATCAACACACCCCATGTAGCCCACTAGGCTGGATACACGTGGCCCTGTCTGCCTGTCTTTGGCAGTTCTATGTTCTCTATCCCTCCATATGCTCCAGCCCCAGGGCCTGGACTCCAGCTAGCTGCAGAGAAGCTGTGTGGAAAGGACAAACCCTGAGGGGTCCATTAGCCTGGAGCAGTGGTTCTCTGCCTTCCTAACGCAGCTGAACCCTTTAATACAGGTTGTGGTGACGCCCAACCATGAAATTATTTTCCTTGCTACTTCATAACTGTAATCTTGCTACTATTATGAATCACATTGCAAATATCCATGTTTTCTGATGGTCTTAGGCAACCCATGTGAAAGGGTTGTTGGGCCCAGAAGGGGTCACGACCCACAGATTGAAAACCACTGGCCCAGGGTGATCTGCTGGGTGTCTGTAGAAACCATAAAGAAAGGGCATGGAAATGAGGTCGGTGCATGGCAATAGAAGGCATACTTAACCAGACACTGGTCACTAAGGACATCTGCCTGAGTCAGTGGGAAGGACATTTGCCTGTCTTTACATTTAAGGAAGAATGCAGAAAAAGAGGGAAGTTTCTCAAAAGCTATTCTCTCGGGGACTTCCCAAAATGCTTGGAGAGGCTGAAGGGGAGAAAGGGCTAGATCCTTGAGGGTAGCAGCTCGGGCTAGTCAACCCTTAAAACTCAAGGGTGTCTCTAGTGATTTTATTGGCTCACCAAGGAGACAGCGAAATAGTGTATGGAAATACTTTGAGTGGACTTTTAGCCATAAGGGAGGAAAAGCCTAAACTTATAGCCTAGGCAAGCAGGAGTTAATTTTTCCTCCAAACACAAGCAGTCCAGTTGCTAGTACTGGTTGCTATTCAGTGTTACTCTCCCAGAGCCCCTGGGCTCTTATTATCTTTTTGCTGTCATAAGATAGCTGCTACAGCTGCAAGCATCATGTGAATTTTTCAAGACAAGAAAGGAAAGGCTAACTTTCTCCCAGAGAGATGCTGTCATTTTTATGTCTGAGAAAGCCTCTATGCAGACTTCCCCTTATATCGCACCAACCAGAGTGTGGTCACATGCCCACCTGACGTCACAGACTGGCAAAGAGAAATGGGGTGACCGTCATTGCCTCGTGAGCCGGGCTGGGGTGGAGGATGAGAGCTTGGGGGGGGGGCAGGGAGCATAGCCTGCCTTCCTCAGCATCGGCCCAGATACAAAGCTAAATGAGGAGAGAGGAGAAGGAAGAGTGTTGAGGCAGGAAGAGCTCCGTGTACTGCTCCAGCAGGGACAGGTTCAAGGCCCTCTGGTATGGAAGATGGCCACTTTTCTTTTCCCATTGATGGAATCCTACTCATTCTTCGGGTTCTGCCCCTAGCATTATTATTTTTTTTTTATGACACCCATTGTGTAGAGTGAACCCTCCGTTTGTCGTATTTGTTTCACAGCCCTGGATTCTTTACGGTGTTTTTCCGCCTCAAATTCCTTAAAGGAAGTGATTATATTATTTTCATCTAATGTCAGCATGATGCCTACTTACCCCATAGTAAGTGTTCAGTGCTTGTAAAATAGATGTAGCAGAAACAAATGCAAGGTGGGAAAAGAAAACGAACATGTTTGCCTGGGGAATCAGCAAGCATGAAGGCCCACTAAATATGCACACTATCTGGATATTTAGTTCAGCCCCGCCTACTTAAGGAGGATCTATTGTTGCCCCGCCCACTTAGGGAGGATCTATTATTGTCCCGCCCACCTAAGGAGGATCTACTGTTGTCCCGCCTACTTAAGGAGGATCTATTGTTGGCCAAGTACTAGAGACAGTACCAGAGAAGGCTCATGGTGATATCTTTGCATGCAAAGATAACTAACAATACAAAATAGCTTCTGATAATAGTCTCATTAAAGCCACAGGAGTGCGGGGTCAGGGAGGAGGACATTGGAACATGCACGGAATGGTAATTAAAAGCCACAGGTATTCCGAGTCTTAATTAATCACCACTGTAGCCTCCGCCCATTTCCAGCTTCTCAGCGATATAGGAAAATGATCAGCTCTGAGTGCCATCTCTTCTGGCTGCCCTGCCTGTTTGTCAGTGCGCCTGTGATCCAGTACTAAAAGAACCACATGGTAAACAGCCGGGGAGACGCGGCAGAGAAGAGGGAACATTGATAATTCATTGCAGAGACAGTCAACTCTTGAATAGCTCAAAGCTGGTCCCGTTTTAACCAGGCATTAAAAGATGAAATGATTATTTCACAAGTGGACTGCATTTGAGACTTTTGTTAGAGAAAAAGAGGTGACTAAAGCCACTGGGAGGGCACTAAATGGATGGCTCTGTAGGTCTTTTTTGCTGCATAAAAGATCTGATTTTTCAGTGGAACTATCCCGAGAGTCTCCTAAGAGGTCTTTGACAGTTAGGGGAGCATGGGCCCCTCTCACAGGCTGTTAAAGTCCCCAGGGCTCCATGTCCCATCTGTCTAGATGAACAACAAACACTAGATTCAATGAAAAACTCAGTGTCAACAAGAAAGGTAAAGGGCAAAAGAGAAAGACACCCGAAGATGAGCTCTGGTGTCCACGTATGAATGCAGAGGAGAGCTCACTGCACAGCCGCATGCATGGACACCACACACACACACACACACACACACACACACACACGCCCAGCACACACATCATGACATCATGGCATGGTGACATCTGTGATTCTATAGCAACAGTAAATAATGAGATCAAGCATCACAGATGATTCTCAGTGCAGATCCAAGGTAGCAAGTACTTAGTGCCCCCTTGGAACCTGCAACGGCTCCCATGATCTGAGATGCATTCAACAGCTCCCATGATCTGAGAAGACTGAGTCTGGTAAGGAAGTCACTGGTGATGCTGTGCCTTTGGGCTTGTGCCAATTTCTTGCCTACATTTGTAATTGTGGGATGTGCTAAATTTCAATTGGTGGTTACTGTATTAGTCAAGGTTCTCTAGAGGAACAGAATCTATGAGATGGATGGACAGACACACACACACACACACACACACACACACACACACACACACACACA
>JANHMN010000021.1:16928786-16945706 GCA_030674055.1 Rhabdomys pumilio
CACACACACACACACACACACACACACACACACACACACACACACACCAAACTTATTAAATCAGCTTCAAAATACAACAACAGAATCCCACCCGAGAGCTGAGACCTAATAGTTACTTGGTCCTGGAGGTTGTGCATCTCAACAATTAGAACAGTCCCCCATGATTGTCACTTGGGACAGGGGCCCAACAACCATAGGGCTGGGTCCTTCAACAGTACCAGTCTGGCACCAAATGATCAGAAGCGCCTGGGGAGCTGCTGGTTCTTAGTCCACAAAGGGAGTTTGGAAACGCTGATTCTGCATCCAGGGAAGGAGTCAGAAGCAGGGTGAATGATCTCAGAGGAAGAGGGAAGGCCAGGAAAGCAAAAGCACAGCTACCCTCCTGCCGTGCTCTTTATGTGGGATGCTACCGGAAGGTGTAGCCCATGATCCTGTGGGTCTCTCCGCATCCATCAAGGCAATCTGGACACTGCTTCAGGTGAGGCTCCCTGCTCAGGTGACTCTAATTTGTAGCAAGTTGACATCAACCCCATACCTTCTGGCATAGTTCCAGACGATAGAGATGTCACTTTTTAAACTATCAGAGTTCACAGAGCTAGGCGAATTACTGCTGTTCCCGAGTCCTACCACATGGTATCCATATGGAATACTAAAGCCAGCCTGTGACTCTTGCCATTGATGTCAGATCCTACCTACTCAAATAAACATATGGCAACCTATATTCTGCTTCTTGAAAAGCAAGTTCTCCAGAGCATGGTGCCACAAGGCTGTCTCTCCAGCACTTGAAAGGTAGCGGCAGGGGGATAAGGAGTTCATGGTCATCCTTGGCTACTTATCTACTTGGGGGTTAGCCCAGGCTACATGCGACTCCAGCTCAATCAACCAAACAAAACAGTAGTATTGAGCTAGGCATGGTGGCACATAGCTGTAATCCCAGCACTGGAGGAGTTGAGGCAGGGGGATGAACTTCAAAGCCAGGCTCAATGGAGAGACTGTCTCAAAGAAAAAAGTAGTTGTTACAGGGCTTCCTGTCTCAGGCCTGAACTCTCACTTACTTAAGAGGCTATGGTAGAAGAATTTGAGAGCTTAAGACCTGCTTAGCCAATTTGGTAAGACCTTGTCTCCAAAAAAAGGGCTAGGGGTACAGTTCAACAGAAGAGTACTCGCCTAATGTGAGGCTGAGGAGACATGTTCAGACAGGAAGATAAAAGAAAAGGCTCAGCCCAGAGACTGCTTGGAGAAGGTCCACCCCAGGAGCTTGCCACAGACTATGCTGCTCAGACACTGAATTTTCGTGTTTCCCAGGAGCTTGTTTCTGAGCAGCAGATCTTTCATAATCTTTCGCGGTGTTTTTGCCTCCTCAGACTTGCGACTTCAGACAAAAGAAATGATTTAGGAAGAGGGAAATCAAACTCTGCCTGGAGAGGCTGCCTGCTTACTGCACAAAATCACTCTCTGGCGATGGGGAAGATGCTGGCCTATTAAAATTCAAATAAGGAACTCCTGTGATTTTTCATCTTTTTGAAAAACAAATACAGAGCTGTAATCATAACTGACGAGGCCAGTCACTTAGGAAAGTGGCGGGCAGGCCCCCTTCCTTGTTTATTTTAAGAAGACTCTGAATGAAAAAGGGACAGGGGGCAAGAGCCATAACTCTGTTAGGAAAAGCCGGTCAGTGTCTTATTCTGACTAGAACCCAGTTCCTTCTCAACTGAGAAATAAGCCTATCAGTCATGAATTCCCCCTTAATGGCTACTAGTCTGATGACTAGGAATGTCTTCAAAGATTAGGCTTTTTCTTTAATCTGTAATTTTTAAAACTTAAAACCTATGGCCAGGGGAGATAGCCCAAGAAGAACCCATTTGCTCTCGCAGAGGACCCAAGTTCAGTTCCCAGCATACAGCTGCAATTCCAGCTCCAGGGATCTAGTGCCCTCTTCTGGCCGCTTCCAGTACTTCGCTTACACGCACACATCTTACATAGACATACACGTGTACACATAATTTTAAATTTTTTAAAAAAGATTAAAAACCCATTTTACAAAAAACTACAATAAAACAATAGATAATTAAGAAGAAATCGAGTTACTTTGGGGGGAAAAAATCTCAGACAATTCAGATTTTAAAGAGCAACAAATTCTGCCATTGGCTAGCTACCGACTTTATTTAGAAAACAAATGAGGCCAGAAGAGGAGGAGCAAAGGGGGTGGAGGAGGAGAGGATGAGAAGAAAGGATAATGGCATATGAAACAGCTATAAGGAAACATGACTCTGTATGCTCACTTGTCAAAGAGTGAACTAAATCTAAGAACATATTTTCAGAGTCGTTGTCTACTTGATGGACGGTCCTCTTTTTTTTCCCAGTAAGCACTGGTTTATTGAACTAGTTGATCATATGGTTTTTGTTTATTTTCCATTTGACTTTGAACGTGTAAAGCTTGTGTTTTGGCATGATCTCTGGAGTCACGTGGAGCACTTAGTAGGTTCTCAACAAACATTGGCTAAGTGGGATTCAAAGAGGTTTTGCTGGCTGGGGAAGATCCAGCAGATGATTTTTTTTTTTTTAAATATACACAAGCTAATCAGCGGTTAAAAGCTGCTTCACCACTAATGTGCACAGAGCAAGCCTGGGAGTTTCTCTAGTCACAAAAGGGAATCTATTCTAGCGGGAAGGATATAAATGAGGAGGTAAGAAATGAACAAAAGCTGGCCCATGCAAAGGCTGAGTGTGGTGGTTTGAATATCCTTGACCCAGGGAGTTACACTATTAGGAGGTGTGGCCTTGTTAGAGTGGGCGTGGCCTTGTTGGAGGAAGTATGTGACTGTGGGGTGGGCTTTGAGGTCCTAGGCTCAAGCTCCACCCAGTGCGGAAGAAAGCCTCTTCCTGGCTTCTTGCAGAGAGAGTCTTCTCTTCTGGTTACCTTCAGATCAATATGTAGAACTCCCGGCTCCTCTTCCAGCACCATGCCTGCCTGGATGCTACCATGCTTCCCACCATGATAATAATGGACTAAACCTCTGAAAACTGTAAGCCAGCCCCAATTAAATATTGTCCCTTACAAGAGTTGCCTTGGTCATGGTGTCTCTTCACAGCAATGGACCCTAAGACACTGAGCATGCCCAGGATGCTCTCTATCATCAAGTGACCAGTTCTGAGTATCAGATTGCATCATGCCTTGTATCTTCATCTGTTGCTTGGAGACCCGAACCTTGCCCTTTCCTAGGGAAGTTGAGAAGATTCAAGGAATTAGTGCACACTTAGGCAAGCCCTGGGCACTCAGGAAGTGTGAGTTATTACTTGTGCTGGGCACGATGCTCAGTCAGTGCTTCTCGTACTCTGTCAGTAGAAATAGCAAAGGAGGTGACGAGACACCAGGGGAGCTGGGGAAAAGGAGACAGGTAGGCATTTATGTCCTGATTTTCAGTTCAGTGTTCTCCTCCCTCTCCCGCTGCGTTCAGCTGAAGCATCCTGACTAGACCTGCCAGTCCCCACTCAGAATCTCAAGCAGCCTTTTCTTCTGACTCATATCTCTCCCTATGACAGTCTTTACCCACAGAGCATTCCATAGCGTGAGGAATTGCTCAAAGAACTCCTTGCCAGCCTAGCTACTGAGGGTCTCGACTATTGTTCACTCACTCCAGAAGGAAGCGATCGATGTGCTCACTGGTCAGCCACGAATCCTGGCAAAAAGGGCTGGATCATAATACGCGCTCATTAAAGTTATCCACACGTGTTGCACACGAATGGAGTAAACAAGTATGTCGGACTCCTGTTATAGTCACCTTCAGTCAACGCGGCACCTTCTTGGTCTATACATATGTCTTTCGGAAACCATCAGCACCAGGCAAAGCGGTGCGGCTCCCAACAGACTGTGTTAAGACTGTGTGCTCTCCTGGCTCCTCCAAGAACCGTAGGTTTTAGATGGCTTATCTCCAGAAGATCTTTGAGCAGCGCCACCACTCCTGCCCACCCCCATCCCCATATTTCCTCTTTCTCCCCAACCTTGCCAAGAGAGAGGTACAGATGTGGAGAGAAGTCATCCTGACAGCTGCTAGGCGGTCAATGAAGCTGGGGGAAGGGGGAGGAAGGGAGGGAGAAGGGAATTTCAGAACCCACTACCTTTCACTAAAAAATGTTTCTTTTTGTGTCTTTTAGAGGAAATAAGGGACATATGCTTAAATCTCAACATCTTGGGGGTCAACAGTACTCCAAGATCCCCGAGGAGAGTTTAGATAGCCAGGGTGATTATACAGAGATGGTCTGTGTCACTTGTTAAAGTGGTCATAAGTGGTAGAAAGGAAAAAGAGAAGATCAGATTTCCTGGGAGAGTGAGGACAGACTAGGCAGAGTGGAGGGCCAAGGATAGGGGGGAAAGTCCAGTATGCACACATTAGGAGCAAACTGGTGACCAGAGCTAGCCCCCTCTGCAAGCTGAGCTGCAGACCATGACGTCATGGGACAATGCCACACAGTGTAGGAATGGAAGGCTGGTGCTCAGGTGATGTCTTAGTCAGGATTTCTATTGCTGTGATAAAACACCATAGGCTACCAGGGGAGTATAGGGCTTTTGTCAGCTTATAACTCTCAGGTCACATGCCATTACTGAAGGAAGTCAGCGTAGGAACTCAGGGCAAGAACCTGGAGACAGGCTCTAAAGCAGAGGCCGTGGTGGAGTGCTTACAGGCAGGCTCAGTTTGTTTTCTTCTACAACCCACTACCATCTGTCCAAGGGTGGCACCGCCCACAGTGAGCTTGGTCCTCTCACAGCAATCATTAACCAAGGAAATGCCCCCCTCGCAGGGCTCGAGGACAGACCAAATGTACAGAGGCACGGTCTCGAGTTCTTCTCACATGGTCCTAGCAGGTGTCATCGAGTTGACAAAAATCTAACTATGATGAGTGGGCTGCTTTCCTGAACCCTTTCAACATAAACTTTTATGCTGTGCTTAAAACTCTCAAAACCTGGGCAAAGCCTCACATCTTACTCATTTGTGGAATGGTAGGTAACCTGCCTTGCAAGACTTACTGAGGTCGGGAAGCCCTTTCCCTAGCAGGAAACATTGTAGCTGCTTGTTTTCTTATGCTAATTTGAGTCTCTAAAACTATTCACAGGAGTGTCCACATATAAGACATTCAGGGACCCTGTCCCTAGTTGGTTGGTAAATAAAGATGTCGATAGCCAATGGTTGGGCAGGACAGACAGAGGCGGGACTTTTAGGATACTCAGGCTAGGGACAGAGAGAAAAGAAAGAGAAGAAGAGCATCTGCCATGCTGGGAGAAGGAAAAGAGAGACATCACGCCTGAGAAGATGCAGGACAGAGAGGCATAGCCACCATTTAAGAGCCAGGAGAGTGTGGCCCAAGAGAGCTGCCCAACTGGGTCCAAGGCAGCCAAGGTAGAATACAGGATATACTAAATGATAACTTGGGATAATCGGAGGGACTTGGGTTAGCCATGTGGAGGTTAGGAAGTGGCCCAGCCATTGAGCTGTTTAAGGCATATCAACATATAAAGGCTGTGTGTGTGTGTGTGTGTGTGTGTGTGTGTGTGTGTGTGTATGTGTCTTTCATTCAGGAACCCAGAACATTGGGACGGGTATCGAAGAACACACCGCTGCCGGGATTTATTTAATTATTTTACCACTACAGACTTTCTGGTAGAAAAGGAAAAAAAAAATCAGTGGACCTGATCAGCTGATTAGCGGATCATCTACAGTCAGCCCAAAGTGGCCCCGCTTCTCAACCACTCCCTCCTCCCTTGAGACATCATGCATACATCTGTTGGGAAATTATTATCATGGACCAATTCAGAATATGATACATTACAGCCATCTGGAGAAAACTGTCATAATAAACACACAAGCTGACTCTATTTACATTAAATGATGGCTCTTCAGATATGACGTCCTGGTGTAGCGCTCCACTCACAGATGTACGGGGTGGCCCTGTCGGAAATCTGATCCTGTAATGGACTTCAGTGACGTCCACACCTGTAACCTGCCAGGAAAATAGACACGAGCTCTGGAGTTCCCTTCACGCCATGTCTTCTGTCACAAGGCATCCCAGCCAAGCTTAGGGAAGAGGTGACGACTTTGCATGGTTGGTTCAGTCAGTGGCACACGGATGTTTTTGACTAACTGCCCACATGTGTGCAGCTCTAGGACCGTGTTCTTGGTGGTGGCTGAGACACTTGTTTCAAATGCAGACTCTTCAGCCTTGCCCAGTCTGCTCCAGCTCTCTAGGCCTGGGATTAGATTCCTACGTCCTCTTCAGACAGTAGTGCTGGCCAGGAGTTACAGTTTAAAATGCTAGTCTTTGGGGGGAGGGGGGCGTGTGCATCGAGTTTTTAAGAAGTTCAAAATAGTTTATTCAGAGCTGCAAAAACTTAGTTTACTCACTCCTGTATCTTTATGCATATATGTTTATATATGCTTATTCAAATATATTTTTTACCTGTTCAAATGTATAATTATTTTAATATATACTTATAGAAATCATAACATTTATATTTATAAAATCATAATTCTTAATGCATTTTTCTGCTGTAGCCAATTTGTGATGTAAAGAGTGAATGGTTTGTAATTTAACAGAAACAAACAGATCTGTTTGCTGGCTATAAAACTCTTGTATTTTAAAGAAAACATTATCAACATCTTGGACTATTTATGTATATCTGTTATTTGTGTACAGCGAGGGTTCTATAGTAGCCAAAACCTAGGCACTTTACTGGGGTGAGCATGTGTCTGTGCACATGCGTGCATGTGTGTGTTTGTTGTCTGATATTAAGACCAAGGTAGTATTTTTCTTGCATTTTATCTTCCATATTCTAAAGGCTTTCAGTGTCTCCCAGCATTAACTCTGAGGCAAGGATAAATAGCTCCTGCATGTCTGTCTCTTGATTCATGCCTGGGGTTCCCCAATCCCATGGGCTAAAAACCTCAAAGCAGATAAAACTGAAAGCGAAATGCATATATTCCTGGGGGGATATCACCAGTTCTTTGGAAATAAATGTAGCTGAATGCAGACAAGCTTCCGTTCGTCCAGAATTACCTAGCTACATGGAAGCTGCCCACACCTCTGCACTTAAAGTATTTTGAGCTCCACCCACTCGCTTCCCATTTTTAGCTTGGAGGGATTGCAGCGAGCAGACCATGTGCACCCTTGTGGAAATGTCACCCAAGGCCCCTTCGCAGGTGGGGCCTGACTGCTGGCTACCAATTCCTCCTCTGCAACTATATAGGTTAGGTTTCAAAACCGGTTCACACAAGCTCTCACACCTAAACTCACTAAAGTAGGGCAGGCCCCCGCCTCTCTAGCTTTTACTGGAAGGCCAGTGTGTGGGAAAAGCATAGGACCAGAAAGGAGGTGGGTCTCCAGCCCATCATGCCCTGCTCTCAGCTCTCAGCTCTCAGCCCTGAAGGCATTTGGGAAAGTTTTGAAACTGCGCGTGTGCAGGACCAGCCCCCACTTCTCTAGAAGATGCGGTCTGGAGTGTATGTGGAGTTTTGTTGTTTGCTTGGTTTTGTAATTGTTTTTTTAAATTAATTTTTTAGGTTAGTATAGTAAATAACTGACTTCACTGAGACATTTTCATACACGCGTGGCATATACTTCGTTTTCATTCATTCCCTCGTGCCTCTAATCTTTCCCCTAGACCCCTTGCTCCCTTCCTTCCTTTCCTTCCTGCAGAATTGCGTTCTGCTTCCTTATACACATCTTATTACCCTTCCTTCCCTTCCTTAAGATCTCTTCCTTCCTTTTCATGATCTCCCTTCTAGTTTCACCACACCACACATAGATACACATGCGCGCGCGTGCGCGCGCACACACACACACACACACACACACACACACACACACACACACACAATTTTAAGTCTAGGTTCCACATGATACTTGTTTTTCTAAGTTTGAATTACTTTGCTTACTCTAATTATCTTCAGTTCCATTCATTTTCCTGCAAACACCATGACTTTATTTTTCTTTACAGCTGTACGAAGCTCCATTGTGGATATGTACCGCAACCTACTTGAGAATATTCCCAAAGGACTCTAAGTCAACACAGCACCGAAATACCTGCACATTAGTGTTTGCTGTACTGTTCACAACACCCAGGAAACGGAGCCAGCCTAGATGTTCAGCAACAGATGAATAGACAATGTGGTATCCTGTGCAACCACAAAGAGTACCATGTCTTTTGTTTTCAGAAACGGTGTCTCCTCATGCAGTCCAAGCTTTTACCGCTTGGTCCTCTGACCTTTGCCTCCCATGTGCTGGGATTACAGGGGTGTGACTTCATCCCTGCTCCTGGCATGTATGTATTTGTATATGTATATGATGTATGTATATGTATATGATGTATATGTACATGTGTACAATGTACATGTATATTTCAGATAGACACGCTTGAGAACCGTTAACCTGACATGTGCTTAATCAAACAACTCAGCAAAAATAAGATGCAAATTAATTTAGCTGGAATGTCCATTAAGAAGGTTGGCTTCTTTGATTCATAAAGATCCGTAGAACAATCCGCCTACACTGCCTATGTGTAGGATCGGAAGCCATCCTCTACAGCACTGGTTGTCATCTTCCCAATGCTGTGACCCTTTAATACAGTTCCTCAGGTTGTGGTGACCTCCAAGCATAAAGTTATTTCACTGCTACTTCATAGCTGTAATTTTGCTACCATTATAAATCATAATGTAAACACCTGATATGTGACCCCCACACAAAGGGGTCGTGACTCACAGGTTGAAAACCACTGCTCTAGGGGCTGGAGAGATGATTCAGTAGCTACAGGCACATGCTGCTCTTACAAACAATCCAAGTTCAGTTCCCAGTACCCAGCTCAACATCGCCCAAGACTCCAGTTCTAGGGGATCCAACACCCTTTTCTGGCCTCCCAGAAACATGCATGCAGATGCATGTATTCTCCCATAAACACACATAAATATATATGATTAAAAATAATAAAAATAAGTGTAGGGGAACAAGCTGCCCTTTGGAGACGAGCAAAGGATAAAGCTACTGTTAGAGGGAGATTTGTAGGCAGGTCTGGTGGTGCAGCATTGCCTGCAGTCCCACTACTTCCAAGATGGAAGCAGGAACATCGCTAAGAGAGACCCTGTGACTAAGGAAAAGAACAAGAAGATAATTTATAAGGCTCCTAAGGTAGAAACTACGATGCAGTCAGAATACAAGATGAGTCAAGACAGGCCATCAGAGCCCCGGGAAGCAGACGACCTGCACACCTCTAACCTATTCTGGTCTCTACAACACCGAAGAGTAAAATGATTCTTGGGATATCTACACTGCTCTGTTGCTGACACATTTAAGCCAACGGTCAATCCACTGGCTTATCTTTTGAAATCTATCAGTGTGCCACACACAAGTGCACACCTCTCAAACATGAACACACACACACACACACACACATCAGAGCTAGGTAAGAGTGGATCCCATAAAGTTCTGGCTTGGGAATCCAACTAGTCTAGATCAAAGTCTACGCTATACTTTTTATGAAGGGTAGCTACAGCCAGTAGGCAGCTTGAGGTAGCTAGAACACTCCTCAGACCATAGCGCCTAATGGAACTGAAGGCAACGGGCAAGCTACATTTTACCTTGCTTGTAGTTGTAGGTAGAAATTAATGAGCCCTATGCTTTGGTATGCAGGACAAAAGATTACTTGCAGAAAAACCCTGTGAGGTCAGACTCCAGCCCTGATGGGCACCACACAAGGAAATATTTCTCAAGTCAATGGCCAGAAACGGATGAAGGATCAGGCATCAGGCACCCCTTCAAAGGCTCAGCCTCATTCTCATTCCTTGTTTGTTCCAGAACTGTGTGTTGGGGAGGAGGTGTTATCTATCTCTCAGCAATTTGAGCCAACCCACACATCTTGACTTATCTTTAATGAGAGTCATTTTCTAACATGTAGCATGCTAATTGACAAGGCATTAATTTCAGCAATAAAAACAAATGTTGGTACTCATTTGCAAATAAAAAGAAGCACTGGCTGCTGATTGACAGATCCCCAGTAGAAGGAAGTGTAGCCGTCTCAAGAGTTAATTCTCCATGAGGAGCGCTAACTGACCTCCCTCGGTTGTGTGCCTTCTGTAGCGACCACTTAGAGGTATACCATGTTACCCTGGTTTTGCTAACAGACCCAAAAGGAGGTTACAGAAATAAACCACGATTAAGGACAATTTAGGTTAGCTGACATCAAGTAACTTTTGTTTTCATAAAGAGAAGTAACCAGATCCCAGTGGCTTTGAGCCTGGATGGATTTTTCCAGTTTCCACTCCCAGCCTGTGCTTCCTCAAACATGTGTATGGGAGTGTAACTCACATGTCCTTGGTCATTTTCTTCTGGAAGCTTCTACCAGGATTCCATTCTTCTGGACTTCGGGACTCTGTTCTCCAGTAGGAGTGTACATTCCAAACCTCGACTGCCTCTGACTGTTTGGAAGCCAATGTTTATAATACTGTATCTGAAAGGATTCAAATTATTTGTTCTCCACAAGGCTCCCATTTGTCTCAGACATTCCCATATAAGTTTTGCTTCATTTAACTTCAATAATTGTCATATGGTGTTTGCTTAGTGTTACCTCAAATTCCAAATCAACCAGGGATAGAAAACTTGATCTTTTGGCAGAGCTAAAGAAGGAACCCAAGGCCCTTGCTGAGCGATGACCTCCTATGCCCAACCCCCACTCTGGTTGGTAGGGAACTTCATGAGGAGAAAGGATGTTTTTTTAATTTTTTTATTCTTATTTCCAGGGCTTACTGCAATGCCTGGCACTTATTTATTTATTTATTTGTTATTTTTAGGTTTTCATGCATGAATAGTATATACTTTTTTTTTCTTTTACTTATTCACTTTACATCCCACTCCCTGATCCCCTTCTGGTCACCCCCTCCCACAATCCTTCCCTCCAACCCTCCCCCTTCTCCACTGAGAGGGTGAGAGCCCCCCCTGGGTAACCTCCCTTGATACTCATCCCATGGGCGAGCACCAGTCTCCAGCATTGTTAATGATACTCTGTTGTGCTTGCAGAGAGGAGTCTAGCATGGTTGTCCTCTGAGAGGCTTCGCCCTGCAACTGACTCAGACAGATGCAGAGAACCACAACCACAGAGTGGATGGAGCTTGGGGACTCTTATGAAAGAAATAGGGGGAAAGATTGTATTTAGTGATTGTTGGGCAAAAGGAATATGGCTGAGTTAGTGGTGTCTAGGGGAAGAGATTTTCATTCTAGTATTAGTTCATAGGAGGGAAGACTATTGCTCATACAATAGGCCATATTTTTACAGCCTTCACTGTGTGCCAGCCTCTGGTGTAAGTGGTTAGTGTACAGATACTCATTTAATTTATATGACAATCTTATGCAGCAAACACCTGTATCTCCATCCTACAGAAGAGGCCATACAAACACAGAGAAGTTAATGGCTTGCCCAAGATCACACAGGCAATGAGAGAGCCAGGATTTGAACTCAAACATTCGCTCCCAAGCTACTTGTCTGTGATCTGTGTGTGGTGACATGCTACACAGGGGAGAGAGACCTCTTCATCCCTGCTGCACATTCTATACAAATTAACACAGTACGTGCTTCTGCCAGTCACATGGCTACAAGACAGCAGCAGCAGCCTGGGAATGAACTTGGGTTGTTTTATCAGATGGGGAAAAGTTACAGCAACCAGCAGGGGGAGACTGTGGGGAGTGAACGAAAGCTGGAGTATTGTTCTACATAGGCACAGGACCTCATTGCCTTAGGCCCACAGGAGTGGCAAAGCCTTCCTCTGGTCCTAGTGCAAGCATCGGTGTTTACGGATGATTGACCAGGGTGTGAACAGAGCAGCAGTACTTTCCTCCTCCTGGATGCTCACAGCCTGAGACAGCTGCCCATGGACACTGCCTCCCAGGCCTCCAGCTAACTCCTCTCCTGCACTGTACACAGTAAACAGTCTGAGGCTCTAAGTTATTACTGGTGCTACTTCATCCAGCAGAATGAACACAGCCTGCCCAGCCCCAGCTCTTCTGAACATGTGCCTCTGTCCTTTCTCCATCCTCTCATTTCTGCACACAGTGCCACAGGAAACAGCCTTTACTCTTTTTCAAAACGATTTATTTATTTTATATATGTCAGTACACTGTAGCTGTCTTCAGACACATCAGATGAGGGCATCAAATCCCCTTATAGATGGTTGCGAGCCACCATGTAGTTGCTGGGAATTGAACTCAGGACCTCCAGAAGAGCAGTCAGTGCTCTTAACCACTGAACCATCTCTCCAGCCCCCAGTTTTTTTTCTTATAGTGGGCTCTGTATGTGTGTGTGTGTGTGTGTGTGTGTGTGTGTGTGTGTGTGTGTGGTGCAGGAGGTTATAGAGAGAGGCTGCTGAGGAAGAGAGGAGAAAGAAAATGGTGATGGGGAAAGAGAAAGAGTAAGAAAGGAGAACCTTCCTTTTGCTCTGTGTCGCTGGGGCAGACCTAGTCTCAGAGATGCTGAGTAAGACAAGGATCTGAGAACCAACTCCCGAGGCCATGGTCCCCTGATTACTGACCATACAAGGATGTAGACTTAGTCTGTCAGAGCTTCCTATTGTTATAGAGAACAAAAACTCTGTGGGATGTGTGTGTGTGTGTGTGTGTGTGTGTGTGTAAATTTCCCCAATGGTTAGAACAAAGTCTCTTTCCCTGCTACACACCAAGTATACTCTTTAAACTTAGATCTGAGACTCCAGGATGCTTCAGGATTCAGAAGTGCAAGGATTGATTGATGATCCAGAATTCAACACAAACATCCATGCCTGAGATCCTGCAATGAGCCAGCTAATTTTCTCTGGCCCTTCCCCAGGAGCCGAGTTGGACTTGTTGCAGAAATGCTTCTGATGTTTTCCAAACATCATGTATGTATGCGCCACTTCACGGGTATTTTTATCACATTTACATAGCATGCATATCATGACTTACTTAATGCGTTTCTCTTTGCTGGCTCTTCATTAACTCCCTCTTTACAGCTTGAGCCACTGTGGCCAATAATAAAAAAGTGGTAGTTTTGTTGTTCTAGACAGTTTTCCCCAAGCATATGAAAGTAGACAACTCAGTATTAATTGATTAGAGTTAATATTACTCCTCCTGCCCGTCACTTAAACTCCTGCTCTGGTTAAGACACTTTTCCCTGGCAGGAAGTACTATATTCTGAAAGAGACCCTTCCTTCAGTCAAAGCTAAGTTGAAACATTGGCAGAGCAGAAAGAGCCGCCGATGAGGCTAAGCTTGGAGAGGAGGAGCCAGGCTAGAGATAAATTTGGTTCTGCATGGTAGGGATTATGGGGCTTTTGGAGTTTCCCTGTTAAAGACAAGCTAGGTTTAGGGCTGGAGAGGTATCTCCACAGCTAAAAGGCTGATCTTGCAGAGGACCTGGATTTGGCCCCCAGCACCCACATTGTAGCTCACAACTAAGCATCTGTCACTCCAGTTCCAGGGGATTTCATGCTCTTTTCCAACTTGTGCAGGCACTGTGCACGCACGCACGCACACATGCGCACACGCACGCACAAACACACACACACACACACACATGCACACATGCACACACACACACACGATGCACAGACAACACACACATATACATGCAAAATAAAGAAATCTAAAAGATTCTTTTTAAAACAGATAAGCTGAGGGTCTATCAGAGAGTCCCCCAGCCCCCAGCATTGGTTTAGAAAAATCTCTGCCAGGCTCTTATATTTCATTTGCCTGTTATCTCCTGACTATGAAAAACAATTTGCATAGAAACAATCACTCTTAGCTCATGGGAGTCCTTGGACTCCTGCTGTTTCCTCACTGGCTTTGTCTTTGGTGTAATCACAAGCCCCTGTCTAGGGTACAGTTAGAATCCAGCAAGTCAGAGCCAGGCTTCAGGCTTCAGGATTCTGCCCTGAATCCTTGAAGGCTCATTCCTAGGGGGAAATCTCTCAGAAATGTACCTGCAGGAGGGATAAACCGAAGGGAGCAGGCAGGGAGGTGGAGATGGAATCTGTAACGCAAATGGCACAGAACTCTCAGCTCCATGGCGACGGAGGCTGGATTTAGAGGACCTGACAGGCAAGGCCTTGTTCTTGCCTTGGTGAGAAATGACAAATGGACATTCATGTGCTCCTGACTTTGGCATCCTTAGCGAGGACTGTCAAGATGTTGTCGGGTGGCACTTGCCCTTCTGTAGGCAGCAGGAGAGAGCATTTTTTGGAATTATTTTCCAGGAGTAATAACTGGTCTTAAGTGTGTGTGTGTGTGTGTGTGTGTGTGTGTGTGTGTGTGCATGTGTGTGTGTGTGTGTGTGTGCGCATGTGCGTTTGCCTGTGTGTGCGTGTGTATATGTATGCGTGTGCCTGTGCATGTGCACGTGCGTGTGTATGTGCACGTGCGTGTGTGTGTGTGCGTGTGTGTGTATGTGCGTGTGTGTGTGTGTGTGTGTGTGTGTGTGTGTGTGTGTGTGTGTTGGGGGGTACGGCATGTGCAGGTTAATGTAGATACTGCAGAAGTCACAGACATCAGACGTTCCTTGAACCAGTATGGCAACAGAAACTACTCAGGTATTGTTGGCAACAGGAGTCTGAGTTCTTAACTGCTGAGCCATCTATCAAGCCCCTTCCCCTTGTTTTTTAAAAGCAACTTATTTGAAAAGAAAACAAGTTACCTGTTGTTGAAATTTTTAATTCCAACCCAGGGTTGCTACCTTGTCTTTAACCCTCTTGTTCCTGGATAAAAGACACACATGGCCTTTACATTTACAATAACCCTTAACCAGCACAAGAGCTGGTCAGATAGCTACCTATATGCTGTTAGAATCTACTTTCCTATCGATAACCCTGAATTACTACTTACTGTGTTTTGGACTGCTCTTAACTCCAATTGGCCTTCAGGGCCACATTGTTATGGCTCACCTAACCCATGGTGGCTTCTCCTTCTTCCTCCTGTATCTTCTCCTCTCTTTGTGGTCTTCCTCTGACCCCAAGTCCATGAAACCTAAACCCCATCTATATCTCTTGTGCCCAGCTATTGGCTGTTGGCGTCTTTATTTACCAATCAGAAACAACATGGAGGAAGGGTCACTTAGCGACTATGAGCAGATTCTCTCCTCTCTGGGGCAACCAGTATTGGGGTCCCAGTATTAACGTTAGAATACAAGCAGCACCAGGCCAATCCACTACAATTACCAAAGTGTTTCTTGAGCTGGCCAGGGTGGCACACACCAGCAATCATAACACTCAGGACATGAAGGTGATTTTGGCTCTGTAACAAGGGCTAACATTCGTGAAACCCTGTCTCAGACAAAGAGCAACAACCCTATACCAAAACCAATCAGCCAAGTTAAACACTTTCCTTTAGGAGGGAAACTGCATTTATACTCTGCATACCACTGAATTGCAAATGACTATAGTTCAAATAAATTAAATTATGTCAATCACCAATTAATTCAATTAGTTAACACATCTTGGCGGGGGCGGGGAGGGGGGGAGGCAGAGAAGGATTAAAAAGAGCCACAGAAGTTCCCAGTAGTGCCACAGACAGAGACGGGCCTGCTGATACCTTTGCTTCTCTTTTTCTTTGCATATATATTTTTTCCCACATGAAACGGAGACGGTTCCTTATGATGAATTTTGTATCTTGCCTTTAAAGATTAATGTTATATTCTGAGAAATTTCCAAGATCATTAGTGTGAGAACCTTTCCTTTGACTGACTTATTGACACTTGCTGTGTGTGGGGATCGTGACTTATTTCACCGTGCTCCGATTGTGACTTATTTCACGACTCCTCGCGCGGGGCATTCTGGATGCCTATAGGTTCTCAACTGGGGCTCAGTAAACGCTCACTGCATTCGTGGTGTTCTTTCTAGGTGACAGGCTCTGTGTCTCAGACAAAAGATGAGAAGAAGTTGGTTTTAATGACCACGTGACAGAGCAGTTGAGGAGCCCATGAAGCAACGTTCTCAACCTGTGGGTCTCGATCCCTTTGAGGGTCCCTGTCAGATCTCCTGCATATCAGATATTTACATTAGAATTCGTAAAAGTAGCAAAATTACAGTTATAAAGTAGCAACGAAAGTAATTTTATGGTTGGGGAGCATCATGTATTAAAGGGTAGCAACATTAGGAAGGCTGTAAGCCACTGGGGGAGGAACAGGGGGCTGGAGGAAGGATAAGATGTAGCACTTTTCAGTCCTTAAGGGGTATCAAAGAATCAAAAAGTGTCAAGCTGGATGTTGAAGCCGAATTTACAAACCTCAGGCTCTGGGCTATCCTTAGGTTCCTCTAACAGTCCACCTTAACTGCTCTGAGACACTGCATGCTGTTCCCAGTGCCTGAATACACAGCCTCCCAGGCCTCCCAGTTCGCCTCCTTTCCGCTCCCCAGCTCTTCGCTTGCATCCCTGTACTGACTTCCTTGACGTCCGTCCTTACTAACCCTTTAGAATGCTCTTAACAAGCCAGCTTTCGTCCTGTAATCATTGATCACAGCGCGGCTCTCCCGTGGGAAGCATCACCGAAAATACAAATATGTCCGACGGATGAGTCAAAGTGTGGCTTGGAAGATTTTCGTTTCCTTTCCAGAGACATAATGAATGTGAACCTAGAAAGGGAGAGGAGCCCATAGAGGCGTGACTTTCCCTCCAGCTCGAGCCTTTGCCCAAATGCTTGCCCAAAATAATAAGCATTTTCTGGGTAGGCATTAAGGTACAGAAGTGGGCTGTCTGACCCATACAGGCCATACAGGTATCATCGGGCATCGAGTCTACGGACTTGGCACCACCAGGAGCTTAGATGTGGGACCACAGAAAGAGGAAAGACAGCAAGTGTCTCTTCTCCTTTCTTTCTTTCTTTCTTTCTTTCTTTCTTTCTTTCTTTCTTTCTTTCTTTCTT
>JANHMN010000021.1:16945716-16958995 GCA_030674055.1 Rhabdomys pumilio
CTTTCTTTCTTTCTTTCTTTCTTTCTTTCTTTCTTTCTTTCTTTCTTCCCTTTCTTTCCTACCAAGAGAACAGTGGGGCTAGGCTGCTCCCAAAGTTCTCGACATGTGACAGCCCGGAGTGTGGAGACCTGTGAGAGCTACAGATGAATTGACTGCGGAAGGTTCACAGACTTGTCTGGTGGCGATATCGTCAGTCATGGAAGAATCCACCGTTAATATCTGCTTCTTATACATTATTCATGAAAACAGGAAGACAGCCGATAACATCAGAATGGTGCCACTGTCCAGAGAATCTGACTACTTGCAGCTCGAGGGCGTTTTAATTCGCACGGGGGAAAAATTATTTTCTGCCAATTTGAGGTCTGGAAGGCTGGGAAAGGGAACGCAGATTAGAAGCCGCTGTCAGAGTTTCCTTTGAAAGGAGGCCTGGCTTTCCTCTAGGACTTCTTTTCTTCCCTGTCGTTGGGATTCCCACTCTCTCGTTTCTTAGAGGCTAATGGAGGAATAACTACTACTTTCCTTAAAGAGTTCTAGGTTTTCAAATCAATCTGTATTTTCAGACCTGTCCATCAAAAGACAGAGACCAGAAATAGGACATTGGATTTCAATATAAATTATTATCTTCTAATTTCTTCAAGCCTGAGGGACAAGTGCTTTGTGAATAGTGAGAGTCTTTTTCTTCTTCTGCTGCTGCTGCTGCTAAAAATCAGATCCACCCCCCCCCCTCCAATTTAGGATTCATTCTACTCTGAAACCCTTCCAACGTGCTGTCAAAAAGCAAAGACGTCCATACATTGGACAGAGGAGATGAAACACAAGGGAAGGCCACCCTAGCTACCCCAAGGACCTGTGATATATTTGCTATTCAATTTTTTTTTATCATGACTGCTGTTGTTGATATATTATTGCAATGTAGCCCAGGCTAGCTTTGAACTCTCCACCTTCTTGCCTTGGCTTCCTGAATAGGGAATCATAGACATGTACCACCCTCCCTGGCTTTTGTAATTTTTCATCTGTTATTGTCTGGCCTTTATATAGATGGTTCTAGCTGCTTAAACACAGGATGGGCATCCCAGACCACCTCCATTCACTGACTGCAGAGTGACGGAAGGCTATCATTTGTCAAGATAATTTGTAAACTATTTGCTAACTGAAACATGCAGTGGACTTTGGTGCCTGCCTTCGCACAGAGAATACAGTCTTTGCTGGTAGAGGGACATGTGGTTGAATTGTTGTCTAAAATGGGGTTTTTCACATGTGTAGAGAGAGGAGATGGTAGCTGGAGACCCCACAGACAGTTGGGTTTTATTTAATAAATTATACATTTGACTTAATCTACAGACACAGCTAGCTCAGCTGCTAGAACTCTGTGGCCACTGCCTTGGAAACTTGGAGAGCCGATTTAAAGAAAACAGTACGAAATGTGGAATGCAGAAAGGAAGAAGGTGTCAGATTTAAGGGTAGTAATGGGTATATGAAAAGACCATGGTGAAATCTGTTGCTTTATGTGCTAATGTACAAAAAAAAAACAATTAAAAATGGGCTGAGAGATGGCTCAGTGGTTATGAGCACCAGCTGCTCTTCCAGAGGTTTCTGATTTAATTCCCAGCACAGACACAGCTGTTCACAAACATCTATGATTCCAGCCTCAGGGGATCTGATGCCCTTCTCTGGACTCTGCAATCACTAGGCATATGCCCACGGTGCACAGACATATATACAGGCAAAACCCCAGATACATAAAATAAATGTTTAAAAATTTAAATGAAAACAAAACAAAAACCCCAAAGTAATTTGGAAACCAGAAAAAAAAAGGCCTTGAGGATTAAAAATGAAAAAGAATAATAATAATTAAAAACAAAACAAAACAAAACCAAAGAAGAACACAAGTAATACCAGGAGAGGACAAACTCATAAAGTTGGCAACAAAAATAATTTACATATCAATTACTTTTACAGGTCAGTATTTTTTCTATAGGTTCTCTCTGAAAATCGCATCATCTTTCCAGGCACCCTGGCTACTGCTGGCACCCCTGTTTTGCCAATAAATAATCCCAAGATCTAGACAAGTTTACCAAGGCCTCATGGATACTAGATTTGAATTCAGACAGTTGGCTTCTGTGTGCATGCTTAGTCAAAGAAATGAAGTTTGGCACCACAGGTTATCAAGGGGCCAACCTGCATGGTTGGCGAGCATGAAGGAATATCAAGGCAGAGATGTGGTCTAAATCAGTCCTGAGAGGCATGTACCTATTCACAGGCTGGATGTGTGTAGGGTTACTCCATATGGAGGACTCAAGAGCACAGTGCACTTGGAATTGCACATGGTTTAGGAGGGCTAGAGTAAAAGAGGTCTCTTGTAAGGTGGTGTGATGGTTAATCTCAGTTGTCAACTTGAAAGATGACACAACTAGCATCATCTGGGAGATGGAGCGCTGAGAATGCATATGGAGGACTATTGTGATTATGTTCACTGAAGTGGGGTGGCCTGTCCACTGTGGGCGGCACCATTCCCTAGGCTAGGATTTTCGATTGGAGGGAGAGAAGAAGGTGAGCTGAGCATGACCATTCATTGCATTCTTCTTCCTGAATATGGATACAATGTGACAAACCGCTTCAAGTTGATGTGGGACCATGAAATGCAGCCTGGTTCCTGGTTGAGCTAAGGCTAGAAGCCCTGGTGACCTTGAAGGGACTGTAGGTGTTTTGCCTGATTCCCGGGCATCAGGCCCCTGTCACTAGTCGCATCCTTCCCTTAGATTTATGGTCATCAATCACGTAAGGGCAACGCCCCCAAGCCCTTCCACAGGAAGAGGATGTGTAGGCTCAAGACAGATTTCCATTTTAATGAGGTACCTAAAGGTATTTAACCTCAGGCCCGCCCTGAGAAGTGGGTATGGCTTTACTCATACATTTCCGCCATGACAATAAATACCTTAAAACCATGGACTGCCTTTTTTTCATTGGGATACACCATGGGGAGCCATGGAGAAGGCCTTCAGCTATAGAGCTGCCATCTAATCTCCCATAGAAGGCATCTCTGTGCTCCCAGTCTCAGCCACCACCAAACTCAAGCCCACTGCCACCAAGCCAAAGACTCTCTACAAGGGACAAGCTGGAGCTCCCCCTTCTCCCCTATCCCAAGCTACATCTAGCCCACAGGCTTCCACTCCATTCTCAGTTCTTCCCTGGTTCCCAGGGGCATCTGGGTGTCCAAGAGCCAGAGAACCAGACAGGTTGGGGAAGTCTCTGTTTAAGGGATTAGTTTGGTGGGGCCAGGGAAACTTGGCCCAACTCCTCCTTCAGAATGCAAAGCTCTTGTCTCCTGGAGGGAGTCCACTACCTAGCTGAGGCCTCCTTCCTTTCCTAACCCTAGGGCCTAGGAAGCCTTCCTTATCCCACCACCAGTAGCTCTCTTTTCTGTTTCTCACGGGAGGGTGTGCATGATGGGTAAAGGAAGCCTCTCCCCTTGGTGAGCCTGTTTGAGTTTGTTTCTGCAGATCCAGTCTTTCATGTCGGATTCCCAGGTCTGGCTGACTTGGCGGTGACTGTCTTTTCTACCAGCCCGGCTGTAACACTTAGTCTGCCTCTGTCTTGTCCAGTTCCAAGTCTGACTGAGCTCAGACTCTGGAAGGGAAGGCCATGATTGGCTCGTAATACAAAACAATCATCTTTACCACAGGGGGGGTGAGGGGTCATTTCTACCTCTGTTTGGGACAGGAGACAAATTCTAAGGCAGTGGTTCTCAATTTTCCTAATGCTGTGACTCCTTAATACAATTCCTCAGGTTGGGCTGACCCCCAATCATATTTTCTTTTTTTAAAAATTTATACACACACACACACACACACACACACACACACACTCACACTCACACACATATATAACCATACTGTCCTTGACATGCCAGAAGAGGGCATCAAATTCAATTATAGATGGTTGTGAGACACCATGTGGTTGCTGGGAATTGAACTCGTGACCTTTGGAAGAACAGTCAGTGCTCTTAACCGCTGAGCCATCTCTCCAGTCCAAAAAATTATTTCTGCTGCTACTTCATAACTTTAATTGTGCTTCTGTCGAGAATCGTAATGTAAATAGCTTTGGAGGCAGAGGGTTGCCACAGGGGTCGCGGCCCACAGGTTGAGAACTGCTGGTTGGGGCTATTCAGCTAGCTGGAGGTTACATCGAGTAAACACCACCACCAGGATTCCAGCTGTTTCCCTTACATTTAAAGGCAGTAGCTGAGTCTAGAACCTAGACACACCTGTCACCTCTCGGGAGGCAGAGGCAGGAGGATGTTTACAAGTTCAAGGCCAATGCAGTATACACTGTGGGTTTTGAGCTACCTAAGACTATATGGGTGTCCACAGTGGGTTCAGGCTACCCCGGCTAGCTAGACACTGTCCCCAACCTACAAACAAAAAACAATATTTTAGGTGGCTAAGCCAGTATTTAAAGTCTCTAGTCTACTGACATAATACTGCTATGAGAAACTGGAAAGTTTAAAGGGATATTCTCTGCACAGCTTTTGACGTGTAAACAAAGTTTTACAGATGAAATAACCATACAAGTGATTAAATCATAATTACGACAGAGGGCGACCGCTTATTTGGATAGATTTAAACACTTTATAGAACTCCATGTTAACCCTGGCCAGGCTTTTTTTTTTCTCCTTCCCTTGATTCTTCTCAGAATTTCAATGAATTTTTCATCAGCTTATTAATTAGTACACATCTTGAACTGCACTTTGTAATTAAGGTCTTATGTGTTCCTCCAGCTCTCACATTTGAGCTAAATGTTAATCTTTCAAAGGGAAAAATTAGGAATTTGACAACTGCCTTCCTTCCTGGCAATAGAATATACATGCTGCCTGTCAAAAAAGATTGAGTGTCTGGATTTCTCCGATAGAGAGTAATAGATTATCCTTCGTGCCATTGAACACTCATTTGCCCAGTATCATACTCAAGTGCTGACAGCAGTTCCTCGAGAAAGCCATTTGTGAGGAACACTTAGTAGTCTAGTCACTCGGCATCGACTCGAACTCTCTGACTTGCCAGGAGTCTGGGTAACTTTCTTGTCTCCAGATCTCAGTTTACTCCAGTTTCTAGCAATTTCAAAATCATCCAAAGACATAAAGTTACATTGTGCGGGTTCCCTTTTTCTGTGACAGCTCTGAGGGCGAATCTCAGTTGTCAATTTGACAATGTCTCAAATCAACTAAAACCCAAGCTGCCGGGCACTCCGGTGAGGGATTTTCATGATTATTAGAAGGAGGAAGACCCAGCCTTCTGGTGGCAGCCCAGACCAAAGGATGTGGAAAAAGGGAAAGGCTTTTTGCCTGCTTGCCCTCAGGCTGACCAGCAAGTTCATCTATCGTGTTGCTGTCGAACTAGTAAAACTCCCTGCTATCAAAACTAAACGTCATTGGCATTCCAACTTAGGCTCTCCAGACTCCTTCGGTCCTTTAGAGGAGCACCGGATTGGGGTCGCTGTGATATTCAGCTTCACCGACTGATAACTACAAGGTTCTTGGCCTTTTCAGTAAGAGACAGACTTGTTGGACTGGCAACCAATCTAGTTGATCCACATTTTACACACACACACACACACACACACACACACACACAGTTCTGTTCCTTCAGAGGACCCTGCCTGTCACAGTGGTAAGACCAGTTCCAGCACACGCTCTCAGGAACTGATTCTCTGTGGAACTGCAGTACTCCAGCACATCTCGTAGGCAGGATTGTGGATTACCTCTTCAGAGATAGTTATTAGCAAACATCCTCAGAAGAGAGAGGAGAGGGGTCACTGTCTAGTATAAAGAGTAGAGGCTTCCCACTCTCAGAATTTTCTCTTATCAAAGCCCATGATGTCTTTCACCACTCCACAGTGCTTCAGCTCAGGGGAAAACAGGCACTGCCACAGGCTGCTGTTGTGGAAGGTGAGTAATCATGTATTCTGCACTTGACTCCATGTTCTCCACCAGTGCCTGTGAAAGGGGATGCTCGGCTGGTGAGCTCCCATGTAGAGTATGTTTCTTGGCCCTTTGGGTGGCTTTGTTTGGTTGGTTGGTTTTTTTCCATATGCCCAACTCTCTCTCTCTCTCTCTCTCTCTCTCTCTCTCTCTCTCTCTCTCTTCCTCTCTCTTTCCCTCCCTTGACTGTGTGTATGTGTGTATGTGGTGTAGTGTGTATGTGTGTGTATAGTGTAGTGTCTGGCGTATAAGTTATGTGTGTGTATAGGCATGTGTGTGTGGTGTGGTGTGTGTATATGTGTATGTGTGTGTGGTATGCTATGCAGTGTGGCTTGTGGTGTGTATGTGTGTGTGGTGTGGTATGGTGTGTGTGTATACGTGTGTATGTGTGCACTCACACATACATCGTCATAACCCTTATGGGATAGGTAGATATCACTATTACTCTTGTTTTGCAGGATGAGAGGAACAACACAGAGACCTTACATGAATGGTGCCCAACCCAGGGTTTGGAACTAGGCAGAGTGGGTCCAGCATTTGAGCTCTGAATCCCTTTTTCCTTCTAGCAGAGGGACCCGAGCTTGCCTCAGCTACCGAATTTCACTTTAGAAGTTAAGTTCTGCTCCTCTGTGTCTAGGCATCGGCTGAACAGAAGTGTGGGGGGTAATGGTGTCCATTCCAAAGTTCCAGAAAGTTCTCATGCATTCACCTTACATATATCTACAGAAGAAGCAAGCTCTGTGGTAGCTGCCTGTACCTGGTCTTGGGGGTAAAGCTCTACGTGTCTGATGAGCCATGCCCATCCATCATGAGGACAGCCAGGCTGGAGCAGTGAGAAGCCAGGGAGGGAGAGAGGACTAAGGGAGGACAGTGGCAGATGGCCTCGTGCATCATAGTCAGGGACTTCAGCTCGTTCTGTGTGGGATTTCCAGGGGGTTCTGACCGATTTGCCATTGTCTGATTTATAAAATACAGATATTCTTCAGGGCCACTGCCGTGTATTAGCCTTTACTGTGACCAGCACTGTGGGAGCTCTCCCAGGGAGTGGCCCTGGGTAAGTCTGGCTGTTGTTTCTCCTGTATGGATGAACTGTTGGGGTAGAGACAGCTAAAGTAGCTTTTCCCAGAGCATATAGTTGGTCCTCACAGAATTTGTGCTCTTTAATCCCAGCTAGGACTTTTACAACTCAGTGTCCTTTGGCCAGCCAGCCCTCATGTCCCCAGAGAGGAGAGACCCCACCCAATTGCCTTTTTTTACCTTGTGAACCCTGTGGCATACTTTGGAACATAACTGCACACTTGGCCTGGCAACCCGGTGACCATTCCTTCCTTGGAGTCTTATGCTTCTTCCCTATGTAGTTCAAGGTGAGCAGGCTCACGGCTGCCTGCCACAGCCATGCTTTATGTCTAGGTTCACACCAACGGAAGTGGTGCAGGGCGAGGGTGTTCCCACTTCTAGCTTCTACCCTGTTTCCCCCTTTCTCTTCCGAAGCTGAAGAACAGAATCCAACTCTTGCTTCATGTCCATCCCCAGTCTGTGACTGCTGCAGTCCTTGCCACTGATGGAGCAGGTCCCATTCTTTGTCCCTTTGGAGTCTTTCAAGGCCAGGGACACTAGTGGCCATTGTCTCCTTGGCCCATGCCCCACTCAGCACCTTTCCTGTCTTTCTGATGGCTTGTTCTCAGTTCCAGAGAAGTCCACACCCTCACCCACCCATTTTTTTTTTTTTTTTTGGTTCTGTTCTTGGCATCATCCTATGATGTCATATACTCACAGACAGTGTAATTCTGGTCTCAATATGGTTCCTGAGTTTTGAGCGTTTCTGTCTATATGGTTTTCTGGCTGCATGCCCACAGGATTCTTGGACCCTCATAACCCAACAACATCACTCATTATCCCCATCTCCACCCACCTCTTGGAATGATCCCAGCACATCCTCTGGTGACCCATTCACCCCCTTAGAGGCTGCTCCCCCAAAGCCTGTCATGCACACATTCCGCCCTCACTGCCATTTCTGTACTCTATCAGCTGCTTGCTGGTATGTAACTACTGCAGTGATATAGTTACAACCTCTCGTTCTGGAAGCTTTTGGGGAGTTCAGGTCTTCTGGCCTTTCTCCTAGAGTCTGATTTAGTACAAACAAGGGTAGGGTTAGGTAATTCTGGGGTATGTCGTTCTTAGATGCTCCCCCCTCTAAAAAACAAAGAACAACCCATGACCAAGGCCAGTGTGGTATCTGCTGGGTTAATGGCTACAACTATCATTGGCTAATGTCTTCTGAACACTGGATCGTTCCTGAGCTGAATTGAGGTCCCTCTATGCATGCATAACTCTAACACAACTCTAGGTTTAAACTGCTGATGGCTCCATTTTGCGCTGTGAACACAGGAGTACAGGGGCCATCAGTCTGCACAAGGACACTGTGTCTCTCATCCAAAGCCTTGTTCTCAGTGCTACGTTTTCCTTTCTCATTTACTTGGACAGTCCTGCTGGCCAGATGGCTTTTGTTCTCCAAGTGTGCCCTGCCTCCGAGCCTTTGCTGTCCAGCTTCCCCTCTTCAAAGGGCCAACCCCCTCCATTTTCTGTGGCTTCTGAACACATTGCAGAGCTATCGGCTTAAATCCATTCCAATTGGTTAATCATAGTTTTTTGGATCAGCACAAACAGCCCAAGTCCTCTCTCCATGGTCTTGCAAAGCTAAAACTCAGGCATCAGCTGGGACTTGTGTTTTTTTTTTTTTTTTTTCCCCCACTAAGCAAGCTCTGGCCTCTCTCCCAGCTCGCTGGCCACTGTCAGAACCCACTTTCTCACAGTTTGGCTCTCAGCTCTCTCTAGGCTAGCCAAACTCCTAACGAACAACCAATCAGAGAAAACTCCACAAGAGTCCTTTTGAGTCTCCAATCTCTTCTGCCAGGAACATTCCAGTCCCTTTAAAGTGCTCAGCTGATTGGGTGAGGCCTGCTTTGGACAATCTTTAGATTTTTAAGATTGGCAGTCCAGGGGATCTTAACCACACCCACAGATTCTCTTCCCAGCGGCACTCGAGTTCATTGTTTGAACAACTGAGAGGAAGAATGTGTACATTGTGGGCTGTCAATCCACTTTTATTCTGTCACACTACTTGGCCTTCAGACGCAGCTTAAGTGATGACTGCTCTCCTCCATGCCCTTCCACAAATCACACACACACACACACACACACACACACACACACACATCCATTTTCCCAGTGGACTATGATATTTATAAAATAAAACACACCCAGCCCTTGGGTCCATTTCCTGGGCCTACCTAGGCTGTATGTTTCTTCAGAGCAGGAGCCTAGCCCAGGGCATCTCTGTGAGATGGTAACCTGGAGAGGTTAATACATTCACCGCTTAATAGATTCACTGCTAGAACAATGTGCTAATTGAGCAAGCTCTCCAGGTAAGAGTGTTTCTTTTGGAATCCCTTACGACAAAGGACGGGACTGTGGTAGGTGACAGCGCATGCTTCCGGGGAAGTGCTAGGAACCTTCAGCACTGCCTTTGATTCCCTAGGTCTTTGAAGGCAAGGAGGAGCCCCAGTTTTCTCAAAACCCCTCTGAGCTGAAACCTCTGTGACGGTGAGGCGGGTGGACCACTAGGTGTCACTCAAGATTCAATAAAGAGACTCAGGTCCTTAGAAAGCCATTTCTACCTTCCCTGGGGGAGGAACAGTTTAGACAGTCCCCAGTCATTGTTTCTGTTGGCTCATGACCCCTCACTAGCCTCTGTTCTCTCTCTGTGGACACAAGCTGCGTCTAAAATAGAACACCAGTCAGGCACCACCAGAGTTGGAACCACCTGATCGTCAAATACAGCCTCTCTTTTGTAGATGGGCGACTAACTTGTGTGTGTGTGTGTGTGTGTGTGTGTGTGTGTGTGTGTGTGTGGCTTTAGGGTGAGTCCGAGTTCCCTCACTATTCAAAAGTGTTTGAGATCTTCCTCAGGACAAAATCCCCAACTCCTGAGCTCTAGAGCCCGAGAAGGTAATTGGGTCAGGAGAAAAAAAAGGGGTAATAACCAGTTGTCTCTTTCTTAGAAATTAAGGCCTCTGGAGTGGTGGCACACACTCTCCTTGGTATCAGCACCTGCAATTAGCCACCGGACTTTATGCTCGGGGCTGAAAGGAAAGGGGCTAAGAGAGAGCTTGTGAGGAACATCTCCTTGGCTTGATTTCTGGTTGCTTTTTTAGAAAATGGCCCTCAAGAAGTGAAGTCTAGGCATATGGCTCACCAACTGCCAGATTGTATTTTTCTTCACCCTCGGCAGAGGGCGCCCTTCCCCCGCGCCAGCTCCCCGCTGGGCGAAGCCCCGAAGGCCAGTGGTATCCTCACTCAGCCTGCATGTGAAGCTGGGGCCAGCTGGTATGTCACACTGAGATAATTCCCGACTCACTTATGTTTGACCTTGGACAGAGTCTTGAGATGTTCTGCCCCCTTCCCCCCTGTGGATCTACAGCACATTGTTGTCTTAAATGAATACTGAAAATTATTTGCATTTCCTGGAGTTCCTGGAAACTGAGAGGTTGCCCCACTGAGAATCCAGTTAAAGAAGCTTGTTTGAAATGGAGAGTCCTGCCAGGCTTCATATACAGAGTTTAAAAAAAAAAAATCTAATCTATCAATGCAATAAATTCTTTTAAAATCTGGGAACCCCTGCCACTCCCACATTCTATTTGCTCTTTCTTCCTTGCATGAAAGAAGTCATTCATTCATTTAGTTTTACAGCATGTGTTTTTATCAAGCGCGTTCTGTGTGCCAGGGACCTGGCTTGGGAAAGCGGGCTGGTTTGCTGGTCTGGGTGAAGTAACTCCTGAGAAAGAAGATAACTGAAGAGATTTTTGTAGGGATAAGAGTGAGCCATGCTTGAGAAGACAGCAACAGAGGAGAGGCAGGATGGGGTGGGGTGGGGTTGGCATCAAGGGCTTACCTAAACCTCAGCCAGGACTTTTTTCTCCCTCCGCTCGCTCTTGGGTTGCAAACTTACAAAGGTTATCGCTTGCCTCCCGGAAGTTGAAAGCTATTGCTCTCCAGGTTACCCTTCTCCAGGTAAGGCAGCCAGAGGCGGAGACTGGCTAGACTCTGTTTCCGGTTTTACATCATACTCCTGGGCTGACATCAGCCGTTTTGCTCCTTGAATCCACATCACACATTTTTCCTGAGGTTTAACAGGGTCTGAAAACAAGATGCCTATTTGGTTGCTGCACCCCTGGTGCTTATAGAGCAGTTATCAGGATGCAGGTACCAAAGTTGCAGCTAGGACCTTAGAGACCAAAGGAGGGAGGCTGACAGCCGAGGGGTGTTACAACGGGATGGTTCTGGGTCTGGGGCTTTAAGAACAGCTGAAAATAAGAATTAGTGTGTTCTGGGGAGATATGAAGAAACGTCTATTGACCCAGATAGGGTCTATTGGCATCCATGACAGACCAAAGGAACAATTCCACCGTGGTGAACAAGTGAATTTATAAGGACTACTTGCTTACAGGGGCATGGTGACACCAAGGCTTGTGCACTGCTGAAAAGCTTATCCCCAGAGCTTTCTGTGAAACTCTCTCAGTGGAGAGTTTGGCTGGGCTCCAGTCCCGTCTTCTACACCCCCCTTCCCCGGACTCCCTCCTCCAGCAAGTGTCACTGCTTATATGGTGTTGGAAAGGGAGGGGCCCCTCTTGTGAGTTTCCATAGCTTCTTGAGACTCAGAAGTTTTGTTGGCTTCCTTAACAAGCCTCTGGTCTAGTTGGCGTGGAGGTGGGCGTATGCTTCAATTCCAAGGAAATAGCTATTTAGCAATTAGGACTGGGTCCTAGTTAGAAAAAAAGATTAAGACAAGTTTACTATGTCATTATCTTCAGTAAGACAGAGAACAGACATTTGCTTCCACCATGGTGTCTGCTGTCCCATGGATTCAGAACAGGCAAATGGGCTCTCTGTGGCCCTGCCTGTGTTATTCTCTGAACAACAAAGGCAGAAGAAGGCAGAGACTTGGATCCATCACTTCTACCTACAGCTGCAGGCAGAGCTTTGGATACATGGTTCAGACCATTGCTCTGCAGGGCTCTTCCCACACCCTCCTGTAATTGGCAGCATCTTTCCTATTACCTTCATGGTCTGTCCTGCTGGCCTTGGCCACCTGCTCCTTGTTCATCACACGCTGACTCCAGCCTCTTTTCTGCTTCTTTAACCAAGCCCTAACTGGACACCTTTTCTCCCTTGTGTGCTCTTCTCGAAGCCTCCTCACTGGCCTGCTCATCCTGGCCTAAGGCCTCAGTTATCACTGAGGGGGTTCTTTTTCCTCCCCTGGGACTGCTGGGAAGTGAATGGGTCTCCTGATCCTTGTTTTAGCTATTTCAGAGGACTCAGGGCAACCTGAAGAGACCTTGCTTCACTGCCTGTTTAGTCTATGTCTGTGTGTAATCTTGGGCACTAGGACTTCCTGTCTTACTCTCTTCAACAGCACGGGCACGCCAAGGATGGTAGAGCATGCCGACGGTGCTCCGTAAATATGTGATAAGTGAACTGAATAAGTGAAGAAACCTGGCCTGGAGTGATAGCTCTGCTGAGAACTTGGTTTTGAGGTGTCTTTTGCTGTCCTTTCCTGTGTTGCGACGTGTCTCTATGCTAGGTGACACCAGAGAGACGCTAAACGGCTATCATCCCATTTACCTATGGGGTATGTAGAACACCCAAGTTCATTGAGACACAACGTAAAATGGTAGATGCAAAGGGAAGCACTGTTTGTAGAAGATAAAACAAGTTCTGGAGGTAGGCAGAGGTGAGGGATACCTCAGCCAAATGAGACCATATTTATTCTTTCATGACAGGATAATTCCACTTAGCAGAATGCCTTCAAGGTTTATTGGTATGATAACAAGAGTCAAAGTTCTCTCTCTCTTTTTTTTAAAGGGCAAAACAAAACATCTCCTCTGCCCTACATTGAAATGAACCACAAAGATTAAAGAGGAGAAAACATACAAAAATTATTGCACAGATGGGGGCATCACTGAAGGGACAGGAGAACATAGAAAGGGGCAGGATAGAATGACAGTTTCTAGCCCAGTATGATGGACCCAGCCTAGTATGATGGTCCCCAGCCCAGTATGATGGACCCAGCCTAGTATGATGGACCCAGCCTAGTATGATGGACTTAGCCCAGTATAATGGTCCCCAGCCCAGTATGATGGTCCCCAGCCCAGTATAATGGTCCCCAGCCCAGTATGATGGTCCCCAGCCTAGTATGATAGTCCCCAGCCTAGTATGATGGTCCCCAGCCTAGTATGATGGTCCCCA
>JANHMN010000021.1:16959005-17001347 GCA_030674055.1 Rhabdomys pumilio
CCTAGTATGATGGTCCCCAGCCTAGTATGATGGTCCCCAGCCTAGTACAATGGTCCCCAGCCCAGTATAATGGTCCCCAACCCTGTATGATGGTCCCAGGCTAGTATGATGGTCCCCAGCCTAGTACAATGGTCCCCAGTCTAGTATGATGGTCCCCAGCCTAGCATGATGGTCCCCAGCCCAGTATGATGGTCCCCAGCCCAGTATGACGGTCCCCAGCCTAGCATGATGGTCCGTCCCCAGCCCAGTATGATGGTCCCCAACACCCTGTATGATGGTCCCAGGCTAGTATGATGGTCCCCAGCCTAGTATGACAGTCCTCAGTCTTGTATGATGGTCCCTAGCCTAGTATGGAGTCCTCAGTCTAGCCTATTCAGAAGTATTGATACCCTTTACTTACAGATGGGGAGAATAGAAAATGTGGGCAGCTGTAAAGGTTGATGGGACAGAGATCTGTATGTAAAGATTTTCTTTGGAATTGGAGCCTAAACGGCAGATATCATCTTGGATGGGACCTCTGCCAAGGTGTGGTCACAGTCCTCAGTTTTTGTCGTAGTTTGACTAAGAATGGCTCCCATAGGCTCAAGATTTGAATGCTTAGTCCTCAGGGACTGGCACTGTTTGAAAGGGTTAAAAAAATTACGAGATGTGGTCTTGTTGGAGGAAGTATGTCACTGGGGGTGGACTTTGAGGTTTTAAAAGCTCATGCCAAGCCCAGAGTCAATCTCTCTCTCTCTGCCTATGGATCAGGATGTAGGACTCTCAGTTACTTCTCCTGCACCACGTCTGCCTGCATTCCACCATGCTTCCTCTCCATGATGACAAACTAAACCTCTGTAAGCAAGCCCACAATTCAATGCTTTTGTTTTCATAAGAATTGCCTTGGCTCTGGTGTCTCTTCACAGCAACAGAATAGTGGCTAAGACAGTCTTCTCTACTGAGTTGGATAATGGGGGCTTGAAGTTTGGCCTTCATGCCTATAAGACCACTCCACAGAATTTTCCACCCCCCTACACATATTTGGCAGGCTAGACGAACTACAGTCTTGCCCTTTATGTGAAGTGCTTGGTGTGCCAAAATAATGTCCTACCTTTCTTGGAGTGGCAGCATTACCAAGCCCCTGTGGTGAGTATATACCACAGGTTATTTAATCCACCCATCCATTCACCCACTGTTGGGCCTTTGGGTGCTTCAATCTTACTGTGAATAATGTTGGTTGCTACGAGTACAGAGTTCCTCATTTTTTCCCCTCTTTCAGCTCACTGTGTATATTTTCAGATTTGGGATCACCAGGTCAAATGGTAATTCTATGTTGTAGTTTGAGGAAATCTCCATACTGTTTTCCATAGTGACCATACCACTTTACATCCCTCTGCACAGAACACAAACTGTCCACTTTCTCTAGAGCCTTGCTAACAATATTTCTGCTCTCTCCATCTTTGTCTCCATCTCCTCCTCGCCCTCCCCCTCTGCCTCCCCTCCGTCCTCTTCCTCTTTGATGGTGGATTGTCATTTGTGCGAACTAAGACCTCACCATGGTTTTTGTTTTGTGACAAGCTGCCTGGGCTTGCTGGCCTGAGGCTCACTTACGTAGCCTCTAGTGGATAAAACTTGTGATCCTCCTGCCTTTGCTCCCTGTGAGCTGAAACTCGAGTGTCATCACCCCAGCATCTCACGGAAGTTTAGATTTGAATTTCTGTAATCATTTAGTGAAGCTGAGTGTCTTTGATGGATTTATACTTCATCACTTATATAGTATATATCTACTTTGGAGAAACTTCTATCTCAGTTAAGAAGATAAAATAAATATTGCATATATTTGATACCCAACCATCACCTACCCATCCCCCACAAAAAACACCCAAAAACCTTGAAGCTATTTTCAAAGATTTCTTTTCCTTACCTACAGTTACTTTACCATCTCCCATCCCAGAATTTGTAGCTGATTTTTTTTTTAGTGCCACAGGCTATAAAATTGTTTATTTCAAAAAAATTTCAGGAAAGGTTTTGTGTGAGTATGTATATGGAAGGGAGTGGGCCAGCTGTCACCACAGGCATATAAAGGATAAATGAAACTGAGATGACAAAGACTGAGGTAGTCAGAGGTCACCTGGCTGATTATTCCTTTATTTTTCCCACAGGCAGATTTTGAAGGAATCTTGTGAGCATCTTATTTTGAAAAATAATAACATAAGGGTAGGAATGCCTCCAATCATGGAAGTTCAAAGCATAAAGATTGAGGTGAAGACATGTCACCAGCCAGCATGTGTCACCCACACATGACTAGGTGACTAAAGCTCACTCATTTCTAGCAGAGCTATCTAATAGGCAGAGACATCTATTAGGACACAAAAAACAAGTACAAGCTCTCTGTTTATGTAAGCGGGTCTGGCTACATAATTGGTTTGGCTCAGAATAAATGAAAACGAGGGCCTTACTAGAGAATGGTTAAGAATTTCAAAGCAGGGGCTTGAGAGATGGCACGGCTATTAAAAGCATGTACATTTTTGCAGAGGACTGGGTTTGGGGCTCAAAACCCACGTTAGGGAGCTCACAACTGCCTGTAATTCAAGCTCGGGAGGATCTGATGCCCTCTTCTGGCCTTTATGGGCACTGCACCCCTGTGCACAAAGTTCCACAAAGATAGACATATTTCAAGGCAGCAGCAGTACCGCATTAAACTCAGGGCCTTTCTAAATTCTCCAAGGGGCTTGAATCTCTCCGTGGGAAGCCTTAGTCAGTGGAGGCTCACCAGCCATGTCCGAAGGCAGTACATGGCCACATTTATGTGGTAGTCTTTTTGTGAGAGTGTTATCACTGGACAAATTCTGGAATCGCCTAGGAGACAAGCCTCTAAGCACACCTGTGAGGGATTATCCAGATTATCCTGGGAGAAGACTCACTCTGAAGGAGGCCAGCACCACTTCCTGGGCTCCGGTCCTGTACCCCATAATAAGGCAGAAGTGAGGAGAGTACTAACACTCATTGCTGGAAATGAGAGGAGCACAGAAGTGGGCAGAGCACTGGCACTCATAGCCGGAAGTGAACGGAGCACTGATGCTCATTGCTGGAAGTGAGGGGAGCACGGAAGTGAGGGGAGCACTGGCACTCATTGCTCTCTTCGTCCTGACTACAGATTCAACATGATGAACTACTTCACGCTTCCGCCACCATGAAGGCCTTGCCAGATGAGCTGTACTCTCAAAATCCAAGCCCAAACAAAACCGTTCTTCCTTTCATTTGTCTTGTCAGAATATTTTTTTATCACAGCAACTGAAAAAGTGACCAAGGCATTTCCCTTTTTTATCTACAGGGGAAATGCTTCAAGACTCCCCGGTGGATCCTTGAAAACCATAGATAGTGGTAAACATGGTTTATATAGTATTTAGTCCTATAATACAGTCACACACACACACACACACACACACACACACACACACACACACTCATACATATCTCTGTTACAGGCGTTGCCCTTTTACTAAAAGGAAGCACTTTGTAGATTCTCTCTGACACACCCCATTTCTAACAGTCATTATTTTTATAACTTTAATGCTATTTATCAAGTAAAATGGAGGTTATTTGAACAACAGCTCTGATTCTGAGTCAGTTGACTTGACAGTGATATGCATTCTTCAGTGACAGACTTCGGGGAGCAGATACACATGACAAACAAGTGACTCAGCCCAGGCAGGACAGAGTGAGATTTCATGGCACCACTCAAAGTAGAATGCAATTTAAAAACGTGTGAATTATTAACTTCTGGAGTTTTCCATTTAAGACTTTTAGATCTGTGTTAGCCACAGATAACTGATACCACAGAAAATGAAGCCAAGGATAGCGGCTTCATATACTTTTGATTGAAGTTGATCTCTTACCTTCCCACACACTTGCATACCTGTCTGTGGAACTAATCACCACAGGCCTTTTTGTGGGAATATCCTCATTCAATCAAATGATAATCTTGTCATAATCGATGCTTTGGTCTCCATGTCTGTCTCCTAGTCCCTTCCCATAGTATGGTGCTGGGTGATATTGAGTGTTTAGTAGGCATCCATTACGAAGCTTAGCGTTTGATTCTGAAGTGAATTGTGCGTAGAAGGATGTGAGTGGAAAGCGGTTCACAGAGGGAGACAGACAGAACGAGACGTGTGGCCCACTTACTATACACTGAGTACTGGGCAGGGCACTGATTTAATTCTCAGAAATAAACTTGTGAAGTATGCCGATATTTTCTATTTTAGAGATGACAAAGCAAAGCTCAGAGTCCTTAAAGGGCCTAAGGTTTACACAAGGATCCAATGTAATGCCAAAGCCTTGACTTTCTTTTTTTCAGTTGCTAGACCTGTCCTGTCCTTACTTACTGAAGACTATATGATTCCTAAAATATGCTGAAAAAAAATCACTCTAAAAATTGATCAATATGAGGATGTTTTTTAAATCACTATAACCATTTTGGAAATGGATGCATTCGCTTCTTTTAGTAGGCAGTGTCCAAATTACAGAGTGATTTCAGGGCTCCACACGCATCCCTAAATGGAGAGGTGTTTTCAGAGGCACTAGCTATACACAAACTGAACACTGTTTGGGCTAGGATGGGAAGTCATATTTCTCTCTCTCTTTTTTTTTAACTCCTTGACTAGACTAGAAAATAGTTGGGAATGTAATGTTTCAGTGTGTATAAAGATAAAGAAATCTTGCTGGGCAGTGGTGGCATTCATCTTTAATACCAGCAGTACTTGGGAGGCTGAGACAGGCAGATCTCTGAGTTCAAGGTCAGCCTGTCCACAGAGTGAGTTCCAGGACAGCCAGGGCTACAAAGAGAAACCCTGTCTTCAAGAGAGAGAGAGAGAGAGAGAGAGACAGAGAGACTGAGAGAGACAGGGACATTGTCTTAAGTCCAAAGTTAACTTAAGTTGATGGCAACTTATTGAACAATCAATAGGTATTAAACACATTGCCAGATGCTGTAAGCCAGTGGTTCTCAACCTTCCTAGCACTGCGACCCTTTAATACAGTTCCTCATGTTGTGGTGACCCCCAACCAAAAAATTATTTTCGTTGCTACTTCATAAATGTAATTTTGCTACTGTTGTGGGTTGTAATACAATTATCTGCGTTTTCCAATGGTCTTAGGCAACTCCTGTGAAGGGGTCATTTGACTCCCACAGGGGTTCTGACCCACAGGTTAAGAACCACTGCTCTAGGAGCTACAAGATGAACAAAGATGTCCCTTAAAGATGGGGGGCAAAACAAGCAAGCAAGTGGACAGAGAGACCCAGACATGGTGTGTCTACAGAGACATTCAGAGAAAGTGTGGTTGTCCACAAAGACCAAGGTACATGTCCAGAGGACATTGGCATTTTGTGTCGCCTTAATTTCTGACAGGACAGCATCCTGGAACACCAAAGATGGCAGCCATCAGAAGGGTGACAAGATCGAGAACTGAGTAAAAGAGGTGCAGTCAATTCAGGTGGGAGACAGTGATGTCTTGGGCTTAGGTGGGTCAAGAGCATGTGTCAGGGAACCTGGAAAACATTTTTTCTCATAAAAAATTACTCATAGATTATACAGAGATTTTTCTAGGGACTGTAAGGAGGTGACACAATTTGAAATCACCCTCTCTCTCACCCAGCCTGGGATATTTGTCTACAGCTCTGGTTGGCTCCCATGGGCTCTGGTTCTCCTTAACTCCCTGGCAGCAGTCTTCGAGAAAACAATGTTCACCCAATAAGGTAGTGTCTCCTGGGTTAAATGTCAGCACTTCTCTGGCTCCTTCTGGAATATTCCACTGTTTTAGTTAGGGTTTTACTACTGTGAACAGACACCGTGACCAATGCAACTCTTATAAAGGGCAACATTTAATTGGGGCTGGCTTATGGGTTTGGAGGTTTAGTCCATAATCATCAAGGCAGGAACATGGCAGCATCCAGGAATCTGAAGGCTGCTAGTGGAATACCGATTTCCAGGCACCTAGGATAAGGGTCTTAAGCCCATGCCCACAGTGACACACCAAAGCCACACCTCCTAATAGTGCTACTCCCTGGGCACCCACTCTTCCTGAGCAGCTAGACAGTTTAAGATCTGCAAGTAAAAAATCACACACAGTGGATAGAAGAGTAGCTCCACCATCCTGTAAGTCAAACAGCCACAGACTCTTTGCCTTGTCAGGCATCCACAGCAGCTTAAGAAGCTGGACCAGAAGTATATCATTCACTATTCAGAACACTGGGTAACAGGATTCTAGAACCAAGGACTTAAAAATGAAGAGAAAAATATGACACCCCATTCTAGTCCAAACAATGTTTAGTGTGTGATGCCAGTGTCTCTGAAGACACCTCTCCACTTAGGGATGTGCGTGGAACCCTGTAATCACACTGTAATTTGGATCCTGCCTAAT
Organism: Rhabdomys pumilio; assembly: GCA_030674055.1. Classification (NCBI taxonomy): domain Eukaryota; kingdom Metazoa; phylum Chordata; class Mammalia; order Rodentia; family Muridae; genus Rhabdomys; species Rhabdomys pumilio. The sequence goes on from JANHMN010000021.1 coordinate 16,965,405, forward strand.
CTTGCATCTGGGAGCCACAGAACAAGGGCTACGATGAAGGAAGGAGAGCGAGTCCTCTGTTCCGGGCAAACAACAGAATACAGTACATCCAGGGAAAGCGGCATACCCCAGGAACACGGCACATCTGAGAAAATGACAATGTCTGGGAAAACCATTACCTCTGGGAATGAAATACATCTAGGAAATGCCACACACGTGGGTGGGAAAGCATTGCCTCCCAGAAAGCTGGGATATCTGGGAAACAAGATACAACCAGGAAACACAGAACACACAGGAAAGCAGTGTCTCTGGGGAAAGCACTCTCAATCCATCTGTGCTCCACCCATGAACCGGCACTGCAGGCTGCATAGCCCCGAGACAAGGTGAAGAGGGACAGGCCTGCCTGTTTCCTTGCAGAGGGGATGGAGCACAGGCTTTAGGGCTGAGCCAACACACACTCAAATTTCCTCTTCTACCCACTAACTCTTCAACTCAGGACTTAGCAACAACCTCCTTCCCCCTTCCTCCTCCCTCCTCCCCTCCTCCCTCCCCCTCCTTCTCCTCTTCTTTTTATCACATGTTATTTATTCATAATATGTGCATGCATGTATGTGTGTGGGCACATACATGCCATGGCATCTATGTCACAGTCAGGGGACAATTTGCGCAGTTAATTCTCTCCTACCACATTACTCCCTGGTTGTCAAGCTTGGTGATGACCACCTGTCTGTTGAGCTTACTTGCTGGGCTGGTAACAACCTTCTGGAAGCACCGTTTGCTTACTTGTAAGATGAGGCTAGGAAAGTCTATACCTTGACGAGTTTGTGATCAGAGAGTCATATGGTAACACACTCAAGTCCAGTATTGCTCTCAATCATTTTTGAATGACCACTTCCAGGACACTATTCCTTCCGTTGTCATCGCAGATACCCGTAAAAGACATGTGTAAGCCCTACCATCTGCTGGGCCTGGCAACAGTGACTCCAGAAATTCTAGCAATTGAGTTTGGGGGCGGGGGAGGGAAATATCTTATAGCTGCATTTGCATATTAGCTTTATAGACTTGACATTCCTGGTTTATAGGTACCTTGCCAAGGGAGATGATAGATAATAAAATGTCCAGCATGGGTACCATTTGCAAGTGCATGAGCCAGCATACTGACAGTTCTAGTGTCTCCCCAAAGCTTGGTTCTTTCCCCCTCTCAGAGGTAGCGTGCAGCAGAGACCTGCTGCTATGGATCCCCCTGGTCCATTTTCCAGGACCCATGGGAGCAGCTAAACCCACACTTCCTCTGCTTGCTCACACCGTTCTATCTCTCTCCCTTGAGCTTACCCACCCCACCCCTAACCCCATCCCCAGATGCTATTCCTAGGGAGCCAGCTTTATGACAGAACCCAGGGAGGAAATTCTTTTAATCATGTCCTCCATTTTTGGAGGACTCTCGGGAAACAGCTGGTCTTTCTTGGCGAGCAGTGTGTCAGTGGGAGACTCCTTCCCACAGTCTGTTCTCTAGCTGAACAACTACAATTCCATTAAACTGTGGCTTATGGTTTAATTTTTAACATTCACACTCCTGTCCAGGATACCTGAATGAAGTCACTTAGCAAGAATGGGACACTGGAAGGACTGTCTCACTGCCAGCCATAAGGAAGAGGAAAGGGTTGGCCATTCCAAATGGATGTTTTTCTTTTTATGTCAGGTAGTTATCATGATTCTGTAGGAGTGAGTCTTATTATTTTCAATGAGGAATCATGAGTAAATAATGCTTAAGCAGGCTTCCTCAGCTCATAGAGCAAGCTTAGTGTAAAAGTAGCATAGCAAAGAATAAAAAGACAGATTCTGGGCTGGCTCCAGGCATGCCTTCCTATCCTGCTGTCTAACCCTGAACAGATCTTTTTATGATATATCAGTGAGGAACTGTATTTGGCTGACATTTAGACATGCCCAGATGATGTTTTGAACACTCAAGACTCTATTTCTACGCTAAAAAAAGGAGGTCGGGGAAGGGAGCTGCTTGGGATTGGTGGGTTGGTGGGGCAGCTTCATCACCATCAGAGATTTCTCTTTTACCAGGCTATAATCCTTGTTTTCTTGGTTCAATAGGATTGTGGAAGTCCTAGCCATTCTAAGTTAGCTCCAGACAGTGAAAAGGAAGAAGAGAAGTCCTGCTCTGCCCCACTTAGCTCCGCCTCTTCTAGCTCTGCCCCTCTTAACTCTGCCCCTCTTAGCTCCGCCCCTCTTAGCTCCGCCCCTCCTAGCTCTGCCCCTCCTAGCTCCGCCCCTCTTAGCTCTGCCCCTTCATAAGGAGTCTTTCCTATTGTCTCATAAAGCACCTCTCTTTGAGTCTCATTGGCCAGACAAATGGCAACATCTAGGGGCCAACAAGTTATAAGCAAATGTTCCTCTCAAATGTTTATGCCTAAGTTCTTGTTCTCAATTAGAAACTATTTTCAGAATAGTTTTATTGAGTATAGCTGTGCTACAGTTATTCTTCAGGGCATAAAAATGATTAAAAGCAGGGCTAGAGGTAGGTTAGAATAATCATAAGAGGCGGAGCTGGAGAGAAGGTCCAGCAGTTCAGAGCATTTGCTGCTCATTCGAAGGGCCTGTGATCAGTTCCCAGCACCCATGTTGGGTGGCTCATGACCGCCTGTAATACCAGCTCCAGGGAATCAGACGCCTTCTTCAAATGGAGCCTGATGTCCCTTTGGGTAAATGCACACCTTTCACCAGCCTCACTCCTAGCTCTAGCTCCTCAAGAGCGGTGAGGTGCTATGGTCTGAGACAAAAGAAAAGGATGAAACCCAAACTGCCGATCCAGGAGGGCGAAACATCTGCAGCTGACGCACTATGAAAACTCAGATACCCCATTTATCCGCTTAGTTGTTACCCGCTTGCTGCTGAAGAGGAAAAAAATACGTTCCTCTTCATCATAACTAAAGCAAGGCAAGAATCACTAAACAGATGATCAGAAGACTGAGCTTAGGTCAAAAGAATGCTGTAAGCCCTGCTTCTTGGCTGTGTGGGTAAAAGAGGTGTTTACGGACCCACTTCTACAACTGCCCAGGAGGAGAGCCGCCGTGGTTACAAGGGAAAGACACGGTCTTTCGTTAGCATGGAATTCTGAGATTTACCAGGGCAGCTCTATTTCAGTGACATTGATCCATAAAACACATGGTGCATAATAATAGTTTTTGCATCAAGTGAGAATATTTATTTGCAGTATCAATCTTGGAAAACTCTAGGATCAAAATTTTAAATACTATATTTTGCTGGATTTAAGACATCATTAATAATAGATAAGCCATTATTTTATGTATGGTGATGATAGGGAAATCTCTGCCTAATAAATTATGATGACTTCCTGTAAGATGTAAGCAGCATTTTAACGTAAAAGATGCAAAAAAAAAAAAAGGGCACCCATGATATATGGTTACCCTTCTGTGAATACATTTCTTCATGGAAATAAAGTGATACATTATAGAATGGAAGCTCTCTTTCGACATAGGAGCCCTGGGAGTGAATTTAGGACTTCCATTTCCTGACCCTCCCCAGTGTCCCTTCTTCTACCAGTCAGGTAGCCTTTATCTCTCATGCGGTGTTATGGCAGACTCTTTTACACTGCCCCGTCCAGTCCTTATCTTTGTGAATTGGGGTTTTGGAAGGCAAAAGAGTTGACTATTATCTTAAGTGAAATATCTGTTTCTTCTGAGTTGGCTTATACAGTGGAAAGGAAAATGACTGGAGGGCTTGATCCTGACCCAAGTTACCAAATTGTAGGCAGTGGTTTAAAAATAAATAAATAGCTTTTTTTTTTTTTTTTGAGACCGGATCTTATGTAACCTGGGCTGGCCTCAAAGTTGCTATGAGACCAAAGCTTGTCTTTACCCACGGATCTGAATACTTTCTTCAGTCTCCAAGTTCTAGGATTGTAGAAGTGGACTGCTTTGCCTGATAAGTATAGTGGACATTTAAAAGGTCAAAGTATCATAGAAGTAGAAAAGGTGACCTGAACGTATAATTGGATAGCCACCAGTAAAACACGTGGGAAAATCCCAGAATTACAAAGGCAAGCATGTGTGGTTATTGTACCCATGAGAGTATAAAACCTCCCATTCACTGTCCTAATGGCCTTTTTAGAATGGTTACATGCTAGGCAGGGTCCCCTTACTGGAGATTTATGCATTGGCTGACTCACAGTTTTCACTTTTGGAGAATGGAGTGATTGTTCAGGTATTGAAAGCATTGACTGCTCTTCCAAATGACCCAGGTTCACTTTTCAGCATCAACATGGATGGTGGCTCACAAGTGTCTGTAACTCTGGTTCCAAGGGGATCTGACACCCTCTTCTGGTCTCTCTGGGTACTGTATGCACATAGTACACAGGCATACATGCAGACAAACCATCCATACAATAAAATAAAAATAAAGGCTTTTAAATTTTAACACCTTTCTGAGCATGCGTGCATCAGAAATGACAGTAGATGCTGATCTGGGGACACAATTAAGTTTTAGTGAGGAGAGAAATTTGGGGATATGGACTCTGAATAGTCACAACAACCTGAACCTTCAACTCTTCCTCCCTCTGGCTTTTCCTTATAAGGAACTTAACATTTCTAAGTCTTTCCATACTAGCATAAGTAACCCAAACATTGTTCCGCCAACTTCCATCTTTCCTCTCTACCCTCTGCAAGGTTCTCTCAAGAGAACAATCGCACTCTTTCCTTGAAGGAGCAAATCTCATAGCGCTCTCTGTGTCATCTTCTACCCAGCGCTCTTGCCCATTGGGCTCTAAACACTTTGTTGTAGTTACTTTTCTTGTTTCTGTGGTAAAACACTCTGAGGAAAGCAGCTTATGGGTTTACTTCAGCCCACAGTTCTAGGGTACGGTCAGTCCATCTTGATGGAGAAGTCACAGGGGCGGGAGCTGGAGGCAGCTGCATTCAGTGTCAAGAAACGGTGGTGCACGCATGTGCTCAGCTCATGCTCTCCTTTTTGCTTAGTCTGGATCCCATCCCAACAAATGGTATCATTCACAGTGGGTGGATAAAGACAAGTCCTCATGGGATGCCCAGAGACCCATTCTAGGTCTCATCGAGGTAACAATCGGTATCACTCCCCTGTTACAGTTTGGGTCTGACTGAAACATTCCTTTCATACGCTGAGAACTCAGCGTAGTAAATTCAGTGGTGGAGTTTAGAAAAGTGATCAGATCATGAGGTCTCTGATACCATTCATGGATTATCCGTCTATGGGTTTATAATTTGATATGCTATTGGGAGGCGATGGAAATAAAAGTGGGGTGCCTAATTGAAAGGAGCAGCCCCTTGAGAGGATACCCTTAGGCATGTATCTGGCTCACCTATGTCTCCTAGGCTCTCAGTCCCTCAGGTAGTGTCATCCTTGTGTGATGTCTGTCTCTTTACAATCCAGCCATCTGATCCTGGACTGAAACCTCTAAACCCATGAGCCAGAATGAAGTTTTTCTCCTTTAAGTGAGTTATCTAGGGATAATGCCACCCCATTCTTTCTCTGAAGATGCCCTCCCAGGACATGCCCATGACCTGAATTGTGTCAAGTCCAAGCCTTGTCTCCTTCGATGCCATTGATGTGTTGAGCAACGTGGTTCCCTGGATCCTCTGAGATACTCACATCCTAAGCTTCTGGGACCCCAAACTTCCCTGGCCCTTCTCTTGTTGGGTGATACTCTGTTTCCTTTCTAGACTGTTCAATTTCTTCTGTGTTTGGGCTCCTGCTCATCTTCCTCTCTCCTCTTTCCTTATACAGACAGTCTCATCCTCTCCCATGATTTTAGGTAGACCAACCAAGGACAGATGACTCTTAGAACTCAAGCCTTCATCCGCAATGCCAGACTCCTAACTGCCAACTGCATCTAACCACACACAAATCCCATTGGCCATCACCGTATTCACATCAACGTATGTGAAGTTGAGCCAATCACCTGCCTTTCAAACTGGTGATTCCTGTATTTCTTGATTTAACGGATGGCACTGCCATTTACCCAATCTAGAAACACCCCCTCCCCCACCATGGCTTCTACAGTGCTGTCACCCTAGCAGACCTACACCTGATGACTCCTGCTCACCACCACCATGGCTCTCCCTTCCACTATCTGTCACCAAGATCATTACAACAACTTTCCAAACCATTTTGAATGCCATCTTGTTTCTCCTCAACTGGTTCCAGAGTGTGACTGCTTCTGTAGGGCAAACATTACAAAACTGCCCCACTTAAAGTCTGCCAGCAGCTCTCATTGTCATTAAGCTATAACCAGACGCAGCTACAATTGATGTAACTCAGAGTTAAGTCAGTCTGTTAAAGGAATGACATTTGGTTCAGCAACTACATCTTTTATGGTTTCGTTTTTTAGACCTGACCCCACCTTCCAGACCCGGCTCCTCCTTCTAGACCCGGCTCCACCTCCTAGACCCGGCCCCACCTTCTAGACTTGGCTCCACCTCCTAGACCTGACTCCACCTTCTAGACCTGGCCCCACCTTCTAGACTTGGCTCCACCTTCTAGACCTGACTCCATCTTCCAGATCCGGCTCCTCCTTCTACACCCGGCTCCACCTCCTGGACCTGGCCCCACCTTCTAGACTTGGCTCTACCTCCTAGACATGGCTCCACCTTCTAGACCTGGCCCCACCTTCTAGACCTGGCCCCTGTCATCATACTCTCCTTAAAAATGATGCTTATATTTCTTCTCATGCCTTCAGAGGGCCACTCTCCTCCTAACCTCTCCACACCCCTATCACTTCATCTGGAAAACTGTTTAACCAGCTGATGTCATTTCCTCTGAGACGACCTCCCTGATACCCCACTCCAGATCAGGCACAGCCTTTCCCACGGATACCCCTTATTGTGTTCTCTATAAACTTTATATGGAGTGTGATAGTCTGAGTAGGAACAGCCCCCATACACTGTGTTTGAATGTTTGGCCCACACAAAGTGACACTATTAGGGGATGTGGCCTTGTTGCTGTAGGTGTGGCTTTTACTGGAGGAAGTGTGTCACTAAGGGATGGGCTTTGAGGTCTCAGAAGCTCAAGCCCAGGCTCAGTCGCTCACAATCACAGGAAGACCTTCTGTCTACAGGTCCGTATGTAGAGCTCTCAGTCACCTCTCCAGCCCCATGTCTGCCTGTGTGCCGCCATGCTTCCTGCCATGATGATAATGGGACTGTAAGCTAGCACCAATGAATGTTTTTCTTTCTAAGAGTTGCTATGGTCATGGTATCTCTTCACAGCAATAGAAACTCCAAGACATGGAGTCTGTCACGTCTCTTCTATCTTAGCTCAGAGAACAGACCTTGTTCACCCTCATATTTCAGGTTCCCAGAAAAATACCTGGTGTACACAATATGCACTCAATACATGTTGGTTCTATGTTACTCTCTTTGACTCCTACTATGGTGTCTTAGAGTTTTATTGTTGTGAAGGGACACCATGACCACAACTCTCATAAAGAAAAGTGTTTGAATGAGGCCGACTCATAGGTTCAGAGGCTTAGTCCATTATCATCATGGCAGCATGCAGGCAGACATGGTGCTGGAGAAGGAGCTGAGAGTTTGGTATCTAAATTTGAGGCACAGGGAAAGAGACACTAGGACTGGCTTGAGTGTCTGAAACCCCAAATCCCACCACCTAGTGACATGCTTCTTCCAACAAGGCCACACCTCCTAATAGTGCCACTTCCTACGCATTCAAATAAGAGTCTTTAGGGGCCATTCCCATTCAAACCACCACACATGGGTTACTTTCTCTTAAAGCTCTGCAAGAAAATGGTCTAGCATAAGCAAAGGAAATTGAAGCTTATTATCCTGCCTGTCAGATCTTCCAAGTTGGTTGCTTCCTCACCTACCTCTTCTCATCTTTTTCCCCAAATCAAAATTAATCCCAGTAGAGGTGCTCATGTCTAACATACTAAGTATTTGACCACACTTTGTACACAGAAGTCATTTAAACACTCATAACAACCCCACGGGGGTAGGTGTCATTCTGACCCTGTTTAATAGATGAGGGAACTGAGAACAGTTATTTGCTCAAAGTATTTCACAACATTCATGATTCAGTGACATATATAGAAGGCGGTTTTACGCTTGGTATTGCTTAAGAACCAGAGATCACGCCATAGGCTCAGAAGCTAATGTGCTGGCTGTATTTAGTTTGTAAATGAAGTGAAGGGAACTCATATTTCTGACCCCTTTGGGTATCTCATGGTTCACTTTACAGTGAAGTACTCAATTACTGAGGAAGGGACCAGAGTGCTGAGAATGGGATGGGGTGTTCAGAATGGGCAGGCATAAACATCTCAAGACCAGCTGGCAGGGAAGCCTGCTGCACTACCCTCTTACAGCTGCCTTCCCCAGTGTACCATCGACTCATCCCACCATATGTCCCGTTGAAACAAACTGGGGAACAGCCAAAGCCCTTTCTTTCCACCAACTTCTTACTCTGTTCCTCTGCTTGTCCTGACCCACAGCTGCCGTGTGGGCAATCTTGAGCTTTCAGAAGGATTTTCTTTATGAAAATAAAGAGTAGGCTTTGTTTATTAGCACTTAATGTCTTCCAGCCACAATACTTTATAGATTTTGCATCTAGTCCTCACGCATACCCTATTGAAGTAGATAGAGATGTCTCATTTCAGACTCTGGGAAACCGAGCTATAGATGAGCGAGTTGTACAATATCTCTGTGTGTCTTTAGCGCTGATGATTTAAGGAATCACTGCAAGGTTGGTGGCTTAACATAAAATCGTCTTAGAGATCTCCAAGCCAGATACTCAAAGACAGCCTCAGGGAGACTAAAGTCAAGGTGCTAGGAAAAAGAGGAGAGGCCAGCAGTCCACGTTTCCCTTGGAAGGTGTGTTAGCAGAATAGTTAGATGAGAACTGAGCAGGGGCTGCAATAACCAGAGAAGCGAAGGGACCCATCCTCAATGGGGCAGTGGGGAACAGAGAATGACGCGTATTCAACAGCCCCATTGGGAAGAGGAACAAATAAAGGGAATAAAGGGATCTGGTGATACTCTGTAGCAGGAACAGGGGAGGAGCACCTCTATGCAAATGTTAGGGGCCGTGCTATGCAAATGAAGACAGCTGTGCTATGCAAATGCTAGGGGCCATGCAGCCACCAAAGCATCTCCTGCAGGAGGACCTGAAGAGTCCAAGGATTGAGGACTGTCTGAGAGACCAAAGATTGGTAGCACAGACAATGCCAGCCAATCGGGAACTGCTGTTTAGAAGAGATACTTTCTGGGACCAATGGGGCTCAGGTGGAAAGTACTCAAGGAGCTTGCAGCAGCGTTCACATGAGCTAGCTGCTGTGCTCCCAGAGTCTATGGCATTGACTCTGAGTCACCTCACTGCCAACCTCCAAGGGCGGGTAGGGTCAGGCAGTGAGTAGTCCAGAGCACAGGCAACAACACCCAACTCTGGATGAGAGGCTTAGAGTTAACTAAATGGCAAGTGATCTGTTGGGGGATGGTTTTGTGCATCGTGTGTTCAGACACTTGGATGTCTAGTTGCAGTCCAGACAATAGCATGGTTAAGCATCTCTGATGTCAACATTATATAAAAATTGTTTTCCTTCACCTCCAATTGCTTACTAAGGAGCTGATTAGCCAATTAGCTGGGCAGAAGAGAACAGGGTGGGACTTCCTATCCCAGTCAGGATGTCCAAAGAAGAGAGAATAGAGAGAAGGAGGAGGTAGAGAGGCCATATGGAGGGACCAAGAGGATTCACCATGATTCAGTGAGAGCGCAGCCATGAGACTATACATAGACCAGAGTGAAACAGGGCAAGGCCAGATGCCAAGTAATGGCCCACGTGTCTGCATAGTAGCCTAACAAGGTTAGAACACCTCAGAAACTTCCCAGCTTAGGCTTGTGGCCTGTTAGTAAAAATACCAGATCTCTGCGCCATTTATTCAGGAGCAAAAATGGGCTAAAGCAGGCATAGAAATGCCATGTCATTACTTGGGAGCAAAAAGGGTGTCAAACACCCTCTAAGAGTTACATTTACAGTGATCGGCATAACTGAGCGGGCCCCTGGCTGAAGTGTAATCCTTTTCATCATGGTCCCATTATAGACTCATTGTTTCTGGTCCATTCTCCCTTACAAGGCAGTAGACAAGATATCAAGACTATCACTATGCTTCAACCTGTTTCTTTTCCTAGTGAGAGAGGCTCCTAGGAAATCTAATTCCTTGGGGGAACCATTGTTTCAATAGCGTGATAACCAAAGAAAGGTGAGCCTGTCTCCCTTTTAAAATATCTTTGTTTGTTCCAGGCTGGCTAAAGGCAATTCTGCAAAAGACCAACTTTCTTTTAGAAGAATTTGCCTCTTAAAGGTCCCACCACCTCCTAGTGTAACACTGTCTGGAGACTAAGCCTTTACCATGCCAGCTTTTGGGCGGCACTTACCCAAACACAGCAGAACACATCTTTAGGGGGTCCTATGGTGTTCAGCTTTGAGAACTGACCCCTATGCTAGAGAGATCTAACTGTCGAAGCCTTTGAGTATGAATCAATGTGAGTCTGATATGGAAAGATGAACTATAAAGACACATGCTAAGAAAAGGGAACCTGGGTCAGCTAGCATCTTTACTGATGTCATTTCTAAACTGTACAACCATGCTGAAGTCAATTGAGCTCCCTGCTCTCGAGTTCCTTTTAGATAATCAGACCTTGCAAGGGCTGTACAATGACTAACAAGAGATCATGAGCGAAAACCCCTTAGCTAAGCCAGGGGTGGTAGGTAGCACATGCCCTTGTTCCCAGCACCAGGAAGGCAGAGACAGCAGATATCTTTGAGTTCGAGGCTAGCCTGGTCTATGGATTGAGTCCCAGGACTGTTAAACAAAGAAACTCCATTTGGAGAAGAAGAAAAAAAAAACAAAGAAAGAGAGAAAGAAAGAAAGAAAGAAAGAAAGAAAGAAAAGCCCCTAGCTACATGCTGACAGGTCCCCCGACAGAGGGCACTGTAGCCTTCTTTGCAAATCACCCCTCCCCTTGGAGAAGGGAGCTAGCTAAGCCTCTGCTAAGAATAGAATTCCCTTGGCTCTTGTTTTCCAGCTCGGAGAATATCAGATTTTCTTGCTTCTTGGCTATGTCTGTCTTTTGCTTCCTTTAAGGTGTCTTTTTAGATTTTTTTTTAAGTTTTTTTTTTTTTAACTTAACATTTCTGCTACTACCCAGTGTCTTCTCACAGCATAGCGTTTGATCCCGCCAAGCCCAGGAGGTACATGCAGATACTTCTGATCTTCTGGGCTGCTTTTGGGACTCCGGGGTGTTACTAGGCTTTCTTGGTTGATGCCAAGCAATCTAGCTGTAAGTTGAAGGGAAAAAAAAAAAAAAAACCAACAGTGAAGAAACTCTTGGAAGGAAACTGTGTTTAGTGTGTGGTTGGAGGTGGGAAGGGAGAAGTTTCCTCTGTGCTGAGGCTAACAAGAGGAAATCTAAAAAAACATGGATGTGACAAAAGAAAAAAATGTTTCTAATGGAAAGACTTCCCAGAGACGGAAAGAGACAGAAGGTCCTGGCCTCCGCCATTTCTGTTGTCAGTCTGAGGGTGTGGATGGTGCCCTGTGCCTTTCTCTTCCTCTGCTGATTCTTTTAATTCTTGAGGGCATTAGGAGATGGAGCTGATTCATCATTTGGACTGAAGCAAGAGGGGTTGGCCCAGGCAGTTCTGCTTCAGACTGCTGCCGGGCTGGATTAATAGCATTAGTGGAACATGTTCCAACTGAATGAGGGAGCAGGGCTCTGGCAAGGTCACTTTCCATGAGGGACTGCCAAAGCTGATGTCACCAGGAACTTGCAACCTGCATCAGATTTCTCCCTTTCTTTTGTACTTTTTGTTTTGTTTTGTTCCTTTGAGACAGGGTTTCTCTGTGTAGTTCTGTCTGTCCTGGAACTCACTCTGTAGACCAGACTGGCCTTGAACTCAAAAATCTGCCTGCCTCTGCCTCTGAAGTCCAGGGCATTTTGTACTTCATGATGTCTTCTTTCCCCAAAGCTCACTTCTCATCCTTCATTTAAGAGGAAGCTTATCTTTCACCAACTTTATTGTACTACCCAACTTAGTTTTTAAAGATTGTATGTCCCAGCTCATGTTAATGAGGCAGCAGGCACCCTCTGTGGTTCTATACTGGGTTAGGGAATGAGATAGGATTAGCAAGGACATCCAGGTGTCAGGCCTGCCATCCAGCTGAAGATGCCATCCAGTATGAGAGTCATGTGCATAGATTAATGCAAGGAATATGATTCTTAGGAGCACTCAGAGAAGTGGGAGGCAAGTGAGGCCTTGAGTAGTCTGGGAAGACTGCCTGGAGGGGGTGTTATGTGAGGAAGATGGGAAAGCAGAGCTAGGCATAGCAAGGGCATTCCGGAAGGGAGAGAACACAGGAAGGGCCTGGGATAATAAAAACAAAAATAGTAAACAGAACAAGTAGTAATATAAATGGGCTGTCTGTTGGGGTGTCCTGCCCCCTGCCCCCCAGGTGTAGAGATAACGCTGATATAAACATGTAGTTCAAGCCTTTCTCGAAGTTTATCTCCTGGGTAAAGGGGTGATGCTTTCCCAAGATCACCTCAGACACTTGCCTGCAGCATCTCAGTTCCAACTAAGTTCTAGAGGCCAATGGGAAACCCACTGAAAGGGTGACACACCATCATAAGGGTGGTCCTAGGGACCAACAGGACGCCCACTGTAAGGGTGACTCTAGGGGCCAACAGGACGCCTGCTGTAAGGGTGACCCTAGAGGCCAATGGGACACTCACTGTAAGGGTGACCTTAGTGGCCAACAGGACACACACTGTAAAGGTGACGCTAGGAGACAATGGGACACTCACTATAAGGGTGACCCTAAGGGCCAATGGGACAACCACTGAAAGGGTGACACCCCACCATAAGGGTGACCATAGGGGCCAACAGGACACCTGCTGTAAGAATGACCATAAAGGCCAATGGGACATCTGCTGTAAGGGTGACCCTAGTAGACAATAGGACACCCGCTGTAAGGGTGACCCTAGGTTGCTTCTCTGCACTTACAACACTTGACTCTAAGTGTGAGCGTGTATTTCCTTGCAGTGAAGTCTCTGGTCAATGGCTGGTTGCTGCTGGTATCCTATCCTCAGCTCTTTCCAACGGTCTCTGAACCATCCATGTGTCCACAAGGCTTACTGTCATCCCGAGTGGATGGAGAACTGCCCAGCTGAAACTTTAGGACAGAGCAGCCATCTGGCAGGCCTATTATCTGAATTAAGTAGATGCAGGCAGAAGGTTTAGAAACTCCCAGTTCCCATCTGCTGGGTAGAAATACCCGAGGCCTGCATCAGAGCCCGCTTGCCGCTAGGACGGACTGTCCTCTGGACCTGTGCCGGACACTGGGAGATCAGTGCTGCAGGTGTGGCGGCTCATATGGCTCTGGTGATGGAATGGCTGGGAGGAAAAGGCTGAAATGCAGCCATAAAAGCAGCGAGTCCTCTGCTTTGTGCCATTTATCAAAGTATCAAAAGATGCCAAGGGTGAGTGTTCTGTCGGAATAGGAGTTGCGATGGGGAAAGAACATTAAGAATTCACCTCTGTATTAAAGATGTCTCTTCAGAAGAGATGCATGTGAAAATTCATAACCACCTATTTAAAATTCTGATATGTGGCCCTCATGTATATTAAAAGTTAGCGCCTCTCTGAAGGTGAAGGGTCTGGTAACACTATTTATTCTCTATTTTATCAAACTTAACTCTGGGGTGACTGGCTCCAAACTCTGTTGGACTTAGGGATGTCTAGGTTGTAGAGGTAAGCTAGACAGGGCTGATATTAGGTCCAGAGCAGTATTTTCTTAAGAAACTACAGTGTGACCCCCTCAGAAGGAGGTCCACAAACCACACAATGGGATATAATGAAAGATAGCTGGGATTATGGTAATATGCCTCTGCATGTAATTAATATTGTAATCTGTGACTTACTACACCTTTACTCTATTCACATAATTTCTCTAACATGATCTTCCTGAAACCTTTGTGACATGGAGAGGCAGGAGTTGTTATTTCATAATCAAAGACTCTATAGTTTGAGACATAGTGCTTTGTGTTTCACATAGAGTAGACAGACACCCATGCATTCAGACTTCAGCACAGGGCTGGCTGACAGGCCCTGCACAATGATCCTCCCTCCGCTTCTCCCCTGCCATATTTGATCTTGTTTTGTCCTTATTAGGTCTGCCCCAGCATGTTGATATTCTAGACATACCTCTACTTCAGAGCCCCCAAACCCTCCTCCTCTAGGTTTTTGGTAAAATATCCCCTTTCCAAGAATGCATCCTGTGATGCAGTTTGACTGAATTTAGGGTAGCCTTGGAGATACCTCTCTGGATATGTTAGTGAGGCCATTTCTAGAGAGGTTTAAGTGAGGAACAACCTACCCTGAATGTGGTAGCACCATCCCATAGACTTGGGTCTCAAACTGAGTAAGAGAGAGAAAACAAGGAACTGAGCTAAGTACCAGCCTTCATCTCTTTGCTTCCTGTCTGTGGCCTCTATCCCTTCACCAGTGTTGATGACTATGCCCTCAAATTGTGAGCCCAAACAAGCCCTTCCTTCCTTAAATTACTTCTTGTCAGATATCTGGTAGAAGGAGACAGTAACTAATACATACATCTCCTTGGATCACCCCATGTAAAATTGCTCCTTCTCCCTATTGTATTTGTCTAGCTGACATATGTCTGCTATTTATCTATATGCTATTGTGTCTAATTTGTATCTATACCCATTTCCATCTATCCTACAAGGTCTTTAAAACTGTAGTAAAATGCAAGTAACACTTACCACTTTAACAGTTTTGTAGTATGAAATTAAGTAATTTGCAACAATGTACAATGTAACAATGGTTACTAGCCTTCTCCAAACCTCTTTTCATTTTGCAGAATAGATACTCTATACCTACAAAACAATAACCTCTCCCTCTCCCCCACCCTTAGGAATATCTAATTTTATCCACTCTCTGTCTCTGAAATGTTGACTATTCATGTTAAGTGGAGTCATACAATATTTGCCTTCTAGGGGCTGGTTTAGCTCACTTGGCACATTGTCCTCAAGATTCACTGAGAAGAGTCAGACTATTTTGTTTTCATGACTGAGTAATACTGCATCATATGCATACACCAAACTTTATTCATGTTTTCATCTCTTGAAGGACTGGGTTGCTTCCACCCTTTGGTAGTTGTGAGCAATGTTGCTGTAAGCACAGTGTCTTAGGGTTTTATTGCTGTGAAGAGATACCGTGACCAAAGCAACTCTTATAAAGGACATTTCATTGAGGCTGGCTTACAGTTTTCAGAGGTTCAGTCCATTATCATCAAGGCAGAAACATGACAGCATTCAGGCAGACATGGTGCTGGAGGAGCTGAGAGTTCTACATCTTGTTCCAAAGTCAAACAGAAGACTGACTCCACGTGGCTAGGAGGAGGTCTTAAAGTCCATGCCTACAGTGACACACTTCCTCCAACAAGGCCACACCTACTCCAACAAGGTCACACCTCCTAATAGTGTCACTCCCTGAGCCAAGCATGTTCAAGCCACCACACAAAGGCATATACATACCTCCTCAAGATCCTACTTTTAGATCTTGAGGTCCGTACTAGAAGTGGAATGCTTGGATATACGGTAATTCTGTTTTCATTTTTGAGGAACTGATATTTTGTTCCCCACAGCAGTGGTAATATTTCACAGTCTGACTGACGGTACACAGAGGTTCCTGTTTCCCATCATCCTCATGAGTACTTGTTAATCTATTTCTTCATCCACAGCCATCCCAATAGTCTGTGTTATGATAGCTCATTATAGCTTTAGTTTGTTTTCCCCTGATGATTAGTGGAAATGATTATATTTTTCTGTGCTTGTGGGTATTTGTATACCTTCCTTGAAGAGTTGTCTAAGCCCTTCACCTGGTTTTAGGCTTAGGGTTCTTAGGTTTGTTTAGTTTTTGTTTTCATTTTTGTAGTGCTAGGCGTTGAACCTAGAATCATATGATGCCAGGTGAGTCTCCTCTGCCACTGAGCCACAGACCCAGTCTACCTACACAGTGACACAATTACTCCAACAAGACCACACCTCCTAATAGTTCCACTCCCTGGGTCAAGCATATTCAAACCACCATATTCCCCAATGTGCTTTTTAGTCATGGTGTTTCATTTTAGTAATACAAACCCTAAAGAAGACAAGTTAGTATCAACATATCCAGGGTATTGCTGTGACAGACCTGACCATGTTTGGGGGAGGACTGTGGAAGGACTTTGGAACTTAGGGCTAGAAGAGCCATCGACTGTTGAGAGCTCAGTGGACTGCTCTTTAGGAGCTTTCAAGATAAGAAGGTTGAGAACAGTGCAGAAGATGGACGATTGGCTTGGGTAGTTTCAGAGGGAAGTTTAAAGACTCTATCAGGGCCATTTGCTAGTTTGAATTAAGATTCTCTAATTCTGGTTAGCTGGGGCTGAAGAGTCAGCTGTGATTAACAGGAGACCAGCACCATTGAAGTGAAACCTTTGCATTACTGGGACTACTGATGCTGGTTAGCTAGAACTAAGAAATGAGGGGAAATTAAGAAGAGACCAGAAGTCTCCTGGGAAGTGTTTCCTTAGGGCTAGCACACAAAAGCTGTATTCCAGAGGTGGCCAAGGTTGGACCCCAAGCTGGCAGTTGAACTTGGCAGAGTCACCTAGGTGGTGCTGATTTTGAAGGCATAAAGAGGAATCTTGGAAAGCAGCTGAGGTTTGGCACTGTGAGTGGTCGGGAGAGGCCATTGGTAGAGAAACAGCTTCAGTAGCAGTTGAAGGCCCAGGATGGAAAGGGCCATGCATAGAAGTTGAAGCTTACTTAACACCATGATGAGAGCCTATGAGAGGCTATTGGTGAAAGTGCAGACCAGTTGCAGCAAGGGATCCCAACATTTTTGGAGATGCCAGTGTCATGGACAACCACCAAAAACAGCAGCAGCAGCAGAAAGTGAAGCCAGCTAGAGCCTAGAAGACAAGCTGTGTGTGCTACAGAGGGCAGAGCTGGAGAAGTCACTCAAGCTCTTTGGAGAAGCCCAGAAAATTGTGAATGAATCCCAGATAATGGGACATTGAGTTATTTACACTGTTGGAGTTTGGTTTTGCTTTGTTCAGACTGTGGCTGTATTCTTCCCTCTTGAAAAATACATTTAATTTAATTTTGATTTTTTATAGGCCCACAGTTGAAAAGATTTCAATTTTTTGAAAAGACTTTGGATTTAAAAAGACATTGCCTATTTAAAAGGGACCAAAATGTTAATGTGTTTGAATTTGTAAAGAATATAATTTTAATGTGAGATCCTGGGGACAGACAAGAAAGGAAGGACTGGGACTTAATACCAATGTGTTTGTGTATCACATTAACAAGCGGTCAGTTGTAGTGACTGGTCTTATGTCAACTTGACAAAAACTAGTCATCAGAGAGAAGGTAACTTCAATTGAGAAAATGTCTCCATAAGATCCAGCTATAAGGCATTTTCTTAGTTTGTGATTGATGGGGGAGGGCCCAGCTCATATGGGTGGGGCCATCCCTGGGATGATGGTTCTGAGTTCTATATGAAAGCAGGCTGAGCAAGCCAGTAAGCAGCCATCTCTCTGTGGCCTCTGCATTAGCTCCTGCCTCCAGGTTCCTGCTCTGTTTGAGTTCCAGTACTGACTCCCTTTGGTGATGAACAGTGATGTGGAAGTGTAAGCCGAATAAACCCTTTCCTCCAAAGCTTGCTTTTTGGTCATAGTGGTTCATTGTAGTAATAGAAACCCTAACTAAGGCAATAGGTGATTTAAAAAAAAAATTGAAAAACAGCTTTCTTTACTCTTATTGTATAAGTCAAGTAGAGGCCATTGCCAGAAAAAGATAGGTCAGAATAAAAGAGACTTGGAGGTACTTAGCATAACCAAGGATACACAGGCTTTCCTGCCACAATTTCACGCCTGGAAAAATTAAAAATGAAAGCTGACAGCATCAGGCTATGAGATTAAAAAGGCCACAGTGCAGCAGTGTTTGCAGTTGTCGCAAGGAAGAAATAACTCAAATGTCTGTTAACAGTAGAGAGGTAAAGTAGCCAGGGTTTATTTAAATGGGAGAACTCTGGCAATGAAAGTCAACTAGGCCTGTGTCAGGCTCCAACAGATAAGGTACCTGTGGTGGTTTGAATACACTTGGCCCATGGGAAGTGGCTCTATCAGGAGGTGTGGCCTTGACAAAGTGGGCGTGGCCTTGTTGAAGGAAGTTCATCATTGTAGGGTGGGATTTGAGGTCCTATGCTCAAGCTCCCCCACCCCCCACAGTGAGGATGAGAGACCCTCCTCCTGACTGCTTACAAAAAATAATCTTGTCTGGCTACCTTCTTCAGATCAAGATGTAGAACTCTGAGCTCCTTCTCCAGGACCATGTCTGCCTGCACACTGCCATGCTTCTTGTCATGACGATAATGGACTAAACCTCTGAACTGTAAGCCGGCCCCAATTAAATGTTGCCCTTTTAAAGATTTGCCTTGGTCATGATGTCTCTTCACAACAGTAAGACCCAAACTAAGAAAGTACCTTATAAGAGTTGATATTCAAAGAGGTCAAGTATATATAAAATAAAAATCGTACGATTCTACTCATGAAAGTTAGAAATGGGTAACAGTTAATGATGTTGCTTCTCCATGCATAACTAAGTAGTTCAGAGTATTTTTAAAGAGTGAAGCAATGAGGGCTGTGATTTTAAGGACAGTCATGTCACTGGAGTAGGGGAGGATGCGGTGGTCCGGAAGGAGCTTAGAGAGGCTGCATTTACTGTGGGTTCAGGCTTTGTGCACACCCCTGCCCGTTTCTTAGGCTGCACAAAGATAAAAAGTGAAACACAAATCCGCTTGCCTCTCACTTCAAGCTCAAGAGATGAGAAAAACAAGCTGCCCCTGTCAGCCAGCAAAGACTGCTCAGGATGAAGTCTGGGCAGGTCTTAGAGACAGATACCGCTGCCTTGACTAGGAGTTAGGAAAGTCCATACGTTTCCCACACAACAATGGTGGAAGCTGATACCGGTGCCTAGTGGTGGGGAAGCTACCTCAGAACAGCCAACGCTACAGTGCAGCGGCCACGCCTGCTTTCTGTCTCCTATTCCCCTCAGAGCTCATTTTGCACTCCTTCTGGCTTCTCTACAGACTTCTTCTGGTCAGTGATATCACTGTTGTGGACTTTCTCCTCAGGCTGTGTTCAAAGAGGAGCTGAGTTTTTGCAGCTTGTGCTGCAGTTTATGGAGGCTAGCCGGTTGCCCCGAATCCCATCTCCTCTCGGCTCCATATTCATACCAGAGGACCATGCAAGTGTGGTATCCTGTGGCAAAAGAGCAGTTCTCATGGAAGCCACACCCTGTTCCAATCAGCGGGACAGACTTTCAGCTACTCCCACTGAGGTCACCTTGTTTCTCCAGATCTCCCTTGGGACAGTTCCCACATCAGTCCTATCTTTAACACTGAAATGACTTTTGAAGAACATGGAAAAGGCAAAAGGCTGCAGTGGAGACTCACTGGTGACTCGGCCAGCACCGATTCCAGCCGGCATGGACGTGCCCTATGGGAAAGCAGCCCAGGTGATAATACTGCAGTGTGGATCCTGGATTCTCATTCTTCTCGTAACGAGCCTGGGTCTTGACATGCGCACTCTGCTCATATACCGCATACAGCTCATGGTAGCAAATCAGGACTCACTCCCCCATCACCGCCACCTCATAGACCAAGTGTCTCTGTGTAGCCTCAAACTTGAGATCCGACTGCCTTTGCCTCCGAATGCTAGGATTAAAGTCATGCGCCACCATTGTGGGGTTCAGGACTCGGGATCTTACAGGTCTAAGTAAGGCTCAAACCAGCAAACCACAGCTATAGGCCAGATTGCACCAATTTTGTCCCCTGCAAAATTCTTATAATTTTAAAGGGTTGTAAAGGGTTAAAATAATAGAAAAGAGTACACATTTAAAAACCTGCACACACTGTAATATGTGGCATTTTGCTGAATACAGTTTGCCCACTGTTTGACTTGCGTTTAGAGAGGGAAGTCTACCTTAATACACATTCCACCTTGACTCATTTGAACCCCCGGATCTCTGGTTTTAATGATCCCAGCAGATTCAGAGCTCATTATTCTGATGCTTCTGGCATGGTGACACTCAGTGTTGATAGGGGTTTTAAAAATTATTTTACTTTATTTATATGGGTATGTGTCCATGGAGGCCAGAAGAAGGCATCAGATCCCTTAGCAGCGGAGTTACAGGTGTTTGTAGCTCCCCACTGTGAGTGCTGGGATCTGAACCCTGTTAGAGTAGGTGGCTGAACCACCTTTCAGCTGTGAGATGGGTTTCCCCAGAGAACCTGAATGGCATCCATCTCTTGGATGAAGAGGGGAAAAAAAATAGTGTCTCTAGCTTTGTTTCCGTTGTTTCACTTGGTTTCTGGGTTCATGGTCAGTTTTCTAGAACTTCCTGGATGGAAACCTAATCACGTAAAGAAAGAGTCGTTAGTCTACAACTTGAGTGTCTTAGTTTTTTATCAAGTAGGTAAACGCTCACGAATTTTACATCTCACGGTTCTTCTCCAGGATCACATTTCTAGGGATACCAACCATTCAGACCACAGAACTTTCTGCTGAGTTCAAAAGGGAATGCTCCAGAGAGACATAATTCTTCTTCACTCAGTGAGGAAGGGATGAGGATATGCACACTTGATCCCAGCCACTGACTGTTCTATGGGGGAGTAATTATGAGCAGTGACAAGTGACAGCAGAGGAGCCCCCAGCAGTCTAAGAGGCACAAGTAGACAACAGTCCAAGAGACAGACACACACAGACAGCAGTCCAAGAGATGTAGGCAGACAGGGCAGTTTGAGACTACAGTTTCACACACATGTGCATACTTTCCCAAACATTCCCATGATCCATGAATATGCTATGGCTCATGAATGCTAATGTTACCAAATATTTAGATACATCAGGCCTTGCATTAAGAGCTCTGCTTACATTTTACTTACATAATTTTCACCACACACCTACAGAATAGGCATTAAAGCCAGCCACATCTTATATGTAAGAAATTGTCTTTAATCACACCGTCTGTAGGTGATGAAGCCTGGATTCGAATCCAAATAGCCACCTCCTTTATCCACCATTCCAGAGCCTGCTATGGCAAGGGGCTCAGCAGAACAGAATTGAGGTCTTCAGAGAAAAGGCAAGGGGCCCGGGGAGATAAGTATCTCAGCAGATGTTTTGTATTCTTCTCGGGTGTCAGCAGACGTTCCGTGGAGAGTTTGGCATTCGCCCCACACGCCTCAACCACAGCCTGTACTGAGTAATGTTTCCATGGTGGTAAAGGCTTTTCTGACGTTGGCTGCAAGAAGCACCGGAATACATCAGAACTCATGGTGAAGGCACCAAACAATGTGACGTGACAGACCACTTGTGCTCTGTAGATGGCCTGTGTGGAAATGCTGGCATTTTATTTGTGGCACACTGTTTTGTCTTCTAAACTGGTGTAAGCCAGCCTCGGAGGTATTGGCTTCATCACTCTGGGGTTGCACACAATTTTAAATATTATTTCATGCTACACTAGGCAGTTGCAATGGCTCCCGCAGTTAGCGCATGCGCTTTCCTTTGCTCCATTCAGTTTTGCCTATTTTTATTCTACGTCGCTGAGCTCCTGTTTTGGGCCTGCTACTTAAACTTCCACGTTCCTTTGGACTAGAGTAGAGACAAGCATTGCAAATATTTGGCGATTAACATAAATCCCATTTATCGATGGCCGACTTTTACATTAACAAACCACAAGGAAATAGACCCACCATTAAAATTACACCGAGATTCGTATAATTTTGTCCAATTACTCAAATGGCCCTTGGAAGCTTTACACAATTCCAGGGCATCATCGTTGATATCAGCTCTCCGTAACCTGTGGATGTGCAGACATGACTGCTAAAGATCTCCAGTGGCTAGAGATAATGAAGTTGGTAATAAAACGGTGGATATTTGCATATTGATTCCCTCAATAAAGATTAATGAGTGCTTCCTCCATTATAGAAGAAGACATTCTTGCTCTGACGTGATTCGGAAGTTGAATTGGGATTTTTTACAAGACTCATTTTGTGAAGTCCTAAATACCCATGTTTATTAGTTTCCTCATTGTTATGACTAAATACCCGACAATGACAGCTTATAGAAAAAGAGTTTACACTGGCTTAGAGACGTTTTTCTCAACCTGTGGGTCTCGACCTCTTTGGGAGTTGTATATCAGATATCCTGCACATCAGATATCTACACTATAACTCATAACAGTAACAAAATTACACTTATGAAATAGCAATGAAAATAATTCTGTGGTTGGGGATCCGTACAACGTGAGGAACTGTATTAAAGGGCCACAGCGTTAGGAAGTCTGAGAACCACTGACTTAGCATTTGAGAGGACACAGACTATCGTGGTGGAGCAGGCATTCAACAGGAATGCAAGGTCCCACTGCATCCTTACCCAGAAAGCAAAGACAATGCTGATGTTCGTCTCAGTTTCTTATCTTTATTCAACCCAGGATCCCAGTCTACAGAATGGTGCTGTCTACGTGGAAGTATTTGGGGGACATTTTTAAAAGTAACAGAATGAGAGAAAAGAGCTTAGATCTCAAAGATTTGATTTGATTGCTTATCTTTTCCCATACTGCAGCCAAGGAGGCAGACAAGGTTCTCTAGCTTTTTAGCATCATGGTTAATCCACTTTCAAAAACCTTGGTTTACAAAGCTGGAAATTGTATTTTATGCAGACACCAGAATTTTCTTTTCTTTTTTTTTTCTTGCATGGATGGAGTGTGGGAACACCCTTACCTGTATCCAGGGCCAGCAAAACAGAACTTCCAAAAGGAGATGTTATGACTTGCTATGAAAAGTCCCTCAAAGCTCATATACTGAAGAGTTGGTCTGTAGACAGTGGCTCTGTTGAAAAGTGATTGGATTGTGAGACTCTAACATCATCAGAGGGTTAATCCATCAATGGACACAAGTATCTGAATGAACTGTTGAAAGTAGGAGAAACTGTGGGAGGTGGGTTCTGATGGGAGGAAGTAGACAGTGAGGACATACATTTGAAAGGTCTGTTTGTTCCTTGAACTGTTCTTCTGTTTGTCTTTGCTTCCTGTGAGGTGAGTAGCCTCCTCTCTCATTTGCTTGGGTTACTACAATGTTCTGCCTCAACACAGGCTCGTTACAATGATGCTGGCTGGCCAAGGACTGACACCTCTAAGACCATGAGACAGAATAAACGCTCTTTCTCTAAGCCGTGATATTTTTTGCATTTGTAGTGTGTGTGTGTGTGTGTGTGTGTGTGTGTGTGTCTGTGTGTGTGTGTGTGCAATTGTCCCACAAGGCAAAGGAACAGTATGTCTCCAACAGCTTATGCTGATCTCAGTAACTACGTGCTCCCTTTCCAGTCTGACCCCAGCCAGCCTGATGACTTTCTTTTCTTCGTCCCTCAGCTAATCATGAGCATCCTTGCTTCCTCTACATCTGTCTTTCTCTCTGATCTCCTGGGAAGCCAGATCAGGGCTTTTAAAGCACTATTACGTCCTTTGTTCAAAACCTTGCTGAAGTCTCTTCTCATTGGGAGGAAAATTCAAGCCTGGTTATAATATCAGCGCATATCCTTGGGTCTCTTCTCTATCTTGCCCTGCCCTTCTGGACCTGGTTTTCTTTATTGCAACCTCACTGGCCCCTTGGTCATTCCTCAAACATGCCGTGTTTGCTCCCACCCCTGAAGTACACTAGGCTGTCCTGCAGGTCATCCTTTTCCTCATTGCCCTTTGTCCCACCCCCTCACTCCACTCAGGTCTGTGAAACATCACTGTGTCTCTGTTCTCTGGCCAGCTCTGTTCTCCTCAGTCTGCCTTCTTGTTCTCCAGAGCCTTGCTACGCCCTTCCCCCCACCCCCAGTTACTTGCAAGTCTGTTTATTTGCTGACTGCTTGTATTCCTTTGCATTAGGTTGCCAGAACAGCTGTAACAAAGAACACAGACTTGGCGGTTTAAGCAAACTCTTCTGCAAAGTGGAGATATAAGATCAAGATATTTATAGAAACTGAGCATGATGCTACAAGACAATAACCTCAGTATTTGGGAGGCAGAGACAGGGAGGTCACAAAACCAAGGTGACCTGGGTTACTTAGTGAGATCCTGTATTGAAAACAAACAAACCACCACCACCCCAAACCCAAAACGTGGTTGGGTTGATTCCCTCAAGGGCTGTGAGAGAGGGGCTTCTGAGACCTCCTTCTTGGTTATGTATATAGGATTATCTTCTTGTATTTTGATATGGTCTTTCAGCTGTGGGTATTTTTGTCCAAACTTCTGTTTATATGGCCTGTGCTAAATTAAAGAGCACATACCAATGAACTCATTTTTTTTTTTTTTACTTAATTACCTATATAACTATTCTGTCTCCAAATAAGGTAACCTACTGTGATGGTTAATATAGATTATCCACTTGACAGGAACACTCAGAAAATGGTCCTGTGGGAACATGCATGGGAGAGTTTCTACATAGCTCACTGCTTGTAGAAATGCTTGGGAGCCATTTTTAGATCATACTCTAGGCAGGGTAAGCAAGACTTGGAGGGTGGTCTAGGGGAAGGTGTCTGTGGCAGGTGCTGTTGACTACCCACCATGCAGTGTTTTTCTCACCCCTTCTCCCAGTCTACAGCATCTGTTCCCATCACAGGGATGGGAAATGCAGGTTCTCACTACCTTCCCCGGCAACACTGGTGGATTATTCTTGATGACAGCACTGCTGTAGAGTTTCTAGGTAAGATCTAATCTAGATAAACAAGGACGTGTGAGGAAAATCCAGATCTTTCTAGTGCTTTGTTACCTTTTGTCATGGCAGGATATGTGAAGCTTTGGCAGCCCTCATGCATTAATGGGGGTAGTCTCAAGAGATTCTGAGAGAAGCCCTGACAGTTGAACCACTGACTCAACTCTCCCAACTACTGTTATGTGAGAAAAAGAAACTCAAATAGTTTCAGCCCATTTTTCACCTGTCACGTGCAACAGGAAGGGAGACAGTGTGCTCACACCCTTCTCATCTCCTCTCCCTCCCTGCTGGAAGGAACTGGAGACCTCTGTGCAGCTGTTAGTGATGCCCAGGGATCCTAAATAAGAGGCAAGACCTTTCATTTCTAGAGCAGTGCCAGGAGCCATCTAGGAGAAACTAAAACCTAGCAGGTGATCTTCCTGAGATGGGTCTGTCATGGATTAAAATCTTTAATGGATTTGCCCCTTTAGGGAAGACCCAGTGGAATTTTAGCAAAGATTCCTGCTATTAATATGATTGATATCTATCTCTATCTCTATCTCTATCTCTATCTCTATCTCTATCTCTATCTCTATCTCTATCTCTAGTTATTAGCCTACCCCTTTAAGAAGATCTCTGCAGAACATTGAAGATGTACTATCTTGTAATGATGCTATATAGACAAATAGATGACTTCTTAATTCTTAATGATGACCCTATACGAATTCCTAAAATTATATTAGCAATTATTAAGCTCTTTTATTAATAGAACTTCTATTAAATCTTTTCTGATGCCAAAACTGCATTGAGAACTCTGCCATTCTTCAAGTGTCAGGAGTTAATTGCTTCTGAGATAGCAAGCAGGCATCTACTATACAGAGCACATTCCAAGAGGTTATAAAACCATTAACCCAAGGTCATAAAAAGGGAACTAAGGATTTACTATAGGTGCAAGAACAGAAGATAAAACTGGATTTATTTATACAAAACTTCACTAATACTTAGTCACAAAAATATGGTTTTTAACTCTCTCTGAAATAAAGCTGGTGACAAATGATGAATGTTTAGCCAGATAATTACTCCTAATAAGTACACATGGAAACAAACAATCTCTGTTGTAAACTTATTCAATTTATGATTTGAATTTATGTGTAAACTTGTGGTGAACTTTTTGCCATGTGATCATGTATTCTGAGAGATGTATACGTGTTGAGGGCAAAGAGAAAAAGCTGGACTCAAGAGAAAACTTTTTAGACAGAACTGAACTCAAGAAGAATTTGGAAGTAAAGGCATAGCATTGGGAATAATGGTATTGAGACTAAGGGTATTACTGTGACATCAGGGCGGGAGGAAAGAGCAAGATTAGAAGAGAAGAGCATACACAACTTTTTAGAACTTTCTTTAGAATCTTTTTGGAAAACTGAAGAACTTAGAAATAAAAGCTAAAATCGCTTTTCAACATGTCCCTTTTTCTTCCTGCAACTTCAACTAGCAGACTGGAAGTTAGAGCCGTGCAGTTCCTGCAGAGATAGAAGGAAGACTGCTTTACTTAATCCCCTGTTGTTTTATGATAAGATTATAAACAGCTTCTCACCTCAGAGGAACACAGAAGGCAGATCAGCTACAGAAGCAAAGTGACTTAGGCTTAAGATAGGAAAACATTTTATCATTATACAACAACCTTAAATATCTCGTTACCCCCACTGATGCACTTCCCCTTTGGTGGCCACAAGAAGAACCAAACAAGAAAGAAGTACTGGGGCTAGCTCCTGGCATGGTAGGATTTAGGTGATTTGTCTAGATCCTTTCAGAACAGTCCTGGTGGATTCCCATTGCTTTGGTGTATTTTTAAGAGTGTTCAAAAATGTCCTTGGAGGGACAGTTACTGGGCTGTTTTGTGCTTTCCTAACTCAGAGAGAAGAGGCTCAAGTGTGAGTGTTGCTGGAGGGAAGAGTGAATACACAGCTTGTGGACTTCCAGTGAGAAGGTCAGCAGCTAGCTAGTGCCATGGTCTGGTATTTGGGAGGGTAGAAACACAGGATGCTCAGAGGGAAAAGTGGAGCCCAAGGTGGAGAGAAGACCCACGAATGAGAAACTGGGTGCTTCTGCACACATACAACTTCTACTTCCTGTTCTCCCAGACACCTTCTGTTTTGCTTTTGTCTTTCTCCACTGTTTCTCTATTTACTGCCATCAATCCATCTCTCATTTGGACTCCATGAAGTGATAAGAACCGATTATCCAGGGAGCCTAAGGCTTCTTCCTGTAGCCTTTGTCTGAAGATAGACAACTCCTTGCAGTTTGAACCTTCTCAGTTCTCAAGTCTTGGCCATGGCCTGAGATAAGTCAAGATGTCATCCCATCCATCCCATTTCCTCTTTCTCCACACCTGTTTAGAGTCCCCATGGCTTGAAGGTGTTTTGAGTGCACACCAATCTCCACACTTTCGTTTCACTTCTCTTCTACAAGTCACAGATAGCCCAGCTCTGAAACACATGCCTTTAAGTGCATATATGAGTCTTGATGTAAATTGTTCAGGGTTGTTATCTACAAGGAAAGCAGGCTGCCCTGAAGCCACAAGAGCTATACTTGGGAAGAGAAGGCAGGAATAGAATGACTCCTGCATTTCTAGAGTACTGCTGAGACCTCATGCATACAGCCAGAGGACAAGGTGCTAGCTTATATCCTGAGATAGGGGACAGGTTGAACCTTTGGTAGTCAAAAGTCTGATTCTTGCCTGGAGATAGTACCAGAGATACACTTCTATGCTGTGTGTATGTGTGTGTGTGTGCATGTGTGTGTGCATGTGTGTGCACGTATGTGTGTGTGTGCATGTGTGTGTGCATGTGTGTGCACGTATGTGTGTGTGTGTACAGATGCACCGGCACATATGTGTGCATGCTTATGGAGACTCGAAGTTGATTTAGGGTTTCTTCCTCCATTCCTCTCTACTTCATTTCAATCGCAATCAAAGGCAGTGCTTACCAATTGACTAGTCTAGTTACCTCAGCTTGCCACCAGGATCTCCCATCTCTGCCTCCGCAGGAATGGGTTACAGGTGGCTGTCATGCCTGCTTAGCTTCTATATGGGTTTTGGGGAGGGTCCATCTTTGGTCTCATTCATGCTTATGTGACAAGCATTTTACCCCCTGAGTTACCTCCGAAGTTCTGCATGCTTTGTTATGCTTGCCTGTCACATCTGATCACCAGGCAGCTATTTGGATTCACATTGGAGGGACATCGGGATAGGGTGCAGTTGGCTGGGGGTTTGGGGGAGTGGGCAGAGAGACCTAAACATAGATGGCTGATCGCATTTCTGAGCCCTGGGAATGTCGATCTGGGGGAGAGGCAAGCTCTCTGAGGAGCAGGAAGGGAAAATCCATGACCTCATTCAGTAGCTAAATGAAGGCCTGGGAAAACAGCAGACAGGAGGATGGTGCCAGCAATGGGAGAACGGAGTAGATGAACTTTTGAACAGGGAAGATGAACTCAGCAGTGAGAAGCTAAAACAAGCAGGCAAGAAGCACATCTGTTCTCCCATACTTCCTTATTTCTGGGCCACTGGTGGAAGGCATCCCCCACACACCATGTTTAGGGTGAATCTTCCTGCTATAAATAACCTAATCAAGAAAATCCTTCATGGGTGTGTCCAGAGGCTTGGCTCATGGTGGGGTCTAGATCTTATCTAGTTGACAATCAATATTAACCAGCAGAGTGTTCACATGGGGCTTCCGTCTGACAGTAGACATTTCTAAATGACAGCTAGATGTGGCTGGGTGTGGGTCCTGGGTTTTACTCTCTCACCACCCAGGTGGGATCTTACTTGCTTGTAGACTAACTGTAGCCTAATGAGGTTGTGTCCTGCACAATTCTGTTCTGTGGCAGTTTGCTCCATAATTGCACTTATATAGGAAATTCTATACCTTTTGCTGGAATGTCTAGTGAGGGGAGGGGATAGCTACTATTTAGAAGGGTATTTAATTTAAAAGGCTTCCTTTTCTATTCTGGCCAAAAGTAAAAATAGACATAGCAGATGTTGAGAGAAAGAGAGGGAAAAAAAAAGCAGAACTGATGTCTTTCTAAGTGGACTTGAGTTGGTGGGTGAATCTGAGCAGCACGAAGAGACCCCCGGGACCAGTTATTAGATGAAATTGCTTTGGTCAGAAAGGTTACGGCTTCCTTTAGGTTTCCCAGGCCAGATGTCTCTTCTTCAGAATTGCATGGTAAAGTGATTTTACCCTCTACAGGAATCCGTGTTTGATTATGCAGCATTCTGCAGGACTTTTCTGCCACCATGGCACGTTTGTTCCTCCTGTCTCTTTGTCAGCACCAGAGTGGGCAAGGCAGAGAGAATGCGTAAACACACCCATTTCACAGATGGAGAAATCCAGGCCCAGAACAGCTCAGCGATGTGTCCAGATATTGCTGCCAGCAAATCAGAGTAGAAAAGGAGGCAGTCTGACTGTGCCATAGGAATTTTGTTCTGGGTGTTTATTAAGGTGCTTGAGGATTGATTCTGTTCTTAATATGCAACAGCTATATGTTTGCTTACATTTTAAAGTCACAAAACTGTAAGTTCCACTAGCAGTTGTCTTACATTGTTGCCCACCAGACAACCTGAAACCTCATGGCTGGAATTTGCTATTTTTCATGACTCTGGAACTCCAGGGCAATACATTGAAGGTTAGGTGTAAAAGCAACCTTTATTCTCCTGCTGTGATTGATGTCTGGGAGGTTTATTGCCTCTGTCTGCTAACCTAGGCCTAGTCCCAGAGACTGTTAGCCTCCGAGTATAATCTATCTAGACCTAGAATGTTTTCAGCCTCTGGGACTTGTTGCTCACTTACCCGTTTCTAGCTCTTTCTGAACTCTAGCTGACTGGTTCAACAACTCAGCTCTTTTGGTTTGAACTCCTCTCCCAGCTGACTTGTTCAATCTGGCATTTCTCTTGGCCTCTGAATTGATCTGCTTGGCCTCAAATTAACTCTAGCAATCTGTTCTAATCTTTGGCTCCTTCTCATTCTCTTTCTCATTCTGTCTTAACCTGTGTCTAACTTGTTCTCTCTTCAATCTGTCTCTGTAAAGCTCTCTCAGTAAAACTGCTTCCTTCTCCCTCTCTGTGCTGCTCTACTCTCTGTCTCTACTCTGCTGCTCTTAACACTCTGGACATTCCTGGACTGTACTCTCTTCTTCCCCCTGTACAGTCTGTCTCTCCCTTAAGTAGCTTCCCTTTCCTCTCTCTTCTCGTGAGAGTTGGGCATATCGTGTTCCATCAAATCTTTCTCTGATTCATCACTTTGTCTGCCACTCAATTCAACATCACTTTCAAACACGAGTACTTCCTTCCACAAACCAACATTACCTTCATTGTTTGGGATTAAAGGTGGATCCCAAGAGCATGTCTGTATTCCAGCCAGAGGGATTAAAATTGAGTACTAAGAGATGAGCCACACCCTAACTAAAAACAGGTTCAAATATCCTATCACAGTTAGGGTTCAATGTGATGGTTAACTTTATATGTCAACTCGGCTACACCATGGAACCTAGATGATTGGTCACAAGTTACTGTGAAGAGTTTTTGCATGGAATTAACATTTAAATTGGTAAACATTGAACAGAGTAAATTGCCTTCTGCTATGGAAGGTGGTGAGCTTTGTCCAATCAGTTAAAGAATTAAATATAATGAAAAATAGATTTCCCTTGAACAAGAAGGAATTCTTTAGTAGATAGTCTTTGGAATTGAACTTTAAAATCAAACCTTAGCTCCCCTCATTCTTCAGTTGGTTAGCTCCCAGCAGAGTTTAGACTTTCCAGACTCCATAACCACATGAGATAATTCCTTAAATCTAACTATATCTTCACAGGTCTACCTATCTGTCTGCCTGTTATCTATCTATCTATCTATCTATCTATCTATCTATCTATCTATCTACCTATCTATCTATCTAGTCAGTCTATCTATCATCTGCCTATCTGCTTATTTTACTACATGTCAAAGCAAGTCATGAACAGGTCAAAGGCAAAGCAAGGATCCATAAAACCTACCTCTTAGTGATAGAATTGAAGATGTCAAGACAAGAGAGGGCTAATGGGATAGCTCATTTGATAATCCCCACAGCCTATGAGGGGTCAGAGACAGGTGGATTCTTGGGGTTCAAGCATATTTGACAAGATCCAGGCCAATGAGAGAGAAGAAAAGGTGCATAGTGCCTGAGGAATAGCCCTGAGGTTGACGCCTGCCCTACACACATACACACACACACACAGGCACACACGCACACACACACACACAGAGAGAGAGAGAGAGAGAGAGAGAGAGAGAGAGAGACTTCCCCTTCCAAATGAAGACATGAGAGATAAAAGATATTCTTGTAGCTGTTTTTAGAACCACTCTCCCATAATTCATTTTTTCAAAGTTGTTGGGCATATTAAGTGTAACAAGGAAGACAAAGAGTGTAGGTTAATAACAGTCTCTTGAATATGTGTGTGTGTGTGTGTGTGTGTGTGTGTATTGATCACAAATGGGTGAGAACATATACGCTTATGATTTTAAAGACCCATTGTGACTTCAGAGACACAGAGGTGATTCAAATTCCCTCCACACTTCATCTTTACCTAGTCATAGTCCTTATGGGAGTATTATATCTTTTGTCATGCTTGGGGCTTTGGACTTTGGAGTCAGACTACAGAGCTCCAGACCCAGCTCCACCGCTGGATAGGAGTTAGAGGATATTTGCTAAGGTTTCACTCCTCAGAGCCCTTCAAGATGCTCCCGTGAGTATTCATCATCTCCAAGGACTGTTGTGTTACGTGTTACGTGTTACATGTTACATGTTACTTAATAATGAAAGTGAGATGGTGTAAGGAAGAATATTAGTATATTATTAGTCTTATCAGTACACTTAGCACCAGTAATAATTACCAGTGTGATTAGTCTTGTGCCATGCTCATGGACTGCCTGTGATGTGTTTCCTTTCTTTCTGCCCATGTATGGCCATCCTTTTATTCTCTCTCAACACTACTCTTCCATCTGTGACCATAGTCCCAGTGTCTCAGGTGGCTCTGTCATCTGCCTCTGAAGCAGTATATAGTATGGGGGATGCCCTAGGTCTAGTGATCAGGATGCTTGTCCTCCCCGTCTGAGTGCTCCCCAGCAGCAGTGCTTTCCAGTGGCAGTGCTCCCCTGCTGCCGTGCTCCCGAACTGCTATGTTCCCCAATGGCAGTGCTCCCAAGCTGCAGTACTCCCCTGAGGCAGTGCTCCCCAGCAGTGATCCTCCCCAGCTGCAGTGCTCCCGTCTCCTTCTTGCTCTGTTCTATTTCAAGGCTACAAAACATCCTGGCTTTCTGAATCAGACGCTGATGTCAAGATGAATGAGTCTGCTTTTGAATGGTGGCTTTGGCTTGAGCTGTCTGTCTGGCTTTCGCTGGCTTCTCCATCTCATGGTGCCAGACAAAGGTCCTCTCGAGTCATTTGTTGCTGGCTCCTGTGGTTGTTTCTTCATCTGGAGTAGAAAGTTAACAGGGAGCTTTTGGCAACCCTTTTTTAGATTTATGGCAAGTTGGTCCTTGATTGCCAAGATTCCTCATTCACCAGCCTCAGACTGCATAGTCATTAAAAGGAGATTACTGGCTCTTTGGAATTCAGGGTGATGGTTCAGGGATCTCATACAGCATGCTCAGGGTACTACAAGATCTGCCCAGCCAAGACAGCCAGCCCCAGTTTAGCTCATGAAGCTATCTGCTTCTCAGAGAAATGCATTACTTTGTGAACAAGTCACACAGAGTCAGAGGATACACAGTATTGCACTGGCAGGGTGTACCGAAGGGTTTCTCCTCACCAGCTTTAATCCTAAATTAATCTTAAACCTCAAATAAGAAATAGAGCCATGAAGGCCTTTTCTCTCCTTCCTACCTCACTGCCAGTGCATTTCAACAAGGCCTGAGGAACACACGATGACCCATGCCCACATCTTCACAAGGCCAGAGGAACAGGTGATGGCCCACACCTGTGTCCCCATGAGGTCTGAGGAACACGCAATGACCCATGCCCGCATTTCCACGAGGCCTGAGGAGCACCCGATGATCCATGCCTACAGCACAATGAATCTGTTTCCATTTCTACCAATAGTATTTAAGCTCAGGACTTGTGTCTGTTTAAAAAAAAAAAAAAAAGCAAAACCCAAGCCCAGGACTGAAGAGATGTCTCAGGGGCTAAGAGCAGTTGTTGCTCTTACCGAGGATCTAGGTTTGGTTCCCAGCACCCACAGAGTGGCTCACAACCACCTGTAACTCCAGTCCAGGGGATTCCATGTCCTTTAATAAATCCATGGACACCAGGAATGCATACAACACACATATATATGCACACAGGTAAAACACTTACACATAAAATAAAAATAAATGAATCCTATTTTAAAAACATTTTAAGCTCTCTCTCTCTCTCTCTCTCTCTCTCTCTCTCTCTCTCTCTCTCTCTCAGATTAGGCTGTCCTCAAACTCTTAGAGACCCACCTGCCTCTCCCTCCTGAGTGCTGGAATTAAAGGTGTGTGCTACCACCTCCCAGGATGAATCTTTCAAAGAATGAAACTAAATAAGATTCCAAGCCATTGAACTTTCCAAGACCCATATCAAAAATGGTAATTTTTGTCAGGGGTCTAGACTTCCCTCAGAGAGACAAGCACCCTCTCCTTAGACTCCCTGCTCTCGTCTTCTAGAAAGTTGGCTCTTTGTAGAAGTTGGCTCCCCTGTGGGATTTTTAAATTTTATTCATTTACCCACCCTTGTTCATTACAGTCCAGCCTGGCACTGGGCAGCACATCTTTCTGTCAAATAGATCTAGATAATGATCAACCTCTCCTTTGCTTCGGTTTCTTTGTCTACAAAGTGGCACAAACCAAATGTATAGCATCCCTGTCTCAGAGAACTGGGACGGTTCAATGACTTAATCAGTGTAACTTGTATGTCTGATAGTAGTTCCCCAGTTGTTAGCTCTTCTCCAAGGACCTGATGTCATGAGCAATAAATCTGGTTTTGAATGGTAGCTTTGGCTTGATTGGTGTATCTGGGTTTAGCTGATTTCCATGCCTTGTGACATCAGCTGAAGGGCCTGTCAGCCACATTGCTGGCTCCTGCTGTTGTTTCTCCATCCAGATTAGAAAGACCTAGGAGGTTTGGCAACTCATTGCTTGATTTATGGTGAGTGACATAGAGCTGGCTCTGGGAAATCACTAAGAGGGTATGGTTTGTACCAGACCTCTGGGGAGCTGACCATCTAGCAGGGACCAGGAGGCAGGTGTCTCCATCAACTGTTTTATGGACTTTATAGAAAATAATCCCAACTCCAAGGACCATAAGAAAGCCCCTCACTAGCCAACTCAAAGCATCAATAAAATACTCCTGTACAGCAGCTAGGATGGTTTTAATAAAAGACAGGCAATAACAACCATTGGATAAGAAGCCAGAACCCTTCCACACTGCTGCTGGGAATGTACAATGGTAAAGCCACTGTGGAGAAGTCTAGTAGTTCTTCAGAAACTTGGAGATGCTGCATGAGCCAGCAATTAGGCTGCTGGGCATATAGCCAAGCATATGTGCACACAAAATTTGTGCATGAATATTCATAGTGGCATTATTCACGATAGCCGACAGCAGGCACAAACCAAATGTATAGCAACTAATGACTGGGAAAGTAAAAGTTGGCATGTATATACAATGGGACATTATTTGGACAGAAAAGGAAATGGGAAACAGGTCCACGAGACTACAATGTAGATGAATCTTGACAAATCCTCTAGGTGACAGAAGTCAGGCAGAACCACATGTTGTACCATTCTGCTTATGCAACGAACGCAAGGATGACAAGTTCAAGGCCTTCCTGGGCTGCAGGATGAGGCCGCGGCTAGGCTGGGCAATATGGAGAGCTTCTGTTTCAGAATAAAGAGTGAATAAGTCGCTAATTTATGGTCATTGATGGTAGAGCACTTGCCTAGCATCCCCAAGGCCATAGACTCGGGCCCTAGAATCGCCTGTGCATTTAGATCTTTCATCCAAAGAGTTTGATTCAAGTCTGGTTGGGAAGACATAAAACATCTTTGTTTTTTGAAACTTGTAAGAGGTTGGCAGTTGAGACAAAGGATTGACCCACAGAAATCATGAATGGCTTCCTGGAGGAGGCTATACTTACAATAGCCTAAGTTAGTGAAAGAGTGTCTATCACAGGAGCAGAACAACAGGAAGTGTGTTCATGGGTGGTAGTTATTAACCAAAGACCTTCCCAGGGGCTGCCTGGGTGAGTAGACCATTTGTCTTCCTCGTGAACAGTTCTTTTTCTCTTTTATCCCTGTTTCTATACAGATATTTTTAGGTAGCTCACACACTTAATCATCCAGGACAGGGAGATGTCAGGGAGAAGACTGAGTGGGGACGAGGAATAGTCCACAGGGGGGTGACAGCCATTTCTCTCCAGTCACTTTTCTCTTTGAACCTGGCGCTATGTCAGTTAGAAATGGGGCAAAAGGCAGCTATTAACAAACACACTGAAGGGCTGAGGTTAATGTTCAGAGGGGTCCTGTGGAGTGAGCCCTTGCTGTGTGTCCACAAAGCCCTACACAGGGCTCGTTAGCTGACCTCGGGATTAGTCATGTTTTCCCCAAGAGAAGGGTGAAATGTCCGACACTCCAACCATTCCCCTGGTGAGGGTGAGACATGAATGTGATGTGGATATTGTACTATTAACATCAGGCAGAACCAACTGAAATTTCTGGAACTCACAGGGTTAGAAGGAAAGGGTATGGGAGAGTGAGATCCAGGGAAACTTCTAGACTAGTGGTTCTCAACCTATGGGTTTCAACCTCATTGGGAGTTGCATATCAGATGCATATCCTGCATAGCATATCAGATATCCTACATATCAGATATTTACATCATGATTCATAATGGTAGCAAAATCACAGTTATGAGGGAACAATGAAATAATTTTGTGGTTGAGGTCACAACAATATGTAGAGCTGTGTTAAAGGCTCACAGCATTAGGAAGGTTGAGAAACAGTGAGAGAGAGAGAGAAAGAGAGAGAGAGAGAGAGAGAGAGAGAGAGA
>JANHMN010000021.1:17001447-17014099 GCA_030674055.1 Rhabdomys pumilio
GGAGGAGGAGAGGAAGAAGAAGAAGAAGGAGAAGAAGAAGAAGAAGAAGAAGGAGGAGGAGGAGGAGGAGGAGGAGGAGAGGAAGAAGAGATATCTGAATCTAATTTAGGGGGATAATAAGTGACTTTTGTCAAATTAATAATGGCTACAGAAGTGAGGTACATTTAAAAAAATAAAAATAGATATCTCCCCCCAGTGGACATTGGTAAGCTGTGCTTCTCTGTAGCTAGGGTGACTGACTTGTACACTTGTCTGGGACGTCTCTCATAGCTTCCATGCCCCACAAATGTTCTTGGCCTTGTGAACTGGAATGATAAGTCCCTATACTTACAATAAAGACATACTACTCTTGATGTGTTGACTGACCCAGTACAGCATAGAAAACACAGAAGTCACTCCTTGGATTGTGAGTTTCTAAACCTAAATAGGAAACACAAGGTAGGATGTACATAAGATTGGAAGACCACGTGCATGCAAGCCTTCTTCCTCAGGTCAGTAAAGATTCTGAGGGGTGGAGGAACAGAGACCACCCATGAAAGCACCCTTAGACCAGCATCATCCAATAGAATTTCCTGGCAGAGGAAATGTTC
Organism: Rhabdomys pumilio; assembly: GCA_030674055.1. Taxonomy (NCBI): domain Eukaryota; kingdom Metazoa; phylum Chordata; class Mammalia; order Rodentia; family Muridae; genus Rhabdomys; species Rhabdomys pumilio. The sequence continues at coordinate 17,002,038 of JANHMN010000021.1, forward strand.
CACAATACAAGACACCTTTAGAATGCTAGCCTCTGTCCACATGGCTAAGGAGCCCTTGGAACATACTCAATACAACTTAATGAAAGCACAACTTTCACTTCCTTTGCCTTTGAATAGCAACATTAGGCCAGCGTCTATAAGTCTGGACAGCACAGTTTTTGAGGCTGTGAGAACTCTCTTCTTCAATAAAGCCTTGAGGAAGGGTGTGGTTGATATTAAAAGAAGGAATACCCAGGTCGCATTGGGGACTCAAAAGCCAGGACACACCACAGTTAGTGGTGGGAACAAGATATGATCCACACAAACCAGGGACCCAAATAGTAGCCAAAGCTATGTCAATGGCCAGGGAGTAACAAAGAGGGCCAGAAGATAGCTCTCCCTCTGCCCTTAGACTTAAAGCTGGAGTTTCCCTGCAGACATTGGCTGAGAATGGATTGAAACTCAGTTCTGTCACCAGGAGGAATGGGTTTAATGCTATTAAGGTTTAATATGAAAAAAATAAATGTATTACATAGATGAGTTTATGGACTCAGTCTCACATGTGTTGTCCATTCCATTCTGTGATATTCTAATAGTTCCTCTTACATGATATTGTGCAAAGTACTTGGCCAGCATTGTCTGATAGAAGTTTGTGACAGTCTAAGAAGGAAATTCTGGTATTAATTCCCTTTTATCGTGGAGGCAACCGAAGCCCTCTATCTTGGTGAGAATATTCTATTTTGTCTTTTCTTCTAGAAACACCACCCACTTTTTGTTTTAAAAAGGCTTTACCTCACCCCCCAAAATCTCTTTTTAGTGGGTTGCTGGTCAGGATAATTGACCTCCCAGGCCACAGCGGTCTGTGGGTGGGAAAGAAGTGATGACAGGCATTTTAAACCCTGTTTCTTTTCCGTTATGAGCACACAGATGAGATTGTATTTTCCAGACTCTACTGCAGTTAAATAGACTGTGTGAATGAATTCTGGGGCGTGGGTTGTGGAAATATGTGAAGGGGGTTAGGGAGGAAGGAAGGAGGAGAGAGAGAGAGAGAGAGAGAGAGAGAGAGAGAGAGAGAGAGGGAGCGCGGGGGAGCGGCTCCTCATACAACACCTGCTCAATGCTAGGGGATTGCTTAAGCCAAAGAAACTTCAAACATGAATGTAAATGAAAATGGAACGTTTGGAACATTTGGATGGCTGATGTTAGACCTGTAAGTCTGCTCTAGGAAGAAGACAGGAGTCCCAAAGCTGTGACACTCCCTCACAGGTATTGTCGCATGCATCCTAGTTTAGACACACAAAGACTGGCAGGCAGAGCACTGTCCCAGGGACATGTACTGGATTAAATCAGGGAATTTCCCTCAAAGCCAGGATTTTGAAACTGCTATGGACACGGGTTGCTTCTTCTATGACTCCCGTGTTTGAATGGGAGCTTTAGTTTGGGCTAGCCACTTCCCTTCAGCAGTGTGTATAGGTCATGCTGTGAGCAGACACCATGACCAAGGCAACTCTTATAAGGACAACATTCAATTGGGTCTGGCTTACAGGTTCAGAGGTTCAGTCTATTATCATCAAGGCAGGAGCATGGCAGCATCCAGGCAGGCATGGTGCAGGAGGAGCTGAGAGTTCTACATCTTCATCTGAAGGCTGCTAGCAGAATACTGGCTTCTAGGCACCTAGGATGAGGGTCTTAAAGCCCACACCCACAATGACACACCTACTCCAACAAAACCACACCTACTCCAACAAGGCCACACCTCCTAATAGTACCATTCCCTGGGTAGAGCATATAGAAACTACCACAGGTGATAATTGATAATCTGTTTTTCTAGTTCACAGGTCTCTAAACCAGAGGAAGCCAGTCTCAATTCAGTGATGAGTTCTGGCCAACCCACAGAGGTCCTTGACTCTGAGCTATTTAAATTACCTAGAGGGTCTTTGGGTTTTCTCAGCTGACATGAAGATGTGGATAAAGAGCGACGTGGGTATTTGTTGGCCACATAAGCAGACTCTTCCAGAGACAAGGCTATGTGGAGAACAGATCTAGCTTCTTCTTTGTTCCTGACCACCTAGCAAGCCTATGTTTTCCAGATTTCTTTGTATTTTGGTGACACATGGCGACTCAAGACTGACCTATAGAATGGCAGATGCAGAGGTGCCCCATAGGGGCTGAGCAGATACATAAGCAAGTGGAAGGGATGGGTTGCTGGAGAAGATGAGGGTACAGCACTCCTGCAGACTTAGGCTAGCTCCTGGTGAGAACACAAGAGGTTTCTAGACATGGCTAGGTACACGGTGTGTGCTGCACAGAGATGCCTGGCTCTCAAGGCAAGGGGAAGCTGAAGTCTTATCCATGCTAATAGCACTTGTCTGTGTCCTGGCACCAGGACAAGAGGCATGTAGGAGTCTGGACAACACCTCTTCTTCCCCGCTAAGGTACGTGGCTGTGGGGCTTTGCCTACTTGAGAAACAGCCACATCTTCCTCTCTCTCTGGCACTCGGTAGACACTACCCTAGGAGACTTGTAGTCACTCCCTGTGGCGAACATTTTCCCAGGTGTGGGAACATGAGGCTGGCTCCTTGATAAGTCTCTGGTTTGAAACAAGAAAGCTTTGCTTTCAAAGAAGTCTGGAGCGAGTTTGTCTCCCCTCTTCCTAGCTGCTCCTTACCATGTATGGTAGGCTAATCGGAAATCTGAGTTCTGACAAGCCTTTGAATGTTCTGACAGCTCAGAACTATCGAGAACTGATGAAAGCGTGTATGCTTTTTTGTTCTGATCATTTTTTTCTTTTTTTTTTTTTTTTGCCTCCTTGATTTGATATTTCTAGTAAACCTCCTCATTAAAGCAATATTAAGCTATCTCATAAATATGTATATAGTCTTCTTAATTATCTGTTGATGGATATGGACTCTGATACATTTACATAATGAGCCTTTAAAACATGCAGATGCTCTTTACAATTAGGCCCAGGTGGGGGCTGGGAAAGGCAGAAAAACACAGGAGGAAAAAACAGGCTCACTTTTGACAACACCAAAGGCACTGTTTTAGAGAAAAACAGAGCTGGGAGGGAAAAAAAAATTGTCCTGTTGAAGAGCTTAGCTCCAACCCACAGATCTCAGATGATATTAGGGTTGCTGCCAACTTAGAAGAGACCAAGTGAAATACTATGACATCATGTTCTAAAAGCTGACAGCCAGTCTAATAAAACAGAACAGAGGTGGAGGGCATTCAAAGTTTGGCTGCCATGATGGATGTGGTAAATATTACCACCTTCATCTCTTTGATGCTCAGTGCTGTGTCGCTTTGAGTTTGAAAGGTGAGAAGGGTCTGTCTGTCTGTCGGCGGGGGTGGGGTCACTTGGCACCAGTATCTTTGCAACCTTTCCCACCCTTTCTGTGTTGCTGTTGGGCTGGAAACACCAGCCTACTTACTCAAGTGGGGCTTCTGTGGAGCAGAGGTCATTGCTCAAACATGCCAACATGTATCCTCGGCTAGGAATAAGCCTGTGATGCCACAACACACCAAGCTTTTGAGAACTGTTTGTTGTAGTGACAAAAAAAAAAAAAAAACAAAAACAAAAACAAAAAAACAAAAAAAAAACAACAAAAAAAAAACCTCATTCTGACTGATAAAACTGGGGGTGTGGAAGATGCTAAGGAGATGGCTCTGTTGGTGAAAGTGATTGTCACACAAACATGAAGACCTGGGTTCAGATCCCCAGCTGTCACATAAAAAGCTGGGCAGGGTGGCACATATCTCTAATTCTAACATAGATTCGGGGGTCGCATAATTTTTTTGCAACCTACTTTTAATAAGGTTCAACCTCTCATCTAGCCCACCACCCAGCAGAGTTAGTGGAAGAGAAAAGATAGGATATGGGGGAAGTTCACCTGTTCAGCAATAGTTCTTTGGGGGCGAGCTTGGTCTTCCTCAGCAGTTCAGTCCTGTAGCCAACACCAAATATGACTCAGCAGCTGCAGACCAGTCCTCTAGACAGGCAGACACCAGACACAAACCAGCAGCTGTAATTCAAACCTGAAGAAAAGGCTAGACTTGCCAACTGGCCTGAGGCTAGACCGCAGAAGCATCAAGTTGCCACAGAAACCTCACAAGCAGTTCTTGGGGCAGGTTTCTCTCAATGGTGGCATTATCACAAGTTGATCTCAACAACACTATTTAAGGCGAACCAATACATGTGTGTTGTTAGTGAAGAATAGCAAGGCGGAGCAAAGCAAACCAAGGCTCAACAATGTTCATCTCCCACTGTCTGTGGAGTCGTATTTATATTCCTTTATCAAGTACCTTTTCACATGTCTGCTATATCCAAACATCCTTTCACCTGTGTCTGCTTTGGGAAAACAGTCTTTCACGTGACTGCTTTAGCAAGACATCCTTTTATTTGTGTGCCTCAGCAAAACATCATTTGACATAACCAACTTTCCAAAGAAACTAGAAGTTTCCACTTCAGGGGGTGGAGATAAAGGGATCCTTGATGTTTGTTGGCCAGCTAGACAAGTCTTATCAGCTCTAACTGAGCTCCATGTTCAGTGAGAGTCTCTGTCTGAAAAAATAAGGTGGAAACCAATCAAGGGCACCTAATGTGGGCCCCTAGTAACCACACCCTGCACATGCCCCTGCATACACATGAACTCACATGTATCATATACACACATAGGCAAAGAGACAGAGATGGAGATAGAGACAGAGTGACTGGGGGTTTGCGATGCTATTCCAAGTACAGCCCCGCTGGACAGTTGAGTGTCAATGCTCACTTTGGAATGACTTTAAAGCAGAACAAGGAAGCTAAGACAAAATCTTGTTCCATACTCCCCAAGGGAACTGTGCATTTGGGATCCCTAAATTTTTCATTTAAGGTTGTTCTAGTTTCCTTGGGCCACTGGATCCTTGCTCCTCACTAGGGCAGAGGCTCCAGAGGCTTCTGGGATTTGATGCTCAGAGTAAGTCAACTCAGTAAAGGCATCTGACCTGTCTGAGGGCTGTTATGATAGTGAGTGGTGATTTGAGATATTCATTCTGAAAAATAAAATCTCCCTCAGATGAAAATTGCTATATAAATCTTTGCCTGATGGTAATATCCTGACAGAGGAGAAAATTAGAAAGTAGTGATACCCAAAGAGTTCTAAATTAGAAGCTGATTTTCATTCTCACGCAACAGAAGGGACAGATGTGGACTGAGGACTTGCAAGAATCAGCAGGTCCCGTCCTCTCTGTCCTTGCCCTCTGGGGGCAGGGCGTATAGAGCAAAAAGACACTGTTTAGACCCAATATTCTCTTCTGACCTCTGCAGGTGTCTGTGCTAATGTACACATACCCTCCCACACACACACACATATGAATAATTTAAAATAAAAAGAAATCACCCAGGGCATGACCCTTTACTTAGATTTTTTTTCCATCATCCTCCAGTTCACAAGAAAACTATTTCTATTCAGTACTTGACATCTCAATTGATTCCTCTCCAAGTAGATGGATGAGTGTGCTTGTGTGAGTGTGTGTGTGTGTATGTGTGTGTGTGTGTGTGTGTAAGGGGCAGTTGTTGAATAGAAAGAATCCAACAACTTTGATAATCCAATATTAAAAAAAAAAAAAAAAAAAACTTTGATGAGGGGGTAAACCCTATACTCCAAACTTCTTGTTTGTTCAGTAGGGCATACCAAATCTCCACTCATTAGTGACTTCTCCACATTGCTAGGCTCAGTCTGATGGAGATGGCCATGGCTAGTTCTCTGCCTCCATCTACCCCTCACTAATATGCCCTCTGCCCTAGCCAGCTCCCGACTGAGAGTTCACTCAGGAGGCCACCTTGTGTATAGGTACACTAGGCCTCTGCAGGCCTAGTGTTTATGCGCACATATCCCCGTGTCTGCTCCTGTCCCTGAAGTTGGCTTCAGGGCTCCTGAATCTTCCAATCCTAACTGGGATCTCCACCGTTCCTTTCCCCAGAGCTGGAACGGGAATATCCAAGCAGGCTCACTTCTACCCACAAGTGACAGTAGCAGTGAGGAATGAATCTTTGAGACCATAAGCTATGACAAATTTCAAATGAATGCTACCTGTCCCAAGCCTAACTTTCCTTGATTAGCATGGTCTTTTAGGTGGGACCATATTCTATTAATTTCCTGTCAACTTCTTTTACCTTGAGTGGTAGTCCCGCCAGCTGTTTTCACTTCGTACTGCTGTCATTTGGGTGCCATAGAAACAGAACAGACTACTTTCTGTGTTACTGTTTCCTTAAGGCCCGATTTGGGTTGTGGGAAGAGAGATGCCTCAGACAAGGGCTGTCATTTCCCAGCCTTTGAGAGGTCCTGCTTCGGCAGGCAAGGCAATTTGTCAGAGACTCAAAGGTCAGGAGGGGACAAAATGTCACTAGCAAGCAGAGAGCATGCTCACGTGGTTTCTTCTCATCTATCTGGCAAGATCTTTAATTGTTTCTAAAGAAATCTCCAGGCTGATGTTAGCCATATGGAAATGCTCAAACAGGGGACAGCAGAAGAATACAGTTGGATCATGTTTCTTTAGTTGTCTGTAAAAATGGCATGTAATTTGCAAACCAAAAATGATGCTTAAAAGAAACAATGACAGCAAAGTTCTTCGTTTGAAATGCCTCCATGTGCCAACTCCCCTCAAAAAAAAAAAAAAAAAAAAAAAGACATTCCCAATTATTCTATCTTCATAACACTCCTTAAAGGACCACTGCACTTGTGATGCCCCTCCCCCAAGCCTAATCCTCTACTAATCCTAACTTATTTTACTAGCCCCATAAACCACACATCACCCCAAACACACAAACACACACACACACACACACACACACACTCCTACCACATTAGGTAGTAATTTTTCTGCTAGCACTTCAGTGGTCCTTGTCTAACCAACATTTGAATAGATGTGACATGTACCTATCCTGAGCAGCAGAATTATAGTTATACTCTATAAAATTTCCCAAAGTACCTTTCATTTCTTCCTTCCTTCTTTCCTTCCTTCCTTTTTTCCTACTTTCTTCCTTCTTTCCTTCCTTCCTTTTTCACTTTTAGCAAGTTATCCATTACTGAGCTATGCCCCCAGTCCCTGAAGGTATTCTTCTAATTTGGACTGGATTTGATAATTTAGGGATGAGAACCAAACCCACAAAATGAGAGGAAATGGATATAAGTAAGTAATGGCTTTATGAAAGATGTGGTGTACGATAGTTAGTAACACATGGCTTTAGACACAATGTGTCTAATGTTACTAGCTACAATCTTTTCCTAAACTGCAGTAGGGAAGGTTTTTCTCCAGGAAGACATGCTCTGAAATTTCAGCTTTGCTCTGAATCTAGAGAGTCTCCCTTTTATAAACCTTGTTAGGCACTTCTGCACCTAAATGTGATGGTATATGATATCATGGGGGATGGGAGAGGTGGTTAGATAGGCATGCATTTATGGGCAGACTGCAGAACTAACGACGTTGGTCTATCTGTCTTAATTGTCTTTCTGTCATGGCTCAAATCTGAGGGTTTAATGTAACAGAATCCTGGAGACTTTCATGTCAAGTGCTGAAACAGATCTTTGTTTGACTCTTCTTATTCCAACTGTGCAAATCAGCGGGGCTCCTGGAATTATGGCAACAGACTCTGTTCAAATAAAAATATACTCTAGAGTTTCCCCACTTCAGTGTACTTAAGAGTCACCAGGGATGCTTGTTAAAAATACGGATTTCCAGACTCCACCTCACACAACTCTATCAAAACTGAGAGTAAAAGTTCCAATTCTGCTTTCCCAAATAAGTTTCGTATTCGGGTCTCAGACCACTAGCCAGACAATCCTTCTTTGAAAGACTCTACTGACTAGATGTCTTTCAGACTAGTAGATCTGATAGGACAAGTGAATAGGATTCCCCTACTATGGTTGGGAAATTAATATCTCCCTATCTGAGGGATGTTTGAAAGAAACCCCTCCACTTCCCAAAAGATGTATTCCCTTAGGTCAATGGTTCTCAACCTTCCTAAGGATGAGACCCTTTAATTCAGTTCCTCATGTTGTGGTGACCTCCAAGCATAAAAACAGTTTCATTGCTATTTCATAGCTGTAATTTTGCTACTGTTATGAATTGTAATGTAAATATCTCCCATGCAGGACAGCTGATATGTGAACCCAAAGGGGTCAGGACCTGCAGGTTGAGAACCATTGTCTTGGGTGATTTCCTTGCTCTTGTGTGTGCTTCACCACATTTTTCCCCTATTCTGTTGAGTTCTGTATTCACATAGACTGGGTAAGTAACAGAATTTCCACCAGAAAAACAAGAATAAGAACGTCTATCTCAACTGAGCAGTACCTGGGCTTGAACAGAATTAAAAATTTAAAGATATTTTTATTGGTTTTTTAAAATTTATTTTTATTTCAAATTATGTATATATGTGTATGTCTATGTAAAGATATGGAGGTGTAAGTGAAATTGTCCTTAGGGTCTTTAAAAGGGTGTTGGATGCCCCAGACCTAGAATTACAGGGAGTTGTGAGTGACCCAGTGTGGGTGCTAGGAACTGAATTCAGGTCCCCTGTAAGGGCAGAATGTGCTCTTAACTGCTGAGCTTTCTCTCCAGCCCCTAAAGATTTTTATATCTTCCTAAATGTATTTCCAAATAAATGCTGCAAAAGATTATAGCCCTTTCAAAGTAACAATAAAAACTCCTGTATTTCCCAATAGCATTGTTATTCTCCGTCACCTGCTATGCAGCAGCCATTTGAAAGCCTTCCCAATAGAACACACTTAGAAACATTAAATAAAATATAATAAACATATTCCCAGGCTACGGAGATGGCTTAGCACAGTGGATCTCAGCCTTCCTAAGGCTGTAATCCTTTACTATAGTTCCTCGTGTTGTGGGGACCCCCAACCATAAAACTATTTTCATTGCTACTTTATAACTGTAATTTTGCTACGGTTATAAGTTGGAAATGTAAATATGTGTGCTTTCTGGTGGTCTTAGGTGATCGGAAAGGATCATTCAACAACCCCCCCCCCAAAGGGTTGTGACTGGTTTGAGAGCCACTGGCTTTAACAGGCAAGGCAGACCAGCTGTGTAAGCGTGAGGACATGAGTTCAATTCCCATCAAAATGCAACTCAACTCTTTACGGACCTTGAAAGAACTCTTTCAATTACATATGAAAAACAAAACACCCAGGGCAGCCAAAACAATCCTGAACAATAGAAGGACTGATGGAGGAATCAGCATCACGATTTCAAGCTGTACTTTAGGGCAACAGTGATAGTAACAACTGCATGGTATTGGCATAAAAACACACAGGTTGATCAATGGGATCAACTGAAGACCCAGACATAATTTCACACACCTATAGAAACCTGGTTTTTTGATAAAGAAGACACAATTACACAATAACAACAAAAAGAAAGCATCTTCAATAAATGAGGCCAGTCTAACTGGGTGTGTAAGCATGTAGAAGAATGCAAATAGATCCGTATTTATCACCCTGCACAAAGCTTAAGTTCAAGTGGATCAAAGACCTCAACATAAGACCAGATACACTGAACACGATAGAAGAGAAAGTGGGGGGGGAAGCCTTGAATGGATTGGCATGGGAGACAACTTTCTGAACAGAATACCACTAATTCATGCAGTACCAGCAACCATTAATAAATGAGACTTTATGAAATTGAAAGTGTCTATCAGGCAAAGGACACCGTCAATAGGACAAAAAGGCAGCCTATGACATGGGAAAAGATTTTTACCAACTCCACATCTGATAGAAGTCTAATATCTAAAATAAAGGACTCAAGAAACTAGATATTAAAGTGGGGTGCAGCTGTAAGATGGGGTACAGAGAATTTTCAATAGAGAAATCTCAAATGGTTGAGAAACAAAGAAACATTCAACGTCCTTAGCTGTTGGGGAAATGTAAAGCAAAACTACTTTGAGATTCCATCTCATACCTGTCAGAATGGCCAAGATCAATAACACAAGTGACAGCTTGGGCTGTCGAGGATGTGGAGCAGGGGGAACTAGTGTAAATGGAAACGTGTACAGCCGCCATGGAAATCAACATGGTGAGTCCTCAGAAAACTGTGAGTCGGTCTCCCTCAAGACCTAGCTATAGCACTCTTGAGCATATATCTAAAGGATGCTCCATCCCACCATAAGGACCTTGCTCAACTATGCTCATTATGGCTTTATTCATAATAGCTAACTAGAAACAACCTAGACATCCTTCAGCTGAAGAATAAATAAAGAAAATGTGGTTCATTTATACAATGGAGTATTACTCAGTGGTTTAAAAAAAAATGACATCATGAAATTTGCATGCAAATGGATTCAACCAGAAAAAAAAAATGCTGAAAGAGATAATTCAAATCCAGAAAGACAAATATGGTATGTATTCACCTATAAATGGATATCAGCTGGGGGGGGGCGGGGCAGTGTAGAAACCTAATGCAGTGCAGGCTTGGAGCCTGCACCCCACACTCTAGTCTCTTTGGTGCAAGTGGTACTTTGCAGGCTATGGAAAGAGAGACCTGAGCATCAGCCCAGCCACAGAACCCTCTACACACAATCTGGCCTTCCTACAGGATATGCTAGAGCATTGCAGAAGATGTGGGAATGGCCAAGCAATGTTTGGTTTAACTTGAGGTACACACCCCATGGGAGGAAGCTCCATGCCCTACACTGCCTGGATGGCCAGAAACTAGAGACTAGATAGCCCAGAGACAAAGGGTATGACCAAGCAGGACTAGAAAAAAAAATTAATAAAAATTTTAAATATAGAGATAAAAAAAAGTTACACATGCAGTGAAAACATGGGCTAGAAAAACATCTGCTTCATAGTGGAAATGTGTGTCACAGTCAAGGTTCTGAGTGAATAAAGTGTTCCTTCAAAAATAATGAGCACACACCTGTGGGCAAGGTGGCCTGAACTAATATTTATACAGCCCTTGAAATTCCAAAGCAGTGAGAAAACATAAAGTGATTCCAAGCCACTGGTGAGAGGAGGAAGAATTCTCTCTGCAGGAATGAACTTTGAATGCAAGCTTCTGAACATCCGCATATATGAATATGAGCTCAAGACCCCAAATGGCAAATATGTATAGTCAAGTTACTAGAGGCAACTAGAGGTACGCTCTTTCCCCAAGAATCTCAGATAATGGAGTTATCCGGTTTACAGTGTAGACAGTAATAAGTTGAAAACCCAAGAAAGTAGCATGACATCATCCAAGAAGATGAGAAAGGTTTAGAAAAGACACAAGAGGAAAACGAATAGAAATGAAATCCCCAGTGGAAAGGTTAATAGCAGATTCAACAGCCAGGGTAAGGATCAATAATTCAGACAGAGAGGATTAAGTTATGTAGCGTGTGACCCATTGAAAGAGGAAAAGCACACAGGAGAGCCAGTTCTTGGCAGATGGTTTTTTTTCTCCATCTTTCCCACTTTAGTTGACACTAAGAGAGATTAGAGGACCTGACTTCATGGCTTAACAGAGGGAAACAGAGAAGAAAACCAATAGTCAAATCTAATATGGCAAAGGTTTAAGAACTGTGATGGTTTGTATATGCTTGGCCCAGGGAGTGGCACTATTAGGAGGTGTGGCCTTGTTGGAGTAGGTGTGTCACTGTGGCTATGGGCTATAAGACCTTCTTCCTAGCTGCCTGGAAGCCAGTATTCTGCTAGCAGCCTTCAGAACAAGATGTGGAACTCTCAGCTCCTCCTTCCTGCACCATGCCTGTCTGGATGCTGCCTTGTTCCCACCTTGATGATAATGAACTGAACCTCTGAACCTGGAAGCCAGCCCCAATTAAATGTTGTCCTTATAAGAGTTGCCTTGGTCATGGTGTCTGTTCACAGCAGTAAAACCCTAACTAAGAAAAGGACCAATTAGGCAAATGTCAAAGGGGTCACATGCTTGTTTCTTCTCAGCAGGATCCAGAATTCAGAACAATGACAGTCACAGAATAATAACTCAGGCCATGAATCTAGGAATCATCATTCTTCTGTCTCTACTCTATAAAGAGCCTACCTCTTTATAGTGTGTGTGTGTGTGTGTGTGTGTGTGTGTGTGTGTGTGTGTGTGTG
>JANHMN010000021.1:17014670-17054281 GCA_030674055.1 Rhabdomys pumilio
ATATACATATACATATACATATACATATACATATACATATACATATATACATATATATATATATATGGAGAAAAGCTCTCATTTAAAAATGATAGTTAAAATCAGGCTATAGGAGGACAGTCACTCATACACTGCTTAGAGTACATGTAAGTATCTACCTATGTTTTCCTTACATCTGAATCCTGCTTCGGAGTGTGCTACAGGAAATGAGGTGCAGGGTTGGCATTAAGGCAAGGAAATGAAATGGGCTGTTGGGTCTGCTTCCGACACAGGCTGACAGCGAGTGGTCCTGATCAGATTCATGTCAGGTGTCGGGACCCTGGATGAGCACCTTCCACGAAGAATGTCATTTTGCATAAGCCTATTTTACGATTCAAGTCCATATTTTCTCTGCTTTGGAATGAGAAGGTGGAAATTATGGTAGACTAAATATGTTCATCAAAGTCACATGACATGTAAGTGGCAGAGCAAGCTGCAGTATGGAAGCTTTTAACTACCGTGGTCCCCATATGTGTGCATGTGGCCCTTTAACACACCAGGGAGCTCTACGCATGTCAGTAAATGACCCAGTCTGTATCAGCAAGACCAATCAGATTCTTCCTTCTCCATGAGATGGGGAGAAATGAAGGCAGAGTAAAGATGTGCCTTCCCATTGGGTTGTGATGTGACAGTGGCATCTTGTCATGTGGGCTGCTAACTTTTCCACGAGACCATCATTGTGGATGGTCTCAACAGTGGATGCTACCTGCTCTACCTGCTCTCCTTCAAGCCTCTTTCCTGTTGTTGCCCACATTTTCTTAGCTTTGTTGTCCATGTGTATATACATGTGGAGACCAGAGAAGGATACAGGATCCCCTGGAGCTGGCATCACAGGCAGTTGTGAACCGCTGGGAGACCAAACTCTAGTCTTTGGAAGTATAGAAAGTGATCTTAACCACTGAGCCGTCTCTCTGGTCCCAGATTTGTGATCTTCTATCTACTCTTTCTGTCATGGTCTCAGGCAAGCAAATGAAGTAAATTTACAGCATTTCGGGACTTGGGGTACTCAGAATATTAACACTGTTAAATAGTTATATATTTTAGATATATAAAAATAAAATATTATGTAATACCCACACATGTAATTGATAGCTGCTTTAATGATGCATATTGTATTAGGTATGGTGAAATATGATGTCAGGAGTGCAGTTGGTGTTTGTTAAATAAATGAATACACTTGCTACTTATCTCCACATTTTGGATAATGAGATTTTATCTCTTGAGGTTCCATGATAATTTTCCCCACTATTTCTTCAGCTGGACAGCAAGGCTATGACATGTCTGTCCTCATGGATGTCCACAACCTGACAATGTAAAATGGGAAACCATTTCTCTAGAAATTGTAGCTCTCCTCTTTAATTCTTAGCTATTTAATTTTTAGCCACAGCCTGTAACATCTATAAAAGCACACATGCTCTCTTGCTGTCTGTCTGTCTGTCTGTCTGTCTGTCTGTCTGTCACATCTAATCACCGGCCTTAGCAAAGGCTTAGACTTGAGTACATATTTGAGTACATTTTGGTAGAGTTTTGCTAGAGATTTGTGACCCTGGGAAAATAGAATTTTGCAATAAATCAGAGAATTCATCAGAAAAAAAAACCAATAGTACGAACAGCTGGTACTTAGCTTAAGAGGTTTTTGGAAGCAAGACTCCATATTCTTTTTAAAGAATTATTTTTGGGCAATGTCATAATTCACTACATGTCCATAATGCATTCTGATTGCTTTCTCCACCCCCACCCTCCCTTATCTCTTTCCCACTCCCAGCTGCTTCTCTTCTTTCCTATAATCTCTTTCCCACATTCGTGTCTTTTTGTTTGTGACCCACTGAGTTTGGCCGGTCCATCTGTGTGACAGACCACAAGTGTGTAATTATCCATTGATGTATGGTGTGCTCAGCATCGGATACTGAGGTGATGGGTTCCCCCTCACTTCCAGAATCTATTGGTTGTAAATAGTTCAGCAGTAAGGGTTAGAGGCCCACGCGCCCTCCCTCCATTCATAACTGCCTATTGATAGGGATTAAGACTCTATATTCTTTTGTGACTGTGTTAACCATGCAAATGACGCTTGAAAAGTGGGTGGTGCCCACTTTACAAACGACAAAAATTGAGAAGTGCAAAGGACTACCAAGGAGTTTGTGGGTAGAATTGCTAAATTTATGGACTTAGTGTTAAGACAAGATCTGTAAGGCCAGAAAAGTATTTGAGGATGCTTATCAGGAGCAAGAACTGTAGTGAGTAGCCAAGGACGAGAAAGTTGGGGTTGGACTAAAGCATTTCTTGCTCCAGGCTCTGTTCCAACAGGGTAGTTATCAATGCTCAGTGTGACATCTCATGAGACCATGCTGACAGACTCCACACGGGGAGATGCCTCTCTGTCACTTCTTCAGGGCATCTTATCCAGATTTTGGAGTACAGGTACCTGTCAGAAGTCTATTCAGTTTAAATGCTGCCCCTGCCTCCAGGAGAAGACATATTCCTGAAGCTGATCGAGTTGGGAAATTATCCATGTGGAGTGAATGAGAGGTTATGCACCTGGAGGTTGTCATACCCTTCAGTCCGGCTGCTCTTGCAGATGGCCTGGCATTTCAGAACATCCCTGCATCCCTGACATTTTAGAACAGCAGTGAGCATTGTCTCTGGAGGTGTTAGCCTGGGTGCATCAGAGGACTCTGTGATACAGTTATAGTGACTGTGTGAACCACAATGCAAAGGACAGCATGTTCACGAGTGGAAGACTCACTGCTAACGACCACCATAGCCACCCCCTTACCTGTGGCTTTGCTCCCCACAGTTTCTGTTATCCCAATCCAACTGCAGTCTGAAAAAAGTTAAATGAAAATTCCTGAAAGCAAGCAATCGATACAGTTTATTTCTCTATTAAGTTTCATTTTTTGTTTATCTGTGTGTGTGTGTGTGTGTGTGTGTTTTCGAGGTTAATGTTGGGTGTCTTCCTTTATCTTTCTCCATTTTACTTTGTTTGTTTGTTTGTTTGTTTCAGAGACTGAACCTGGAGGTCACCAATTGGCTAGACTGGCAGACAACTAAATCCCTGGGATCCTTCTATTTCTGCCTTCCAATTCTGGATTACAAGCACACTGTAGTGAGAATTTTGTTTTGTTTTGTTTTGTTTTTTTAACAACACAGAAATGTTGTGTGAATGTGTTTTGTTTTAGTCCCAGGTATGAACTATACAGGCCTTGTCTTCCTGGAATCCAATGCTGGCCTCTTGAGGCCCACTTCGGGGGAGGTAGCCTGCGTGCACAAATAAAAGAGGTGCTTTTATCCGGCATGATGATTTAGGTCTGTGGCCTTTCTCCTCCCAACTTTGGGATTAACAGAGGCACCAGAAGGTTAACCATGGAAGAACATATCTTTTCTTGGTGTTATTTGGCAACACAGCAGGATGTATAGAAGAAACAATGGTACAGATATCGACCTGGACAGTGTAGAGAATGGCCCATGATAGTTGGAATGAATGAATTTATTAAGTATATTACAAATAAAAGGACAAATAGCAAGTGATGGATACAAACAGCAAGAGATAGCAAAATATCATCATGCCAGGAGTCTACAGACGCCAGCAGACAAGACCGGGGCAGTCTGAGAGAGAAAAACCAAGGTAAGATTGTCAAATTGAGGCTTATCGACAAAATGGCAACAATCGGCTGGAGTTGCTGGTTGAGTTCTTTCTTGGTGGATGACCATGTGGCTTCCTTTTCTACCACTTCTGTGCTTAGAGCATTGGATAAACAACAGAGTTGTCTCTCTTGGTAACGGTTTCTCCTCTAGCTCTTCTCAAGGATACAATGTTTTTAGTACTCTTCTATGCACGTTATTATTTTTTTCTTTCTTTCTCCCTGTCACAAAGCCAGGGAGCCAGCCTGACCCAGGACAAGGCAAAGAGAGGAAGAGGAAACAAAGGAAGGGCTTGTCTACTTTTAACAAACCTAAACAGCACACAGCACTTTACCAATATAATGCCCATTACCGGTAGATAGTATCCGTTACTCACTGCAGCTTTTCTTATCCAACTGGGGGATTTTGAAACATAAATCTTAACGATAAGGGGAGGCTGCCGTGTGTGGGAACAACGCAGTAATAAGATAGACTTAGGTTTCATTTTGATGACTAAGCAGAAAGGATGCTGCTCCGTGTCTAAGTAGTGACAAGTGTTTGATGTTGCAGGGAACTGCTGAGGAGACACAGTGAGTGGCCTGACTATGTGCTTCACTCACGTCTAATGAAAAAGGACCCTCCCTCCACCAGTCTGCCCAGCTGCTAGCAGCTCAGTCCGGTTGGTTAGTTCCAGCATCCAGCTTCGACAGGGGTTTGATACAAGAGTTCCCAGAGCACACTGTAATTGTATGGAATCTTGCTATCCAGTCTTGCTAGAGGGTTAGCCTGGTTCACGTCCCAGTGGCATTATAAATTACCCTGGATCATGGGCTTTTAGGAGACTCTTCCCATAGTCAAATCCAAGACCCATAAATCCCCCGATGCTGAGGCAGCACCGAGTTCTCAAGTGCTCAAAACCAGCTCTAAACACGAAAAGGAGTTCATTTTTTTTTAACAGCACTTTTAGATTGAAATAAAATATTCATCAGCTGTCTGTATAGACTTGCCAGAAACAGCTCCACAGCCCACAATTTCCCGTTGCTAACACCTTGTGGTATACTTGTTACTATGAACAAACCCCCTGATACAGCCCACAGTTTACTCAGATTTTCTTAGTTTTTATGCAATGATCCTTGTCTAACCTGGGATCACATCTAGGATACTATGTTACAGTTAGCTATCTGGTCTTCTTTGGGTCCTCTTATGTGTGACAGATGCTTAAGCTATTCCTGGCTTTGATGACCTTGAGAGTTGAGGAGTACCAGTCAGGTAAATCTTGGGATGTCCCAGTATTTGGGTTTGTCTGGTGCACTTTTTGGTGTTTGTGCTGAACAGATGTGGGAGTACAGAAGTGTGGTGCCGCTTTTAGCACAACCATCGAAGGTAAAAACCGTCATCATGATTACTGAGGTTGACGCTGGTGAACTGAATGAGGCAGTGGCCACCAGAGCTCCGTTCTGTAAAGTCACCCCCTTTTCCCCATCCCCCCATGCTATACTCTGTGGAGGGAGGTCACTATGAACAGCCCACAAATTGGACCAGGGCATCCTTTTCTCCACCTGTTTAAAGGCAGAAGAGATGTTGCCGTTTCCTGTATCTTCATATTTTTGATCAAGTTTGGAGATCATTTGGTTAATGAGTAGTGGCTAGCAAGTCATGAAGATACCTTGGTAGAAGGTCAAACCTACAGCTGGAACCCAAAAATGCCCATGTACACATAGGCTGAGTTTCTCCCACAATGACCATGACAATCAAATGCTATCACAAGCACAGGATGAGAGGGGGCTAGCGATGTAGGTTGCATCAGGGTGGACATCTTTGCATCAACAGCTGCCTGGTGGTGCATACAACAGACTTTGTTATCATTTAAATCACTTCCTAAACTAAGGCCAGAGGTAAGAGTTGCAATATAATTATCGTGTGATCATTGTTGGAGCGGATTCTTTCAAAGAGCTATTAGTTACGTGAGGAGAAGCAAGAACACATTCAGACATTTTGAAAGAACTCACTTAACTGCTTCCTAATTAATTAGTCGACTTTCTGAGAGCAAACTGCTGTCTAATTGCTAGGGGGAAATTAGTCTTAAAGAGACGACCTGAAGTGTCTAGAGCAAAATTTCTCACTTGTATCCAGAAAGACCTAAGCTACTTAACACAGGCAGACAACTTCATTGACAAAGTGAGTTCCTGTCATCTGGGCCACTAAAGGCCGGTTCTATTTTAGATTTCTTTCTTTACAGGAAGTGTTGATGAAGAAAGAGAAAAACCATCAAGTTGACAGGTCTTTGAATCTAAAACCCCCAAGACACCTAGCAGATGACTCTCCCGTACTATCTAAATACCGGCACTCATGTGAGCACTGCGCTCAACACCCTGGGTGGGTATCCTAGTGTGGTTTGAGATAAACTCTTCTGTGTGATAAATGCCAAGTTTTATTTAACAAGCAAGCAAGCTGGCATCTGGAAAGAAGTCTGCAGGCAGACCCTTAACTTCCAGGAAATCTGCTGAGGCTTTAACGTTTCCATAGCAACAGTTATTGCAGAAACTAAGTATGAAAAACATTGCTGGGTTTGCTTTTGTCCGTCATATTTCATCTTAGCTTCCTATAGTAGAGAGGGTCGGTCTCAAGATTAAGCCTAAGTACCAACACACTCCTACTTATGATGGGGCTGTAGGCTGATAACCACACTGCAATTTGAAAATATCTGAAGTTGGAAATGCAGTTAAAATACCCATCATAACCCAGCAATGTATTGTATGGCAGAAGGTGGGTCTATTCCGTTGACTGTATAGATGATGAAGCTGCGACCGGGCATAAAAGAGTTTTCTACTATGCGTATCACCAACCCTGGAGGGAGGGGGAGTCAAAACTCAAAACGTGAAGTATGGTTTGTACTGAATGTGTGCCACTTTACACCGTTATAGAGTCACACATCTCAGGTTGAAACACTGTAAGTCAGGAGCCATCTATATAGTATTATATCTAAATTATATTATATACTCTATTTACTTATTACAATTGTGTGACTTACTCTTTTTCTCATCTTCGAATTCATGTCCCTGAAGAAAGCCAAGTCTCTCAGAAGCGTTTGGATGACCGTACAAGGAAATGCCTGTGCCTTGTTCCAAGCTGAAGGTTTTAATGTGAGCTGCTTTATTTCTTCAAGATTAACATACTTCCAGCACAGGAAAACTCACTGCCTGAGCTGAAAAAAAAAAAAATGAGGACATCATTAAAACCATTAGTGATGCTGAGAACAATATGGAAGGTTTTTCTGTCTAATGTTTCTTGGGATGAAACCTCTGAGGATAAATGCACGCCTTTTTCACCCAATTTAGTAGCTAAGGCTAGGTTGCTTCAAAAGGAAAAAATATATATGTATAATTTCAAATATACATATTTGAGAAAGTATTATTTCAAATATATATTTAATATATACTATTTCAAATATGTATTTGAGAGATATATTGTTTCACATATATATTTGAGATATATATTATTTCAAATGTATATTTGAGATATATATTATTCCAAATGTATATTTGAGATATATATTGTTTCAAATACATATTCGACATATATATTATTTCAAATACATATTTCTCCTCTCATCTACATGTTTCTCAGATCTTATTTTGTACCCTTTACCAGTAACTTGCCCATGGCTTTACTTCTATTCTATAGAAAGCAATTTGCAGCAGGTGGAACTGAAAATTATTGTCAAGGGAGAATGAATGCCAGTGGGTTAGAATTAGTACCATTAACGCTTTCTACAGCTTACAGAAACTCCCCTCACTGACGGCTTGAAATCCTTTTCCTTTGTAGCGTCCACAAACATCACGGGCACTAATAAAAGGTTTAAATTCTTTTTACACCAGTGAAGAATTGGATTCTAGCCCCATGGACTCTCATTTATTAAAGGAAGGATGAAAGAAACATACGGCACAGCATCTCGTATGCATATTTTATTCCCTTAGAAATCACTGTGGAAATGAACCTTCTCCTGGGGTAGTTATTTCATTTCTGTTCTTTGATATATTAGAGAAAGTTTAACTGTCTTTCCCCAGTTACAAGATATTCATTAGGCAAAGTGGAGTGGTCGAAGGTCAAGAAGATTGTGTCTAAAACCTTTTTCACAGCTCAATGATGAAACTTGGCAGGGATTCCCATTTGGGAATTCGGGAAGGTCAGAGACAGTATGTGGTTGCTCTCTATGCAATGTACTTCAAAGACAGAGTGGGCAGCCTTAGTGTGGTCCCTAAAGTTTCCATTTAAAAAAAAAACTGGTTAACAAGACAAGTCATGCTCAGAACATCGTAAGGAATTCTGCGCAATGCGTGAGAACATTTGCAGTGTGCTTTCAAGGAAAACAACTGGGGTTAGAAAATGACCCTTGATCTTGCCTGTCTGACATCCTGTCAGAGCACATGAGAAACTAGGATTTTTTTTGAGATGCATAAAATTCAGAAATAGGACTTGGTGCCCAAGACAAGATCCACCAATGACCAATAGCGGGATTTTGGGTAATCTTGGTTCCATCTATGTACTGAAGACAGTAAGAATGTTATGACTGTTATGGGCCCATCTCTTGGTCTTTCCCCACTCCCATCCACTACTGAGGCTGGAAACCCCTAGCGCTTGTAGATAGGAACAGTCCGGTGACTGCTTCTGGCTAATGAGATGTATAAAAACCTGTATGGGGCTTCAGGGAGAATGTTCACATCCTTGAGAAGGGACTGGGCTCCAGAAGAGGGCTCTTCTGCTCTGAGCTCTTTTTCTTTTTCCTTTGTCACCTTGCTTTCATGATAAAATAAACACATAAAAGCCAATCTGTTAAGTATAGCAAAATGGAAAAATCAGGGACTGGGAGTCTTTCCACTTTGAAACTTATTGTTAGCAATCAGGCACATCCCTGGACAGCTAAAAGCGACTCCTCAACAATCAGGTATCTTTACAGCCAACTTGAGGGACCCAGGGACAAGATACGGTCATGTATAGTTTCCCAGGAGACAACACTGACGCTCTTGTCGCATGTCTCTTTGTGCATGTGCCACGGCCCCCCAAAAAGTCATATTCTCCCTGTCCCCAGTCTTTTCTTCTCTCTCTACCCGAGAGGCTGCCTCTATGCCTTAATAAACCTCCCATGTGAGACCTGATGAATGGTGTGTTTTTGTTGGGACCCACCACCTAGATCTATCACTTATAACCTAAGACTGTGCTTATTATTACATACTTATTATGACATATTATTATATAAGTATTGTTATATACAGATATTATTGCTCACCATAATGCAATGAATTGTGGTTTTAGTGTTAGCCACCATCAATGAGATAGTTACACGAACAGCTAAAAAAAAAAAAAAAAATTCCATGTCTTTTAACAATGATAAAAGAAAGATAAACCCTAACATAAGGCCTGACTCACAATAGACAAGAGTGAACATTAGTGTTTTTCTGTACTCAATACTTTGTGAAGATAAAGACACATTGAGAGAGAAAACCATTAAGTGAGTCAAAAATGTCGTTCATGTTTCTTGCTTTTCCCTTCTGGAAAGAAGGAAAGGGGTGTGTCGAGTGTGCTCAATTTGTTTTGGGAAAGGAGAGAATCCTAAAATATATATATATATACACACATATATATATATTTTTATACAGTGAAATTTGCATATTAGTTAGATCATTGAAATTTTGGCCTGGTGGGGGGGGTGTATGTTTGCAACAGAGTAGGATAGGGAGAAGGGAAATGGAAGAGAAGCCTTGCATCTTTGAAATAATCTGCTACAGATGCTGAGTGTTAAAGCCAAGGCGACAATGGCAGAGACTAGACAAGAGGACCGTAAACTTTTATTGTTAAAATAAAACAATCAAGATTTGATGTTTGAATAAAATGACTGTGAAGGGGAAGGCAGAGAAGGAAGATAAATCCCTAATGTTCTACACTGTGTGACCGTGCTACAAATAACCAGGAAAAGTATGTTTATCGTTGGTTTAGAGAAATGTTGGCCAGGATAAGCCTATGGAACTAGTTGTACGCATGAGGAAATGTGTGAATTTGAGCTTGCAGCCTCTGGGAAATCTGGAAACCATTAGTTTAAATCATGGGAGGGCGTGAGATGAACTACCAACAGGGTACATGAGTGAATCTGGGTGTGTGTGGAGGTAATTCAGATGGGACCGTGATTAAAATTTATGCTACAATCTAGAAAGAATGAGAGTGAGTCTATTTTGTAAGAAAGGAAAGGCTGCCCAGGATAAATTTAGTTATAGATATCTTTGCTATTTACTACTAAAAACTGCAAAAGACCAGTAGTTTACTTGAGAAATTAGAAGAAAATAAATTAAAAGTGGAATTTATAAATAAGCTAAAAACAATGAATCAGAAAATAAAATAAATAGTAAAAAGCATATATTAATTTAAACGCTACCTTCCTTCCTTCCTTCTTTTACAGTATTACATTACCATACGACCCAGGTCAGCTTCAAATTTGTGATCCTATTGCCTGAGCCTCTGAAGATCTGAAAACACTGGCGTGTGTGTGTGTGTGTGTGTGTGTGTGTGTGCGCGCGCGTGTGTATGTGTAATTGTGTACACATACATGTAGATACCGAAAGACAGCCTCAATTGTGTGTTGGACATTGTTCACTTTTTTTTGAGACTGGGTATCTAGCTAGCCTACAAGTCACCATGTAGAGCACTGACTGGCCAGTGAACCCCAAAATCCACCAGTCTCTGGCTTGTCAACACTGGTATTATAGGCATCGGCCACCATGCCTGGCTCTTTTACATCAATTCTGGGAGTCATACTGAGCTCCTCACGCTCACAGACTCACTTCACCTACTAGGCTAAAAGTTACTTCTTGATCAATGATACAGATTTATAAACCATACACATGCTTATGGGGAAAAAATATATAAGGTTGGGATGAATTAAGAAACGTGATCGCACATCCAAAATATAAAGGAGAATGGTAAAGGGAGGTTTTCCACCCATTTGAAAACTATTGCTAAACAAAGGATTCTCATGTGAATTTTATTTTGGAAGCAAAAGGCTTAGAGGCTGGGGAGGTGGCTCCGTTTCCTAGCTCTGAGGACCTGAGCTAGGATTCCAGCATCCGTGTGAAAAGTCAGATGGGTGGTCTGCATCTGTAAGCCCAGCTCGGGGGCGCTGAGAGAGATGGATCCCTGGAGTTCATTAGGCATCTCGCCTAGTTGAGGTGGTGGGCTCTGGACTTGATGAGAGACCGTCTCAACAAATAAAGTAGAGTGGTCAAGGAAGGTGCAGAGTGTTGACCGCTAGCCTCCAAATACACGTGTGCACACTCACACACTCACACACTCACATGCACAGAAGCACACATCTGCATGAACACAAACATATTACCCCCCCCACACACACACATAGAAAAGTTTATTAGATGACTTATCACAGAAAAACTGGGAAGGATAGGAAAGAGATAATTAAGCAAAATTGGCATTAAATTGCTGTGAGTGGAGGCAAACCCTGGTAATCCTCGTTCCTGGGAGGATGAGGCAAATGGATTGATCATGAATTTGAAGCAAGCCTGGGCTTTCTAACGAAATTCTGTCTTTCAGAGGGGGAAGGGGAGAAGAAAACAAGCATTAGAACCCAGCACTGTAGAAGAGCTAAGTTTGAGCAGGAAGTACTTCAACAAATTAACGCCGATAAATTATTTTAATTTGTGAAATTAAAATTAAAACACACATACACACACACACACACACACACACACACACACACACAAACCAAAATTCACATTATGAGACATGCAACACCTAAAAGCCAAACTTGAAACTATGTCAGAGTAGATCATTATCTGCTAATTGGTGAGGGAAAAGACAATAGTTCTATGATTTATGAAGTAGAATTCACTGGATTATCAGGGGAATAGTTCACAGCCCTCAGAACAGTTTATTCCCGGGAACTCGAGAGGAGTTGATTATGGGGAAATTATTTGTATTGCATCAACAAACTACAGGCAAAAAAAAAAAACCAAAAAACAACAACAAAAAAACAAACTGCACACGTCTGTGGAAGGCACATATTAACCCGACACCTACATAAAACACACACCAAGTGCCATAGGTGTAGGAGGAATGCACTCAGCTCACAATGAAGGCCATGAAGGTGAAGCATGAGAAAGTAGCAGCCAATATAATCAGAAATGGTGGGCTGTGGTAGAGTGTGCCGTGTCGTTCGTTACCTGCTGTCTCGCCTGAGGGGGAATTATAATTCTCCACAGCCTTGACATCACAACACCACAGGGCCTTCATCTGGCCATGTTATTGGTTTTTGGCCAATAAACACAAGAGGAATAGCTATGGCCTTTAGAGCCGAATGAACTGGATGCGGCAACTTTCTCTGTTACAAAAATGGCAACTGCCCCCCAGAAATCTGGGCGTGTCATAGATCCTAGAACGAGAAAACACTGGGTTCAATATTCAATACCACATACAGCAGGTGTAGTGATTCATGCCTGGAATCCCAGCACTCAGGAGGCAGGAGGGTCAAAAAAATCTAAGATCGTCTTAGGCTACATAGCATGTTAGAGGATAGCCTGAGCTACATGAGAGCCTGTCTCTAAACCTAACAGCTCATGCTAAAATAAAGAAAAAGATAAGAACCTATAATATTGCCATTATCATTTAATAGTGTCTGTATGTGCTAGGAAATTAATGCATACACAGTGCATACATTGCATAATAAGGGCAGTGCGAATGTGGAAGAAAGAGGCGAAATGGGTTTTGTTGGTAATTCAATTTTATGCTTGACATCACCAATGAACTCTAATAGAAAAGAAAAAAGGTAAAAAAGAGAATTTGATAAACTGTATAGACACAAAAATAAAGAGATAAAAATCATTAGCTTTCTCTACATGAGCAAAATTTACATATACATGGAAATAAGGAAAACATCCAAAACACAGTAATGATAAAAATCAGAAATATTTGAAAATGAGACGCTACTATGGGGCAAAAATATGACCTGGAAAAATAGGAATCTATACTATGCTCTTGAGAAGGGTTATTTGTTATCACATAAATTCTGATTTCTAATAATGCGCTGAAATGTGTAATTAAGTGATGATCTTTACATATTATGCAAAATGAAAACTTATGAAAATAGTTAATCACTTATCTGGTAATCTCTACTGCAATTTCTTAAATCATGTATACACTGAGACAGACTCAAAAACATACAAGCATAACATCATCTCCAAAACATTTAATAGCACTAATTATTCAAAATATTATCTAGACTTAAAAGGAGAGTGATAAAAAAAAACATTAGATAGTATGAACCACCAAGAAATCATTTTGTAAGAAAAAAATAAAAATATAAAAGCTTTAAAACCCTTTATCCCAGTTATCTTTGTCAACTTGACACAGCCTAGATTGGTCTGAGGTGTTTCAATTGGCAGATGCTCTAGGACTGTGAGTATGTCTGTGGAAGACTGTTTTAACTGCCTCAATTGGTGTAGGAGGGTCCTTTCCACTACGGGCAATGCCATTCCCTGGGCAGGTGGTCCTGGACAGCATAAGAAAGCTAGCTAACTACAGGCCGGTGAATGAGCCAAAAAGCAACATTTCTCTGAGGATTCAGCCTCCAACTTCCTGTTTGAATTCATACTCTGACTTTCTCCTATGATGGATTATTGCCTAGAAGTGTAGGTCAAATATATCCTTTCATCCCCTATGGAGGAAAAAAATTGTTCTCCTGAAGATAGGATATAAAATTAGTGTTCGCTTCAAAAATAAATTTCCGATGGATCGAAACCTGAAAGTAAAAATCATTATTTTAGGGAAAACCAAAATGGTTCATTGTCTCTATAGCTAGGAGTTGAGGAAATAGTATTCAAAAAGGAAGGTCGAGGGAGTGAGTCATGTCCTCTACTGAGCTTGTGCAGACTGGAAATGTGTCTATAAACCCAGACACTTGTTACGATACCTTCTCTTTCACAATTAAGGTCCAAGGAGTTTTTAAAATAACGCCGTCAGTCATAACCCACTGCATCAGAAGCTATGGTGACCTTGAAGTCACAGTTGTACCTAAATATGGTTTATCCTTGAAACTCAGAAGTCTGGCTGGTTGGCAAGTTCATTAAACCTCCAACATACTCAAATAGAATTAAGAAGAGGCAAAATTATGATTTTCCACAGAGGTACAGTCTACTGGAATCACTAAATGCTGGCCATCTGTGGAGTTCTGAGCCCTGAGAGAAGAAGGAACCATATGCCCTTGAGATTAGGCCAAGGAGCTCGTAGAGACATATTCTAGAGGGACCACTTTATGCTCAATAGCACTGTCCAAGTATCCATGACTGGATGAATACCCTAGTTAGAGGCCTGTGTTCATTAATATGGTCCACAAGCAGCTACCAGCCAGTGCTCTGTATGTGAAACTCTTAACTGTCATGGCTTGGTCTTCCTGGAGTCCTTCTTAGCCCTACCACCAGCCATTTTGGATTCTGCTAGAAAGAAAAAAAAAAAGCAGAGCAAAGGTCATAGGAAGAGCTAACCACTTGCTCTTTTAGGCCGTCAACTGTTGGGTTCAGGTTTTTGTTATTTATATTCATTCATGTATGGAGCGAGTGGTATGAGCGTAAGCATGTGCGATACATGTACATGCTATAGTATATGTGTGGAAATCAGAGGACAACTTGTGGGATCCAAGAACTGAACACAGGTCTTGAAGTTTTGTGGCAAGTGCCTTTATCTACTGAGCCATCTCCTTGGCCCAGAAGACATGTTTTTAATTAATAGCAGAATATATGTACCATGTACATTACGTGTCTCTATGCATAAAGTTCTTAGGCATTATCTGTGGCTTAAGAGATACCAAATATAGAGTCCCAAGGCAAATAAGTTGGAGAAAATCCTTCAAATTCAAATGATGGATTCAAATTCATATCTATAATTTAAGAACAGCTCTTTTACAATTTAAAAAGATAAGAATAGTCAAAACTGATAGCAAAATGGGTTGGAGATATGAAAAGGCAATTGCAGGAAGAGCAAGTAAGATAAAAATGCTCAGGTTCCCCTAATGGGCAGAGAAATGGAAATTAAAATGGCTATGATGATACCCATCTCAGAGGCAAGCATAAAAGTATAACAGCACCTATTGCTATCTGGGCAAGAATGCGCTCATCCATCACCGGCAGAGACGTGTTAAAGCGATTTATGACCTCTGTTAAAAATTTCCATGCACATGCAATTCTACGCAGAGTTCCACGCCAGGGACCATAAACTACAGAAATTAAAAACCCCTAGTGTACAAGTACCTATGTACAAGGATGATCATGGCAGCTTTAGTTTTAATAACTGAAAGTTGATGGGAAACCAAACCCATTAATAAAAGAATATCCAGATGAATTATGACAATCCTTAGAAATAGAACGTCACGCAGGAATTAAATATTAATGACCTACGGAGGGATTCTACCATATATTGTGAAAACACGGAGAGTTATATATCACTGACACCTTTAAAAACATGTCCTTCAGGGATTTTTTTCACCCCTGCAACCCCTTCCATTCTCATGAGTTCCTGCTCATGTTTCCTTGATAAAGCTATATCTACTTTGCTTAAAACAAAGAGAGTATGTCCTTGTACATCACATGTGCACATGCACACATGTAATATACACATACGGTATCATACTTATCCACACAATCCATTGCTGCATGAAAGATGCTCACCTAGTTATTCCTTCATGGGACTAACTCCCCCCTCCACCTTAATATATCAGCTTTCTTCAATGCACATGCTCAGTGGGTATCGGAAACATCTTAGATACCATAACAGAACAGCAAACACTGACTAGCCTATAAATAATAGAAGTTTATTTCTTACTATTCTGAAGACTAGGAAGTCCAAGGTTAAGGTTACACAGAGACTACTTAGATAAGGATCTACACACTTGTTCCTGGACAGTCATCTCTCTTTTCTACCTCTCGAGTCTGCTTTTATCTGTTTGCTCAGGGCATAGAGGGAGAGTAAAAGTTTTTGAGATCTATTTTATAAAGCCTCTAATCCCAATTAGAAGGCTCTACCTTCCTGGCTAAAGGCTTTGCCTCTAGAAAAATAAAGCTCAGATCACAGCAAGAAACAAGCAACAGAGAGGTCTTCACTGTCGGGAAGGAGACATTGGAAGAGAACATGAATACTTCAAACCTAAGCAGGGGTTACTCAAAGCAGAATTACTCAAAAGATCACAAGAACCTGTTGAAATGTAGAGGTCTAAAATTAGACTTTGGTTAATGCATTTTGATCCACCATGAAAAGTAGCTATTTACAATGAGAAAATATACTTACGGACGTCTGACATTCATTTATTATTAAGAGAAAACAAAACTAAAGAATCTATAGTACACTATTTGGAAGGAAAATATATTTTATGACTGCATGACTCCTTATATGTGCATATGAAATTTTTATTTATGCAATCAACTTATAAGCATTTTGAAAATGATATCCCAGCAAATATAAATATATTTGAGATGTTTCTTTTTTTGTTGTTTGTTTGTTTTTCAAGACAGGGTTTCTCTGTGTAGTCCTGGCTGTCCTGGAACTCATTCTGTAGACCAGGCTGGCCTCGAACTCAGAAATCCTCCTGCCTCTGCCTCCCAAGTGCTGGGACTAAAGGCATGAGTCACCACTGCCCAGCGAGATGTTTCTTTTTCTTTTTCTTTTTTTTCCTTTGAAACAGGGTCTGACTATGTAGTCTTGGCTGTCTTGGAACTCCCTATGTAGACCAGGCTGGCTTCTGACTCATAGAGATCCATCTGCCTCTGCCTCCACAGTAACAGGATTAAAGAGGTGTACCGCTACACTGGCTGACATGGGTTTTGGTAGCAGATTTACAGGTGGTTTGATTTTCTTGTCTCTATTTCTGCCCCACCCCTACCCCACCCCCTGTGTTGTACCTGTGACTTAGGTGAACAAGGAAAGGTCTGGGCTTTTCTTTTCTTTCCCATGACCTTTCCCTGATGTTATCTGGCCATTCTTCAATCCTGAGGGTGGAGAGGAGTCAGTCACCAAAGGGAACAACTTTGGGAGATCCTTCCAGCTCTTAGTTCTTCTCCCCAGAAATCTCAGATTGCCCCAGAATTGAGCTCCGTTAAGAGGACACCAAGTTGATCCCGTTCTCCTTTTTATCTTCTTCAACTTAAAAGTCGAACTTGGAAGAGGCAGTGTCAACTTTACTAGTTCCAATCATAGCTGCATGCCATTAAGATTCCGTTCTGGTTCACCGTCGACATTTCCTCTGAACCTTAATGTAGTGATCTAATCACTCCTGTAGGGACTGCTTACACGCTAGAGGAGAAACACCAGCTGCCGCCATCAGACTCACAGTGTGCTTTTCAAACATCTGATCTGACCACAGTTGCCTCTTCATAAAGCAGGAAAGCTGCCCACCCTCCACGCAAGCTCTGCACGGAGCCTTATCTCCATGCAAGCTCCTCACGGAGCTTATAAGCCCTGAAGGGACTCTCAAAGGAGATGCTTTTGAAGAATGGCTACATAGAAACCAAGCCTCCTCCTAGCTGCTCTCTAGGGGACAGAGCCTTAGGCTGAGGCTGGCTAGACCCCTGGCCAGTCTTCCACCTCCCGCTGAGTTCTACCTAGGTTTCCTAGTAATATTTAAGAAGTACAACTTTTAAGTCTGAATTTAGGTAGCTAGGTTCATGTAAGTGCAGGAAAAATTTAATGTTCGTGTCAAAGCTCATTTTCTTGAAAGAACACGGTTATGTTCTGGCAGCGTTTTATTAGTCACAGTCTCGGGTAGCTCAGGTTTGGCCCCTCCCCTCTAGCTCCCTTCCTGTCTCCCCTCCGTCCTCTTCCTCTCTAATAGCA
Source organism: Rhabdomys pumilio (assembly GCA_030674055.1). NCBI lineage: Eukaryota > Metazoa > Chordata > Mammalia > Rodentia > Muridae > Rhabdomys > Rhabdomys pumilio. The sequence goes on from JANHMN010000021.1 coordinate 17,032,206, forward strand.
AGCATTTCCCTCTCGTTTCATACACAGTCATTTTTCTCAGTCTCTGCCAGTAACGTAGAGCACTCGGTGTTCTCTTCTTCCACTTACCATGATGTCCTCCGACTTTATCCATACTGCCGCAAACGAAAATATTCAACTTTAAAAGTGCATGTACATATACTATATACTCGCTGTGGTGGTTTGAATATGCTTGGCTTAGGGAGTGGCACTATTTTGGGGGTGTGGCCTTGTTGGAGGAAGTGAGTCACTGTGGGCGTGGGCTTTAAGATGCTCATCCTAGCTGCCTGGAAGCCAGTCTTCTCCTAGCAGCCTTCAGATGAAGATGTAGAACTCTCAGCTCCTCCAGCACCATGCCTGCCTAGACTCTGCTGTGCTCCCGCCTTGATGATAATGGACTGAGTCTCTGAACCTGTAAATCAGCCCCAATTAAATGTTGGCCTTATGAGAGTTGCCTTGGTCATGGTGTCTGCTCACAGCAGTAAAACCCTAACTAAGACACTCAATACATTTTTCCTATTTGCTCATCTGCTGATAGATGCCTTGGAACCATTCATGTCTTGGCTAGAGTGAATAGAGGGATAAAGCTATAGTTAGCTTGGATGCCCAAGGATCTTTCAGACATACTGACTTTATTTCCTTTGGGTAAATGACTAATGATGGGACTGCTGGGTCACAGAGCGGGCTCTTTTTAATTTAGGGGAGAACCTCCACACCATTTGCCAATAGGGAGTGTGTGAATTTTCATTCCCACAAACAGCACACACTACCTGCCCTTTCTCTATATCCCTACCAGCGTTTGCGATTGTCTGTTCCTGACTTTTTGATAATAGCAGTTCTAATTAGGGTGAAATTAGTACATCACAGTGGCCTTGATTTTCATTTCTCCGCCATCTAGTGATGAATATTTTTTTCTTTCATATTCTTCTTGCCCGTTATGTCTCCTTTTTAAACACAAATGATATTGAGATCACTTGCCCAGTGCTTAAACCAGATAATTATATATTCTGAATGTTGAGGTCTTCCCCCCAACCCTTGCCAGCATAGCGGTAGCCATTTTGTTCCATGCCTGCCGGCGATTTCGTATTATTGCTGGACCATGCCTGCCAGTCACTGACGCAGAAAAATAACTTGACTCAGAGCAGGCTCATGCTGGCCACATCTGTATGTTTTGAGGTTTGTTACTCTTCGGAAATTCCACAAAGCTTTACATAGGAACCATCAAATTAAAGGTCATCATGAACTGCCATGTCTAAAACAGCTTGAGTAAGAGCTGACCACTGGGCAACACTTCCTGCACGTACATATAAGTTCATAGTGGATTGTGTGTGTGTGTTTTTCCTCTCTAACCCTGCTCCAAAAATGTCTGTAGTCATAGCTCAGATAATTCTGAGCTATGTTCTGATCAGTATTAGGATATTCATTCAATAAATCATCCCTGTCTGAGATTGATGGTCCTGTGGTTTGTGGAGTGACTCTTAGACCGCAACACTGAGTATTGGTCCCTTGCTCAGTGATGGTTTGCTGATATTTTCTCCTGCTCCACTTATTATCTCTTGATTCTGCTCATGCTCCTGTTTGTTGTGCAGAGACTTCTGCATTGGATTCAATCCCATTTGTATATTCTTGCTGTAATTGCCCATGCTTTGAAGTTCCTTCTCTCATATTGAAGACTTATGACATTCCCCCCATGTAGTCTTGAGAGGGATAATATTCTAATTTTATTCTTTCATATGTATATATAATTACTCCAATCATTACTTATCCAGACCACTCTTTCTTCCGTATGTCTTCTTGGTACCTCTGGTGAAAATCACTTGGCTGTTTGTGTGTGGATTAATTTCTGGGTATTCCATGCTGTTCCATTCATCTCTACAGTTTTATACCAGTACTGTCCTGTCGTGCCTCAGCTTTGTAAATGCCAGAGGCATTTGCAGTAGAAGCACCTGTCCTCAGGCCTGAGAGACACAGTAGAAGCCATGAGCCTGGGGCTGTGCTTTGCAAAGGGACATGTCTTTAGGCTGTACACGGAAAGTACAGATAACTCTGGGGTTCTGGTACCAGTTGCCCTGATGACAGGGCTGCCTACTGATCCCAGTGCAAGATGGAGTCTAGTGATGGTTCCATTCCATTAAACTGGCACTGTGCTATATTGGGCTCTGGGGGGGGTTAGATTTACCATGTGTTCTTTCTGTGAAGCAGAGTGCAGACAGGCTGAGTTTAAAGCCTGTGGAGACTGTAATATTCTCTGGTGGTGATGGCAGAGCCCTGGACTTCCCTGCTTCCCTGTGTCTGGAGAGGTTGGAACAGAAAACCAGGGTCTCTGCTGTAGTGTGCTGTGTTCCTCTCTAGACTATCACCTATGTGGCCAAGGGTTTCTATGGATTCTTTGCTGAGTCCTAGGGTTCACCCTCAAGTGGTTAATCCCCTCAAAACACAGGCATTTCTTTGTCACCCTGGTTCTTTCTGCAGAGGCCAAAATGGGGCTGGGTCCTCTCCTCCACCTGACTGTTGGTCTAAGCGTGAAATCAAACTGCTGGGTCAGGTCCCAGGTTGCATTTTATTTATATGGGCATCCTGGAGTGTGACTTGCCAGTCTTCCTGGGTGGAGCTTGCAGCTGGCTCTAATTCTGGGGAAGGTCAGGCTTAAGGCATGGCCTATGGGGGGGACATGGGAGGAAGGGACAGGAATTGTGTGACAAAGTGGCTGATCAAAGAAAAGGTTCTGTGTTAGGGTGAAGTTGAGGGCGCATGTGTAGGGAAGCAGTCTCGAGGCCAGAAGACACAGAGCATCAGAAACATGTGTTAATTCTGTATAAAGATATGTCTCAGAGCCTACAGCAAATAGACATGGGGGTTTTTGCTTTGTTACCATGGCGAACCTTCATTGTTAATTTGACTGCCATTAGAGTGGCTCCAGAGACACACCGGATGCATGTCTGCATGTCTGTGAGGGTGTTTCCAGTGAGGTCTAGCAGAACATAGAGAAACAATGAGCTGAAGCCCTGGACTGAATACAATGGAGACAAGGGAGAAAGCAAGCTGTCTTGCAGCCTGCATCTCTCTTTACTGTCTGAGTGTGGATACCAGAGAGTAACTGCCTCACACTTCTGACACCCTAGGTGCCCTCAAGCCGGAAGCCAAAGGAAACCCTTCCTTCCTCTGCCTGCTCATGTCAGGCACTCTATCAGATCAGTGAGACAACGAATCCACTTATTAATATGAAAAGTGTCACTTTAAATGTGTCCTCTGTGTCATTTTCAGTCAGGTCCTATCAACTCTCATTCCTATCTCAACGCATTAGTTTTCAAACTTTGGCTGCAAACACCATAGAAAGAAAGTCACCTTACTTCACAATCCATGACCCCTGTCACTCTGCCTCCAACCGGAAACCAAAATGGGCAGTGTATTACATCCTCCCTCGTGCCCACAAGCATCCTGTCTCTCCTAGACACAGGCTCTGGCAACCCTCTTACCACCTTCTCATGCGCTCATCTGTGTATCCTCCCTCCCATTGCATCTCACAGATGCCGGTTGTGACCTACCCAAATTATTTCATGATTTCTGAAGGAATCAGGGCCTGGAGATGGAAAACTATGTTTCCATTCCAAGCCCCAGTTCTGCCACTGTTTTGTGGGGACACAACTGTCATCTTTGGCCAGCCTTAGCACAACCCCCTTGCTATTCCCACTTCCTCCAAATAAACCCTGTTATCCAAGGCTGCCCCAGATGTCACTGTTCCAAGATGACCTTTCTCTTGTCCCCGGCCCTTACCTTAGATAGCCACTTCCTCTCAGAACATTCTCCCATTTCATCTTACTTGATCTCTTGGTTTCGAAGAAACAGAACAAAAAAAAAAAAAAAAAATGAATCTCCCAAAATCCAGCTAAGGCATCTCTCCTGACATGAGAATAATTTTAGGGCCAATTTTAGAGATTCTTGTTGAACACATACTTTAGTCGCTCTTTTTTTTTTTCTACTTGACTTTCTTCAAAACACATGAAAGTTAATCATAGCTAAATTCTAGTGAAGAATTTCCAGATATGTCAGACAAGACCCTAAGGGCTTTGTGTGTGTCGCCTTGTTCAGCTCCCATTATAATCTTGTAGGTTAGTTACTGTTATTGTTGTCACCATTCATAAAGGCAGACAGAGAGGTTAAGGCTTGCCTGAAGTCACAGGTCTAGCACTTGGACAAACTGGATTGCAAACCCAGTAAGTCCCCACTCCCCTACCTTTCTAACTGGCATCCAGTAATTATGCAAAACAGTGGGTGTCCGCTACCAAATCCAGGAAGTCTGAATCCTTTCGAAAAACTCCACACTAGAAACTGCATGGATTCTAATTCTAGCTCTACCACAGTCTGGTTGGGTGAATTTTCTAATCCACCCGAGCCTCAGTTTCCACATCTCTGCCTCAGCTTCCTCACTGAATCTAACGTACCACAAATTTATGTGCCCCTGCGGAAGACGTGATGGCATACACTCTGACATGATATATACACTTCCTTATCAATTCTACGGCACACCTTGAAATGGCAAACGTTAAAAGATAACGAAATAAAACAAAACAGAGAAGCAACAAAGGCAGAGTGTCCCTGAAACCTACCACTGCTATCCATGTAGCCCTCAGCGCTACCATCAAGTACAAGCGAATCAGGAGTTGGTGTGCCCGGCACCCGACAGCACCCGATAAATATGAGCTCTTCTGACTGTGATGCTCAGTAGAAGGAATGGAGGCCCAGGTCAAATTCTCAGGTTGCCGTGATAGGAAATCAATGGCATTTGAATGGGACCGAGCCCTGCCTCATCGGTAGCTCTGGCTGCTTCACCTGCTCAGGGCAGGACTGGCTGTGTCCAACCACTGACTCAATGCACTTTCACCATGCATCCCATGTCCTGACCAGGAGCTCTGGAGCCCATTTACTTTGAGATCTGGTTGCTCAATGCCTTTTGGATTACAAAAGAGTCTTGAAGGTCATAGAAACACACCACGTGTTTCACATCCCCAGGGGAGTGTCTAGACTTTCTGACTCAAGGAGAATTACTAAATGTATGATTGCCCATTCTGCTTAACGACTTCCCTTTTTTTTTTTTTTCATAGACAAGGAGAGGTGGCCAGAAATAGCCCAAACCCTGTAATCACTCACAGAGCTAAGAGGAGTTAAGTGGGCAGCATTTCTCCAGAGCTCCTTCTCCAAGCACTTACTGATGGTGTATGTCCCCTCCCTCCTTGGCTCGCAGAACAGATGCTTTAAAAAATGGCAGTTGACTGTGAAGCAGGAAAAAAAAAAAAGCATTGCTAAAATGTGGATTCTACTTCTGCACCCCCCCCCCCACACACACACACACAAATGCTCTAGGCTGCAGAGATGGATACTGTCCTATATGAAGATTTCCCAGTTAAACTTGCACACTCGCATGCACCTGACTGCTTGTACACGCATGTGTCAATGTACTCTCCAATGTCACCATTTGTCCGAGCATGGTATGCAGGTGGATTTTTTTTTTCACTTGTATTTTGAAGGTTTTGTTCCACAGCACAGCTGAAAGTGGATTTTCTCCACATCCGTCTCTTGAACTCCAGAAGTGGCGGTCTCATTGAAACCTGGCAGGAGATTCTTTGAGAGGTAGCCCAAAAGGGATTGATTTGGTGACAGCATTACAGGCCTGCGTTTTCTTCTGGTGTCATCAAGGTCTTGGAATGAGATGGGTCCTTTGGGAACACAGGCATGGAATGCAGTAAGTACAGGCTTCCACACAGAGGGACAAAACCTTTGTCATAGACAGAGCAGTAGGTCTTAGAGGATGATGTGGTGCCTTGGACTCTTGCAGCGGAACAAAGGTTACATCTGACATTACTAATTGCAGCCTTTGCAGATAATTGTACTCTGTCCTACCCTGTTGGGAAGATTGTAGTCTCAGAGAGGAGTTCCCTGTGGTGAAGCGTTCCTTCCCTGTCACCTTCTTTATCTTCAAGGACAGCAGGAGAGGGATCACAGGTGCCATCTTGTCATGAGAGATGAGGACACATGCCCAGGAAGCTGGGTGTTGAATGTGGCATTTCCTCGGGAACTACAGGATTTGTTTATGTACTTCTCTACTGACTAGTGCTGAGTATCAAGTCCAGGGTCTTGTGCATAGAAGGCAAACACCTGCCAGTGAGCCACCTCACCAGCAAAATTCTGGGTGTCAATGTTTTGGAAGAAAACACCACAATTCTTGCTAGGGCCCTGATGGGTTTTGTCAGGCAGAATCCTCTCTCTGTGGTTTAGTGAAGGTTTATCTTTTCTCCCCATGGAACTTTTGTTCTCATCTGGCCATCAGGTAACCTCTTGGGGACAAGGAGAATGTCGTCTTGACCCCAGGAATCACTTATTTTCTCCATTTCTCCAGGGAGAGAATTGAGGTACTCTTCAAGCAGAGAAAGGGCATGATTTACCCCGAAAGAGAAAAATGGAGTCTTTGGTCTCTTCCCACAAAAAAATCCCCCTATTTTTTTAATATCAGCAAGAGGCACATAACGTAAAGTTCACCATCTTACCGATTTGGATGTAAGCCGTTCTGCAGAGTTTCTGTACAGTGTAGTATACAGTGTGGTATGCTGCACGACTGTTGCAGGGTTCATCTCCATACCTTCACCATCGTATACTCCATTCATGTTCTCAGTTTCTGCCTCATTTCTCCCTTTAGTTCCTCCCATATCCGCATCCCTCTCAAACTCATCACCTCTTAATTCTATACTTTTTATGGTTTCATACACACATACAGTCTGCTGAGTGGTCAGCTCTGAACACACGCGCAGAATATCTCCATGTTTCCTTATGATCTTGTAAAACTTAATTTTTACACCCAATAAACACGCCACCTTCCCACTCTCCCAGGTTCTGACATCCACAGGTCTGTCTTCTGTATCTGTGATTTTGACAATTCTAAGTGAATTCCGCTATATGGTATTTACATTTTTGGGACTGACTTATTTCACATAGCATAGTGTCTTCATATGCTGCAACATATGTCAATGTGTCCATTCCTCTTAAGGCTAAACAATATTCTGTGGTATAAATATATCACATTTCACATAGCCATCCATCTATCAATATACCTGTCTTAGTTAGGGTTTTACTACTGTAAACAAGCACCATGACCAAGGCAACTCTTATAAGGACACCACTTAACTGGGGCTGGCTTACAGGTTCAGAGGTTCAGTCCATTATCATAAAGGTAGGAGCATGGCAGCATCCAGGCAGGCATGGTGCAGGAGGAGCTGAGAGTTCTACATCTTCATCTGAAGGCTGCTAGCAGAATACTGACTTCCAGGCAGCTAGGATGAAGGTCTTATAGCCCATGTCCATGGTGACACACCTATTCCAACAAGACCACACCTCCTAATGGTGCCACTTCCTGGGCCAAGCATATATACAAACGATCACAATACCCATACTAAATATTCTTTTTTGAAAAAAAAAATATTTTCACCCAGTCTCAAAGTTCTGAAGGCTCAATATACCCCAGATAACACAATTTCACATATATTGTCCAGTGACTGAACAATATTTTGAAACACACATTTAACATCCTCTGTATGTTTTCTTTTGGTCTAAACTTTCTACCATATGATGCTCATGGACTATTAATGTCCTGTTGTGGTAAACCAATCAGAATAAGTTAGTGAAAACTGCAGTAACAAGCAGTCCCAACCCCAGATGACATGAAACAGTAATTTTTAATTTTTGCTTACTCTATGGATAATTATGTTTGTCCTTAAGATTTTTGCCTGGAAGCCATGTTGTTTTTCCTTCCATACTTCCTTAGCCAAAGCTAGTCACATGGCTTCAGTTACCATAAAGTGGGAGGAGCATGCAATCCTAGCTTTATCCAGATGGAGGACTGGAAATGTTTGATAGATAATGATTAGCAACTTTGGATATAATATAAGAAAACTAAAATTTATTTTTAGGTGCATACATTTTTTTCTATAAGTTGAATGTCTTTAGGTAGAAATGCTAGTTTATGTTGAGATAAATTTTGGACAAATTATAATTTTCAAACTTCACACTTGATCTTAGCCAAAAGGCCAAGAGGTGATAAAATTCCAAACTTGGAAAATAGACTTGAATCTTGACATCCAGAATTGTTCCAAATACCAATAGTTCACAGTAAATTAGACATCAATAATGGAAAAATCCAATCTGTTTCATTTTTTTTACCTAAAATCTTTTTATATGCTATCTTTCTGTTGGTGAGGAACCTTCTGGAAAACTCCCAAATCTTCTCAGGTATGGCTGATACCTTGAACTGTGTAAATTATCCATCTTCTGTTGCCCCTAACCATGAATCCTTGTGAGGTTTTGGGTGCTACATGAACATATGTAGCTCCAATCAGACTTTCACAGTCTTCCCCAGTATTACCACGTATCTTAGTTAGGGTTTCCACTGCTGTGAAGAGACACCATGACCAAGGCAACTCTTATAATAAACAACATTTAATTGGCGCCGGCTTTCAGTTTTAGAGGTTCAGTCCATTATCATGGCAGAAAACATGCCAGTGTCCAGGCAGACATGAGAGTTCTACATCTTGTTCCAAAGGCAAACAGGAGAAGACTGACTTCCAGGAAGCTAGGAAGAAGGTCTCAAAACCCACCCCCACAGTGACATGCTACCTTTAGCTTCCTCCATCAAGACCACACCTACTCCAACAAGGCCACACCTCCCAATAGTGCCACTCCTTGGGTCAAGCATAGTCAAACCACCACACCACGTGAGCGCTTGCTCACATACACTAGCTAAGGACAGGTCCATTTACCCTAATTACGCCCTTTTTACCAAAAGTTATTATTCTTATGGAACAGTGAATAAGTTAATAGCCATATTAGTTCAGGGCAGTGGCTAATGTCCAAAGAAAATCAAGACACCTGGTAGGTAGCAACACAAAACACCTTAGGAAAACTCATGCAAAGACAAGTGCTATCCAAAGCAGTGGGATGCGGCCCCTTTAAATGTGAACCATACATGCCGGCAGTGGCCCATAAGACGAGGTGGGAAATGGTAATATTCTACATGGCATAAGTGAAAATGCAAACCACATTCAGACTGCTGCTGTCCCCAGAAAACCATCCAATCCAACCACTTGTGTTTAGGATGGCCTTCAATTGCTTTTGTTATGTCTTTTACCATTTATAGCCATTTTACTCAAATTGGGTTTCCTGGGTGCTTTTGTATGTGAGAGGATAGGAGATGATTAAAAGAATTCATTCTGAGATCCATTTGGAAAAAAAAAATATTAGATGGAATGAAAGAAGTAAAACTCTTTGTTTCTCAATCACTTCTCAGAGCCTTTTTATGGTAATGGGATGGTGAGAATCTTCAAAAACTGCCTGCTTTTATCAATAGAAATGGCCTTAGTACATCTTTTTCAAATAAAAATTCAAAGTAGCATTTGTATATCGGTAACTAATCTGCCTCTTTCTGACATGTAACCGCCAGGAAAACTTCAAAGTTTATATACATTATCTCCACTTAATTTGATAGTCACGTTATAGTCCCACTAACTACAGCTAGCTGTCTAGGATGAAGATCATGATAGGAGTCTCTTGAAAGAAACTAAATGATATATATAAAAAAAAGAGAGAGAGAGAGGGGAGATATGAAGATTTTAAAGGGTTTGGGGCATCCAAAAATTTGGTGGGCAGCTGGGCACAGTCGATAGAGGAATAATGGTCTTGTAGGGGCATCGACATTGAGATATGAGAGAAGGAGAAGAATGAGGAAATAATTCAAGAAACAATCCTGTAAGATCACGGATGGGAGCTCCTTCTTCTTTGCTGTCTGTGATGAAGTATGCCAGTCGGGTATGTGGAAGAGACAGAGGCAGGAGGATCACAAGTTTGAGGACAGTCTGTAATTTTTTAAAATCAAAAAATGTGCTTCTTTTTTTTTTATTAATGCTATATCTGAGAGCTGGTGAGATGGCTCAATGGTTAAGAGCAAGCACTATTCTCGAAAAGGACCCAAGTTTTGTTCTAAGTACACAACTACCTCTAACTCCAGTCTTGGGGTAGTCACCACCCTCTTTTGGTTTCTGCGGGTACATGCACTTACACACACACACACACACACAGACACACACACACACACACACACACACACTGTAAACAATTTTTTAAAATCTTTACATTTCTTTGCAAAATAGAAACAAGGTAAATGCTGAGATCACCTATGGCTACTGGATGCTTTGGTGAATGCGCTCACTCACTTTCTTTTTCAAGCCATAAAACGTCACTCCAACATTCCATAAAATATATTCAGAGAAGTGCTGAGTTGCACTACTTTTTCAACTTACACAGCTAGGAATAAGACTAAGGAAGTAAACAAAAAAAAATTTTTTTTGCTTTGCTTCCATCTTACAGGATTTTTTTTAAAAAACCATTTATGGAACAAAGCACAAAAACAGCAGCATTTTTCAAACTTTAGAGGTTGACGTGAAATTTCAGATGAATTTCTGGGTACAAGACAAGGCTTCACTCTAGATATTTATTTCATCAAAGGGAAACCATGGGAGCAGTATTTGTTCACATGCACTTTTAATTGGTGCTATGATGGCATGGATGTGTCAGTTCAAATAAAACTTTAATAACCCCACTTTGAGTTGACTTTAAGAGTAAGCCATCTGTCTCATTAATTATGGGTGCTGCTTGTGTTAACAATATATACCTAGTCAAATTGTTAGGACTGAATTAATTAAATGTAGGAGACAGATCATGGCCTATTACTAAGCTAAAGCTCCACAGATTCAGTTACCTTTGTTCCTTCCTGAATCCACATACCTTTTCCCTGCATCTCTGTTTCTCAGGCCATCTGTTAGAGGCTGCTAAGAAGGTCCAGCAGTTAAGAGTATGAGTGCTTGCTGCCCTTGCGGAGGACCTGGGCTCAGTTCCCAGCACCCATTCCAGTTACCATTTGTAACTCCAGTCCCAGAGGGTCTAATTCCCTCTTCTGGCTTATACAGATATCTGCACATATGCGGTATAAATACAAACAAGCAAGCACACACACAGATATAAATTAAAATAAATCTTAAAAAACAGAAAATACCCTAGGCTAGGTGAATGCTCAACATCAGAATGTTATATCTCAGAGTTCTGGAGGCTGGGAAGCCTATGGTCAAGCTGAATAAAGGCATCAGCAGATTGGGTGTGAGGACCCACCTCCCTTTTCGCTATAACCTTCTATGTAGACAGAGAGAAGTGTCACGTACAATCTGTTTTGTAATTGAGCTCCATTTACTTGAAGGCTCTGCTCACGACCTAATCACCTCCCCTCCACCCCATTACTTTTGATATTTTACTGTATTTTTCTTCTTCTCAAATTATTACCTTTGTTCTTAAATACTGTTAGACCAATACACATATATCGTGTATAACCAAAAGCAACACAACTAAAAACTTGGCATCCCGAGAGACTTGACAGAGTGAATTATATTTTGGTGTAATCAGGGCTGTAGATAATACATCACCCATTTATTATACATTGGGGATATTTGAGAGTGGAGTTAAAATGAACAACAAATTAATCATAAGAGGAACTTCAAGGCAGGAGAAGATGAGGAAGACAAGATATGGTGTTAAGTAATGAGCCTTGGAAAAGACACGGGAGTTTTATGGACCAACATTCATGTAACCAACCTACTGGGCTCAAAATAGTCACCATTTCTTTTGAATATCTATCAAAGAGACTTTGACAGATGTGAATCTGCAGGAAATAAAATGCCTTGGTCACAGGTAGCAAGCACGCTCCTTGCAACGTCAGCCATTTATTTATTTATTTATTTATTTATTTATTTATTTATTTATTTATTTATTTATTTTGGAAAGGCTGTTTCAAAGTATATAGGCAAGCTAAAAGAATAAACTCAAGAGATCAAACTCACAGATGACTGGAGAGCACAGCCTGACCCCACGAGACCTTAGGGATCTTGGTATTGTAAAACCACCCAGCTTTATTTGCTGGAATATTATGGTGGGTGAGATGAGTTTACTGGTATTCAATATCTTTGCCCTTTCGATCGGTACTAAACATGAACCTGCGTGATCGTGTTCTTCTGTGATCCTGGTGTTTGGAGGCTGAGGCAAGAAAAATCTGAGTTTGAGACCACCATGGGTACATACTGAGTTTTAGGTCAACCTTGGGTGCATAGAGTCCCTGTCTCAGAAAACCAAAAATCAAAATACAAACACAAATAAGCAGGACCTAGGAGACAGGGAAGGAACTCATGGATGCTGTGGTTCTCGGACCTACTCCTTGTCTGGTGAAAAGGAGGGGACCTGGTGAGATTATTTATTAGACTGTCTCCAAGAGGAGAGGCGACTCTCATCCCCGCCCCCCCCCCACACAGAACCAGAAACCAGGCACTATTAGTAAGTGAGTTTCTCTAAAACCCAACAGATGCCCACCACCAGCCTGAACAATTAACAATCAGCAGTTGGCTATCCTAGCACTTGAAATTCTGCAAGCTAGTAGGATTGTCTATTCTCGAATACAAAGAACTATGAATATCCCTCTCTGTGTAAAGCCCTGGAAACAGCCGTGCTCAGAGGCAGTCGAGGGGGGCGGGGTACATATCCCTTTAGCCCGGTCTAGAATACCCTCAGCACCCAACATGGAAACCATATGGGTAGAACTGTACCCCCCATAAAGAGAGGGGCTTTCTGCCCCTACCCCCCAGGTTTCTCATTTCTGATGCATTTTACCAGATAACAGGGCACGTGGCAATATAGATCCATTTCAGTAGCTCATGATCAGAATACTTAGATTTCTTTCTAATGCACAAGGTTAATTAGGGTTGGTGGCTTGCCTTCCTCGTTAGAGGATTCCTACCATGCATGCAAAAATTCTCAGCTGTTCCTAGGGTTGCAGGAGTCGGCTTGTTTCCACTCACTTGGGTGAATGCAAGCTTCCCTTGTTCCTATCACCTGGATTTGGTTTTGATTTTTTTTTTCTTTTTTTTGCTCCTACGGGCTACTTTCTTCTTCCTGACTCTCCCCTCCCCTCCTTGCCCATTTACAATCCTTCTAGCTCCATAAGCGAATGCCTCGTCAGAACGTCCGTGTTCCTGCCATGGCAAAAATCAAACCCAAGGAGACCCATTGAGCTTGTCACCTGCTTTCTTGGCAGGAGCCAGATGTTAATTTTTTGCAGCTGTGGCAAGAAGGCTTGTCCCTCAGACTCGGTGGGAACAGAGGGGGAAAGCAAGGTTTCCTGTGGATCTAATCTGCACACGTCCCCAAGTGGTGTCTTTGTGTTTCCATTTGCTACATTTGTAAGCCATGCTGTATTACCAGTGTGGGTAGCAAAGGCAATCTTTTCCACACTGGCTTAAGTACGACATTAAAGATACCTCGAGAGACCCCAGTAGTTTAAGAGAAAGTTGCCAAGCTGGTATTTTAATATAAACCTGGTTGTAGGAGACTGAGGAAGCCATAGAAATTTCTTGTTAATATGATATTTCAACATAGGATTAGGCAGTCTTTCTTTGATTTATGTTTTTGCTTCCCTATGCATTAATGCCGATTACACACATAGTTCCGTTTTAATGGCTGATCCTGTACAGAAGCAAGTCTGACAGCTCCCAGGAGCTTTTCTCCAACCTCGGCTCTGAACAGTCTGCCCTGTTCCAACTTGTACTCTACATCCCAATTTCTTCCCATGCTTCTCCATCCCGGGCTCTGTTTGCTTATTCATGACCTTGCCTTGCTCCCTGAACCTTGCTTCTCCTCAGTGCCTCACTTTCTTCCCTTGCCATCTCACCCCCAGCATCTCCTCTTGGACCTGAGGATACTTGCAAACAGTGTCTGCCTCCACTCTTGTGAGTAGAATCCAGTCAATTAAGGAAAAAAGAAAAAACAACAACAACAAAATAAAAGCATAAACAGAACTCACAGTTCATTTCAGGAAACAGGGCCTGCATATATGGACCAACAAGATATGGTACACTACACAAGAACACCCAGAGAGAGGGGACCATCAAAGTCCAATTTTTGCCAGTAATTTTGCAGACTGAAGAAGACCTGCCCAAACCAGTTTCAGGAAGCTTGTGGTAAGGACTCAGGAGAAAGATTCTAATGACTCTTCTCATAAGTAGAGAAGAAAGGAATGTCTTGATCAATTAGGAAAATCAGCTTTGAGCAAGTTCAGATGATCCCTGATGAAATGAATGCTTTGATATCTGCAGATTTTTAGGAGAAAGAGTCTCCGAAAATGAAATTATTATTTTTAAAGGGAGTTAGGCTCTGCATGGAATGGATTAGAGACAGACAGGATGCTTTCAAAGAAATAAGTAGGAAGTCTTTCTTAGCTGTGGCTATAGCTCAGTTGGGACAGCAGGCCTGCCTACATGTTCAGACCCCCTGGGTTTGATCCCCAGATTCTCTAAACTGGGCATGCTGGTGCACGCCTAGTCACAGTATTGGGGAAGTAGAGGCAGGAGAACAAGCCGAAGGTTGCTGCACAGTGACTTTAAGGCAGCCTGGACAATAGGAGACCCTATCTTAAAAAACAACAACAAAATGACCACCGTCACCACCACCAACACCAACAAATATTGGGAAAAGAAGACTCTCACATTCTTCTTAAATGCCAACAATATAGTCCTAAAGGCACAGGATGTGACCCCAACAGTGGAGAAGTGACAGACAGCAGGGCCAAGCTGAGGCCAGCAGAAATAAAAGTAACAATAACAGAAGTGGAAGTTCCCTCTCTTTCCTGAGGAAGAGCAACACAGACAGAACACCGATTACATCCCTAGCCCAACCCCAAATGGGCAGGCAGCAGAAAGCTACGTCCAAGGCCAGTGATGAGTTCTGTATCTACCCTGTGAAGCAGCTGAAGGAAGACATCAGTGTCAGCGACTGTTGACATGGTAGCAAGTTGTGGAAACAGGAGGAATCGAGAAGGGATGGGTTCAAAAGCATTTTAAGCAAAAACTGGATTTGATAGAAAGAATAAAAGCAATAAAGCATTATAAGTATGAAAGAAATAGGATATGCAGAAATGAATGAAGGCTTTGTAGAACTCTGTGGTTTCAGATCTGGGAGAACGGAAGTATCCTATGAGCATGTATAAGGAGGTGGCTTGGAATGTGACAGCAACTGCTACATTTTCTCCAATATCTGTCTGTTCTTCTCCAGTGTAACTGGAACTGTAGGTTGATGACTGGGCGTATCCCTCCTCAGTGCAAAGATCATGCTTCCAAATTTCTGCACTGCACAGTGTCTGTTGGTAAGTGCTGGCCTGTATGCTGCTGAAGAGGCCGTTACTCAGACTCCATTAATAGAAACTTCTCGTGAAACATGGGGGTGGGTGAGTGGGAGGGGAATGTCCCAAGCTTCCTGCACAACTGGTCTCATATGTAGCATTCATGGTGCTTTGAAATAGACATGGACAGATGGCCCCTCCTTCAGGCCAGGGCAACAAGGGTAAACTGGGTGTAAGAAGCAGAAAGAATGAACTATGTTTAGCCTAAATAACTGAGGCATGGGATGAGGGTTGTGGTGTGGCACCTGTCCTCAAGTATCTTAAGAATCATCCCTTTAGAATGTTCTGGGTGGTCCCCTTGGCTGGGGAGTTTTTCTCAAGGTTATTGCAGGACTCTGAGGCAGATGGGATTGGAGAGAAGTCTTGCCTAAGCTAGTTCTTATGACCATACACCCTTCCTAGCAGAAGCCATTTAAAGATGGCTTTGGGTCATTCGCCCATCAGTATGAATATATGGCTTGGTCTCTCTACAGAAGGAAGAGGGCATTAGAGAAGGCTGAGGATTTTCCCCCCAGCGACCTCCTCCCTTCTTCTCATCCCTGTTCTCCACACCCATTCTCCTCTCTCCTCCCCACCCATAATAAAACAGAGACTTTCCCACTCAGCTACCTTAGTGTCTCTTTAAGAAGCAGACTTGACTAAACTCATAAAGAGACGCCTTAGTACAGGTAAAGGAAATTTACAGCCTAGGGTAAGAGATTCTGGGGGGTGTTGTATCTCCTGTCAACTAATGAGGTGACTGTGGTCAAAATCCCTTTCTGAGCTCCAGTTTCTTCAAACAAGGGGATTTAAAATTTCTTCCGTGATAAAACATTGATTTAAGATAGTTCATTTTTTTTTTAAAGGAAGATATCTAAGACTTTCTTCTTGCAAGACCCTGCTGTCACTCACCGATGTGCCTGCCCAGCCCCCACCACCACCCTCACCATTGATTGAGCCCCCACTCTCTTTCTACTCCACTTGTCGAAATGCCATCCACCCTCCCAAGTTCGATGTAAAGCTCTCCCTTGAAGGCGAATGTATTTGCTGTTTATACGCTGACTAATTAGACGAGACTGAAGCGTTTGTGGCAGAAAGCGAGTCTCTTGCCCTCAAACCTGTCTTTCTGTTTAGTAAGTATTGGTTAATTGCTGGCACAGTTGAGAGGTTCAATCTGCCATGGCAGATCTGAGCAGCATTGCAGTTGGTAACGGTGCTGGGGGATGAACAGACAGCGACATCTTTTCCTTCCCAGTCACATAGAAAAGATTGGCCTTGACAGTCCTCTAGCCAGACAAGTAGGGCATAATGCAGCATTCCAGAATAGTGGGAGAGACTCAGTTCTGTTTAACATGTTTTATCTCAGCACCATTCAGTCTGCAAATATTGTGCCATGACCCTGTACCAGGCACCCTGCTAAGTACTTTACATAAGACACCTGTTTGATGCTCTTTATAAATCCCATTAGCTTGTTAATATAAGGTTCCTACTGACAGGTGGGGAAACAGCTGCTCGGGGGCTGAGGGGGAGTTAAATAACTTGCCCAGGGTCACTAGGAAAGAACAATGAAGCCAAGAAGAGTCAAACCCAGGCTGCCTGATGCTAGAAGCTGAGTGCTGACCTCCAGCCATATCTCCTATAAGTACAGGCTCCTTCCAACCTAGAAACCAGGAGAGACTGGTTAGAAGACAAGTCATCGGAATATACAGAAGCCATACAAACACAAGCTGTCGTGGAGCACACAGCAGGCCATGGGGAGGCTCCCAGGATGTCATGTGCATGTGGTATTTCCTACGACAAGCTGAGGAAGGCTGAGGAAGCAGGGACCTCCATACCAAGGGCACAAAAGAACCCACGAGGTAAACAGCTGTGGGAAGGTCATGACTCTTATAAATGCAGATAGAAAATTGGCAGAGGAGTGAGACTGGGGCGTTTCACTGGAGTCCTAGAACAACGGGTACTTATGACGGAGTGGCAGTAGTTGGAACCATTGAAGGGTTCTAAGCAGAGGAGAATAATGTAGTAATCAGATGTACGCATTAGGGAGATAACTCTGTAATGTAGAAATTAAATGAGGTGGGCGGGGTGGGGTGCACATGCCTCTAAACCAGCGCATAGAAGGCAGAAGCAAGAGAAGGGTAAACTCAGAGGTAGCCTGGACTTCATAGAAAGACTCTGTCAAGAAAGAAAGGAAGAAATGTATAGCAGGCTCCTCCGTTTCCAACGGAACCCAGGGCTTGTTCAGAATTCTCTTCTCATGACCATGACTGTTAATAAGAATCTTCTGAGATATTCTGGAGAGGGTTTCTTCCTCCTAAGTGAAGCATGACAGAAGAGATGGCTGTCCTATCTCTCACTGGGAAGGGATCTGGTCGACTAGCTGGAGGATGAAGCTGCCACTTGGGGGAGTTTGAGACTAAGAGATGAAACCCGTGCTTCTGCCCTGAGGCAGATCCTTGGAGGAAGCTGTTCTTTGATTTGCTGACTTGGTATTTTCTTTGGGGATTGCTGCTTCTGGCAAACCTAAAGGGAAGGCTTGTTGCCACCACCCAAAAGCTGGCTTCTGTCCTTTGGCTGGAAACATCTCCTCTGGGCTTTCCAGAGAGCCCTGCCACACTCATTCTTCCTGTGTGGGACCCAAGAGGAGCACACATGAGCTTTCAACATGCCAATGAACACCCCTCCACACACCCAGTTTCCAATTGTGTTGAACAAAGTAAGATTTGAATGGGGCTGGGGGCAGACTAGTGAATTTAGAGAGCTGAGCCCCATAGGATTAAGGCTGACATTCCTGTTACCTAGGGACCTGCCTATGGCTACAGTGTAAATTTATTTTTTCCAGGTCCTAAACATTTTAACCTCCCTTTTAGCCCACCATCCACCACAGGTAGTGGAAAAGAAAGGATACAGAGGGGAAGAGGACCTGTTTAGAGAGGTTCTTTGGAGCAACTCCCATCTGTGTTATCTGGACATCGGCAGTTCAGTTTACAGGTTAGCTACGGCAGCTCGATCCACTCGCAAAAACTTTACAGATACACCAACAGTCTAGTTTGGTAGAGTCAGGATAACAAACATACATGCAGCAGCAGCTGCAGCAGCAGCAGCAGCAGCAGCACAACCTAGCAGAGACAGCCAGGCCTCAGCCTCAGCGCGAGTCAGTAGGAGGGACACCAGGAGAAGTTCTCGGCTGTGTCTCTCTCTCAGCAACATGAAAATCAGTGAAGACTCAAGACCAACAGGCATTGTACAACTAGCTCTATAAGCAAGCCTAGCTCAGCCTTCATCAATGTCTGTCAAATCCTTTTTATACACCCTCCAAATATTATGTGTCCTCCACGGGTCTTGCCTCGACTCAGGTCTTGCCTCAGCACGTGCATCTGTCTCAGCTGACATCACTTTGCCAAATCAGCCAGAGTCCTCAGAAGCAGCAAGAAACTACAGTACACTACCAGAAGTGCTTTGGTACATTTCTCTCTATGGAGTCCTGACAAATGCAGCTCAACTATACAAAGTAAGGCAGACCAATACATATGTAGTTAGGGAAGAATCCTTCATCACGTGTCCTATCATGTGCTTGCTTTAACAGAACATCCTCTCTCCTGTGTCTGTTTCAGTTAAACATTCCTTCACATGTTTGCCCCAAAAAGACTTTCCAAAGAACCCTTAAATTTCCACTTCACTACAGTCCTTGTGGAAATTTCCCAGCTCCTATGAAGCAATCCATCTGCCAAGCCTCCGGATTTCAGAAACTGCTCCCTGCCGTTGCTCCTTGTCTAATATGGGGAAACCCTGCCTCCCACGCCTTCACTCATCATTCCTGGGCAACTACAGGCTCTATGGTTCTCTAGAATTCCACTTTGAGTCTACTTCCCTGTTGTGTTTGGATCCCAACAGGGCTCGTTCATTGTGTTCATCTGGGGCATTTGAAAAGCAGATTCCAGGGCAAGATTTAATAAGTACAGTAAAACCACAACCCCCAAGAACCCGGGGACGGGGGTGGGGGAGAGAAACACTGGACAGGAGCATGCTAGACTACTGTACAATCCAGAAGAGGTTTGGCAAGACTGATGGGACGTCTCAGGACAAAGCCAGACATCAGAGGAGTCTTATGTCTCCTAGGATAGGCTGCCTCATTCTTACTGGGCTCAGTCCCTGGTTAGGACAGAATATGGCCTCTGTGAAAATCTAGTGTTGGGCTCCAGAGCATATGCTTTCTTCCTGTGGGTGGCATCCTGTGAGGTATGATTTTTTTTTTTATCAGGGCCCCCTACATTCATTTCATCAACACTTTAAAAATTTATTTTATGTGAGTACACTGTCACTGTCTTCAGACACACGTAAAGAGGGCATCGGATCCCATTACAGATGGTTGTGAGCCATCATGTGGTTGCTGGGAATTGAACTCAGGACCTCTGGAAGAGCAGTTGGTGCTCTTAACTGCTGAGCCATCTTTCCAGTCAGACTCATCAACACTTTTGTCATTTTCTCCAACCTTGCACCCAGGACTCTGTTTTCACCTTGCTATAACAATTTTCCCCAACAAGGGTTGTGTTCAAGTTCAAAATGTGGCAAAGCACAGTGGTATACACTCTCAGTCCCAGCATTTGGGAGTCAGAGGCAGGTGGATCTCTGTGAATTAAAGACAAGTGTGGGCTATAAAGTGAGATTCGGGCCAACAAGTGCTGCCTAGCAGGGCCCTGTCTAAAAAGAGAGAGAATGGAAGGAAAATTCTTAAAAGACAGACAGACAGACAAGCAAACAAGCTAGCTCCTGTACTTGAGAATGTGTTTGATAGAAAAGTTCACTATGCCTTCTCAGTCAGATAGCTATGTCAGCATACCCTGCTATGAAAATATTGGCTGGCTGTCTTGGCTAACGATGCAGTCTTGGTATTATTTATCACCTTACAAATTTATAACCCCAGTGTTCTGATGATTAGGCAAAGTCAAAACCTGACCTTGTCAGCATGCCAGCAATTTATCTATCTCCAAGTCAGGCTCCTGTTAATCATGTTCAAGAGGCTGGTGGGGAAATCAGCTTCCCCTTTGCATGAGGGAAGCACCTTTAGACGGACATGAGTATTTGAGGGCTTGAGGATCAAGACATTATTTCCCAGAAGCTATGTCCCAACTGAAGATTTCCAAATGTGATGTTAGATCAAATAGACCCAGATTACCCACAAGGTTATATCAGCACAGCAAGATGTAACCTCATGCCCTGTTCACACCATTCAAGGACATTCTTTCAGACAGGATGTGAATTTGACATATATCCATGCATTAGGAAAAAATGTTATAAATCTACTACGCTCACTTTTCCACTGAGTAGATCCCTAGCACACACTACCAACACTCCTCCTCCCCCATTTCCATGATTGACTGTCAGATCCACCCCTCCCCTTTCAGCCCAGCCAGTTCCAAGAATTTTCCAAATCGTGTTGCTTTCCATTAAGCCTTCACAGTAAATCCAGCAGGATTCTCAGCTCCTTGACTCCATTCTCCTCAGGCGAGAAACAGAACAATCAAAGAACTAATTTGGGTTTTCACCAAATGTGCATAGAGCAAAAATAAAGTCTGGGGAGTAAGGAAGTCCCATTTTTTTCTTAGAAGAAAAATGTTAGATTCATTTTATGTGAGTGTTTTGCCTACATATGTGTCTGTGCACCACATGTATGCCTGGTAGTTTTGGAAGCCAAAAGGTGGCATTGGATCCCCTGAAAGTGGAGTTATACATGGGTGTAAGCTGTCATGGAAAGTAAGGAAGTCCCATTACCTTATGACAAACTCTCTGGCTTTTGAGTAGTACTGGGCATTTACTTGATTGGTTGATGGTTGATTGATTGATTGGTTGGTTGATTGATTGGTGGGGTGGGTGGGGGAGGACTGGCAATTGAATAGGGAAAAGGCTACGGTCTGTTCTATATTGTATGGAATATCAGCACTGAGGTTGTGCCTAACTTTGAATTGCTTTGTTACTGAGTATGAGTTCCAAGAATGAATGACTCTCAGAGACAGAGAGATGGCTCAGACACCTGCTGCTCTTGGAGAGAGCCTCAGTTCGATTCTCAGCAGCCATTTTGGGAGGTCCCAACCACCTGTCACTCCAGTTCCAAGTGTCTTGTTCATGCCTTCTCAGACATCTGCACACACAGTGTACACACACACACACACACAGAGAGAGAGAGAGAGAGAGAGAGAGAGAGAGAGAGAGAAACAACTCTTTAAAAGACTGACAATATCTTGTTTACATAAGTAACTGTTTGCCAGCACACAAGAAGGCACAGATAGAGAAACAATTTATTTGTGCAATAAATAACACCTGCAGATACATCCAATCATTTGAGAAACACCAGACACAAGTTTGTCAGGTCACGCCAGATTTAAACTCCCCTTCTCTCGAGACTATAAAATAATGGGCACTCCAAGGCCACAAAATGTGGCAGGTATGATTCATTTCTTGGTCACTTGTCACAAGCTCCATCCAGGAAAATTGCTACTGTGAAAGACTCCTGTGTCTGTGCCAACTTGACAACAGTTTTTCTCACCTGTGACAGTCTAATTCACAGAGACCTTTAAAATGGCCCTGCCACTCAGCCAGCATCTACCACCCATGTTTGAATAGTTCCTAAGACTTCTTACATAGTCTGCTACAGACTTTTCCTTGTGACTGAATTAGCTTTCTGCCCTAATTTCAGGACAACCTTTGTGAACTCTATGGCCTCCTTAACTACCCGCATGTGCTGGCATGCACACACACACACACACACACACACACACACACACACACACAC
>JANHMN010000021.1:17054291-17089735 GCA_030674055.1 Rhabdomys pumilio
CACACACACACACACACACACACACACACACACACACACACACAGGAGGGAGAGACTATGAGAGAGACAGAGACTGAAGGTCCTTCAATCTCCTTTAACAGTAGGTAAGTCCTCAAGGACCTGGGAAGGGGAGCATTTACCATCCAAATGCCAGGGGTGAGCAAAAGCAGCCTCTTCTCAGGACACACAGCAGCTGGCAGGCTCGGCCTGTGCAGGCGTTTTGTCAGAAGGCCCAGTTCTCATCTCCACCCTCAGAAACCTGCCAAGCTTTCCTCCGGGTTAGGCCACCCTGACCTCCATCTGTGGGTAAAAGAGAAGGACGCTAGCAATTCAAGAAGCCTCTGCTGCTGGACGCCAGGGCTTCTGCTCCTCAAGACGGCAGCCCTGAAGCCAAAAAAGCTAGCAAAGTGTTCCTGAATCATCTTCAGCAGCAAGAAACGTTCTGCAAGATTGTGGCAACAGAGTCCGTTTTTACTGTTCAGATTCCGATCCTTTGAAAACCCAAGAGCTACCAATGACCACACCATGTGGGAGTGGGTGGAGGAGGGGTGCCTTGTCCTGCTATTGGATTGGGTCTAAAATATTTGGTCTCACCCTGTTAAAAGAACATTATTTGGCCAAAGGAGTTTAAAGGTCACACTGGCTTTTATCTGGAACTTTTTAAGATTTAATTTCATTTCTTTACTTATTCACTTTACATCCTGCTCACTCCCCCTGCCCCACCACACCTTCCCACAATCCTTCCCTCCTCCCTCCTCCCTCCTCCCCTTCTCCTCTGAGCAGATGAGTACCCCCTGGATATCCCCTTACCCTGGCACTTCAGTCTCTGTGAGGTTAGGTGCTTCTTCTCTCACTGAGGCCACACAAGGCAGCCCAGCTAGTAAAGCATAGCCCATGTACATATGAAGATGAAGCTGCCCATCTGGTACATATGTGTAGGGAGGCCTAGGTCCAGCCTGTGTATGTTTTTTGATTGACAGTTCAGACTCTGAGAGTCCCAAGGATCCAGGTCAGTTGACCCCGTTGGTCTTCCTGTGGGGCCCACAATCCTTGCTATTCTTCCATAAGAGTCCCCAAGTTCCATCCACTGTTTGGCTGTGGGTATCTGTATAAAATAGTCATAAAATACAGATGGAGGGAGGGAACTAGAAGGGAGGGATAGAGGAAGGGGAATGGGGGATTCAGGATCAGGTGTGGGGAAGCACAGGAGAGATGGCCATGAAAATGAATGGAAATCTGCAACTGACTGGGGTGAGGAGGAAGAGAGCATCTCCAGGATGAGACAGGGACCTGGGATAAGGAGGCACCCAGGAATCAGTGGGGGTGACTTAGCTGTGACTCACAACATTGGTGATAGAAACATGAAGAGGCCACCCCTGTAACCAGACAGGAATCCCTTTGGAGTGATAGGGACATCAACCTACCCACAAAACTTTCAATCCAAAATTTATCCTGTCTACATATAATACAGGCATGGGGGATGGAGGAGAGACTGAGGGAATGGCCAACCAATAACTGGCCCAATAACCTGAGATCCATCCCACAGGCAAGTACCAACCCCTAACATTATTAAGGATATTCTGTTATGCTTGCAGACAGGAGCACGATGTCCTCTGAGAGGTTCCACCCAGCAGCTGACTCAGACAGATATCTGGGAACTCTGAAACAGGGTCACCGTAGAAACGGCTCCAGTGAGTGAAAAACAGAGAGGCTTTAGGAGAGAAACACACACCAGGGCTAAGAAGGAAACTGCCACTCAAAGTCACTTTCCTTACTGGTAAAACAGAGACCAGCTCAGACAGAGCGGGGCTCTGCTTATGAGTCTCCATGTGGTGGGGGAACTGACTTCTGACGGGGTTCAGGGGTGCCATTCAGGCTTGGTCTTATTTGTAGGACTCTACTTCAGGAGGTCAGTTGTCTTGAATGACCCGATCTCTGATAATATGGATATAGATTGTACCATTGCAGCTTGGAGACTCGTGTGTCTCTCTAGCAGCCACTGTGAATTTCACCAGACAAGAATATCAGAAGATGTAGGAGCAGTGGCTACCCAACACAACAGCACATTCCAGGGAGATGGCACCCTGTGCAGACATCATCATTTCCCAGGTCCTTTGTATCCTCCACAGAGACTCTCCTTTCCATCTCTTTCCTCAAGATGCTATTTCTCTCACTCTGTTTCTCCCTGGTCTCTCTCTTTCTTTCCCTCTCCCTCAATACCCTTCTCCTTCTTCTTCCTTGTCTGTCTGAAAGGTTTTTCTATTCATTTTTTCTTTTCTTGATGTTTCCCATCATAATTTAATAAGTAGCCCACTCTTCCTCCCCAGATGGATGGCCAGATTTAACAAAACAAATGATACCCAGTTCATCTGAGTTTTGACTAAACGGCAAATATCTGGGACATGCGTCAAAAAGCGATTTCTCGTTTATCCAAAACAAGTCATTGGTTTTGGTGTGTCTGGCTGGCACCGTGATCCCTAGCTCACAATGGCTCTGGGTTGGCCTCAAGTGTTTTCTTGTAGCTCTTCAAGATAAACTGTTCTACGATAAACTTCATAATTCTCTCATAATTCAAAATAATAGGATTAAACAATATTTTCCCAAATGTTCCAGAGAGTTTTGGGTCTCTTGTTCATGCATGATACCCATGCCTGGATCTGCAGGGAGCTCTTTGAATCCAACTACACCCTATGTGCCCTTCCTGAGCCAGAAGTCAAGGGAGGTTCCAGGATGGCCAAATGCTAACAGACACGTCAGGCTTCCCAGAAAGAAAAGGTTAATCTGCATACAGTAGGAATAAGTCAATTAACTTATAAGCTTTTTTTTAAATTTTTGCCTTATATTTGATATATTCTCAGAATGACTGGAAGAAGGGGTTTTAAAGAAAGAACCCCCTTTCTGGGGTTCCATTGTGTGTCCTTGGGGGTGAGATTTATAAGAGAAGGTGTGTAGGTGCACACTGCCAAGTCATGTGGGATCTCACTGCAGACAAGACCTGGTCATCTAACCTGTCACCTTCCTGCCTGTTGATATTTTAGACATGTGACAGACACTGAGCTGTCTGAAGGAAGCTGTATGTACCAGGAGCCTCCACAGACTCATATCCCTTTTCACCCTGAGTGACACCGGCAACTGATGGAAGTCCCACTAGCAGCCCAGAAGAATAGACCTCCCAAAGGTCCTGAGGAAGGCTGCCTCCAGGCACTGCCATTTCTTGGTGTGGTCCAGGCCAGGCTTTCTGCTCCACCGGCTGGAGGATGGCTATCCTTATTGAGTGTATTTCCAAGAAAGCAGTTGACAGGCTTGCAGTGCTATTCCTGGAAATGTTCAATAGGCCATCCTCTGGCAAGGCCTGCTGCTGACTGATGGGTCTGAAGGGGTACCGAGTGCTCAGAGCCATCTAGGCCGGGCCTATTCCCAGGTGCCTCTGAGCACCAGCCATCTCCAAGTACCACAGGGCTGTCAGCTGGCCTAGGCTGTAGGCTTCAGCATAACTGCTTCCTCCCTGGTAGGACAGTCGCCAGCCGGCTTGCTGTTAAATGAAGACAGGCGCCCTGTGACTATAAATTATAAAACATCAGGTCCAGCTGATGTGCTTGCTGTGTGTCCCCACGGTAAACTCCATGGGGGACACTTGACCACAGCCAGAGAGAGGGCTTTGACTCTCAAAGCAGCTGTTGGAGAGAGGCCAAGCCTGCTGCAAGGCAGAATGATTCTTAGCAACCCTCAAAGTTGAAAGTTTTCCCCTCAGTTCTAGCACAGTATGGGCCTAGGTTTCTCAGGGATAGAACCACATGCATTTTCGGTGGTCCATCTATGTGTAGGGTGTTGTATTCAAGCATCCCTAGTCTCCTTCTACTAACATGTCAGCAGCATGTCCCTACTGGCAGAAAAACACAAAGAAAAAAGACTAACCCGAACTCCCTGGGAGGTACAGGCTGAAGAGCTAGTCTCTGATGACAGGACTCAGAGAATCCTGGGGACCAGGCTTCAAGCCCTCTCCTTGACTGCATAGGCTGTGTTCTTTCTGAGGATCCATGTTTGCTTTTGGAGACAGGAGACAGACAGACAGACAGACAGACAGACAGACAGACAGACAGGACAGACAGACATACACTCCAGATGTCAATGAATGTCCCCTTAGAAGGCAAAATTGCCCTTCATTGAAAACTCAGTATCTAGGGGCAAGAAGTTGGGCCCCTGGGGTGATGCCAGAGAGGGGGGCGTCACTTCTGAGGGGTGTTTAGTCTACAGACAAAAGAAAGCAGCTGAGGCTTCTGTAGAGCTTAAACTGAAGCGCAGGGCTCCCCCTGAAAGAAACCGCCAGGCTGACTATTTATAAAATTCCCTGACTCTTAAGTGAAAACAAGCACATGCTTTAGACAGCTTTCTCTCCCTCCTCTCTGCTTTTCTTGTGACTTTGAACAAGAGTAATGACGCTGTGTCCACCTGAAGCTAGAGAACAAAATCCTCCCCTCCTCCCCCAGTCTTTCTTCAAAAAGGCTTTTGGGAGGTCCTATCCTTACCCCTGCCCTCCCTCCCCATCCTCACCCCTTCCCTCCCCATCCCTGTTGCCCCCCCTCCCATCATCATTCTAAGATCTGTCTTTTTTTGACCAAAGTAGTGAGAAAGGACAGTAGGGGTGGGACTGTGGGTGGAGTCTCCTTGATTTTTCTTCACAAAATGCATAGACTTTTCTTTCTGCTTAGAAGCTGGCTGGGAAATACCCCTTGCCTATATAGGAAGACACTGTTGCTTTAAAAACGGCTTTGCTATTATATAATTCACTGCTGGTTTCTCCCCTCCAGCTTTCAAGGAACTGTAAAGAAATCTTGAAAGATCTCTTCTGCTCCTACTGGCAGAAATCACAAAGATAAAAAGGAGTACCCTGAACTCCGTGGAAGGAACAGGATGAAGAAGACAGGGCTGTGTGGGCCCTGGGGATGGCGGCTTCAAGCCCTCTCCTTCATGGCACAGACTGTGACTAGGAAGATGCAAGGCCACATTTGCTTTTGGAAACAGCACTGTGATTAATCAAAAAAAAAACAAAACCAGCTTCGTTTCCCATAACAGGTCCACGGAGGGGTTTTCTAAGAAAAACCTTGATCAAAATGTTCCTTCTGATTCCCTAAAGGCCTATGAGAAGGGATCCATGAATGTTAGGTCCTGAAGAGTCCCCTTCCCAGAAAATGGCTTCGTTATGTAGCAGCCAGTCTGCTGCAGCATCATTGACCCCTCTGGCAAAAAGCAAAGCAAGGGTGTCTTGTCCCTGTACCCACTTGGGTAGTCACCTGTTCTCTCTGGGCCATTCTGATCAGTCCAGCTTCCTGGAAGACCCGGGCAAACAGAACAATAAGCACAACAGGTCAGAGAAGGCTGGCAGCTGGGAGACCTCACTCAGGCTGACCTCTCAGGATCTTCTTGCTGTAGGGCCGGTAAGGTGAGACAAAGGGACAAAGGAGATACAGCCTGAGGTGCCAAATAAACTCAGGAATCAAATAATATTTTAATGTAAATTGTTTAAGTAAAACTTAGTTTCTAAATATCCAAGGTGAACAGCAGCTCTAACATTCAAAATATGGATATCCACTTTTGCAATAGGGTACTTTCCCAGCCGTGGGCTTGTGACATTGGAAAGTCTCCACCAAGCAGCTCGGTGAAATGGGTGCACCAAAAGAGCCATAGATTTTGAGACGGAAAAGCAGCCTACCCCATCAGCTGCTAATAAGCCTCCACCTCTGGGCTTCTGCCCTGTGTTAAGATGGGTTGGTTAATTTTGTTTGGGTGTGTTAATTAGGGTAGCCCCCAAAGGGGGATTTTGATAGCTAGACTTTAGTACGGTTCTCTGAGCTTAAGACTGGTCATGTCACCTTCACAGAGCTTGTGAAGGTCAAAGTTGATGCAGTGGATAAACCATAACCACTGACAGTCACAGATCATATTGGAATGATGCTGGAAATGGCGAGTCTGATGAGAAGGCTTGGTGAGTAAGAAAAGAAAGCTAAGAAAAGGTGTGTGTGTGTGTGTGTGTGTGTGTGTGTGTGTGTATGTGTGTGTGTGTGTGTAAGGGCCCTTATGGGCACAAGACACCCCAGGACCAAGTTCTTACAGAGGAGATTTATTTACCCTTCAGGGACAAAGGACAAGGAATACAAGACAAAGACAAGAAATAAAGCATGAGGAAGAAGGGGAAGGGGACAAGGGAGACCAGGAAGGGATGTTTGCCCTGGAGGGACAAAGGACTGCCTCTGGATTAAAAAGAGACAGGTATGTTTCATAAGCAAATGACAGTTTAAAAAAGAAAGGTGTGTTGTGGGGGGTTGGGAGGAGAACCCTGTCTTAGAATGAGTTTGTTAATTAAGGAAGCCCAAAAGAGGGGGGAGTTCAATACTTTGATAACTGAACCTTGGTAGTCAGCCTCAAGAGGAGGAAGTGACCAAATAAGGGAATGGCCCTTGGGGGTTGTAGGAATGTAATCTAACTCTTTAGCAAGGAATTCTCTCTGGGAATGGGAGAGAAGGGTAAAAAGCACCCCCCCACACACACACACACCTACCCACCCACCTACCCCACACTCCCACACCCCCCAGGGGGTGACCTATTTGCCATTCTCAGATCCTCTCGAGCCCTTCCGGAGGGAGGTACAGAGGAAGACGTGTGGAGGACCATGGGAAAAGGCTGAGTTTGGGACTCTAACCAGCACGCTGGAGCTTTAGCTCAGCCTGTCAATTTTCCAAGCTGTATGAACCTCAGCTTGTCTAGTCTCCAAGTGGGATGGCAACGGGATAGTGGGATGTCCTGAGAAGTATCATCTGCACAAACCTAGTGTGGTCCTCTGCATTCGCCCACGTGTGTACACAGAGAGGTACATGTGGTGAAACAGGAGGGGCGGGGAAGGATGTTGGCAGATCTTGGTGGAAGTGAGAAGAGGGAACCAAGGAGAGGAAGAGGGAGTAACTCAGATCCCATCCTGGATTCAGGATTCTTAGACAGCAAGTCCGCTCAAGTTTCCCTGGAAGCATCCTTGGAAAGAATCAAGCCCAGTGATATATTTGACACAAAGAGCTCTGATTCATTTGTTTTTCCAGAGCATTCTAAAATATTCTACTCGTCTCTCTCTCCTTTAGACTGGCATTCATTTATACTACTTGGAAAGACTTCTATCACATCAATGAAATTTTATTATCTCAGTTAGGTGAAGAAAAAGAGAAATAGTTTTTTTTTTTTTTCACCTACTAAACTGATTCTGCCAAACCTCCAGGCCTTGCTTTTCGATTTGATAGCAAGGGGGATTCTGGGAGTGGGCGAAGAATACGGAGGTGGGCGGCAGGCCAGTGACTTGTGGCCAGCTTTGCTATACTCCAAAGCCCCAGGGCAGAGATACTTCAGGGAAAATGGTTTCTCCTCTGAGACAGAGCTCCTTTGAATAGCTTCCCTGTGCCTTTCACGGTAGAACAGAGAGGAAAGGCTGCCTGTGAACTGGGAGGGGTGATACTGACAGACATGCCCTGGAAGGCAGCCTGTGCATTTCCTTACCAAAGAAGAGGAGGCGGAAGTGCCAAGAACTTAAAAGAATAAATATTCTAGAAATAATTCCCAACCGTCTTTGGAATGTGTCCTTCCTCCCCTGGTAGATTGGTATCTTAAGAGACTGTTTCCTTTGGCTACAGAAGTTGGTCTGCATTCTGCAAGCACTCACCTGCTCTGGGGGGAGTGATCGTGCCCTTCTGGCAGCTGAGAGGATGTAGCAGGGAGAGTCCACCGGGCCTCCTCAGACAGCCTGCTGCAGGGTTAACCCCTTAGGCCAGGACTCAAGGGCTGGGATCTAGGGCATAGACTTGACCGGATATCAAAAAAATCAGTAATCAGGATAACTGATATTATAATCCAGAGCTTTAAAAAAGAAAAGTACTACAAAGACCCAAGATGAACAGAATAGGAATTTTAATATACATACATATATATACATACACACACACACACACACACACACACACACACACACACACACACGTATCAGCTAAGCCATCTTGCCCATCCCATCAGATCTGAGGCCTTTATGTGGGGAAAATAGGGCACCATCTTAGCAGGTCAGGGAAGAAACTGTCCCCACTGCTTCAGAGAACTGTCTGCCCCACATTTGTGTGACAGGGTCTCTCTCCACAACTATCAAACTTATCACACACAAGCTCCTATAAAGGGTGGAAAGAACCAAGCACAGCCTGGAATCTGCTCTTCCGAAGCTCCCTGTTCTTCCTCATCTAGAACATTCCAGCCTCATCCCTCTGTGGAATCACAACAAGGTACCAAGCTGACTGACATACTCTGTGTGTGTGTGTGTGTGTGTGTGTGTGTGTGTGTGTGTGTGTGTGTGAAAGAGAGAGAGAGAGATTTTAACTACTTGCAAGCATTTTAAAAATTGAGAGATTCTGATTAAAAATAATCTACAATTTAACTAATCTTTAAAAACTCAAATATTAATCTTGCCTTAAAAATGTGTTTAGTAATTGATTAAAAAAGATTAACGTTTTCTCTCTTTATTTGTTGTATTTGGCAACTAAAACCAACAGTAGTAATCATCCCCACGTCCTGGGAGCACATTAAAGCTTCGAAGGGTTCAAGGCTTTCAGTATTTGCGCCTTTAACTCCTCGCAATTCTGTGCTCGGCACTCTCATCTTCAGAGGGAAAATCTGAAGCTCAGAAAACATAAACAATGTTTCCAAATCTCTTGACTAATAAATAACCTGGCCAGCTTCCATCCTGCAAGGTGTGGACTAAATTACCAACTATCAAAGAGTTCCAGGAAGCTTCAATGGCCCTGGGTGTGCCTGCAGGGGTGAGGGAGGGCCTCGCCACCCAGAGAGGCTGGCGCAGCTCCAGGCTCCTGTTTCTGTTAAACAGCCTCCTCCAATCCCCCCATACTCCCACATCCCCGACTCTCTCTGTTGTTTTGCTATCCTCATATCTCTTTTTGATTTCTCTTGCCTCTCTTCTGTTTGCTTCTGTTTTGGTTGCTTTGTTCATCTCTGTGATGAAATACCTTACATCTTGCCTTACATTTCGAGGGTACAGTCCACCATGGTGGGCAAGCAATGGCAGCCAAAGCGCAGGGCAAATAGTGACACCACCCCCACAGGCATGAAGCAGAGAGGTGAATGGACGGGTTCCCTTCCCTTTCTCCTGTTTCCTCAGACCAGGAACCCAGCCTGTAGAATGGTGTTGCCTAAGTATGTTCCCACCTCAACTAGACCTCTCTGGAAATGTCCTCATAGACATGATCAGAAGTTAGTCTCCTGCATGATTCTAAATCCCATCAAGTTGATTATCAGAGGTGGGTCAGGTGAGCCAGCCCTGAGGGCATGATCAAGGGAGAGCTGGTTCTCTTTTGTCTGGTGGTGCGGGTGCAGGGCTAATACTGCCCCCTCACCTGCCACAGTCAGGAGAGCTGGTACTAGGGTCAAGAAAGTGTGTGAGCTGTCCCTGATCCCAGACAGCAGGTTCTACACTTCACCTAGGCAGCACAGTAGAGCTGCCCCTAGGGGTGTGTGTGTGTGTGTGTGTGTGTGTGTGTGTGTGTGTGTGTAGATGAGCCAGCCCTGAGGTGAAGAGCACAGGATAGCTGGCTCTGCCATTTGTCTGCAGTGAAGTGACTTAGATGCAGGAGTGATGCCCTCCCTGACCCTTGCCCCTTGCCGTAGCCAGGAGAGTGGCCTCCAAGGGCATAAGAGTGGGACAGCTAGTCCTGCCCTCTTGTTGGCTGTAGCAGGAGTGAGCCCTGCATCTCACCAGAGCAACACAGTGGAGCTGACCCTGATGGCAAAGGCTTGGGTGAGCCACCTGAAGGCATGAGACCAGGAGAGTTGATCCTGCCTCCTACCGATGGGTATCCTAGCCAGAGCAGTACTTGAGAGCTTGCCCTGGTGGTGCAGACAAGGGAAAGCCTGCTTGCTGACTAGCTCAGCTGCCACCCAGGCCCAGATCCAGGGCTCTAAGTTGGCCCACCCCAAAATCGATATCATCTGCAAATGGTTGAGATTCCTGAAAGGACCGGGTCTTGCTGTTCTAAAGCTGCAGGATCTTCATGATACAGAGCAACAATGGGAGTCCTGGAGAGAATCCAATATTGACGGTGTCACAGAAGCTAGAGACCTCAAACCAGACCTACGACTCGTTACAATGAACATTTTCAAGTGAAGATGTGTGGACAGAGGGATAGACTGTGGGACATTCTGGGACATATTGCAGATGTTTTCTATGTTTTGGGTTTTGTGTTTGTTTGTTTGTTTGTTTGATGTATGTGTGTTTATTTTGTCTTAGTTAAAGTTGCAATTGCTGTGAACAGACACCATGACCAAGGCAACTCTTATAAAGTACAACATTTAATTGGGGCTGGCTTACAGGTTCAGACGTTCAGTCCATTATCATCAAGGCAGGAACATGGCTGAATCCAGGTAGGCATGGTGCAGGAGCTGAGAGTTCTACATCTTCATCTGAAGGCTGCTAGGAGAATACTGGCTTCCAGGCAGCTAGGATGAGGGTCTTATAGCCCACACCCACAGTCACACTCCTATTCCAACAAGGCCACACTTCCTAATAGTGCCACTCCCTGAACCAAGCATATTCAACCACATTCTACTCCCTGGCTCCTATAGGCTTGTTCAAAGACACGATTATATGGGGGCCATACCTAAACACAGCAAAAAAAATATTTAGTCTAATTTCAGAAGTCACCATAGTCTATAGCAGTCTCAACAATGTTAAAAGTCCAAAGTCTTTTTTGAGATTCATTCAATCACTTCACTGTAATCCTCTATAAAGTCAAATCAAAAAACAATCACATACCTCCAACATCGCAGGATATACATTACCATTCCAAAACATCATAGTGAAGAAATACTGGACCAAACAAAACCAGGAGCCAGCTGGGCAAACTCCGAACTCTGCATCTTCATGTTTGATGTCAATGCAGTCTTTAGATCTCCATCTCCTTTCATCTCTGTTGACTGCAATAAACTTCGTTCTTTTGGGCTGGTTCCACTCCCCCTTAGCAGCTCTCCTCAGCAGAAATCCCATGGCACTGGCATCTCTAACACCTTGGAGTCTCCAAGGCAACTTCGACTTCACAGCTTCTTGTTCCAATGTCTGGGATCCACACATGATCTTCTGGGCTCCTCCAAAGGACTCGGATCACTTCTCTGGCTCTGCCCGCTGTAGCACTCCAGGCTGTGGTTGGCTCCATGTCACTACTGCTGCTGTTCTCGGTAGTCTTCCTATGGTACTAACATCTCTAAATAACAGGATTTTTTTTTTTTCACTGCATCTAAGCTTCACCAATAGCCTCTCACAGGATCCCTTTATGGCGACAAGCCTCAGCTTCTTTGCATGATCCCTTCAGTC
Organism: Rhabdomys pumilio; assembly: GCA_030674055.1. Taxonomy (NCBI): domain Eukaryota; kingdom Metazoa; phylum Chordata; class Mammalia; order Rodentia; family Muridae; genus Rhabdomys; species Rhabdomys pumilio. Next base: position 17,065,690 of record JANHMN010000021.1, read on the forward strand.
CTGGGCCAATGACTGCAACAGAGGCTGCATCTTCACCAGTGGCCTTCCCTGGCCTCACACAGTGACAAGCCTCAGATGCTCTTCATGACCCCTTCATGTCTTCAAAACTATATCGCCTAGGTGATTCTTACCAAGTCCAGCTGACGCACAAGGAACAACCTTGGCTATCTCTGGAACACAGCTTCTTTATGGTCTCAGAAAATAATCCCCCAAAACATTACCTCTCAGATAAATGATGTTGGTCTCTTCTTAATCACTGCTAATTTCTTAGCTCCAGCTAACTGGTATCAACTGTTCCAGTAGTTCCTTTATTCTTGACTCTGAAGCCAGAGTCACATGACCGAAGCTGCCAAGGTCTGTTGCTCACTGGGGCTGGAACTTGGCCCCCCTTGTTCTATTACATTATCATCAGCTTTCTTTTGTCTGTTTTCCAACTCCCTCACTGCCTAAGCTTGGCTATTTTGGAGCTTGCTTTGTAGACTGATCTTGAACTCAGAGAACTGCACAGCTGTCTCCTGGATGCTGGGATTAAAGTCATATATCACTCCAGCCAGACCTAAGGTTTTCTCTACTTGAAATTTGCTCTGTACCAGGCTGGCCTTGAACTCAGGGATCTGCTTGTCTCCTGGGATTCAATGCATATATTACCATGCCTGGACCTAAACTTTTCACGGCTGCTATTTCCTCAAGATGCAGATCAAAAGCCTGTCTCCTCCATTTCTGGATTGTAGTTCATTCCAGATTAAAAGTTCAAATGAAAACAATAACCAGGAATTAATGCCTAACATAACATAACTCTCCCTTGTTCAACTGCAAACGCATAAACAACAAGCTTAGCTGGGTGGGACCTTGCCAGGAGGCCACTACTCCCTTAATCTATTTATCTCCTTGAATACAGGCTTCAGCTCCATGCTACTTCCTGGTGCCCCTTTATTCTTTGAACCATACATTTTGTACTTTTCCTTTTGACGTTTGCCATGCTTGATCAAAATGCTCATCATGAGACTGAACCCTAGAATGAGAGCCAAGTCTCTGCTGGGCTTTTTTTGAGACCTCCTTTATCAATGCAACGAATATAAATCTCTTTACCTTAGCCTCAGGTAGACCCCTCAAACAAGGGGAAAAACAAAGCCACATTTTTCACCAAAATACCACAAGAATGCCCTCTAGCCACATACTGAAATTCTTCTTCACTGAAACCTCTAGGGCCAGGTCTGCACAGTTCAAATCACCCTCAGCACCAATGTCTTCCATATTCCTACTAGGATGGCCTATGGGGTATTACAGCTTAGCAACACAGTTCACTGTAGAGCAGAGGTTCACAGCCTTCCTAATGATGTCAACCGTCCTGATGGTACAACCCCTTAAGACAGTTGTTCCTGTTTTGGTGAATTCTAACCATAAAATTATTTCCATTGCTACTTCATAACTGTAATTTTGCTACTGTTATGAATTGTAATGTAAATATCTCCATTTCCCTGTGAAAGGGTCATTTGACTTCCCAAAGGGGTAGAGACCCACAGGTTGTGTACTGGTAGGCCGCATCAAGGGCATCCCTCAGATTGTGTGACTAGGAGTTGTGGGTCACAGCCTCTGCATAATGTCAACAGAGGATCATACCTCTCATCACTGGTCCAGGATAGGATACACATTAAACATTCATTTTCAAGTTTTGATTTTTAAAAAAAAACTGCATATGTATTGCTTCTCCACAATCATAATAAAGTAGAAAAATGGAATGTCAAGCCACCATTTAGTTGGGGATTTCTTGAGTTGGAATCTTATTCAAGATTTTTCTTGGAGTTTCCTGGCTGAGAAGCAAAAGCAGATTAAGGTCCCAAGTCCCAATGACCTCTGCTCTCCATAGGGCTGACTCCTTGTATCAGCAGGAGAAGGCCCTCACCCTCCCATCTAGACACCTCTAAACAGACCTCTCCCCATACTGCTACAATATTTCTAGTAGTATCTATGAGTATAATTGGCCCGTGGTTTACAGTACACGAATGGCTAGAGCTTTGGACACATGGCCTATACAGTCTTATGAAAAAAAAACTCCATCTGGTCAACCTACACTTTTCCACCATCATTTCCCCCAAATTGGATTTGTGATGGTTAAGCTTCGATGCCACCTTGGCTGGAATCATCATGTAAACGTATCCCTGTGTTCATGTGTCTAAGAGTGTTTCCAGAAAGGTTTAGCTGAGCAAGAATGACAAACTTGAATGTGAGTGGCATTGGGCTGGATGAATGCAAAAGAGGGAGCAAGCCAAGGAACAAAAACCAGCACTTGCTTCTTCTTTACTGTGTGTACAGTGCGATCAGCTGCAGCTTGTTCTAGCCACCGTGCCTTCTCTGCCGTTATGAACTATATCCCCTAGAACTTTTAAGTTGCTTTTGTTGATTTTTTTTTTTTTGACAATAACAAGAGAACAGTTAATAGACAAGACCTGGGCTGGAGAGATGGCTCAGTGGTTAAGAGCACTAGCAGCTCTTCCAGAGGTCCTGAGTTCCATTCTCAGCAACCACATGGTAGCTCACAACCATCAAAAATGCGATCTGATGCCCTCTTCTGGTGTGTCTGAAGACAGCTATAGTGTACTCACATGCAATAAATAAACAAATAAATAAATAAACAAGTCCCTAACACTTCTCAAAAGTTCAGTTGCTTCTTCAGTGCTTAGTCACTAAAACACTGATCTCATCTACATCCCAGAAACCTGGGTACCACACACATCCTGGACCACTTCCCTATATAATCATCACACTGAATCCAACACAAAGTCTTGTTGATCTGATGAACTTCTTTAGGGAGCTCTTACACCAGTTTCTTCTTTCTCAGCTCTGGCAATATGACTTGGACTAGACTGTGACCATCTAGAGTATGAACCACGGTGACTACCTCCTGCTTTTGATCTTGTCCCTTCCCTACCCTATATCTCAAGCTCCAGATCAGCAGGTTTTCTTGGATACACATGCCCAGAATCATGATCTTTCTAAAGCATAAGTAATCATCATATCCTCATTCTTAAATCTCTGATGATCCTTACGTCTCTAACACCGCGTGTAAGACAGGCCTCTGCCTGATTATTTAGCCATTTCTGCTAGCCTCACAGAATCCCTTTCAACTTCCCAGACATGCATATTTCATCTGGCCCTTCCCACACCCTGTGATGGTTTGTATATGCTCGGCCCAGGGAGTGGCACTATTAAGACTTGTGACCCTGTTGGAGTATGTGTGTCACTGTGAGTGTGGGCTTTAAGACCCTCATCCTAGCTGCCTGGAAGCCAGTATTCTGCTAGCAGCCTTCAGATGAAGATGTAGAACTCTCAGCTCCTCTTGCACCATGTCTGCCTGGATGCTGCCACACTCCCTACTTGATGATGCTGGACTGAACCTCTGAACCTGTAAGCCAGCCCCAATTAAATGTTGTTTATATAAGAGTTGTCTTGATCATGGTGTCTGTTGTCAGTAGTAAAACCTTAACTAAGACACGCCCCATTAGCTCCCCATCTTTGGGTCCTCGATTTAGGTAACACTTGAGCCAGGAACCTTTTGCTGACCTTCTAACGCTGGGTTGGATACCCTTTGTTGAACTCTCTCAGGTACCCTGACCTACTTTTATTGCAGTTCTCATGCTAACAGACAAGCCATAACTCTTGGATGGCTTGCCTGCTTTACCCTGTCAGGCTATATGCCCCATGAGAGCTGGTATATGACTCCATGTGTAGCCTTTATAACTTGATCACAGATGACTAGGCGCTCAATAAAATCTATTTTACCAACGCAAGTGCTCAGAGCACCAACATGAGTCACCTTCTAGCAGAAACATTAAAATCACTACCAGGAAAGCGTGTGTTTGCTCGGGAACGGCAGGCACGCAAGTCAGGTCACGCTATGACAATGCTACAAACTGGCCGTGAGCAGCTCACTGCCTGGCTTCCTAGAAGTACACATGTTTTAGAATTTGTTTAGAGATGTTGTGAAACAAATCCCTTTCTATGTATTTGAGAACATTCCGTGTTTCCTTTAATTTCTTCTTGCCAGACTGATACGATTTCATAACTTCATTTTAGGGTCACTGTCTCTCAGTATGACCCTTTGCCCTTTAACCATTAATAGCCCTGCCTGGCTGGCACGGGCATCTCCTGAGGGCATGGTTGAAATGTTGTTAAAAAGCACATCTGTACCTTGTATCTAGAGAAATGTAAGACTTTCATTTTTCATTTTAAATCAACAGCTTGACTTCAGTTTTGCCTAAAGGCAAAAATGACAGGCCTTTGCAATCTCAGCCTTTGGTTAAGACAGTGTAATTATCCTGGTCCCCTGTGTATTTTCTCTCATTTACAAAATATAAGTGACTATATTTGATACCCCCTTGGCATGAAGTTACAAAAACCGCAAAGCATGTAGATTCAAATGTTAACTCATCCATGCCTAAGCTTGTATGGCCTTAAGTAACCCATTTGACCTTCCAGAACTTTAGCCTTCTCCTCTGCAAAGTCAGAGAGACAGCAGCCTCACACCTCACTCTCTGCCTTGAGTGCAACAAGCACTGGATAATGTTAACCTCCTTCCTTAACCTCCTGCTGTTTGCCATACCATAACCATATGACGGTTCCCATAGAAGCTCTCTGGACTAAGGTTGTTTTTAGTGATAAATCTCCACTGTGAGCTGCCGCTGCCAGTCAGCCCTGGTGTCCACATTCAGCAGTTAAGGCTTTGGGAACTCCTAGTAAAATGACAAGGTTTTTAGCTTTTGACTTTCAAAAACAGTATTCCTCCTTGAAATCATAGAGAGTGGCTCAAATCCCACTGGGAATAAAGGGAAGTTGTGTGAAGAAAGAGAAGGTAATGAAATATCCAAAGGCAGTGAGCTAATACACTCTTGAGACCAAGGTAAGAGGCAAGGGGCCTAGCCATCTTGGCAGTTAGATTGCTTATAGATTTACATGCCCCAAGACTGTTTTCCTATCTTGCCCAACACCTTGATCCTACATACACGATTCACAGCTAGTATCTCTTTTATAGCTTTGGAACCACATTGAGAAGGTCAGCAAGCATTATTATATACCCATTTTCCAGAAGAAGCAGCCAAGGAGTATATGCCTGAATCGCACTAGCCTATTCAAGATGGTGCTGGATTGAGCTTGAGGCTGGGCCTTGTGTTCAAGGCCCTTCCTACCACACTCTCTCCCCTCTCACACAATTGAAGAATAATATTTCAATCGACCTCAAAGACAGCACATGCTTGGAAGCCCTTGCCAATATCACAGAGGACAGAGTACCAAACTGGGCTTAAAAGAAAGGGAGGAAGGAAGGACAGAAGAAAGGAAGAAAGGAAGGAAGGAAGGAAGGAAGGAGCGAGCATATATATTCTATTCCCAACCATTAACCCTAGGGATGAGTGATTTCTCATCTCTGCAAAGAGCAGGCAAGTATTACATGTATTCAAGCTTCCCCTGGGCTTCTGTTTTTTGAATGTGGAACCTTAGCTACTTTACTTTACAACATAAATGACCGTAGCATAGGAGACATGTCTAGAAGATAAATCTGGAAGTTCATCACAAGTGCAGCACTAATTACATCTCTAGCCCATTCTGCCCACCATGCCTGGTAGTAAAGCCTAGCATGCTGCTTCATGGCTTTTTAGCAGGTCACACTTAACTTCAGTAACAGTTCCATAGCTCAGTTTTCTTGTAGGAAGAGCAAGGATGGTTTTGAGTTTTGAACTCAGTCTTGCCTTTTTACCATTACAAAAAGATTACGTTGTTGATCTGGCTGGCCAGAGACAGAGCCTTGCAGCCAGCAGGCAGGGTTGCCATACCTAGGAAGGGTGCTTTGTTCTGTGTAGTTGGCTGGTGAGAACAGTCATTTCTCTCAGCATCTACATCTGTCAGACAAATGCCTAGGGAGAGAACTCCCCTTACTTTATTTGTCCTTCTGTCCCCTTTCCTCCATGTATCTCTTCTAGACACAATGTATTTCTTCTAGACACAATATATTTCTTCTAGACACAATGTGTCTCTTCTAGGCACATTACATCTCTTCTAGATACAATGTATCTCTCTTCCAGATAAATTGTATCTCCTCCAGACACATCACATCTCCTCTAGATACATTGTGTCTCTTCTAGATACATCTTATCTCTTCTAGAGAGTACAATTACATAAAATCTAAATTTAGGGATCTAGGAGTAAGAAACTCTGTGTCTATTTGTTGTAATGTTTTTGAGACAGTCCCACTGTCTGGCCTTGAATTTGCAGTCCTTCTATGTAGCCTCTGAATTGCTGGGGTCACAAATGAGTGCCATCATGCATGGTCTTCTACTAGTCGGTGATTAAGACTTGGATGGGTGAATCTATTCATTAAAAGCAGTACTTTCTCTTTTGACTCACTTCTTTTGCCTGTCATTAGAGACCTCCCAAGCACTTCCTGACACACCCCCACCCCTAGTAGTCATGCTCTTTGGACCAAGGTGAAGTTGTATGGCCAATAGAACTTGGCACAGAAAGTGACATGATACCTGCAAGATAATAAGCTATACTTGGTCCCAAAGTTTCTCCCATGGCTGATCTGTTCATTGAATCACCATGATGGAGAAAGCCAGTTCCTACATCTGGGCAAGTCTAATACAGAGAGACACAAGTGACTGCCTTTCTGAAACTTTCTCTTCCTTGTCCTTATATGAATACTTTGTTCTTTGAAGCTGAGGATGAACTGTGTCTTCTCTTCAAATCCTCAAGTGTCTAGCATCATACCTGGCACCTACTCATTTTTCAATTTTTTTTTTAAAAAAAGCATATTATGCACAACTTCTATTCATACTTATTTTCAGTGTTTTAAAGTTTAACTTTTTTTTTTTCAGGAGAAAGCTAAATGTAGCAATTTGCATTGAATTTCATGGGCATTTTAGATGGCCAAATAAGTAAGTGTACGTAGAAATCAAAGACAAATGTGGTAAGTTTTACAGAGGCGTTTCCATATTTGTGTCCGAATTTGCCCTCACAGTTCCGTTCCCTATGAACCATAAAGAGATCCCTTCTGCTTTTTCATAAGCTCAGTTAAGTCACACTCTCAAGACTAATAAAATTATACTCTATTAAGTCGACTATTTTGGCTCCATGGATCAACCATTCCAACTTTCTCATTATTGCCATTTGGGTCTGTTTTCACTCATTTCTGAAGCCTCCTGAGACTGGGAGATATTGATTCTGAGGACTGAGAAGACCTCTAAGAACCAGGAGAATGAAAAAAGAAAAAGAAAAAAACCCACAGAGGACAGCCTGACATTGTTTGTCTCTTAAGTCTGGATTCTCAGAAGTGAGCTAAGTGCTGGGCCATGGGCCCAGGAAATCTGCTCCGTCGATCTAGATCTGAGCTTTCCCCTTTCTTCTCTCAAAGATAAAACTCCAAAATTGATGCATACATCCACTTACAGCCATTGAAAAGGAGGCTCATGAGATGCAAAAGCAGCTTACAAGCCTGGGGAGCAGCATACATGACCTGGGGCTGGTAAGATGGCTTAGCACTTAAGCACACTTGCTGGTCTTCCAGAGAACCCACACCCACATGGTGGCTAACAACCATGACACTCCAGTCCCAGGGGGATGTGATGCCCTCTTCTGGCCTCTGAGGGCACTGCCTACATGTAGTACACAGATATGCAGAGGAAACAATTATACACAAACTTTAAATCAAAATATTCTTTTCTAAAAAGAAAAGAAACTTATAATTCCCATGAGGTTCTTCCTGAGGTTTTTTATAACCAGTAAACAATTGCTAGAGAAAAAAAGACCCTTTTTTCTGCCGATATTCACCCAGAAGTTGTGCGGGAAGTCGCCATGTTGAAGCTTTCCAGAATTGTTACTATGCTGGAAAGGGCTTTTCGGTGACTCAGTTGCCTGTGTTGACCATGCCTTTAGAAGGTAATGTTTCATCTATGCTTCTGGAAATAATTCGGGTAAATTCACTGATTCACTATGCTGGACTGGTTGAACTGGGCCTGAATTATTTCTTTGGTCTGTCTTTGCCTGCTGTGGTGGTTGAATAAGAATGGTCCTTATAGGCTCATGTATTTGAATGCCTAGTCACCAGGAAGTGGAACTCTTTGATAAGATGAAGGATTAGGGGGTGTGGCCTTGTTGGAGGAAATGTGTCCCTGGAGAGTGGGCTTGGAGATTTTTCTCTGCCTGTTGCCCACTGATCAGGGCATAGAACACTCATCTGCTCCACCACCATGTGAGCCTGCATGTTGCCTTGCTCCCTGCCATGATGATAATAGACTGAGCCTTTGAAAATGTAATCAAGTTCATAATTAAATGTTTTCTTTTTTAAGAGTTGACCGAGTTATGGTGTCTCTTCGCAGCATAAAAGCAGTGACTAAGACACCCTCTGAGTCTAAGATGAATAGAAATGGACTCCCCAGGAAAAGCCCTGCCATCTTAGCCAGTGTGGAAACTACTCTTTGACCCAGCCACAGTGGGCGTGTTTAAGGCAGCAGTACTCAAGGCAGCTGATGCAGATTTTCCTGCACTATGGTATTGGTATGGCTTGGTAGGAAAAGTGAGCCCTTGGTCTGTCTGCCTGAAATATAGCTCTTGCCACATGGAGTGAGAAGATCAGGCTGACTCCATGACAGGCTTCAAATTGGCAGTTAAGGAGACAAGGCCTAAATCTCTGTTTCCAAGAACTAGACAATTCCAGGCAAGTTCAGGCCTCAGAAGCTGCCCTGCCACCTGGCCTGAGGCAAGGACAATAGGTCAGCAGCAATTTCCAGACTTCCTCAGTAACAGTTCCCAGACCTCCCAAGCAAGTTTGCAACCTCCACACCCTGGTAATAGAATGTCCATAGAGATGGACCCTACAAATTAACATAGAGGTCACCTACCCTAGAATTCTCTAATGTGCTTTAAATCAGGCCTGCAAGCTCACTTGGGTGTCTCTCTGTTCTGGTAATGGGCGACACAAGCACACTGGACTTCTGCAGAATAAAACACTCTTTGCGTTTACATACTATTGGAGTCCAGGGTATTATACTTTGGCAAATCATGAACCCTTACAAGAGTAAAAGAGCATCAGTGTTCTGTTCCTGAAAGGGTTAAATTGTAGCCCCAAATTGGGAGCACAAGAGAAAGAAAATACCTCCCTGCAAATTTGTAATTTTGCATGTTCAGGGTTAGAACTGAGAGAGCAGGTTATGGTTCAGGTACCACAGGCTTATGCAGTGTTTACCAAGATGTAAGTTTTTCTTGGGTACATATTTCTCCATTGGTTGTCTACTGTATCCCTTTAGTGTAATTTCAAAGACTTGGAATAAATTTTTTAAATGCTTATCTGGATATGAGAGTACCTGACTATAATAATACTAGTATTTGAGATGCTGAGGCAGGTGGATCGCAGGTTTTAGGTTCTCCTTGGCTATATAGCAAGTGTCTTTCAAAGGAGGAGGATGCTGTGTTACTGGGAGATCAGACTGGGAAGTCTTTTTGCTTGAGATAGTATCTCATGGAGCACAGGCTGGTCTTAACCTTGATATGGAGCCAAAAATGACCTTGAGTGCCTGATTTTCTTGCTTCTGCTTCTCAAACACTGAGATTACAGATGTGTGCCAATACCCCCAAGCCCAATCCTTGCCTGTCTGTACCATTAGTTACTTCTGATGAACACTCTTTGGCCATCTTTCTCCTTTGTCTCCTGTATATACATCTTTTTATCATTTGAGAAGGGTATTTCCACATAGGAGTTTTCTCCTCCTCCTCCTCCTCCTCCTCCTCCTCCTCCTCCTCCTCCTCCTCCTCCTCCTCCTCCTTCTCCTCTCCTCTTCTTCCTCTTCTTCCTCCTCTTCCTCCACCTCTTTCTCCTCCTCCTTCTTCTCTTTCTTTGTCTTCTTTCTTAGATTTAAAACTCATATTATTGCTGGTGGAGTTGGCACATGCCTTGAGTCCCAGTACTCAGGAAGCAGAGACAGGGAGATCTCTGTAAGTTTGCAGACAGCCTGGTCTACAGAGTGAGCTCCAGGACAGCCAGGGCTACACAGAGAAACCCTGTCTCAAAACCAAAACCAAACCCCAAATTGTATTAGTCAAATTTAGAAAGTTATTAAGCCAAACCTTTTTAAATTTCTTTGGACTTATTAATTCTCTCTTCTCTCCAGAGAGTGTGCATGCTCATGGGTATCAGGTAACTGGTGTTCTGTTCATTTCTCTTCACATATTTTCTCTCTTCAGTTTTATGGGTTTTGTTAATGTTGTTGACTAATTTGCAAAGGTCCCAATCTTTTCTTCTGCGTTTTTCTAAACTGATGTTAGTCTTATCCAAAATGTTTTCAATTACATAGGTGTTTCCTTTATTTTTCAACTTCAGATATTTTATTTTCTCACTTGTGAGAATGTGTGTCAGTTCAAAAACTTCCATTTTTCCCCTTAAGAGTTTCTCTATTTTTCCTACAGTCCCCACACCTTCATACAGTATATTAATCTGTTCTTGTCAATATGGTAGTCATCTTAAGTTCCGTATATGCTGGTTCTAACACCCGCTTGCTTTGTGGAGATCCCTTTGCCTTCTGGGATTTGTTAGTTATTCTCTTTGTTCTGGTCCACACTTTTCTATTTCTTTGCACATCTTCGGATTCTGATTGTGTGTGGAACATTGCAGAGAGCAGAATGTACGCTATCTTCCTCTAACAGGTACTTGGTCTTACGCCACTGGAAGCTAAGCTTCTTGTGGATAGCTCTAATGTGGTGTAAGCTGTTTCCGAAGCCTTGTTAAGGTCTTCGTATTGCATTTTGTCCTCAGTCCTACACTACAGCTCCTACTCTGGGGATGTGCTCTGTATAGCTGAGGCACAATGCTCATGCCTTACAGACTGAATTCCAGAGATGTTTATCAAGTTTTCCTAAGTTGGTAGGATGTTAACTTCAAACCTTATCTCCCCAGTGCCAAGCAGCTGCTGGGATCTCTGCTCATCGTTCGGCACTCCAGCTGCTGTTTTCTGCTGTGATCTTTGGAATTTTGCCCTATACATTTCCACTTAAGGATTCTGCCAAGATTCTGTACATACATCTGGGCTCTCCCTCTCTGCTGGACCAAGCCTTCTGTTACTCCTTCCTTCAAGTTCCCTAGTTGACTAAAGCCTGTTTCCTGCAGACGTGTGAATATCTGCAGGGAAGAAGTCACTTAGGTGCAATTATATCCCATCAGTTTGTGCCCGCTTTTGAATCTGCTTTTAGAACACCGCATATATGTGCTTTCTCATCATTAACGGGAAGTTTAGTCTGATACAAACTACTGTGTAGTTACTGGAAGCCTCTGTGTATATTTAAACATAAGTGGTCATGATATATGTTCTATTTTATAATGATAGTTTTAATAAACAATATATCTCATACATCATTTCATGTTGATAGATAGTAATTAACCTTGTGTCTTTCCCCTGGTTGGTGGTGCTTAAAATATTTGACAATAAGGCTTCAAAGTGAAAATACATCGTTAAGTAGTTATAAACTTGAACTTCTTCAGTGTTCTTTGAAAGGAACTAAATTTGTTTATTTTATAATAATCTGCCCCTTTAGAAAGACTATACTACAGGAAACCAGTTATATCTGGATTTACAATACCATAGATACTCATAGCATTTATTTTTCTGTTTCTAGTTTACCCTAGAAGCAATGATATAATAGGTTTTATACATTTATTCTCAGTCTTCCCAAAGAATCATTGTGGAATTGAAGAATACCTATATTTAAGATTTTAATTTTAATATATACAGTCATCTGGTGTTATGCACAGGGAATTTGTTCTAGTACTTTCCCTGCAGGTACAGAACGTGTGCATGCACAAGCTCCTTACAGGAACTAGATAATATTTGCAAATAATGTACACACACGCTCCGTGGTATATTCAGTTACCTCAAGAACACTGTTAACAACCAATGCGATGTGAACGTTATGTTGACAGCTATTTTACTGTAATGTATTAGGAATAATGGTAGGGGATTACATCTGTCCTAGACAATCCCCCAATACTTCCTGTTCTTGCTTATTTGAGTTTTCTTTTTAATATGGAATCCATAGTTACGGGCTGTCTATAGCCACCAGTTGCTCTTCATTGAAGGCTATACAGTGATATACTCAACAGTATATGAAATTGCCATTTTAAAAAAATTTTAACAGTACATATCATTACAGTCTTAAATCGTTACCACTGGACAGAAATGTGTATTATCCCAACTTTTGTTCTTCTCAGTCTTGACTATGAGCAACTCCAGACCTCGGCTGACCTCTGCGTACAGGCATATCAGCCACTCCTTAGAACTCAGCACATAGGCGCACTGATCACTCAAGGAGTGTCCCCAGTCACTGTCCCAAATCTACTTTGGATTCTAGGAACAGAACTTTGAAGACAGATCAGGCAGTGATGAGGTTACCCACAAGCAGGAGCGATCACTCCGAGGAAAACAAGCGGTCCCTTATTAAGCATGGCTTCTTCCAACCACCGTGCAGAAGCAAGCCTGAAATAACGATTAACCATGTCATACCCTGACTAACAGTGCTTGATTAAGCACGTCTCTTTCCCACTGCCCTAAGTCTTCCTCGATTTGAACCAAAAGTTTTCATCAGTACTCTGAAGATAAAGTTGGGGGTCACTGATTGAACCTCCTTTCTGTGTCTTTCAGCACCGTCTTCTTCTTCAGCTGCCATACTGGTATGGGTAGCTGAACCCAGTCTGTGAGAACTCATGGTACTGGAGACTTTATTGTAAAACACCAGTGACACCAACAGATTAAATAAGCATCCAACTGAGTCATCAAGATGGAAGTCAGACCAAGATGAGAGATCCAGAGGCCAGACCTGCAGCCTGTAACCCCCTCAAAGAGAAACTCTCCTTAATCTGTTCTCATAGCTGTAACCCCCTCAAAGAGAAACATTCCTTAATCTGTTCTTATAGCTTGCTTCCTTATAAAGATTCATTTCTTTTTATTTTACGTGTCTGGGTGTTTTGCCTGCACGTAGGCCTATGCACCACATGTATGCAGTACCCTAGAGACCAGAAAAAGACATTGGATCTCCTGGAACTGGAGCTATAGATGGTTTCTGATGCTGTGTGGGTGCTGGGAATTGAACCTAGGTCCTCTGGAAGAGCAGCCAGTGCTCTTAACCAATGAGTCATCTCTCCTTTCCAGTCTACGCAGTTTGCTTATCATTCACTATAGTTATAATTTTAAAGTAGATGATAAGGTCTATGGGGGTAGGGCTTTGTTTGATTGTTTGTTTGCTTGTTTGTTTTCCAGCTATAGTAGCCTCAGTCTAAGTACACCTCTTGTGGTGCGCTGGAGACTCTAGGAAAACATGTTTGCTAAATAATGAGTGAGCTAGCCAAGAGCAGGGAAGTCTGTGGTAGCAGGTGAAGCCATTTCAAGAGTTAAAAAGAACCACTGGAGGATGGGTATGAGATGCTTCGAGTTTGGAACCTGCTTCTACAAAATGTGACTGAAGGGGGCTGGCATGTGTCATCCCAAACATGCCTCTTTGGTGTAAGGGATATTTTGAACTGGTTACTAGAACAGGAGAAGCTGATAAGAGAATGGAAGAAAGCCTTTTTATAGGAGAACTCTCCATCTCAGATGGAAATCTTCAGTTACAAAGGTGTCTCCTTTCTGCGTCAAGAAGGAGCAGCTGACTCCAAGCAACTAGGAACGTAGCACAATGGGGAAGGCGTGACATGGAACCGTACAGAAAATGTTAATCGTGTTTGCTGAACATTTCCTGAGCATCTGGCCAGGATTCCACAGAGCCTTGCACCCCTTGCTCTCTGTTCTAGGAACTGATGGAATTCTAACCTGCACTTACTCTTACTCTGTTTCCTATTACCCACGCATACATGCTGTCAAACTTCGGTTTCCTGATCTCTTGGTCTCTTTTGTTATAAGGGACCATCCTCACTGAGAACAATGAAAGGGTGGAGAATAAACTATGCCATTCTTCTCTCCTCTGCCACCGTACTATACTGACAGTCTGGACATGGGAGGGAAGGTGGTTCTTCCACGTCTCATCTGTGCCCAGAAATCCCACTTATCAGATATGCTCACTGTGACTTGTAAACACTGGGACTCTGAAGGTTCATTCTACTGACACCTGCTGAAGCCCAGGACTTGAGAAACAGCCTGACAGGATGGAAAGGAGCATTTGCTGGCAGCAAACCAGCAAGCTGAAGATGGTAGATCCCTGCCCAGGACAAACTATCCTCCCTAACAACTGTACGTGAAGAACGTATACACTGAATTCAACACAGCGTTCATCAGCTGCAGATGGCTAGGTAAATGCCAGAGCAATCTTGCAGTGGTCCGCTTCTTTGATACGCATTCTGGCGTTCTCTGAAAATCACTGATACTCTCGGTTCTGTACATCACAAGGAAGACTGCTGATTGAAAAGCTTGATGACCTGCTGGGTTTTTCTGTTCCTTGTTCCTGGTAGAGATGACTCTGGCATTCAATATCATAAGCATTTCTTTGGAATTTACAATGTCAGGAAAAAGAGAGGGGAAACAAAGAGGCTGATCCGCACACAACAATTTGCAAAGGGCAACTTGACCTGACCGGTGGCTTGAGAAACATTAGCGCTCCACGGTGTCAGGGGAGGGCATCCCTGTTGGAAAGTTGTTTACGGAGCTGGAAAGAGAGCCCTCTGACTTTTACTTGGGAACCCAAACTTTATATTGACCAACAGCGACCTTGGATAATCTTTGCTGGAATTAACAAATCCAGATGACAGGCCATGTCCCAATCCTGTTGATGGCTTCATAAGATTAGCTGTGTAGAAAGCAGAGTGCAGTGCCAGTTGCCACTAAAGGACAGGAAGATTATTCCTCTGGGGGAAGAGGATGCTAATAACATTTCACTTAGGAAATAGCTTTGGCTTGGGCTCCAGGGGCACAGAAGAGAGGGTCTGGGGTGGAGACACAGAGCAAAAAGGGTTCCTTACAGAGTGCCACAAGGAGCGCATATTGTGTGTGTCTGGCAAAAGCCAGAACACTCTTTGGCTCACACACTGAGGCAGCTGTGTCTTCCCTGTAATAGCAGGGGAAGGGAAAATTAAACCATTTATATATATATATATATATATATATATATATATATATATATATATATATAATACAATCAGTATCACCAGGAGTGGGATGTAGGACCCACCTGCAGCAGAGCAGGTCTCTATCTCAGTCACTTGCTTTTCCTATGCCCTCTCCTGCAAGGCGCTATCTATTCAAGGTCACCAACGGGGTGCTTTTTCTGTAACTGCAAGTCAAATGCATAGTCAAAAACCTACGCTGCCCCTGTCTCTATGGTCACAGACAGGTAATCTTGGCTGTTTACTAAATCCTAAATCCCAGGGGACAGCCACTGCAGCCTGACTTTAGTCCACTCTGTCACGTGACCCGATGCAAGAGAAGACTATGCCTGGTACAGACCATCATCTGTTTAATGAAACCACTCACCCATTCTCTGCACCAATGATGGGAAGTAGTGATGCCGTAAGAATGTGGCCAGTGGCGTGCACTCATTTTGACATGTAGCTGATGTATTCTCTCCGAGGTGCTTTCCTGAAAGTGTGGCAGGGGTTACAAAACCCAACTGGGATGGTGGTTAACTTCTCCTGGGCATCAGTTTCTTCCATCTGTAAAATAAATAAGGTAAACAAGGCTCACCCATGGACCCTAAGAATATCAGATGATTAAACTATTGCTGGAGTCCTAGGCTGGAAGGATTACAAGTCACATCCAGCTACCTATTCCAAGGAAAAACCGACAGAGATGATAGCAAAAGGAATAGGAGGTGGCTGTGTATAAGGCGATGTATCTGTGTGTGTATGTGTGTGTGTGTGTGTGTGTGTGTGTGTGTGTGTGTAGTACCATTCCTAGTTAGGATGCATTGCTGAAATGGAGGCCTAATAGACACTGCATTAGAGTGTCAAATGGAAGATGGAAGTCAAGGTCAATTATATCAGGGCTCAGTGGAAGAGTCTCCAGGTGAGCAAGTGAAAATGCAAATAAGACAGTGGCAAGAATGAAAGCAGACAGAAAATGCCTGGGGCAGCAGACAGGTTTCCTGATGCAGTTCCCTTTATGGGGAAAACCCAGTACCTGTCTGCTTGAGTATGGGTGCCACCTGGCATCTGATGCTAACCGGACAGAGTGCCCACTGGCCACCGACGTGCATGCAGTACATGCTATGGCTTGGGTTAGATTCAGGATGGCAAAAAGCCAAGGAGAAAACTTGCAAGGATATCGGTGTCATAGGAATGAAAAATGTGACAGATGTATTCATCATTAAAGGATGAAAGGAAGATTCAAAAAACCATATGTCTCTCTGCAAGTGTTCTGTAATGTGATGTGTTACACTGGTGAAGATGGATTTGGGGGAAGGAGAATAAATTACTGGTGTTTAAATACCACTTGAAATACTATCTGTGACCTTTAAAGACTCTTGGCTATTTTTGGAATCCGTGAGCTACTAGTTTTCCCACTGCACTCCAAGGTTAAGTATTCTTGGCCTCAGTTTGTCTGTGAAACAAATATTTCCAAAGATAATCATAGGTGGTGTCATAGAAGCAAGATTCCAATGTCAGGTAAGTGTGGGAAGTAGTCCCCTCTTCCATTTTGGGTAGCAAATGCATACTGGCACCTGAAGGTCTTGAGATTTCTCCTCTTGCACTTTTAATCTAAACGGTGTGATCCAAACTCTGCCTGGTTTTAAAACAAGTGAACCTGCTTTAACACACACACACACACACACACACACACACACACACACACACACACACGGGAGGGGAAAGTCAGCTTCACACAGGTGTTCCTGGTATCTTTTCAAGAGCATTTTCAAGGGTCTGGTCTATCCTTGTCTTCTTCCCTCTGCTAACACAAGCATTGTTTTGAGTCAGGATCTCACTATGTAGTTTACACAAGCCTTGAACTCACTGTGTAGCCCTGGCTAGATTTTGACTTGTGATCCACTTATTTCAGACTCTTGACTGCTAGAGTTGCAGGCAGCACGCCTCGGGCTGAGCTTCTAACTGACACAGCCCCAGCATTTGCACTTATTCCATACTTTTACCAAGCCCAGATCAAGATCCATCTTAACCACTGTTCTGCACAGCGAGCTTGCTCTCTGCTGTGAGATTTTACAGATCTGTCTAAGGTGCTACTGTGTTACTTCAAGTTGCCTTTGGCACTAAGCTCTGGGTATGTAGGATCCTCTGGGTGTGGGGGAACTGTTTGGGTGTTCAGCATCTTCTAGGTTCAGGGGATCCTCTGAGTGTGGAAATCCTCTAGGTGTGGGGGATCCTATAGGTGTGAGAATTCTCTGGGTGTGGGGGGTCTTCTGTCTAGGATGATCCTCTAAATGTTGGAGTGCCTTTGGGTGAGTAGGATCCTTTGGATGTCTAGAATCTTCTGGGTGTGTGGGATTCTCTGGGTGTGGGAAATCCCTCTGGCTGTGGGGGATCCTCTGGGTGTTGGGAATCTCTGGGTGTGGGGGATCCTATAGGTGTGGGAAATCCCTCTGGGTGTTGGGGTTCCTCTGGGTGTGGGAGGACACATGACCTGTAAACAGCTCCACTCCATTCACCTCCATGTGGGAGCTACACTGCTCTAGTCTATGTATTCTAAAGGTTTTGTAGAAAAATACTGCTCAATGAGCTTCCCAGTAAATGTACCAAAGGCTAGCTAGTATGAGCCTCCAGAGTGCTAGAAGCACAGGCTAGCCTCAGCCCCAGAGTGCTAGGATTACAGGCTAAGTCATCACACCCAGCTCGCATGCTGCCTTCTCACGAGGCTTTCTCTGACGCTTTGAAGTAGTTCTCCTTCCACTCACTCTAGTAGTTTCTTGGTTATGTTCTTTTTTTCAGTCATCAGGAGCTCCTCTGAGGAAGAAACGTGGTACTGTTACATCGAGTGCCTGAGCTCACTGCCGAAGTTCCTGCCTGGAGCACTGAAGGCACTTAGTAAACGGATGACTAGATGTGGAATGAGTTTCTAGAAGTTATACAAAAAGCTGTCGTGACTGACCCAAACTGAAAATCACTCCACGGTTTTCTAGAACGGTAAGAAGAGTTGTTTCCTTTCATTTGATTTAGCGTTAGTGATGAAGGCCATTTGTTTTTCCTTTCTCAAATTAAATACAGAGACAAGTGTCTGTTCTGGAACAGGGCGCCTAAAATGTCATGATTCGTCTCATATGCAAATCTAACAAAGCTGATGTTTTCTTCTTTCAAATTTGTTTCAGGCTCTTGTTTTGAATTAATGCAATGAAATATCCAAAGAAGGCTAACTTTATAAAGAAAGGGTTTGTTTGTTTGTTTGTTTGTTTGTTTTTGAAGATTACAACTTTGGAGATGGAAAGGCCAAGATTGAATGGGTCCATTAATTTATCCCTGGCAGAGATGGGCTTAACGACAGGGGGACTTGCTAGTGGGAAAGATCTATTGCCGAACAGGAAACCAGACCTCCATACAAAGATGAATCCAGAGGTCTCTCTTAATCCTGTAACAACCCGCCCCCCTCTCCGAAAATCCCAGAACCCCACTAGAAGGTTCTTAATTTCTTTTTTAGCAAAGAGCTCTCAAAGACCTAAAGGCTTCCACCAGACCGGCCTCTTAAATATCGTATTTCCCACATCTCCTCGCCGAGGACCATGCTACTGACAAATGAATCCTTAGGGACAAATGATATCCACACCACACCAGGCCATAAAAGTTTAAAAACAAACAACAGTGGGGCACGTGGAGGTCAACCTTGTGAAGGAAAAGTGGGATGGAGAGAGAAGCGCCACAGGCTCCTGTGACTCCTCAAAGAGTTCTGATCTGCCATACAGGACATTAGATCTTAGATGGCTCCCCAACACCAGCGAGACAGCCATAAAGAACCAAGGCCAGGGTGGTGGCTGCTTCCTGCATCTCCACGGAAGTCCTAACAGGTGATGACACCCCCTCTTTCTGAGTTACCTCAACAGGCAGGGTTTTTATGGGGCATGATGATGGCATGGCGCAATATTATTGGCTCAAACACTGTATGTAAGCTTATGCACTGAGCAATAAACTCAGATCGGCATACTCACAGATATCCACCTGCCTCTGCCTCCTGCCCTCCAGAGTCTGAGTCCCAGGATCTGCCATGTGACTCTTTCTCTCCTCTCAACTCCCATCCTCAGTCCTGTTCCCACAAACAAACAAACAACAGCAACAAAACTTACTTTTACCACAGTTAACTTTATCTAAGCCCTGCTCTCCAAGTGCAGTAACCATTATAAAGTGAAAAGTGATGGGTTAAGATTAGCTAATTTCATGAACTAATCACTGGTCCAGATCTATCATCCACTCAGTGACTCACAGATCAGTACAAAGATGTGCCAAACCAAAGGACTGAAATCCTTTATTGTGTAATAGAAAGAAAATGATCCACCAGCTAGCCACCAGGAACGACAACTCGCCCCTTGACCGTTCCAAGACTGTCTTTCTCATAAGACACCACGATAACTCCTTTGTTCAGTTGGTTTCTCCACAAAACTCTAAGATGCTTTCCACTGAGCATTTCCTCATTAACAAATTTTCTCCCTATTACAGTAGCCTGAAAAAAAAATTCTATCATTATATAGTGTACTTTCCCTTTCACAATTTGTGATCAGTGTGTGGCTAGGATCCATCTCTCCTTTAATTCCACAGTGTAAGCAGTCTTCAAGAGGCACGTTATCAAGCCGGGCAGTGGTGGCGCACGCCTTTAATCCTGGCACTTGGGAGGCTGAGGCAGGTGGATTTCTGAGTTTGAGGCCAGCCTGGTCTACAGAGTTCCAGGATAGCCAGGGCTACACAGAGAAACCCTGTCCAAAAAACCAAACCAAACCAACCAAACAAACAAACAAAACCATAAAACAAAAGAAGTATATTATCAAGTGCCTTTCATTAGCAGCTGTGACACTCATTTTGAACAAAAATGGGGCCTGGCAATGTTGAACCTATTTCCCCTGCCCTAGGAACGCTGAGATACCTAAGGGATGAATGCTTCATCCTTTTTAGTTATAGGAGTTGACTAAACTGCAAAGGACTATGGGTCTCTGTGTACTCTAAACAAGCCACATCCTTCTTCCTGACTCCCATAAAATCCATGTCTTTACTTCCTCCCCAAACGCAAAGACTCCATTCCTCTTCAATGAATGTTCTTACCCTGAGCCTGAGCAAGAGCTTATCCTGACTGACCAGAATGATTTGTCATTCACACTTTCAGAGAGGGAGTGTTTGGGGTTTATTTATAGCCATTAACACAAGATGTCCCCTGGGAAGCAGGAGATGACAATATTGAGTGACAGAAGATATCCTGACGACAGAAAACAGACAACCAAAGGGTCCACTCCCTTAGCAGAAAGCCAGCAAGGAGCTTAGCTTCAGAGCAGAAAAATAACTGCTCCCAGAAGCTGAAAGAAACGAGATTAAAGCAGACAGCGGCACAAAAAGATATTGTTAGGAACAATTTCCCAGTATATGAAATAAATGGGGCTCTGTTTTCTCTGATTTCCCCATGGAACCAACCATTCTCAGTGTGCTAAGCACAAAACACTCATTTCTTCCTTGCTGAGGAGTTCTGGTTCTAAAGAGATGAGGCGAAGGCAGGAAGTCCCTTGGAGACAGAGATGGCCATACATTGCACGGATGTAAACTCTTCTTTGCCAAGAGATGGGTCCAGGAAGACTGTCAGCCTAGATTCCCATATAAGAAAAGATCTGTGGTCAGCTATACCAAGATCTGGATTTAGATAAATGACTCTACCTCTATCTCAACACCTCCACAGTGATTTATACCCTTCTGTAATCCAATACAAACAGCTCCGCTCTACTGAACTCAAGGCCTCCCAATATTACTTAAAACAACAACAACAACAAAAAATATTCTTGGTAGAATAGTTTGGAGCGGGAGAACCAGGGTTCACATGAAGAGTTCTCTGGAAGAATGACTTCGATTCCAAAGTACTGAAAATTCCTTCAAAATTATATGTCAACATGTCTGTGTAGAACATGATATGTACATATCTGCATCCGTGTAGAACATGATACATACGTGTCTGCATCTGTGCACATTGGAGTGTGCAAGTGCTCACATATATTTTTTTTCCTGAAGAAAGTCTCTAACCATTTTCTAATATTTGTAAAGGAAGAAATCTGTGCCCTTCGATGAAGAAGAGCCACTTTCTACTGGAGATGTTTCTGGACCTTCAAAGACATATCCCCTGTGCAGACGCCTCATCCTTGGTCAAGATGTGTCCCAGAGGGGCAAGTTCATTGCCATCTAGTTCCAGGTTAGCCATGTGGAGGCATCCAGCCTCATCTGGGGTCAGCACTGAGCTAAGTCACCTTGAAGTCATTGGCTCTGACAAGGTGCTCACAACATCAATTTGTCTCCTAGAAACAGGGACAGTTAAGTGTCACCAAGAGCAAGAGGAATAATTCTTTTGTGACATCCAGCCCGTTTCATATTTTCCACAAATACTCCCCATCAAGAATGTAATGTGACCCCCCCCAAAGAGCACTGGCCAGAGATAAACTATGAAAATAAGATGGAAACACATGCTTATTGCCAAGCCATTGAATCTGCGTTTTCTCTTTGAGCATTCAAACCTGGATTTCATCACTGATGCCCTGAATGAACAATAGCTATCAGAATCACTGCCATATGTTTCTCCTGAGTTTAACAAAGCAGAGACAAGGTTTAATTGGCTCACTGAACTGTGTCTTTGAGAGACTTTAATTTTCCTAGAAGAACAGTAAATGCCAAGAAGACAGACATCCCTGTTCCTCTCAGCTGTTTATAGTTCAGGGAAGTAAACAAGACATTATATTAACAACATTCCCTGCATGCTGCAACAGCTATTTTGAATTTGTGCAAGTGCTGGAGAAAGGGGGAAGAGAGGGTGCTATAAAAAGCACCCTCAAATATGTCTGATACTTGAACCCTTGGAGCCCGATTCTGAACACACCACTGAACACACCACTGCTATCTAGAGGTGTGGAACAGGGTGGTATCTGCCAATGTGTTTAGCTTCTAATGGCTTTTTGAGATAGCATTTTGGAGGCATATGCATCTTGCAGGCATATGGAAGGGGTGCCATTTGTCAAGCTGGATGAAGAATACATTAAATGGAATTCTGCTGTCTCCTAATATCCCCTAAGGGGGACCATCACGCTAACTTGGGCAGGGCTTACAACAGCTCAGCTGAAGTGTCACCTCCTCTGTGGCCAATTTAATTGCTCCCTTCTCTGCACAGTGTCAGAGTTTCTGGCTGTAATGTCCGCCTTCCTGATGGGCTGAGATCCTGCTGGGCAGAGACTATGTCTTATTTATCTTTGGATCTCCAGTAACCCGCAATGTTTTGTAACCAGCAAGAATTTGTGCCCCGACTGTAGGGATCCATTTATAGAGAGCCAAGTGTTAGATCAGACTCCCACCCAGACTCTGGCCATGCTCTGCAGTTGCCGCCAGTTCCTATTTCTTTATCCTTAGAGTCCCTAGGAATGCACAGAAGGGCTGCACTCTCCCTGCTGCTGCACAAGCCCCAGAAGGAGGAGGGGCCTCAGCCTAACATTTGGGGAAGCCCTGGCTCAGTAAAGAATATCAGGAGAAAACAAACCAAACCAAAACCCAGGAGCCAAAATAATTCAGCTCAAACACTTCCTTTGTCATTATAGGCACAGTTTATCTTGTTTACCTTTGGAAGGCTCTCTGCAGCCACAGCCCAGTTCCTGTGCACATGTGAATAAACCTGTGAAAGAAGGTGGAGTGACTTACCTGTGTGACGGAGCCTTCTTGCTCTTCAGGCCTCCATCCCGGGAGGAGCAAACCAGAGGGGGTCAGTTTGCTCTGTTCCCACCGGCTCAGTACTCAGGCGTGGACTTGATCCCATCATGTTGTGGTGAGAGAGAGATCTGTGGCTGTCTCATGGGGGAGTGAGCTCCAGAGAGTGGGGCTTGTGTCTTTGTTGGCCAGCTTTTAATGTCCTCAATTAACAGAGACAAGATTAACCTCTCCCCGTACGCGCCAAATTAGCTACTCCTGAAAGATTCGAGCAAATGTCTGTTGGCCTCAGATAGGGCATCTCAAGATGACAGACAAAAGAAACCATTCCACCCAAATCAGGGCTGGTACAAGAATGAGTTTTACTAGGACTACTTACGAGAACAAAGGTGAGAAGTTACATACGGGGACACTTAGTGACAACTATACTACCAGTCTCTCCCCTCTAGCAACTGACAACCCTGTGTATACATTTTCAGGAAGCAGAGGGGCCATGTGCAGCTTCTGTGTTTACTGTCCCTTCCCTAACATTCTCTTGAAGAAATGAAGCCCCGTGGTAATTAGATGCAGTACAGTAGAGAGGACATCTTGGGGCGAGGGGGAAAGCTGAGTTCAGACATGCTAAGCTTTGCTTTTTTGAGGATGTAAGTTGTACAGAGTAGTCAGTGAACAATAATTTGCTCAGATTGGTTTTGGGTCAGGTGGGCTGGGGTTGGAGGGATGTCGATGGAGAACTGCAATGTCACCAAACTTCTGATGGAGAAAGCTGTCGATATACTTAGTAGCTAAGTGCCTTTAATCTCTTCAAAGGCACTGCCAAAACTAGAGCACTTGCAAGTGTGCTTGAAGAGCAAAGGATGCTGCAACGTCCTCTGGCACTGGAACAACAGCTGTGCGTTAAGTTAAGGAAGCCAAGTGCGAAGGAGCCTTACAGGGCAATCCTACTTCTGCTGCAGAAGGGATGTGCAGGCTTAACTAAGACACTGACTGCAGAGCAGAGCAAAGCTGACTGACTGTGGTGAGGACAAGGAGACTCTTCCCCTCATTTTATCCATTGTCAGGTTTTCGAAATGATACCATGGTCGTGCACTTTATTTGCATTGAGAAAATTTAACAGCAGTTACACATTTTAAAATGTTGAAAGATGCAGTCATGTATGTAAATGCTCTGAGATAGATAGATAGATAGATAGATAGATAGATAGATAGATAGATAGAT
>JANHMN010000021.1:17090667-17145525 GCA_030674055.1 Rhabdomys pumilio
ATACAATGCTTTGGGGATGGCATCTGTTGAGAGGATATGGCTAGAATACAATGCTTTGGGGATGGCATCGGTTGAGAGGATATGGCTAGAATACAATGCTTTGGGGATGGCATCCGTTGAGAGGATATGGCTAGAATACAATGCTTTGGGGATGGCATCCGTTGAGAGGATATGGCTAGTGTACAATGCTTTGGGGATGGCATCTGTTGAATGAATGACTGGGGAACAGTTGGTCTTTTTGGTAAAGCAACAGAGGGTACGAGATGCTGGAAAGAACACTGACACACCACTGCCACCTTTCCCAGCACCTGCTTCATGGTAACTGCTACCTCTTTATAGGCTTGTCCTTGTCCTTGGATGGAGATAAGCTTTATAACTGTATTTCCTTAGAAATTCTATAGAATTAAAATCTGGACTTTCCAGTCATCTCGAAGGATAAAGGAACTATCTACTTGTCATCTCCAATGTAGGTTTTTCTGTTTGTTTTTGTTTGTTTTCTGTTTATGACTGGGCTTGAATTCACTATGGAGGTGAGGATGGCATTGAATTTCTGATCCTCCTGCCTCTACTTTCCGTACTGCTGAGATCATGAGCTCGACCCCACTATGCCCAGTTTATGAGCTGCTGAGACGAAACTCAGATTTTTGAGCATGCTCAGTAAGTACCCTACCAACTGAACTACACCCGAAGCCCCTACAAGGGCATTTTATGTCTGTCTCTGAAGGAAGCCTGCCATGCTCTAACCCACTCGTGTACAGGCAAACCGTGTTCTAGCTTAGTTAGCCTACACAGGTCCTCCTGCCTGTAGAGAAGAGCCCACCGACCCTTGCAAGTGCGCCTCACAGGATTGCCGACAGGCTCACATGAGAACACACAAATGAGCAAGCCCTGAAAAGGATCGTTTTAGAAGCCCTGCACGGTAAATTTCTGTTTATTTGCTTTGAGACGCGGGTTCTTGCTAATAGTTGAAGCTGACCTGGAACTCACTGCGCACCCCAGGATGGTCTTGGGGTGATCATCCTGCTTCAGAGGGGATCACAAACATGCACACCTGTCTGGCTAACACTCTGTGCGGTTAAGGAAAGACTGGGGAAGCCATGAGGAACTCAAGGCCTTCAGTCATTCAGGCCTCAAAGGAAACGCTGAATCCCCTTTGTCTCTGATCCAACACCTTTAACGAATGGACAGAGACTGCTCACGCAATCTGTTAAGATGAAGGGCTTCCGTTCTCTCCCTGGCCTCTGCAGGGAGCTTCCGTGTCGCATGCTTAATCTGTGCATCTTGCCTGAGTTATTAATCTTCCCCATTGCACGGCTGCTATCCATCTTGTTCCACTCCCACATTCTCACACCCTCCACCTATGCAACAGAAGAGTGGTGAGTGTGTGTGTGTGTGTGTGTGTGTGTGTGTGTGTGTGTGTAATACAATACCCTCCCATGAAAAAGGCACACTATACCACAATTCACTTTTTATTACATCATCATTATGAAGAGCTAAGTCCACAGTCCAGTCTCCAGGCAACGTTAGCGTGGCTGCCTTGGATGCAGGGTACCTGTAACACCTGTATGTAATGCTGTAGCACGGGGTTGTTTTTAGGAGGGGGAGGCGTGGGGAGCTGTGGTTTTTCTGGCCTCTTTAAAGGGCAACCACGAAGTTCAAAACTGTAGTTATAACAAAGCGGTCTTCAAGCAATTAAAGCCGACGGGTTGTTGAGCCAGCGTGGGAGACGTACTGCGTGATCTTGAGTAGAGTCCAGATGTTGTTCTCTTTCCATCGAAGGATCACTGAAAAGAAAACACTCACCCAGAACAAAGCCACCTGCTGAATGAAGTCCGGTTCAGCCTGTGTGACTTGGGAACCCACGCCCCAGCAAGTGGCAGGGGTCAGGTCACTCCAGCATGTACTGGAGCAGGGAGGGGTCAGCCTCCACTGCCTGGAGGCCCTTGTGTAAGCTTAGGAAGGTAGCCTGCTTCCCGTAACGCTGGCGCCAGCGGACAAAGGCCTCCACCACCTGTGACTGCACGTTGTGGGGATGGTTGGCCTTGCAGCGGTAGATGTCAGTCTGGGACAGTCCCAGAGACAGCACCACGGGCTCCCACTCGGGGCCTAGCTTCTGGGCCAGCTGGTTAATCTGCCGGTCTGAAGGGGAGCTGTTGAGGATGTTCGAAGGGATCCCAGATATCCAGTCACCTGAGGAGGAAAAGAACAGGAAGCTGAATAAGGTAAGCACCTCAGATAGGGAAGACTTGAGAACGAGGCCTGAAGGTGGCTAGACCTCAATGACGTTCAAAGTGGCAGAAGAGCTTTCCTCCAACTGCTTTTAGTTATGTTGGAAGATAAGACCCTGAAGGTCCTTGTACCGTACAGTTAAACACTTAATGCAACGGTAGCAAGAAAAAAGATTATAAACACTTGAAGGGTTGGAGAAACCCTCTGATTGCAAGAATCTGGGACCCACACTGTGCCTCCTCCCCTGCCCCTCACAATGCCTGATTTTTGTTGCTTTTGTAGGGTGCCCGATGTCTTCCTGTTTCTCGAGTGATAGCCTGCATCCCATCCCATGGGTGCATGATGGTGCCCTTTGCTACTGGGTTGTGACTGGTTTTCAACTGTGACTCTTCTGTTCCTGGGTCTGTAGTTTTGATGTGTAACAACTGGTCAGATTTTTATAAGAGATGCTCACAGTTGCTGTAGTCTCTGAGTACTCTCAGGTCGAGACTGCCTGTTGTCTCATCAGGGCAATGTCTTTTAGTTAGAGAATCAGTTATATACTATTTCCTACTATTTAACATCATACTTTTGAATTATAAACAATTTCATCCCCCTTGCATAATTTTCAAGTTTATAGACCTCACTCCTATTCTGTGGTTGGGATAATTCTGGTACTAACTTGGTTATCCAACATTTTGTGTAGAATATTATTTGGCCTTCAAAAGAAGTAAAATTCTGACATGTTACAACATGGGCCAATCTTGAGGACACTGTGCTAAGTAAACGCTGCCTCTCCGCAGAAGGACAAGCACTGGTGGTTCCATTCATAGGAAGGACCTAAGGTTGTCACATTCACAGAGGCAGAGAGCGGTGTGGCAGCTGGGACAGGAAGGAGGAAGGGGGCTGGTATTTGTGAGTAAGGGGTTCAAGATATGCAAGATGAAAGGTTTCTAGGGACCTTTCCCTGCCTGACACTTCTCGAAATTTTATATGCTGCTGGTATTTTGGAGTCAGGGTTTATTTTTGCTTTTGACTGCTTTCCCTTCAGTTGAGTGGATGCTGAGGAGAGACCATCAGGTGAGTGGATGCTGAGGAGGGACCATGAGGTGAGTGGATGCTGAGGAGGGACCATGAGGTGAGTGGATACTGAGGAAGGACCATAAGGTAAGTAGATGCTGAGGAGAAGTCATCAGGTGAGTGGATGCAGGGGAGGGACCATGAGGTGAGTGGATGTTGAGGAGGAACCATGAGGTGAGTGGATGCTGAGCAGGAACCATGAGGTGAGTGGATGCTGAGGAAGGACCATAATGTGAGTGGATGCTGAGGAGGGACCATCAGGTGAGTGGATGCTGAGGAAGTACCATAAGGTGAGTAGATGCTGAGGAGGGACCATGAGGTGAGTGGATGCAGGGGAGGGACCATGAGGTGAGTAGATGCTGAGGAGGAACCATGAGGTGAGTGGATGCAGGGGAGGGACCATCAGTGTCTATGCTGGGCTCTGGCATCTTTTTACCTCCAGACCAACTCAGAATGCAGCAGAGGCTGTTAGAAAAGAAAAGCACCTTGAAAAGCCAACCAATTAGAAACCTTCATTCTGACAGGCAACCACAAAAGACATCCCGGGTTCCCAGAGAGGCAGAGGAATCAACTATTTGATCTTCCTGAAACCAGTTTCCAGTATACTCCAAAGATGAAGGCCATATTGCAAAACACAAATACATCCTACTTACTGTGATGGAAACTGTCAAGTCTGGGAAGGTCAACGAGACTGTCATCAATAACTGAGTTTTCGCTAAATTAACTGGGCAGGAGGTGGGGCAGATAGGCTCTGGGCCTGAGATTAGCAGGCCTGGGCAGTCTCTAAAGAGGAGCCTGTCACAGGGTAACCAGGTAGCATGGGCTAAGTCACTTAGCGTTTCCCAGACTGCTCATTTGTAAAAGATAAAGCCAGATGGCACCCAAGGCTTCATTTAGCTATAATTCGGTACTCTCTTTCAGAGATGATATTATTATTTTCTTCAGACCTTGTGATTTTTGAGTCCTCATTAAATCAACCACTAATCACTTAGCACCGTATCCCCTTACAGGGCTGTTAAACTAGAAGCATGCCTTGCAGGCTCTTCACAGTGATTTTTGGTTAATTATTTCTGCTTTGTAGAGACCACATACCTTCTGATAGAAAAAGAAATGGTGTGATGAATATTTGCTACAGGGTTTTTTTTTTCTTCTTCTTCAAAACTGTATAAAACCTTCTAGAAGTTCTTGGGGAGCCACGCCTTCCACAGCCTCACCAGGACCTGACAGGGCTCCGGTTGTTAGCCGTTTCTCCTTCCCTGAGCTCTGCCCTCAGAATATAGCTTTACCATAGCTGTCTCCTTTCTGTGGGACACTTATGTAATTCGGCTTTTCTAGACCTAGTCTAGACCTAGTCGGTAACTGCATCTCTTGTTGGCTGTAACTATAGTTCCTATAGTCTGTAATAAAGCTCCTAACTGCTCATCTATTAAAAACACTCCCTTTCTCTTTGTCTGTCTGTCCATCCGTCCGTCCGTCCGTCCATCCATCCGTCTGTCCATCATTTCCATGCTTGGACAGATGTTCTCTTAACAATGATGATACTTTGTGGATCATTTTTTTTTCCTTTTCCTTTTCAATATAGCTTGGATTCCTCTAAATGCACATGCAGAAATTTTATGGGAAAGTAATGAGAAGCCGGATGAATGAGAGGCAACAGCTGGTCTTGCAGCACTCGGCCTCGATGCCACCGGGCGCTGGAAAAGATGCACATGCCTTTCGATTGCCCTAGAGAAGGAGGGGGAGTGAGCCGGAGAGACTGACAGGTTATGAGCACTACACGATGCTGGAAGCAGTGAGCAGGAAAATGCTGAGTCAGGCGTTTGAGCTTAGACGGTTGGCAAGCACTAGAGGTGCTTGGGGCCAGGCAGGCAGATTGAACCGGATACACAAACGACTTTTGGAGTTGTTGGCTTTTTGTTTTTGTTTTTGTTGCTGTTTTGTTTGCCAATTAAAAAAAAATCTCTTATTCATGAAAATTACTGCTATAGATCTGACAACCTGCCCCGTTCCCATCAAATGTGCAGCTGCTCTGGGTGAGCATAGCCGCTCTTGGTGAGCATAGTCGCTCTGGGTGAGCATAGCTGCTCTGGGGTAAAAAATTTGGTTTTTCCTTTTCATTAAAAACATGGACATTATAACTGAGAAACAAAATCTAAAAAAAAGAAATGTGAAAGGAAAAATAAAGACTTTTAATCAGAGTCTTCTTACCCATAGGCGCAGGGTTGTGGGGGGGGAACAACACTGAGAACATATAATACTTTTGGGAGAAGAAGAAAAAGTCATTTTTTTATCTTCATAACTAGAGGAAAAATGGACATTAGGTGAGTGAAATACTCGAATAAATAACATCACCATGTTCACCTCTATACCATCATAAACTTACTTTTTTTATTAACTTAGGGAGGAGGGGCTCATAAAGACAGAAATGGCTACAGCCCGAGGGGGCCAGGGTGAGCCTGCCTCTAATGTGTCCAGGTCACAGTCACAGTGGCGGAACTGTTGGGTTCATGGAATCTTGTCCTTTAAAACCACATTTAAAATTTAACGACATGGTGCAGTTGTTGAGAGACTAAGTTCCAAAACGCCTGCTGTTTCCCTAGAGTGCAGAGTAGCCGGCAGTCATTTTTAATGCTAGTGCCCACACTCCTGGCTGGTCTGCAGGCAGTGGGTCACCTCAATCGTTCATGAGGTCCATCCACACTGCTCTTTCCCAGCAGACCTGCCGAAGACATTAAAGATTCCTTATATGAAAGTTACATCATCTAGATATTCACATCTGAGTTTCTCTCTCTCTCTCTCTCTCTCTCTCTCTCTCTCTCTCTCTCTCTTTTTTTTTTGTTTTTGTTTTTGTTTTTGTTTTTGTTTTTGTTTTTGTTTTTAAAGACAGGGTTTCTCTGTGTAGCCCTGGCTGTCCTGGAACTCACTCTGTAGACCAGGCTGGCCTCGAACTCAGAAATCCGCCTGCCTCTGCCTCCCAAGTGCTGGGATTGAAGGCGTGCGCCACCACCACCCGGCGTTTTTCTCTTTTTCAAAATAGAGAAACTATATTATTTCCCATTAGTGATTACTCTCTAAATTAAAAAAAAAATGTTTAAGTATTCTTTTAAGCCATATTTTAATCTTCTGAATAAAATATATAAACATGTAGACTAATATCCAGGCTAAAGAAAACGTGCTGGCCCTATAGCCCTGGATAGGATCCCTGCTGCTGATTTTTGGGCAATGGCCATTACAGAGGTGGTTTGAGACACTACAACATCACTATAAATTATGAAGCAACTCCAGTAGGATTGATGCTTTTCCTATTAGTGTGCAGCCTCCTAAAAGAAGGGCCAGACCACAAGCAATACTGAGAATACTGTTAACTTCAGGTGTCAATGCCCATGTCTCTGATGCAACTCAGCTGGGTTGGGTGACTAGGTAATAAGACTGTAGTGGGTGAGGTTTGAAGGCCAGGCAAATCGCCAGCTCCTTCCCCACTGTAACACAACACCAATCCCAAGAGCAAAACACTCAGTTCTTGTACCAGGAAGCCCAAGAGAAAGGAAGAAGACAGTATCCCACCCTTTTGTTTTTTTCTGAGACAGGGCCTTACATAACACAGACCATCCTTCATGATCTCCCTGCCTCAGCCTCCTGGATGCTGGGTCATAGGCAGCAAGGTAGGCTTCTTAACGAGTTACCCTCCCAAGGCTGGAAGGGATGCTGATATTGTGACTGACAATTAAGTGATCTCCAAAGACTGGTGAAATGGTAGTAGAAAGATTTACCTTGTTTGGGGATAAATGTAACAGACTATCCCGAGGTTTTGTTTAAACAAACAAACATGGACATACTGAATATTTTCAACCTGGCTTAATTAAGTGCAGCCTGAAAAAGGAAGGGTTTGGTGTTTTTTCTTTGTCTGTTTGTTTTGGTTTTTGTAAGATACATTTTATTTTATGTGTGTGAGGTTTTGGCCTGTATGCATGCATGGATACTACCTGCATTCAGATTTATATATTTTAACTGATTGCAAGTGCAACGGAACTCTAGCCCTGAAACAAAAAAAAAAAAAATAAAATAAACACCTGAGAGCAATCTTGCTTCCATTAACACCTGCGTTTGGAATCGGGCGCCAAGAAGAGCAGTCTCAGAACATCCACGTTAGCCAAAGGCTCGCTTCCAAATGGACGACAACTTCACGTTATATGGACGGACAGAAGGCAAGTAAAGCCGAAGTGCCCAGACACATGTCACCTTGGGCAGAGGTGCGTGGCACATGCCTCAGTTAGCTAGAAAGCTAACAGGGCCACGCCCCTCTTGCTCACAGCTCACACTCTGCATACACAGTGTCTGGTCCTTACCAGCTCTTGCCAATAAATTTTGAGAGTTTATGGTTTTTTTTTTTTTTTTTTAAACTACTTCTGGGGCAGTTGCCATGGATTCAGAAGCTGCAGTCCTCCAGTCTCAGGCAATGCATAACTAGCCTGATGAAGTACAGGATTATGCCACGCAGCAGGGCAAAGCGAGCTGGAGAGTCCTGCTTGGCTGTGCGGTTTTTCGGGTCTTGACAAGCTTGTGCTTCTCTAGGCTTCTCAGCATCTCAATTTTGTGAGGAAAGTGACCTCGGAGATATTTTTATCACTAGTGGATGCAGGCCTCGCTTCACGTAAAATGCAACGATGGCACACACTAACCCACAAATTCTCGTGGGGGCCTACAGTACAGACATGTTTGGGGCACCACCGACAGACTGTGAGGCAAATTGAGCTGATTACGGACACTGTTTAGGGGCTGTCTCAAGCATCATAGGCTTGAACACTGCTGTTGAGCCAAACTCATGTGTCACCATGAAGTTGAAACAAGAGAAACAGTCACTTGCTTACTCCAGTCATTAGCTGATGACACAGCTCAGCTGGCCAGGCTGTTGTGTGCTGTTGCCTGTCCTAGGAGGCACCCAGGCCTATGACGATGACTGCAGGAAACCTAGGTCACAATCCTGGTGCCCATTCTGCCAGGACCTCAGAAATGATGCAGGCTCAACCCTGGTTGATGCTGCTGATTCCCTTAACAGCCACAGGGATAAGGTGTGAGTTTTTTCCTGGCCTTTTCTATACTTTTATATATTTCTCTATTTCTTTCAGAAAGATACGGATGTAAGAGAAGCACATGCATAGATGTGAAAAATTGAAAGAAAAGTTTCCCAATATATCACCCTGTTTTATTTTAATCGTGGCTTAGTAACCACAAAATTGATTTCGTTTCCTAGTAACTGTCTGTAGACAGAGGTTTGCCTAGCCCTGCCTAGCCCTGCCTAGCATATATTCCAGGGGTAGGTCCCTATTCTCATCAGTCATTAGCTGATACTATAACCTCCTCAGAGAAGCCCTCTGGGACTGTTCAAAGCATCATCAGCCAGGCTCTTCTCCAGGGGACAGATTTGGGAGCAAAGGGAGGTGCTATTGAGATGCTTTTTTATGCCAAGCCTGAAACCCCTTGGAGCAAGAGCCCTAGCGCCCCCTCCCTCAAATGTTTCCTGGAGTATGTTTAGTGCTCAATAAGCAAGTGTTGAAATGAATCCTTTAGGGAGCTGATGAGAGAGCTGACCCTGCACGAGTATAAAAGAACTCATCGGCCAGAGGCTGCACTTCAGGAGGCAATGGATGAGATTCGGCTACCTGTGTCCAGTTTGGCCTCCGTAGTTCAACTACACTTAAAACTTAGTAGGAAGTTCCATAAAATCCCATATTGGTGGCTTCACCTGTGAGCTCCCTGAGATCATCTGCACGCTAGTTGCCCACCCCCCCACCCCAGCCACCCCTCCACCCCAGCCACCCCTATGGGGACCACACATGTGTAAGCTCAGCTTCTGGGCTGCATCATCACGCAGGCTCTCCCAGGCCTGCTGGAATTTGACCTGTGTGCATGTGTACATATGTGCACACTTGCAAGTCTGTGTGCATAGCGTGCAGGAAGCAATGGGGGAATCTCATAAGGCATTAATGCAATGTTTGGCTACTGGGGTAGCCATAGGGAGAGAACAGCCACTCTGGGCTCAGCTGTATAGTGCCTATGTAGCACACACAGGCCCTCTGTTTGACCCCCGGCTCTGTTACACATTGTCACTGCAAAGGCTCATTCTCACCAGGGGAGTGCTGACAGACACATCATGGTCTTGTCCTAGGGAAAGGGGCCTGAGCTGTTTTTACTTTGTCTCTGGAATGACATGGGAAAAGGGTGACATATAGGAAATAAGGGTTAGAATGAGAACATGTTCTTCTTTCTTGTAGCTTTTGGCCACAAATAACATCATTCTGCATACATGGGTTTCCAATAAACTTGAGAGCAACGGTGTGTGCAGTGTTCCAAATGTTAGGCTAGTCTCAAAGGCCGTTGTTGAAATAAAAATGTGTCTCCTTACCACCGACGTATCTTCCTGAAAAGCCAACTGTTCCCAATCAGAACCTCAACGCATCGTAGAGACAGAAGCTGAAAAGCCAGTTCTGTAACATGCAAGAAAATGTGAAGAACCAGATATCCAAGGATGATTTTGAAAAAGAAGAAAGCTGGACAAATTTCTCTACCTAATTTCAAGTCTTTATACAAAAGCCAAAGAATTAAGACGTGGATGGTATTAAAAAGATAGACCGTATCAGTGGAATGAACTGAAGCCCAGAAACAGGTCCACACAAAAGTACAAACACAAGTCAGTGGAAGGAATGGGGTTTTCAACAAATGATGCAGAAATAACTAACTGGCTGTCCATATTCACACACACACACACACACACAGAGAGAGAGAGAGAGAGAGAGAGAGAGAGAGAGAGAGAGAGAGAGAGAGAGAGAGGAGAGAGAGAGGAGAGAGAGAGAGAGAGAGAGAGAGAGAGAGAGAGAGAGAGAGGAGAGAGAGAGAAAGAGAGAGAGAGAGAGGTGAAATCTCCAACTCACCAAGAGAAAACCTAGACAAAATATTTCAGTAAACTCAGCTTGGACAGTGTGGTGGTTTCGGTGAGAATGCCCACCCCCCCACAACCCCAGGCTCATATATCTGAATATTTGGTCCCAGTCAGTGGAACTGTTTGGGAAGAATTAGGAGGTGTGGCCTTGTTGAAGAAAGTATGTCTCTGGGAACCAGCTTTGAGAGTCCAAAAGCTCTGCATTCCTAGTTAGAGCTCTCCTGCACTCTCTGGTTCCCTCTCCTTCCTCCCCACATCCACTCATATTGTGGGCCAGAGCATAGCTTCCAGTTACTGATCCAGCACCTTCCTGTCAGCCTGACACCATGTTCCCCACCAGGACTGTCATGGATTCACCCTCTGAAACCACGAGCCCTTAATGGAACGCTTTCCTTTCAAGGTTGCCTTGGTCATGATGCTCTGTTACAGCAGCAACAGAGCAGTAGCTAAGATGAGAAGACGACACAGAAACAACACCAAAGCACTATCCGTGAAAGAATCTGGTAAACTAAATGTCCGTCTGAGTTTAGAGTTCTTTGCTTTGAAAACTAAGACACAGCAGAAACTCCAGATGCAGCTCAGCTATAGAATGCTGGCCAGCACATAGGGCCTGAACCTATCCCAGTCACCAGATAAGGTAAGCCACAGACTGGGAGCAAATATTTGTAAATCATCTCTTTCTATATATACACCTGACAAAGGACTTGCATGCAACATATAATTCTCAGCACTTAATAGAAACACAACCCCATTTTTATTTGTTGTCTACTTTATGTCTTTATTATTTATTTATTATTAATGTCATATTTTTTTTGAAACAAGGTTTCTCTGTGTAGCCTTGGCTGTCCTAGAACTCACTCTGTAAACCAGGCCTCCAACTCAAAGATCTACCTGTCTCTGCCTCCCGAGTGCCAGGATTAAGAGCACGTGGCACGGCCACCCAGCTATTTTTTAATTTTTAAAATTGAAGTAGAAGTATATCTCTTCCTCCCTGTAGTTCCTCACGGTTACCTTCCCTTGAACGCCTCTCACATCTAATTTTCAAGTTAACACCCTCTTTCTGTTTAATTATATTTGTTACATGTGTATGCATACATGCTTGCACAGATTATATACATAGTATATACACACACATATATACATATATATTCTGCTGAGACTATTTTTGTTGTTTGTATATGTTATGTTATATTATGTTTGCGTGCATATGATTTTAGGGCTGACCACTGGGCATTGGCTAGCTGGCAAGAAGGCTCATCCCTGAGAGAAGCTAACTCTCCCTATCCCAGCACTCATTAGTTGCCTGGGATTCTCTGTCTAGGGGTGGGATCCTGTGAAATTCCCCCTCTCCCAAATCTCACATCTAAGGACACTGCCATTGACCCAGTCTTGTTTATGCAGCTATTTCTAGCAGAGAGTGCTTCAGAGCGGACTTCCTGGCACTCTGGCTCTTCCAATCTTTCCATCTCTCCTTCCTTGACATTTCCTGAGGCACAGATGCAGGAGCTGTGATACAGATGTTTCTGCTGGGGCTGAGCTCAGCATGACCTATGTTGTGTTCAGTTATAGGTTTCTGTGACAGTCTCAGTTTGCTGTAAAGAGAAGCTTCTCTTTTGAGAGATGATAGCTACACTTATCTGTGGGTAAAAAGATGAGATTTATAATACAGTATGGAAGTATTCTGGTCTAGCAAGGTGGCAGCAGTAGATTCCTTTCTAAGGTCCATGACTTTGCTATCTCTGAGAATTTAGGTATGTTTTCAATACCAACCATGGTTTCTCTCCTGCTGAGTGGGCCTGGAGTCCAATTAGACAGTTTTTGGTTTCCACTGACATGTGAGTGCCATCATTGCTCCTTTACACATAACTCGCCATGTTGGTCACTGTAGTGGTTCAATGGTGTTAGAGTTAGATAGGACTGTTCAATTGTTTCCTGGAACCATGAAAGATAGATGCTTTCAGGTCGGATCCAGCTTGAGTCATGCATCCTGAGTATGTGGTGTCAAACAAGCCCATTTTTAAAAAACTGGACAGAAATTTAGACCAAATAGTTCCAGTGAAGAAGGTACAGGGGTGGTGAATAGATATACAAAAAGGCACTGTGCATTGGTCATTTGGGGAATGCAAACTAAAACCACAGTTGAGTACCACTCAACTCAGATGAACATGGCTGCCAGGCACAGAAGGGAAAACACCGTCCTCGTGAGGATCCAATACAGTCACATGCACTGAGCCGGAGTCGTGCTTGCCTGGAGCAGGGCATGGGGAACGGAGTGCCTTTGTCAGGTATAATCTCAGCTATAGAAGATGAATAGGTCCTTCACACCTGTCAGACTGCACTGGGTCTAGTTAATGATGACATATTGTGTAGGTTGTGTGTTGTGTTCACAGGACAATGGGGAAAAGTTGAAATTAAGGAGAGCTATATACCATGTTGACAGGGTCGTGGAGCAACTGAACTCATAGCCACTGCTGAGGGATCATCAAATGGGAACGTTACTGTAAAGGCAGCCTGACAGTTTCTTAACAAGTTAAATATACGCCAGGCCTTCATTCCTCCAACTGCACTTCTAAGCATTTACCACAGAGAAAAGTAACCTCTGTTCAGGCACGCGCGTGCGCACACACACACACACACACACACGGGCACGCGGGTGCTTCTCGGCAGCTTCATCCATAACACCCGAAACATAATTTACGATTCTCTCAACGTGCGGATGGGTAAACAGCATATGAGATATCTGTACAGTGGAATATTGCTGTCTAGTCAAATGAATGAAACACTATACATACTCCAACCTGAATGAGTCTCAAAAGAATTATGCTGAATGAAAGAAGCCAGAAAGGAGGAGGGAGGGAGTGGGGAGTACAGAGCTGCATTTAGGTGACACTCATGAATAACAACAGAGAGTAAATCCATGGTTTCCCGGGCCTGGGGCCTGAGGAGATGGTAAGGAATTACAAAGGGCCATGAAAAAGGTTTCAAGATGATAGCTATCTCGTTCCGTGACTGTGGAGATGGTGTATGCATGTGTCAGAACGTGCCAGTCCACTGCTGTGTTTGAGATAGGGCCTCATGCAGTCTTGGCTGACCCCAGCCCTGCTTTGGAGCTGAGGCTGACTCTGAACCCTGCCTCCTCCAGTGATGAATTATCGGTCTGTGCTGCCGTATCCAGCGTGGCTTATCAAACTTTACACCGTGTATTTTGTGCCGAGTCCTCTTCAAAGAAGCTGGCTTTGTTTCCTTTAAAGCACTCAGATGCCATCGCTTCCTCC
Source organism: Rhabdomys pumilio (assembly GCA_030674055.1). Lineage (NCBI taxonomy): Eukaryota > Metazoa > Chordata > Mammalia > Rodentia > Muridae > Rhabdomys > Rhabdomys pumilio. The sequence goes on from JANHMN010000021.1 coordinate 17,104,168, forward strand.
TTGTGCCCAACCCCGAGCTGTGTTCCCAGACTCTCCCATGAAACTCCACCCTGGCTCAGTCACAATCTTCATCACGGAGTGTAATTCCTACCCAGCTGATTGATTTTTGTGCTAGCATAAGGTCTGATGCTCTTCCGTTTCTGATTTGATGGAATGGGAATTTGCCCCGGCTTAATCTCGGCCTTCCCCACCAGCCACATCTGACATTAAGTGCTCAGAGGCTTGGGGAGTCTCTGAACCAGCACTGCAGCTGATAGAAGGCGCTGCCATGTTGGAACTATTCTGTCCAGTGACCCCTCTGCTGGGTTCTCTCAAGTAGCTTGGAAAAGGCTGTGGGCCTTGCCGTATGGTCTCAACCCCTTCACCCATGGGGATTACTCTAAATCAAGTACTACAGAACTTTTTTTTTTAATTTTGCACAGTTCTAAAGTATCCCTCTTGAATGGGCAAATAATACATGGGACCCAAGGCAGCAGAAACATACCCAGCGGCTTCTGGAAGCAGAGGGTATAGCTCCGAAAATGTAAGAGGTATAAAACATTTAGAACAACCATAAATCACAGTGAAAACTCTGATTCTGAACTGCAGCACTTTCAAATAATATCATGTGCTCTGGCTTCGGTCTTGGCCACTTTTCCCTTAGAACAACAAAAAGAACCGGGCCAGCTATTAAAGGCGGCCTTGTTACATAACGCAGTTAACTGCACATACACTTCCCTGTGGGATCTAATCCAAGTTTCACAGTGGTCTATTTTATTGAGCATTGATAGTTTTATTCACTTCCTATTAAGGAGATCTTTCCACAAAATTGACTGTTGGCTCATCCTTGGCATAAGAAAGAAGACTGTGAATGAAGGATGTGAGCCACAGATGGGCCTCGGGTACAAAGAATGTCACCTCCCGGGAGGCAGGTGTCCCACATGCCACTAAGTTCTTCAGGTCCTGCTGATGGAGGTTTTGCCTTTAACCCAGGCATCTTGCAGGCAGGACATAAAAGGAAAGGAGAGTTTTGTAGCTTCTTGTCGGGTTCCAGGGCTGCTTGGCACGCTTGCTCATTTCTAAAAGCCCAGGCTTTTCTTAATTGGAAACAAACAAACAAACAACCAAACAAGACCATGAAGGAGGCAGGCAGGAGAAAGCAGAGGAAACTTGGTACTGATATGCCTCCTCTGTGGTTGGGGTCCCTGGCATCCTAGCATGGAAAGGTTCCTGGTACTGTGGGCTTCTTCTGCTCCCAGGACAGGACTGAGAAAGAGCTGTGTGAGAGAGGTCTTTACAGCCCAGCACTATCTCCCCTCATCCTAGGCTACCCAGTCCCACATTTCCCTCCTAGCTACTGAGTAGATAAGGGAAGGGAAGCAAGATGAAGTAATTTCCTTCATGCCTTTATGACTAAGAAAGCAACTGCTGTGTTCCCCGCTTGGGAACATTTCCTAGTACAGTCCCTTCTGGTTCCAGAGAGCTCTGACACAAGTGTGCTCTCTGTTCGTATCATTTTAAAAACAAGGATTAGGGGAGACAAAGAAATACTTGTGCTTTCAGAGTCACTGCCACAATCGGGTAGCATCAACTTTCTAAAAACAAACAAAAACAGAACAAAAAAAAAAACCACGAGCTGGTAGTATTCAGGGACACTGAATGACATGCCCCAAACACTAACTAGTAAGAGTCTGAGACTGATTTAAATCCAGCTCTGTCTGGCTGAAGGTCTGTGTTCTTACAGACAGTCTGCTAAGATGCTGATGAAGTGACCGTAGTTGACAAATCCAGGGGTTGTGGGGAGGTTGACCATTTCAGACTAGTCTGACTGCAATTCTCAAATTAACATTATTAAGACTCTCGGACACTCCTGCTGAATAGCCAACCTGCGTCCTCCGGGGAAGAATGCTATGTGACCCGGAGGGAGAAGATGATTCTTCCATACTTCCATAATCCATGCTGCAGCTGTAGAATCCTAGCGAGAAACAGCTCCTGTGAGACTGTGCAGGGGTAGCTACACTTTAGCCAATAACAACAGAAACGTATGTTTTTTTTTCAGGATCGATTTAGGATAAGCACCTTGTAAAGACATGTCTGATAGTATCTGCTTAGAGAGACGATGTGACCAGTGACTGAGTGACCAACAAATGAATGGGTCCACAGAGACACTATAATGTCTGATAACCTCTTCCCAGCATGCTTCACTTTGTTCCATGGCATCTTCTACCCGCTACGGGTCAACGGCATTCCCCGTCTGCAGATGATGTGGACACAGCCAACACCACCTCAGTCTGGTAAATGAATACAATATTTCTAGAGTGACTACTTTTAGGAAGAATGTTCGCCAGGGCCCAGATCTCAGATTCAGCCAGTACATCATCCAAATCACCATCCTTTGCTGTCGACGCCACACCAATGGCCCCTGGCTTCTCAGTTTCCCACTTTATGATGCAGCAGAATGAGATCTATTCGGTAGAAAGTATATTTCAGATTTAGGAATTGGATTTCTTCTTGGTATCTGTGGTATGGTTTTCTCTTGGGATGCTGGGCAGCAGCTGTAGGCTGCTGGCCAGCTAGCTACCAGCCATGCTACCCAACCCCAGGGATACTCAATCCTCTTATTGTGTTTCTGAGCTATGGTGCTCAATAGGGTAGGTACGTTGAAATGCATTTGTGACCTAGGATAGTTTCAGGTTAGACGGCCTTTACCAAGATGTAACCCCACTGTGATCTGGGAAGCATGATTAGTTCCACAGAGATCAGTAACAGAAACTATGAAAAATACAAAGAAATACTTGAAGAAGGTAAAAGGAAGAAGAGGAGGAGGAGGAGGAGGATGTAGAGGAAGAGGAAGAGGAAGAAGAGGTAAAGGAAGAGGAGGAGGAAGAGGAGAAGGAGAAAGAGAAAGGAGGTGGAGGATGAAGAGAAGGAAGAGGGCAAAACAAAATGAAAAATCCTGTCATGTTCTGTTAGTCTGTTTTCTGGCAGTATTTCTGTGAAGATGTCCCAGAGAGCACAGAAGCAGCTTGTATGGTTAGGAAATCAAATTGCTATCAAACTTAGGAAATTACAGGGATGAAGAACAACAGCCCAGCTACATATGTCCCATCTGCTTTCGGTTTCATGTTTTGTACAATCAACTGCTGGAAGCATTTGAGGGTGTGCTACGGACACTGAACATGAGAAAGAGGCGTGTCCTAGCTGCTGCCTGGAGGTGAAATGGGGGTGAACTGCATAGGGGGAGGGGCGGGGGGAAGGGAGGTGAGTGAGTGTCGCCATGAACTCCAGGGAGGGTTTCCAGGAAACAGCGATGCCGAGTATCACAAACACAAACCAAGCACGCACACAATTGAGCCAGTGTTTTGGAACACAGTGAAAAGCAACTTTCCATTTGGTGGGGAAATGCCACCTATTTCGTTACTGTGTCAGCTTGGGTCACAGTGTCCTCCACAGTTGTGCTGTGGCTACAGTTGCTCTCAAGCTGCTTTGACTGTGAACACTCTGGGGCTCGACAGCGGCCCAGAGCCTACTGCTGCCTTTTCCCAATGTGAGCTCTTAAGAGTGCGTCTATTCTGAAAGCTCCTTTTCTCCGTCTTCCAACGACTCTACTGCCTACCTCACCTCCATGAGCTCCTTAGAGTCTTCCTCCACTCTTAGCTCAGTCATTATGGCCACTTCTGCCATAGCCTTGCAAGGGAAGGGGCCTCACTTCTACAAAGGACAGGCAGAGCCCAGAGCAGCAATGGATTCACAGTCCAAATAAACAAGGCCTGAACTGAAGACTGGATTAATAAGAGCCAGCACTCTTTGGTTGAAATAATTCAGTGGCAGAGAATTCTTTAGAACTAAGAAGAAGAAAAAAGTGCTTCGTATCTCCACTGATCCAACCAATTAAATGCACTAGCAGAAGCAATTAAAAAGTTATGATTGTCTGTCTGTGGGTAAGGAGGGGAAGAGGATGTTGTGAGTTACCGATTGATTCCCTCTTTTGGTATACTTTTTAAAGTGGAAAACAGATAAAGGTCCCTGGGAAGCACAGCAACAATGTGAGCCTAGTCACACAAGTCCCTTTCGTAGCATAAATCACCAGCCTCATTAGTCTACTGTTTGCAGGAGATGACATCCCTGCATCATAAATCAGGCTGCCATTTCTGAGCAATGACTCACCAGTTTGAAAGAGAATTTGATTCTACATCTATGCCTAGCCCCGGGCAACATATTTCTCTCTTTCTTCTTGCTCCCCTCTCCTTCCCTGTCCCATATGCTTGTGTGTGTGTACCTGTGTGTGCATGCAAGTGTGTATGTATGTGGGTGTGTGCATGCAAATGTGCATATGCATGCATGTGTGCGTGGATGTTTATGGTGTGTGCATGCATGTATGTATGTGTGTGTGTATGTGTGTGTATGCATGCATGAGTGTGTGGATGTTTATGTGTGTGCATACAAGTGCATGTGTGTGTGCATGCATGTGTGTGTATGTGTGTGTGCATGCGTGTGTGTGTATGCATGAGTACGTGGATGTTTATGTGTGTGCATACAAGTGCGTGCGTGTGTGTGTGTGTGTGTGTGTGTGTGTGTGTGTGTGTGTGTGTGCATGCATGTGTGTATGTATGTAGGCCACAGGACAACTTCATGTGTTGTTCCTCATTTTGGAGACAGGGTCTCTCAGTAGCCTAAAACTCACCAATTAGGTTAGGCTGGGTGAGCCCTAGGAATCTGCCTGCCTGCACCTGCCCTGCGTAAGGACTATGAGCAAACACCACAACCAGCTCTTTAATCCAGGTTCTAGGAGTGAAGGACACGTCCTCATGGTTACAATGGTAAGTGCTTTGCTGACTCAGCTCTCTTGCTCCTCGATCCCACAATTCTCTCACTAATACAATATCCTAGTCACATTTACTTAACCGTTAGAGAGACCACGTCTCAGGAGTTCTTGGATATACTTCAAAACAAAGAAAGGAGGTGCCATTTACCGTCACTGCATTTCAGGTTTCCAGGGGTCAAGGAAAAGGAGAACGGTCCAGGTCCAATAGAAACAGACCCCAGAGGGCGAACGCATGTCATGTACCCATTCATTGTTTGTTTTTGAGAACCCATCCCATCATGCCTTTCCTCCTCACAAATGTCCCTCCTCTCTGCACCTTATAGAGAAGCTGATGGTTGCCAGAGCGGATAAAGTCTAGAGTCAATCGTGACACGGGGTAACCATGTGTGGTGGCTTTAATGAGATATCTCACTTAGGCATATGGATTAATGGTTGGTCCCTAGCCAGTGACACTGTTTGGGGTAGGTTATGGAACATTTAGGAGGTGGTGCCTTGCTGGAGGAAGTGTGTCATTGGGAAGAGCCCTGAGGGTATACCCCACTTTGCTTACTTTCTCCTTGCTATGTAAGTGTAAGCCTGTGATCAGCTGACTTCCTGTTTCTGTTGCGTGGCCTGCCATGATGGACTCTAACCCTCTGAACCTGCAAGCCAAAATTAACCCCTTCCTTCTAAAATTGCTTTTGATCAGTGTGTTTTAGCACAGCGCCAAGAAAGTAATCAATGCATCTGTCTGCTAGAGGTGCAGCAACGATCCCATGGGACACAAGGATGACTCAATAGCTAGGAGGTCCCCATAGTCGTTGAGGTTAGCCTCCCCAAGGGTGAATGTAGTCTCCCTCACTAAAGAACCCAGGAGGAAGTTTTTCCTAAGATTCTGGGCTCTGAGGCACAGGTCACTCCTACTCCTTTTGATTGGCCAAGACCATTGTTCATTAAGGAAAATTTCAAGTTTTCCTTTTTCTTAGCAGTTGTATCAGTGGGTAACAATATCAATACAGACACCAAGACTTCACCCTTCTCCCACCGACTCCTAGCTGTCTATATATTCAAGTGCATGCCAATAGGAAGAGAACAGCCAAGCTTTCTCCCCCCACCTTCCTACAGTATAAGAGGAGTCTGGAGTCCAGATTTGCCTGTCTCAACCAATTATCCCATTTTGTCACCTTGCTTACTTGGGCTATAGTCTTCTACAAAGTAAGGGCATTCTTAAAAATGTCATCTTGGCCTTCCAGAGCATATGGTCTAGCTTCCATGTGGCCACAAACACAAACAAGAACAACTGAAGGGCATGTTAGTTAGCTGGTAGGCACAGTAGGGAGACTGTGGAAGCAAGTTGCACAGTGTGTTCAATACAGAGATAAGAGAGCCAGGAGTTAGGAGACATGCAATCCAGTCCATGACCTAAGGACGGATGTGACACCATCTGGGCTCTCCTTCCACATCTGTAAAATGAAAGGGTTGAAGCAGACATAGAAACTGCAAGTGCAAACATCTCCAGGGGAATAGTAAAGAGTATAAGCAAATATAAAACATGGATCTACAGGGGCTGAAGAGACCCATAAGGGCATGTCTCACTTAGGGTCAGTTGCTGCTTGGAAGGAGTTAACTGTAGCTCCCCAAGAGGCATCCAATGTCTCCACATTGCATCTTTGAGAAGAAAGCTACAGATTTGTACTTTAGGGAAAAAAAATCTCTCTGGGTTTTTTGTTTGGTTGGTTGGTTATGTTTTGGGGTTTTGTTTTGTTTTGTTTTGTTTTGTTTTGTTTTGTTTTGTTTTGTTTTGTTTTGTTTTGTTTTGTTTGAGATAGGGCCTCACATAACCCAGACTGGCTTTGACCCTCCTATGTACCAAAGCTGGTCATGAATACATCTTCCTGCCTCTACTTCCCAAGTGCCAGGATAATGGGCATGGACCCCCATCGTTGGTTAAAATCTCTTCATTTTACATAGTGTCAATGAATTAAAAAAAAAAAAAAAAACAACAACAAAAAAAAAAACCTCACACACATTTAAGTATGGTCTGTAAGCCATGTTGTGTGCAGGCTCACTGCAGCCTAAGGGTTCAATCTGTGGCCTCAGCACTAGGCCATGTCTCTGAGCTTTCTGTAAGAGCTTACAGTCTGTGATTTGCTCCAGAGCATGTTTTTACAGCAAACCTGCTGCCCTGATTAATGTCTATTTGATAACGGAGCCAGAAAAGACACAGTATGAGACTGCAGACAGGATGAGCCTGGGATCTGCTCTGGAGCTCAAGGGCACAGAAAACCTTGGAAGACCAGGGATGAGGGTCAGACTGGAACAAGAGGCATGGCCCAGTTTCTAGCCGACACAACAATTTTGGCTGTAACTGGAAGGGAAAGCTGGAAAAGGGGGTGCCAGTGCATGCGACTGAGCAAAGCCCAAGGATGTCTGCAAAGGGACAATGGAGCAGTGCGCTCTGACCCAGGGCTGAAAACCTTGGAGGGGATGGATGTAGTTTTCCTACTCCATGGTTCCTTGCAGGTTTTCTGGTCTTGAGTCAGGCAAGGATAGAACCTGAGGGATAGTTAGAAAGTCACTTCAGGGGAAAATTGACCGTTGACCCATGATGGGCGCAGGAGCTATACAGAAAGTAGACAGTGTGTGAAGATACAGAAAGGAAATGGACGTCGGCTGATGGGTTAAACACGGGGCAAGACAGGAGGAGTCGCAGGCTGCCCAGCTTCTAGTTTGAGTGACTGGGTGACTGTTGTTGCCACTGTTGGGACGGAAATGGAGAAGGCTGGGCCAGGGTGATGACTCAGCAAGTGAAAAATGCTACCTGGGCAAGTTGGATTATCTGAGTTCAATTCCACCCACAGTGGAGGGACAGAACCCACCCCAGAATCTGTCCCCTGACTTCCACCTGCACAAGGTGGCACACACCCACATGCACCATGAACATGTGCACCCCATATAGATATGATAATAACCCAGAGAAGGCTGCATGCAGGAGTGGCAGGTAGGAGTGAGAGAGAGACATGTTTGAACGAGTTAGGTGGGAGATGCCTGGGGCATGCAGAAGTCAAAAATTTGAACCACATGGCTAGAAAGACAGAACCTACATGGGTCTGGGCTACAAATTAACTCATATAATTCTGTCATTTTTCTTGGTTCGTTAATTTTCAAGGTACTTTTTGGGCAAACTAATTACAAAAGACGTCAAGCCGTGTGTTAAGGTTGGTTTTCAGCAGTGGCTCGTGTTTGGTTGCCTGGTTGTAACCCACACCTGCCTTCCTATACACAGTAGTAAATGCATTGTTTTCCTTGCCAGACATCATTTTCTCGAGTATTCACTTGCTTGTCCAACTTTCAATTCCGCTGTGTGGTAGGATATCCCTGAACTGAGAGAGGAAGAGTTGGCTTCCGCTCTCCATCCGTGATAATCCATCACTGCAAGGAAGTCACATTGGCCAAAGCTTGAAGTGACTCGTCGTATCACATCAACAGCCAAGTGCAGAGAGAGGTAACGCCATGTGTGTTTAGTAGTCCCTTAGGTTTCTCTGCTCTTAGACAGTCTAGGGTCCAAGCCAGGCAAGTGTGCTTCTATCAGGCTGGGTCTTCCTACTTTAATAAACACAACCAAGATAACCCGTCACAGACATTTCCCACAGGCTGACCTGATCAAGGCAATTCTTCATTTCGACTCTCTTCCCAGGTGATTTTAGAGTCCCAAGCTGCAGATAAAGCTAACCATCACTGCTCAATTCTCACAGAAGCGCTAAAGACAGACACCACAACCTTCATTCTGCTAAGCAGGAAACTGAAGCACAGGGGGCAGGAACTCACCAAAGTCAGACTGCCTCAAGTGTACCAGCAAGAAGTTGAACCCAGACAACCTGGCCCCTTAGACATGCTTTGGAACAGCACACACTGCCTCGTGCGGCCTCTCCAGGCATCTCAGGTGATGCCTATGGCACCGTTTAGTTTCCTGGTTTCATACTGAATATCCCCGTTCCTCGTTTGAACTGGTATCCAGACTTCTTGTTAGGGTTTTGCTCATGTGAACTGGTTTTTAGATGACCCCTCCCCCGTTCCCTCTATTTTCCTCCACTCTTGATCCAACCAAGGTTTGCTCACTCTCGGTCAGCATATGAATGAGTCTTCTCTTCTGGGTGAAGACCAGGAAGCAGGCTGTGTGTTTACTCCATCTGAATCCTTTACAGTGATGCCAAGAGTGGTACATAGAACAAGCCCTCTTACACAGATGGGGCAGGCCAAGTGGGGATAATAGGGCCTGGCCACGTGGACACCGTGGGTCAGGTGGGAATACACTTTTATCCGTCACAACCCCAATTAAGGGAAAGGGCCTGATTTTGTAAAATACTGGCCTTGTGGCCAGAAATGTCAACATAATGAATTGGCTAATTGTTCCTTCTTGCTGCTGATCTTTGCCAGTGCCATCTCTCGGTCACAGCATCAGAACTGGAAGGCATCTTATTTGGTGTGCCCTGTGACCTTGTGGGGCAGTGGGGATGTTCAGAGGTCAGGCTCCCTCTCACATCAGTTATTTGATTTGGGGGAACGGTGTAGCAGTGCTCCCCTCTGTCTTTGCTCTAGTCTTCTGTTCAGTTCCCCAGGGGCTGGGAGGCTGCTCCCTGCCAGATGCCGGAGTGGGGGGGTGGGGGGAGGGGAGACACGGAACACTGCTGTCGGCGGGTGGCTTCTGGTCCTCGTCCCATCCTCTGCATACTCTCCCTCCTAGCAGATCCTTCTTCCCACTCCTCCCTGCCAACCTGCCTCCTCACTTCACACCCACAAACATGTCCTTCCACGAAGGATCAGGAGGCAAGATGGCCTGGCGGACTGAAGGGAGGCTAACGTTTTGTCATGTTCTCCTCTCGTCTAAAACTCGAATTTCCAACAATAACCAATTGGCCATAGCATTTCAAGTTATAAAGATGTGACCCAACCGGGAGTCCATCACTGAGAACACATGAGGAAAATCTAGCAATGCCGGGCTGGAGAGAGTGTGGTTGGTACAGGGCCTGCTTCGTAAAAACTAGAGTGTGAGTGCGGCAAGCTTGTTTAAAGAAAATGCCTTGTGATGGCGCAGGCTTGTAGTTCCACCATTAGGGAGGCAGGGACAGGTGAATCCCTGGGGCTCACTGGCCAGCCAGCCATGCCTAATTGGTGAGCTCCAGGCCAGTGAGAGACAAAAAACAACGTCAAAAGTAAATGTATTAGCGTCTATCTTTGGTGACTGCACATGGGATGGATACCCAGGTGGAATGGTCTCCAGATGGCCCCTCCTTCAGTTTCTGTCCCACACTTTGTCTCCATATTTGCTCTGTTGAGTATTTTGTTACTCCTTCTAAGTAGGATTGAAGCACCCACACTTTGGTCTTCCTTCTTCATGAGCTTCATGTGGTCTGTGAGTTGAATCTTGGCTATTTCAAGCTTTTGGGCTAATATCCACTTATCAGTGAGTAAATATCATGTGCGTTCTTTTGTGATTGGGTTACCTCACTCAGGATGATATTTTCTAGTTCCATTCTTTTACCTAGGAATTTCTTGAATTCATTACTTTTAATAGCTGAATAATACTCCATTGTGTAAATGTACCACCTTTTTTGTATCCATTCCTCTGTTGAAGGATGTCAGGAAGTGCATGCAGACAGGAGCCTGATATAGCTGTCTCCTCAAAGGTCTACCAGAGTCTGACATATCCAGAGGCAGATGGTCACAGCTACCATTGATCTGATCAAGGGTTCCCAATGGAGAAGTTAGAGGACTGAAGGAGCTGAAAGGGTTGGTGGCCCCAAGAGGAGAGCAACAATACCAACCAACCAGAGCTCTCCAGGATCTAAACCACCAGCCTGGGAGCACATAGGGAGGGACCCATGACTCCAGCTGTATATGTATGGGAGGATGGCCTAGTCGGGCATAGGTGGAAGAGGAGATCCTTGGTCCCATAAAGGCTGAACACCAAGCGGGGAGGAATTTGAGGGTGGGGAGGTGGGAGTGGGGGGTAGGTGGGGGCACACCCTCATAGAAGCAGGAGGAGGGGGAATGGGATAAGGGGTTCCTGGGTGGTGGGGGGAATGGGGTAAGGGGATAAAATCTGAAATGTAAATATAATATCCAATTTAAAAAAAAAAAGTGAATGTATTTGAAGAATGGTACCCAAAGTTTTCCTCTGGTTTCTACACCACACAGACACTCTGTATGCTCTCCCTCCTAGCAAATCCTTTTTCACACTCCTCACTCACGCACACACACACACCTTGTGGGGAGGAAATGAGGAAGAAAGAGAGAGACTGAGTAGAGATGACTACAGATGACTTGAGATGATATACACTCTCTTCCAAGTTATCAACAGGTGAATGGGCGGGGGGGGGGGGGGGGGCGTGTTAAGGGAGGATCAGAAACAAAATATTCGAAAGAATTATCTTTTAGGATAAAGTTCTGGAACTGACACCTGAGACCTAGAGGCAGGCAGGTGGGAGCCAATGAGCCTCCTGGCACCAGCTCTTTACTAGGGACCTAAGGGGCTGATTCCTGAGGGAGAATCTACAGTCACTCAGATGCTCAAGTCAAACCTGTTCTGACAGCGATAACAGAGTTTACCCTCAGAGCCTCAGCCTGTGCTGCCTCCACGGGATTCTGGGATTCCTGATGAGGACACAGGGAAAGGCTCAGAGTCTCACATTACACTACGTTACATTACATTACATTACATTACATTACATTCACAATGGATCCATTTGACCCCTCTATAGTTCAGGGACGACATAGAATCTAGTCATCACTCTTCCCCCAATATTGTTTGCTTCAGAGTGGGAGGTCGGGTCAGCTCCACGGAGGCCTTGCCCCTTAGCAGAGTCTGCATCCTCAGCGGGAACAATCTGCTCAGGCCAAGAAATTGGATCCTGTTTAAATGACAGTAGTTATAGGAAAACAGTATGTCTACAGCCAGGGCTGAAGCCTGGCTTGTACTTCATGGCTGGCACTGCCTCAACATGGACTCAGCAGGCTGCAGAGAAACCTCTTCAGGCCACCAGGGATGACAACCAATTCTGCTGCCCTCGTTTGCCCTTCACTGCCTCACCCCCTCAATTTGGGTTTTGTCGGAGAGCGATAGCCTCTGTCTCCGGTCAGTTCCTCTCCTGGAATAACAGCATCTGGGAAAAAAAAGTAAGGTTCTGGCTGGCCTGGCTGCCAGTCTGTTCCCAGATTCTGACACCTTCTCTACTTTGCCATTCTAAGCTCATCTTGTCCCCCGACACTGCTCAGCTACACATTCTCCTCAGGCCAACGATTCCTTAACATCTGAGGATCCCAGGCCAATGCTACCTCGTGACGTGAACCTCTCTGCTGGCACATGAACCAGTAAGGGTTTCTTGGCTTTGAAATCTTCATCTATCACACAGTGGATGAACGAGAAAACTCAACTCGGATTAGTGACAGAGGTCGGACCAAAAGAAAAAAAAGAAGAAAAGAAAGTGAAACCGGCATTAGGGTTTCCAGAGGCATGCATGACCTGGATGGGTGTGAATGTGCAGGCACTAATGTGATCTGAGTTCGATACCTAGGACCCCCGTGATGTTAGGAGAGAGCCAACTCCTACAGGGTGTCCCCTGACCTATGCACAAGCACCATCCACACACAGTGTGTATGTCATAGAAGAAAGAGGAAGTGGCTGTCCCAACTTTTTCTGATCGCTTATAACCTTGTTATAAGTGGTGTTTCTGAAATGGGCTGAGAGAAGCTGCCAACTGAGAAGGTCGAGGATGTAACATTTATATTACTTTACATGTATATTAAGTGTACTGTGAATTCAGAGTCTGTTTATTGTAGGCTCTTGACAATGTCCACATTGCTGCAGTCGACTGGAGGTTTTGTTGGATGGGGTCGCTTTGGAAGGTTTTATAGCGTCTCAGGAAGAAGGGGACTCTGGCACAGAAGGGTTCCAGTTATAAAGTAGGTAGCTTTTGATGTAACTCTATAATCCCTTCCGTCCATTAGGTGCTGGCGAAGTTTTCTATGTGCCATTTTAAGGGTTTAGAACTCTTCCATAATTTAGCATTTCATTCAAATTCATAGTACCTGCCTTTTCTCCCCGAATTAATTTAAGCCATGCCAAAACAAAAACAACAATAACAAAAACGCGTGCGCGCGCACACACACACACACACACACACACACACACACACACACACACCAGAAAACAAAACCAAACCAGGCAACATTCACAAAGGCCCTCCGAAACAAAAGAGGAGAAACTTTAAGCAGACAAATAAGGATACTGTATTGGAGCATTTCTTGATTAAAGTGAGTGTTTTACATAACAATACTGGATCTGGGAAAAATCAACTCAAGATGCCGTCTATTGCAAGTGAACAGTGACTAACCAAGTCCAGACCCAGACTTCACACCAGCTACAAATCACGGTGCCTACAGATCCAAAATTCCTGCGCAAACTAGTATGCTATCCTTGGTTTTGGCCATAGATTATCATTAACTTGGTCTAAGACAGGGAGCCAGGGAGAGAACACTACACCCTTTTGAGCCTTTCTATGGCTGTCAAGGGTGGCTAGCTCTCATTTGGCAGTGGTGCCGTTTTTGATAACACAAATAGGAACTATGCTCATTGCCCCCAAGCTACCCCCACTGTGTGCTAGGGAGTCAAGTCTGTCCTATTTATGCTTAGCCTATTTAATCTTTCAGAGAACTGACTTATTAATTAAGATCCACAGATTACATAAAGGCTTGCTCTCTGTGCTGTGCAATGTAGGTTTGGACACAAACAGTGCTGTGTATCTATTCTAGTGTTACACAGAAAGGCTTCCCTATCTGTTACAGTGTTACACAGAAAGGCTTCCCTATCTGTTACAGTGTTACATAGAAAGGCTTCCCTGCTGTAAGTATCCAGGGTTTCACCTAGGCACCCCCTCTCTCCCCCTTCCTGAACATTGGGCAACCATTAGTCTTTTTACTATTTATACTGTTTCGCTTTCCCCAGAATGCCACTGCCACAGTTCTGAACATGAGGTGTCCCTCCAGGAGGTTTGTTCGTCTTGTGTCTCACTTTTCATGTGGCAGAGTTCAGAAGTAGAGAGTTTGGAGGAAGTGATTGGGTTCTCTGAGCTCTGACTTCATGGCTCAGTGCACTGACAGGAAGAAATAAGGAGCCGGTATATAAAGGACATGTCTTGTGTTATATCCCTTCCTGGATGCCATGAAGTAATGCCATGCTCACAATGCCACAGTGCTTCAGCCTCGCCTCAGACTCAAAGCAATGGGGATGACCAACCATGGGTCAAATCTTCTGAAACTGGGATCCAAGGAACCCACGCCCCCGACCTTTCTTTCACCCTTGTTTCTGGTACTGTCACAGCAATGAAACGTCAGCTCACGAGTCATGCAGTTGGGGGGCAAAGTGGGTAGCCCTTTCAGGCTGGCTTCTTGTACCAATCAATATACGGTCAATATCCTCCGTGTCTTTTCATTGCTCGCCAGCTCATTTCTTTTGTTGCTGAGTAACAGTCGACCATATAGACATGCAATGGTTTACTCCACTCAGTTACTGAAGTGTCTTAGCTGCTTCCGAGTCTGGGCAACTGTGAATATAGCTACTGTAAACATTCTCGTATCAGTGTCTGCGTGGCCATACGCTTTCAGCATTTGAGTAAAGAGCAGGGTACATTTTTTGGGTCATGAGGTAGGCTATGTCTAGCTCGGTAGGAAACTGCTGAACTCCCCAGGTGGCTCACATGCCTCCTCCTTTTGCTGAATCTTTTGTCCTTGGGTGTGAGCTATTTTATGCTTGCCTCTCCCAGTGAAAAAGAAACCTGAGGGTCTAAGGTGTCAAGTAGCTCAAGGTGTAAGCCTCAAGTCACCCAGTACTGTGAAAACTAACACTGGGATCCACTGCCTGGGGGATCTGGCTTTAAGGCTGGAGGCCCTCCAGCTGTACTACCCTGCCCCTCTAAGCCACCTCGGTGCTCAGCCAGGCAGATTCTCCAGTGGCAAGAGTGCATAAAGCCAACCTTTGCTGCATGGATTAACGTTCCTGTCCATAGTCAACAAAAGTAGCAAGGAACTATCTTATTTTTTAATCCCGTTACTTTTCTTCTTTCCCTAAACCAGAATGGCACCCTTCTCCTCTCCCCTGGCTATAAACCCAGAGTGAGGTTGCAAGGCACTGTGGGTCTGGAAGGTGACAGGGATCAGAGGCAGCCATACCTCAATATAACTATAGCTGTAGGCAAAGACAGCCTGCTGTCAACGCAACTTTGTCTAATCACTCCATAAATCACATTTATTGATGTACATATGGGCCCTCCTTAATGGGGTTATATCCTGATAAATACATCCTAAATCAAAGCCACCGTCAGCAAAGAAGGCATCGAATACCCCTAACATACCGAACGTGCCAGCTCAGCACTGTGCTACAAGCAGAGGGCCGGTTGTTTCCTCTTGTGACTGTGGCTAGCCGTGAGCTGCAACGTGCTGCTCGTTCTTGCCAATGCCGCAGACTGCAGGAGACCATTCGAACAATATCACTGGCCCAGGAAGAGAACAAGAGTTCAAAATATAAACAGTGTCTCCTGAACGGGTATTGCATTTTGCACCATCAGAAAGTCCAGGAATCAAAAGTTGAACCAGGACTGTTTCTCTAAGTAATAGTCTCTGGAACAGGCTTATGAATACAGAGCCTTCCTTAAACTATGTCAGTAGCAGCAGCAGATGGGAGATTAAAGAAGAAAGCCATTGGCATCTCTGTTCTAGCATCTGTAACAGAAGAGCCCCTTGTTCCCTGGGCTGGGGGGTGGGGGTGTGCCTCAGTGCCTAGAAGGTAGAATTGGACTCTGTTCTTGGCTTTAGATTATTTATTTATTCACTTTACATCCCAATATCATCCCCCCTCCTCCCACGACCTCCCCATGCAGAAGCTCCCCCTCCCCATTCCTCTCTCTCCTTCTCCTTTGAGAAGGGGGAGCCCCCTCTAGGTATCATCCCACACACTCCTCCCACTCCCAGCACATCAGGTCACTGCAAGTCTATTTGGCCTCAGATTCTATTCTTAGCATTGAGGGGAAAAAAAAGAAAGAGAAAAAAAAAGAGGAATCAAAAATTCAAATCTACACAGCATGTAGTCACTTAGAAATATTCTAGTTGGAGACAACAGAGTTCAACGTTGTACCTTTGAGGTCTGGTCTCAGACTGACCTTATTCTGAACCCAACACAGCTGTTCCTTGCTTAACCAACCATCACAACACAGTCCAGGAGTTGGGCAGGAAGCAAAGGCAGCTATCGGACTGGGTGAGGATGGCCAGTCTAAGTCCGCTACTGTTTAAGAAGGCCAGCCCCATTTTGTATAGCTTTGGGCATGATGTGGACTCTCGGCTGTCTTAAGGCAGAGAGTAAATCAGCCCTGTCATGATACATGGATCAGCTATGATGTGTTCATCAAAGGTAGCAGTACAATTCTGCATCCTTAAAGCACATCGATTCAACACCACCCTGACCCCCGCCCTTTCTTCCTGAAGGGCTTCTACTGCGTTAGACACACCGGCTTTCAAAGAATCATCCTATTTCAAGAGGTGCATTTGGTACGGCCAGGAGAGGTGGCTTAAGCAGCTTACCGAAAGGGGCAATGTTTAGTGTCATGGCAAGTTGAGTGAGGTTAATTTAAGAAGCAAGCTTTACATAGCAATTTGGACAATTCAGAAGCAAAGCCCTTTGCTGACAGTCATTGCTTTAAGGAGCTTGGAGAGCTTTCCACTGTTGGCTGAGGATGTTATAGGACAGTATACGTATCTTTGGCTGCCATGAGAAGATGTGGTCTTTGCCCTCATTGCTGTCACATAATTACAGCAAGGATTTTTTTTTTTTTTGAATCACTACAGTCATTTGTTTGATTTCAGATAGAATCTCATTATGCAACCCTAGCCAGCTAAGAAATCACTACGTAGCCCAGGCTGGCCTTGAACTTGTGACATGGGTGTGTTTGTATCATTTCATCTCTTTCATTGAAGGTGAAAATGAACTAAACACAGCCCTTCATTGGCAGATAGGTACACGGGCATTCGATTCAATACAGCTCCATTTCTTATTCACCCATCCCATCCCTTCCTCTCAACATGTTTCCATCCCAATGGAAACATAACCATTTCTTTATCTGTATTCTTGATAGATAATGCAGACTACAAAAGTTCCCAGATCCTGCCCCAGTTCTATCACTGAAACTGAGCTGTCTAGGGAAAGTGGCCAGCTTACACAGAAGAGGAATAAAGTACCTATAGTGCACTCTAGCACAAGCACCTAAACCTCAAGGTCAGTAAAGGCAGCAGCAGTGTGGTCCCCAAGCTTCTCTTTCTCAGACTCAGGATCTGCTGATGACTGGGATCCAGCTGGGAGGCAGCTCCTTATTCTTAGACAGTTCTGACAACCCCCTTCCCCCACGCCCCAGAGACTCTGGCTATGTTCACTATGTGGAGTCTGGGCTGCTACAGACAGGTTGCACCACTGAATTCTCAGTCTTAATTTACAATGATGTTCCGGCTTCTCTCAAGGAAGAAAGGAGACTTCAGCTACTACACTTACAAATATTGCCACAAAGCAAAGCGCTTCACTGTATAAATTTTATCTTTATCAGTGACTATATGCTTTTAGAAGATTAAAAAAAAAAAAAAAAAAAAGACATTACATTCATGCCGAAGGGGTCAGAGTGAAGCTTGAAGTTGAAAAATCCAATTTTATTGATCCCAACACAAATACTTCAGAGAAACATTAACGTTTCTAACATTCTATACACTGGGGAAACAGTATCCCTACAGGTTTCAACCAATAACTTCTTGTACAACACTAAACTTAAACAAGAAAAGCAAGTGTGATCCCTGTAACATAAATATCTGCTTTTCCAAAAGCATTTCCAAAGCTGACTATTCGTTATGTCGTGATTTATACTTATGTGAATGGGCTTTTTATATACATACATACATACATGCATACATACATACATACACACACACATGAAATTTCACAGATACACATATGCACTTGGTAACTGTGGAGTTCAGAAGAGGGCTCCCTGGAACTGGAGCTATGGGTGGAGAGCCACCATAGGAGTTCAGAGTCCTCGGCAAGAGATTCAAGGGCTAAGTCCTGAGCTCTATCTCTAGGCCCCAAGAATTCTCTGTCTTTCACCTTCCTTCCTCCCTCCCTCCCTCCCTCCCTCCCTCCCTCCCTCCCTTCCTTCCTTCCTTCCTTCCTCCCTCCCTTCTTTGTTTTTTCAACATATCTTGAAACTGTGTGGTGACTAACACTTATGTTGGGGAAACTCTATTCCACTTGAGAACAGCGTATAGCTCTCTGCTGTGCCCTTGGAAGAGAGGCAGAGAGTGGCAGCCTAAGGTAAGATTTCAGAGACCCTAGAACCTCAGCCATTTCCACAACCAACATCGAACCTGGGCGGGCTGTGCTAAGTTATCTTCTATCAAAAGGACACCGACATAGATACTTTTAACAGAAAGGTTTGTTTCTCGGTTCGTTGAGCAGGCTGTACCTTCCCACAGTGCCATGCTTCCTGGCTTCTACCCCATCGTTACCACTCAGCCCATCAACTGTCATAGGGAGCACGGCAGCTGTGGTCGATAAGTCAGGGTATCAAATGGGCACTGGATTATGGTGCCTGAGTGGTCCCTAGAACAACACTGGAAAAGCAAAGGCTGTGTGAAAGGCGATGGTGAAAGGTACGGCTGGGCAAAGCGAAGGCTTTGGGTTGTGGAGAGTGCACAGGGAGAGGCGGTCTCTTCTCAACACCTCGCTCATCTCACACCTGGGTCACTCTGTCAGCGTCCCTGACAGCTGCTCTCCACACGGCAGCTGAGTGAGCCTATTAATACCCACACTGCATCATGTCAGCCCTTGCCTCAAACCTCCACAGGAGTCCCTCCAACACACACTCATTGTATTTAGAGAGAAAATACACAATGCTCCCAGTGGCCTAGGAGGCCCGGGAGATCTGACCTTCGGTGATGTTTTTGGCTTCTTGTCCAAACACGGGCCACATTCTTGTTCTTTAGACACGTGTCAGTCATGTTCTAATTGAGGGCCTTTGTGCTGGCTTCCTTTCACAGCTGATGCACACAGCTAACTCCTCCAAGTGTCTGCTCAGAGGTTAGCTGGTCAGTGGCACCCCTCTAACTGAAAACATGATCCCTGTTGTATACTTTTTTTTTTTTACATAATACTTTACTCCTCTGAACATATTACATAACTTACTATCTCATAATTCCTGTGTCATCATCACCACACACACACACACACACACACACACACACACACACACACACACACGAACATGCTCTTTGAGCGCTATTACCTTTTACCAAATTAGGCAGTGAATGCCCATGCAAAGATCTCTTTCTCTGCTTTCCCCAGAGTCAATTGAGTACCTAAGCAGGGCCTAACACATAACAGGCACACAATAAACATTTGTGTCTGGCAAATGCACCAACTCTTCTTTGTTTTCAGTGTGACTTTAAGTCTCAGCTTAAATGCTACTTCCTCTAAGAAGCCTTGTCTGACCTGCTGGTGCCGGCACTAGGGTGGTTGTAACCATAGCCTTTGTTTCTACCCTGTGTTAGATCCCGTGTATAGAGGTCCTTCAGCACCTAGAACAGTGCCTAGCACATAGCAGACACACAACATGTGTCTTATATCATAAAGTTGGTTCCCTGGTTCATGATCCAGCATCTTAAGGAGTTGGGGTGTGGGGGCCCTGAAGTCGTGAGTGCTCTCACTCGGCTGCAGTGGAGGAAGCACCTTTACCTCCTCTGTTGCAGATAAGCACCTCAGCATTCTCTCAAAGCACTTAACCTGTAACATCCACATGGAGTGTCCCTGTTCCTTCTCTAGCTGGGGTCCAGTGGGAAGTTCTTGGTTCAATGAGGGTGTGACCTTTGACCTACCCGGTGCCGGCTCTCCTTCTGGTGAGAGTTGTAACCTCATGGTCCTAGTATGCATGCCTATCATTGCTATTCCTCCTGTGCCATCAACAGGGGCCTGGGGGTGGGGGAGCAGCTCATACCCCATTTGAACTTGAACCTGTAAAGCTGCGAAGTCACCATTTTTTTTAGATTTATTTTTGTTATTTTTATTTGTGTGTATGTGTGCTGATGCCTGCAGAGGCCGGAAGAGGGTATCAGATCCCCTGCAGATCAATTTAGTGGAGGTTATGCTCCACACCCCAGAAGTAGCTGCTGGAAAGCAGAACAATGTCTGGAAGCATCAAGCGCTCTTCACTGCTGGGCCATCCTCTCCACACCCAGACCAAACAGCTTCCTCCTGTGATTTGGAACCCTCATTAGAGTCGCACAAAGCTAACTGATACATCAGGTCTGTGACCAATCACAGTTGTCTTCAGATGGACTTTCCAAAGAGACAGGATCCAGAGGGACAAATGCCAGCTACGTCCTCAGCTAGGCAGGTACTTCTGTCCAAAACAGGCCAAGGACTTTAGACATGAACACTCTCTCATTCCACAAAAGAAAAGTCCTTTCTCACCTATCTCAAACCCTACTATGGCATGATACCCTACATGACTAAAAGTGTTGGTTTGGGGGAAGCCACGGGTCCATATATATATATATATTTCTGTTTTAATCCTGCCTGCAAAGACTCTCAAGAGAGGAGCGGGCCAGAGCTAGGAAGTTCTGTATCATAACAAAGTGTGGTATGATTGGTTCTAAGGCAGCGGCCATGTTTTCTGGAGCCACCAGACTTTCTTTTTTCTTTTGGTGGGGCCAGGGGTGAGTTGGATAAATACTACAGGTAAGTTTTTATTGCTTTGTTCTAGATTTAGCAAGATACTGAATAAGGTTATCAAGACCTATTTTATCAAATCATGTCGTGGAAGATTTATCCCACCTACAATTTTCAGCCTATTTCAGTTTGTGAAGTGTGCCGTGTTTTCTCTTACTGTTTAGCTATCTGGTTTAAAAGGCCAGGAGGCACCTATTTTTAAGGCATTCTTTCAGAGGCATCTAGAACAGACATTTGTGAAGAGCAAGAAGCTCCAGGGCAGAGAAAAGCAACTCGATTGCTGAGCTGCAGACGTGTGGAACACAGAACGACCACATGGACATCTGCTGTTTGTCTCTCCAAAGGCGAGACACACCTGTCTGCTGGGAACTGACACACTCAGCCCCGGGAAGTAAAAACCACGTGTGCTAGGAAATGTTTTTAAGCAGGAAAATTACATTGACCTAGTCAGCTCATGACCAGTGGTTGCCATGGCCAACATTAAAGGATATAGCAAAGTCACTTACAAATCGCTCTTCCCTCAGCAGGCCTGTGGAGTCACACATCCCTCTGGGACCTGCTGTGCTTTACCCTAACTGTCTCTGCAAGATCTGTGACTCAGTGCTGTCGTCATAATCCGTGTCCTCCTCTCCCTCTGACAGATGTATCATCAAGGCACTCACTACACAGTTTCATGGCCAGGAAGCAGGCTAGGACCATGGGGTACAAGATAGGAATAGCAAACAGTGGGGCATAGTTGCACTTTCCAGTTTCAAGTAACAAGTAAATTCAGATTTCTAGCAGCCTGGCTAATACATATTTCTCCAGAGAATCTGTGATTTTTTTTTTGCTTTTACATTAGCTAGCTTTTGCTTTGTTTCTATTTACATATTTATTTTCATATAAAATCCTATCTTCATTTTTGCCCACTTACTCAGTGAACTGGGTGAAAGAAATGGGCAGTTCAAGTAGCAGGCTCTGAGAAGTAGCTAAAAAGTCAGAAAGGAAAACTGATTATGAAGTAAGGTAGAGTCCAATAAGTAAGTGACTTTAAGTAAAAAATAAGTAAGAACATATACGCTCCCTTCAGAGTAATTTCTATAATGATTTCCTTATTTCTTGTTACAGTAAGAATTTTATCACCTATATTTAAACAAATGACTCAGAAATATTTCTTGGTCCCCAACTCAGCATAAGACATCTCTGCTATAGGATTCCTGTGCACAGGAAGGGAAGAAACCTCAACAATTATAGAAAGACATGCGCATTTGATCTTTCCGACTGTATTATAACCATAGCAAGGAAAATGCTATTAATTACTCTGAGAATAATGGGTACTCAGAGACATCCGGCTCTCTGCTCATAAATGACTAGAACCCATCAGAGTCCTAAGCCGTTCTGTGAACCTTTGAGAGCAGGAGCTCTTAAGACTCCAACATTATTCTTACCACCTCCGTACAGCACACAGAGAACATCCTCCCCACTTTCTGAAAAGGGTCAGGAAGGTTAATGAAAGACCAGGTACAGTGCGTGGGCAAGCTGGGGGAGAGCAGCACCTAAGAGCCTTTCCTTCAGCCCAGTGGCTTCCTAACTGTTGGCTCTTTCTCCCATCCCCCCGCCCCCTTCCCCCTGACCAGGCCACATGGTTTTATTTTCCAACTGCTTTGCTTGGTGTGAATTAGAAGGGTGACACTCTAATTGGGAGATGGAGCAGCCAGCCACATTTCAACAGTAGAGGAGGAGGAGGATTTAGCAGGAAGTGAAATCTTAATTGTGTTGCTTGCCCAAGGACCTGACCACAGTATTAGCGGCTAGTTCTGAGTTCTCCATGCACGAGGCAGCTACCCAGGGCTGAACAGCATTGTCCTCCAGAGACATGGGGGATACTCTGGAGCTCACGTCTTCTGATATGTGAGGACTTGCCAGAGCACTGAGGTGGGAACTGAACAGCCCCCTGAGATGTGCCTGGCAGTGTGATTCTGACCTCCAGACATCTGGAATCATCCAGTAAGGCTCGCTGTTGTCTCTACTTCATAGATAAACTTCAAACAATTTATTTAGTATCTTATGTGAGTGGCATACTATTTTCTATTGCTGCCATAACAAACAATCACCGACAGCCGTAAAGAATACAATTTTATTATCTAACAGTCCTGTGGGTCAAAAACTTGAAGTGAGACTCCCTGAGCTAAACTAAGCCATCAGCTGACTGTGTTCCTTTTAGGCTTTAGGGAGATTCGATGGGCTTGTCCTTTTCTAGCCTCTGGAGACTGCCCGAGTCACTGGGTTTGGGGCCCCTCCCAAATCAGCCTATCAAATCACTATGACCTACCTCTGCTTCCCTTTCCAGCTTTTCCTTGTGATGCACTTGAGTACATCTAGATGACCCAGGACAATCGTCCCTGTCAATAGCAACACCCTCAACTATATCTGTGGGTTACGTTAATATGGTCCTACTGATTAAGGGACAAGCATCTTTAAGGCAAGGCCTTCTCTGCCCTCCACAGATGAGTTTCTGTTTTGTTCTGTCTGTTTTCCATTTCAGCTGGAAGTAATTTGGGGCTTCTGTTTCTCAGAATGTCAGGGGAGACAAATCTCCTGAGTTAAGACTTACTATTTATTGGCAAGACTTGGGTACTTGGGGGTGTTTCTGGATAGATTTAGATACTTAGCTGAAAGAAGTGTGGAATGAGTTAAAGAGAATTGTACTTGCCAAGGCACATGGACCATATCTCGTTTCTTACATGAACAGTTAGTTCTATGCAGGTAGGCTGGGTGGAACACAGGGCCTCCTCCCTGTAACCAGATACCTGGGCTGATGGAGACTGCCAACTCTCAAAGTGGTCCTGAGTGCTGTTGCCTCCAGCCCAGCCAGTCCACAGAAAGAAGAACACGAAAAAGAGAATGCACATGAGAGGTTAGTGTGGGATGGGCCTCGGGGAGTTTATTCCCCTACTCCTGTCCCACTGAGGCAACCTCCATTTCTCTGGGCTGCAGTGAAGTCTGGGTACTGTAGTCTGCATGTGAGGAAGAAGAGAAGACAAAATGATCTTGTCTGTGCACATGTGTGCAGGGTGGGCATAGTGTTCTACTCAAGCCTCTCCTCAGAACTTAATGCTTGTAGAAACGTCCAGAAGTGAATAATCAACAATTACCATCTGAGGATCCGAGGAACGGCATTTTAACTGTAAAATAAAACCAGTACTTGGGGCAGACACTACTTTGAAACCACAGCTTTTCTCTCCCTTTGTGAGGACTGTCACCAGGCTTGCTATCACCAGTGCTTCCCCAGGAACCTCTCAAACAGGAAAAGAGGCTGGCTGTTGAAAGCTCCCAGAGTTCTCTCAGAAGCCTCAGGACATGGAACAAAGGCTGAGATCACTTCCCAGGAGTGCCCATTCCTGCCAGAAGGAGGCGGTCAGTCCTGGTGCTAACGGGATCTGGAAAAGGGTATACAGCAGAGATGGCAAATCTCAGCAAAACAAAAATTCCGTGTGAGAAAAGGCTGAGTCATGTTGTCTCTCACCTTCTCAGGAGACTATAAGCCCAAGGGAGCATGCTCAGAGGGCTGACAAAGATATATCTACCCACGGGACAGTCAGATACCTTTGCACCCCATATCTCTTGCAGCTTGTCACAAAGCTTGTCTTTCCCAGACAGGGAGGGGAATGCCCATGGCAGCCTCCTAGCTGCCTGCCATTGTCAGCTGACCACTCTGCACTCACACTGAGGTGCTGACTACCTCTGTGAGACCCCACTCAGGGTGCTGTGATCTAACTTGCAACCTCGTAACTCCATATCAAGATAACCAAACAGTTGGAAAGAGAAAGCCTTCAGAGACGAAAGCCAGCTAGTAAGTGTGGAGCTGCATCTGAGAACTAGTAGAACTCCACGGTGATCAGCAGCTGACACTGAGGGGCGTGCAAGGCTGACAGGAGCTTTATCATGGAGGATCAGCAAGGCGAATGGGGCTGCCAAGTTTATGCTTCAGTGACGTGTTCACTGAAAGTACACAGCATCATACAGTAGGCTTTTGCCTGAAATACCCAACCAGAATTGAATCGAGCCCTCTAGATCTAACTACTAGCTTATGGGAAATACAATCGGCCAAAGAGTATGCCAAAGGCCATCATGAAGATAACCCATTAAAATCCAGGGCCAGCACAAATGAACACTTAGAAAGGTATAGGGCTGCAGAAATGGCTCAGCAGTTACAAGCACTGGCTGCTCTTCCAGAGGACGTGGCTTCCCAGTTTCTATATTGTAGTTCATAACCATCTCCAGTTCTAGGGAATCCATGGGCACCTGACATACATATGTTACACAAACTTACATGCAGGCAAAACACCCATATATATCACCACCACCACCACCACCACCACCACCACCACCACCATCATCATCATCATCATCATCATCATCATAATTTAAAAAATAAAGGATTTATGTGACAGGTAATTTTGTGTGTCAACTGGACTGGGTATGAAGAATACCTAGTAGATGTGACATTACTTGTGGATATGTCTGTGAGGGTGTTTTAGGAGAGAATAACTTCTGACCCAGAAGACTGTGAAGATTACCCTTAGCAGTGTGGGTGAGACTCACGAAGTGCGAAAGGGCCTTGTGCAGAATGAAAGTGAGAGGGGAGGCAGTTTCCCTCCTCCTGGTCTGCCACACTCAACCCTTCTGGTCCTTGTACATGAGCAGGCCTTCCTCTCAGACTCTAACCAGGATTTGCTCCATCTCTCCATCCTTCTCCTCCAATGAGTTGCACTGTTGGCTTTTCTAGTTCTCCAGATTCCAGGCAACACAGTTAGGAGCCTCCACAATCACTCGGACCAGTCCCTATAATAAGTTGTTGGAGATCGTATACATACATACACACACACACACACACACACACACACACACACACGTACATATACACGTGTGTGTGCATTCATCTATCATCTATCTATCCCCTCTATTATCTATTTCTCTATCATCTATCAGTCATCTATCATCAGTATATCTACCATCTATCTATATCAATCTACTATTTATCACCTATCTATATCCATCATCAACTATCATCTATCTATGTATCTATCTATGTATCTATCTATGTATCTATCTATCTATCTATCATCTGCCTATCTATATATCTATCTATATCTGTGAAGCACTGGTTCTGTTTCTCTGTCAAAATCTAACCTAGTGTACCCCAAAATAAACAAACTTTGTTTGGTTTTGTGTTTGAAAGGGAGGATTCAAGCTTGGAGTCTTCTATCTCAGCCTCTTGAGATACGCCACCATTCCTGCCTTAAACTTTTCCATGTCTAGTGAAAAAAACCTGTACACATCTATAATTCTAGCATTCAGGAGGTAGAGGTTAGAGGATCCTGAGATTTAGGCCAGCCTGGGCTAGATAGTGACTTAAAGGACAGCCTGTCTGCCTGGTGAGACCTGGTCACAAAATAACAAAGGCAAGGGCTGTGGCTCAGTGGCAGAGTGCTTGGTTAGCACGTGGAAGGTCTTGGATTTGGGGAAAAGTTATATTGTCTACTTGTTACCATGTTTCCTACTATGAACTATTGTAAACTGGCATATTCCAAGACGGTGAGCTGTGTGTGGCCTCAGTTACAAAGTAAATAAGCTACTGGTTGCTCCAGTGCAGATGTTTCGCTGTCCCTTCTGCTTGTAGTGTAGGCTGGCCTGAATTGATTATGTATTGGAAGATGACCTGGAACCTCTGATCTTTCTGTCTCTGCCTCCCACGTACTAGGATTAGAAGAGCGGGAAAACAGAGCTGACTCACGCAGTGCTGGAGCTGAGGACCCACCCACAGGATCCTCCTCCTGAGAGGGAGCTGCATGCAGATGACTGGTCTGTTCTCACACCTGACCCAAAGGTGTTCTTTTACCTTGGTTTTTAATATTCTCCTAGCTATGCACTTTGTGTGAGTTCTGAAGGCCAATCTGAGATCATCAGACCTGCACAGCAAGTGCCTTAACCTGCTGAGTCTTCTCACTAGCCCCAAATTTTAAATCTTAAAATGACATGTACTGCCGGGCAGTGGTGGCGCATGCCTTTAATCCCAGCACTTGGGAGGCAGAGGCAGGCAGATTTCTGAGTTCGAGGCCAGCCTGGTCTACAGAGTGAGTGCCAGGACAGCCAGGGCTACACAGAGAAACCCTGTCTCGAAAAACCAAAAAAAAAAAAAAAAAAAAAAGACACGTACTATTTTGTAAATTTGACACATACTTATGGGACCCAGTATGAATTAATAAGAACCGTCAAGGATTACCAAGATCTAGTCCAGATATTAGCTCAGAGATTCATTGCCCTTGAGATGTAGGAAAAGTTGGCTCAGTCTATTAACTCTCTAGCCGTCTCAACAGTTTGGTGGGGTTACACATTCAGAGCCTCCTTCCATTCCAGGGCTCGTGGTCATGTTGTCCCTAGAGTTGTTAAGGTCAGAGCCTGGGTCTTGGCAGTACTAACAAGCTAGGCTTGGCCTCCATCCTTGAGATGACAATTAGAGAAATCATGGTTTAAAAACAGTGGAAAGAGATTTATCCAGTGTGGATGAAAAGGCTTGGTAGAACAAACCGAAGAGATCCTGTGACCGTGCCCCTACCCCTATCCCCAGGCCATCCCTGGGTCCTCTTATGTAAATAAGTAGCAAGAAGCATGCATAACAGGGCAGCATTGGTTAACGTATGGTCCTATCAACCACTAACTCCTGGTCTCCTTTACAAGGCAGTGGATCAAGTTATCTAAAATATATGCAGTCACTTCCTGGCTGTCACCAAGAACTCAGCCCTTTCCTCATCCAGTAAAAGATTCCCAGGGGGGTTCTAATTCTTTGGAATCATTTGTCCCAATAGTCTGATAGCTAGAGAGAAGAGTACAAATGTTTCTTTTAGCATCTTTTTGCTCCTGCCAGACTGGTTACAACACAAATACCATCTGTACCTTGCACTGTGTCAATCAAACTGCTAACACACACATTTTTAAATTTACCCCACCCACAAGTTTCTCCATGTCAGCATGTACTAGCACAGGACACTTCAGAGAAGGCTTGGAGACCTCAGCATCCAGCTGTGTCACGGCGCTTCCTGTTTAGGGATTCTCAGTCCCACCTCCTCCCTTCCCTTTTATTAAGGCACAAGTCCCCCTCACTCACTGAACAACCAATAAATGTTTCCCCCTTGACTCACACAGAGCAGCTCTGCCAAGGTCCGGGCCTTTGGGGCCTCATCATCTTCCCTCATCAAGATGTTTCTTCTAAAATTATTTCCTTTATAAAGCAGAGTCTGATGCCAGATGTTCCAACAGCAGCCACTTCATCTCCCCTGACTCCTGATGCTTATATGTAAGTGGAGGGTTCACCCCGGGTGGAAGCAGCCAGGGTAAGTAGCACAGGGAGGTATCAGGTGATCCCAGACCTGAGTGTGCTGTGAGACACGGCAAAGTCTAGAAAAGAGATTTGTGAGGAGAGAGGCTCTAATAGAGCAGAAGCCACGGAGTCACAAAACTGAAGACTACGACACTGAAAGAGACCCTCTCGTCCTAGGCCTTAGGAAATAAGGGCCTCTTATAAAAACAAAGATAACCTTGACAAGGAAAGTGCTGTCCCGATAAGTGATTTTACTGATCTGAAAGTAAAGACGTAAAATGTGTTAGCAGTCGTTTGAGGCTGCTGCCCAAGAACACAATTCTGTCTATGCCCTGCAGAAGAATACTACTTACAAAATCTGTTTACTATGACAGAAAAAGAATAAAACAAACAAAGAAAAGCAAAACAAGTACTCCTGGCGGCTTTGCTTTCTCTTAAGAGTTTTTAAGGTATAATTCTTTAATTCTTTGGGGGACAAAAGTCCTAAAAAGAAAAAAAAAATCCTCCCATCCAATCTATTAAGTAGCCTAGAACAGCTGTGACCACACACACTGAATCCAGAGATGTAGCTGGCTTTTTCTACTTTATCCTTCATCTACAGGGAAAATTCTTGTAGTAAGACCTATCCTGGGATGTAGCCAAGGGTCTGATCTGTTAGGAACGTCCGTGCCCACTGAGATAGTACTAGGATTTGTTCACAGCAGTGAGGTATCGCCACTCACGCCTCTCAGGCATCTCGAACCCACTTCCGTCTAGAGGTCAGGTTTAAATCCTGGCGCTGGTTGTAGCCATCCCACAGGAAGTTGCTCAATCATTAGACTCAAGTCCATGTTTGAGCGTAGCTTTTGGTTTTATATGCAAGCCTGGGAAATGGGTTTCCTAAGAACTGACTGTACTGAACTAGAAATATATGAGCTGCTAAAAAAACAAAACAAACAAACAAAAAAACTGGAAGGGAAGGGAAAAGAAGGAGCAGGCTGACCACTAAATACGGGCAGGGGAAGGTAAGAAGAAACAGTTCTGTCTTAGCTCAAGCACAAGTGGAGCTGGTGTGTTCTGTACTGACGGATGAGCATTGCGAGTGGGAAAGCAATTGGAGAAGCATGCTAGCGGCTGTGGAGTATTGCTACCCTTCAAAGAAGCTGAATGAGATGCCTCTGGTTGGTGTCCAGGATGAAATGTGACTGTCAAACATTAATGATAAAATGCCAAGGTACAGTGCTTCTTCCATCGATGTAAAATTGCTGAATAAGCTTTGTGCTGCATAGAGTCAAATATACAAACGGGTGTGGGCTTCGGGAAGAAAGAGTCAGGCTGGAGTAAAAGTGCACAGATGTGTCCATAGGTGCAGACTTCCAGACCTTCAGCCATAGACAGAATTCATTCATTTGTTCATGCATGTAATAAATATCCATCTCCTGAGTGTGCTAATGTATATTCTACACACCACAGACACAGCACGGAACAAGTCCTGCCCTTCTGGGTTTATAGGCAAGGAGCAGAAACCTAGATACCAAATAACCTGCATGCTTTATTTACTGATGTTTTGGGGGGTTTTATTTGTTTGCTTGTTTTGTCGGTGCCTTTCTTATATAAATTGGAATAAGATAGGCTATAGGTTAGAGTGTACCTGGAGCAACTGGGAAACCATGCAGAGCGGCCAGGGAAAATCTTTCTGGGCAGGTGACTTGGTTCAGGCTTGAATGAGAAGGCAGCTTTCTAGTAAACATGAGAAACTTGAGAGGAACAAAGAAGGGCACATGACTGTTTATCTGAAGACCAGAAAGGGGGCCAGAGTTGCTGTCAAGCAAAGACTCTGCCAGGCTCTGAGGAACTCAGAGCAAAGGGATGATGAATCACACAGCTTCTAAGCAGCAGGCGAAGGCCTACTCTCTAGACCTCTGCCAGATTATTTTTGTTTTATTTTTGCTTTCCTTTTATTCCTGTGGGTGACTAGGTGACATTCTTGCTGAGAAATCACCTAGGATTACTAAAATTGGAGCATTCATAGAGTGCATGGCTGATTCTTGCTCAAACTTATGGTAAGTTGCCTGTCAGCCTCAAGCCCCACAGCCTGGCTTGCTACCCAATGACCACAGATGGTAGGAACTGCTGGAAACTGGGGAAGGCCTCCTGATCACCCATGTGTGTGCTGAGTAGGCTAGGGCTGGATATTCTCTCCCATTCCTGCCTCCGCCCCAGACAGGCTCTCCTGTAGCCCTAGCTGGCCTTGACTCCTGATCCTTCTATCTCCATCTCCCAAGGGTGGACATTATAAATATATCACATCGAACCTGACTCTAGCTTTTACTTGCTAATGTCTGCTTGGTTTGTGTGGGCACATATGTGTTGGAATTGGTGTCTTCTTTATTAACTCTCCACTATATTCTTGAAGACAGGTTCCACTTTGAAGCTTAGAGGTTCAGCTGGATTGGCTGGCCTGTCCAGGGAGCCTCTGCTCTCTCTCCCAGCACTGGGTTTATAGGTGTGCACTGTGTGGGCTTTTAAAATGTGAATTGTGGGGACTGAACTCAGGTCTGAGTGTTTGCGTGGGAAGCACGTTCCTCACGGAGACATTTATTTCCATGGCTCCTTTATTTATTCTTGCTTTTTGGCCACAAATGATTTACCTTCTTTAGCAATAATGTAACTTATTTGGGGCTATCTGGCTAAACCATCAGTAGTGGTGATCTACCTTTGGGTCATTTAATTAATTGTGTTAATTAACTTGTAACTTGTTAATTTACAATTATCTGTCGTCCTGAGCACCAAGATTTGAGAGGGGGAAAACTTCAAATCTAGACATCCTATCTATCTAGTGTTAATTTGTTATGTGGTCCGGGGAAAGCCTGTGACTACTGTCTTAGCTATGCAAATCTCACTCTGCTGAGACAAGCCAGCACTTCAGAACAGAAACTGGACCTATAGCTACTGGGTTCAAGTCAAAGCATTGCCACTTAGCACCTATGAATCTTAGGGACCCAGTTAACTTTTCCCACCTCTAAGCATCTTCGCCTATAAACGGGGATAATGAAGCACCCACTTCAACGACATAAACAAACAACTGTCCCATAACTGGATTGGTATCTCACATATATTAACTTCTAACCTTTTATAGAAAAATATTGCTAATGTAGCCACTAAAGCAACGATTGCTACAACTATTGACAGTTCATGGTGACCTTGGAATTCTTAGAGGACATCCTGAAAATCGCTAGTGTGTAACTTTAAACTTCCCTAAGAGACAGACCTAACAATGTCAGTGGTGGGCAGCTTTTTACTTCTTAACTCATTTCTACTACCTAACTCATCGAACTATTCACTGCAAGCGTTAGATGGAATTCTCAGGCGTAAACAATGTAGAAAGCAGTGAGATGTGAATCCTTCCCATAGAGTGGTCCAGCCAAGGCAATGGTGTGAGTTAGCGGGGGAGCCTTCTGCATCCTCTCACCTTCTTTCTGCAAGTTTCTCCTACCTTCTCCCCCCCATGATTCCTAAGGCCTGGATCTCTGAATTTTGGATTTGTATCTTGAGTCTTTCACTGTAATACCAGGCAACTCCTCCAGCAGTCTCTTCTTCAAATACGAATTATTCTCGAAGCTTTTCCAGAGAAGCATAAAGTGAGAAATGTTTTGAAAAATTGTGCCAACTTACATGTGGTTAGCAGCTTCTTAGGATTCCCAGGAGTATTTCTAATCTTAAATGGCTTATCGGAATCTCAAACTATTACAAATTAATGCAGAGAAACAAAGATAAGTGAAAGCATTCAATCAGTCTGAGTGAAAGTCTCATTCTTTTCTGGAAGTTAGTCTTGAGACAGAAAAGAACTATCAGCATTACTTTCTTCCCTCTTTCTATTTTGAAAAAACGTAATATTCATTTTTATTATTAATATAAAATAACCATATAATTATAAGAAAATATTATAGTATAATAAATGTATTCATTAAATATCACCTCACATACTTAAAGTTCTGTGGTGTCAACATTCGAAGTCTGCTCTCAGCAATTTTAAAATAAATGTTGCATTGTTAACTATAAATACCATGCTGTGTCTTCCTGTCTCTCTGAAACTTTGTATCAAAGGACCAGTATCCTCCCAGCACAGCCCTCTTCCTGGCCCCCAGTAACCACTGTTCTGCTCCAGCTTCTATAGTCTCACATATTAGTGGGATCATGAGGCAGTCATCTTTCTGTGCCTGGCTTTTGTTTCTTAAAAGTGTGTATGTGTGTGTGTGTGTGTGTGTGTGTGTATGTGTGTGTATGTATACATATATACATATACATCATATACATATACATATACATATACATATACATATACATATACATATACATGCACATCCTTTATCCATTTGTCTGTGACTGTCTCTAGAGTCAGTTTCATCTCTTGGCTATTCTAAATGATGCTGTGAACACAGACATCTGCTCAACACCCTTATTTCATTTCCCAATGTGGGACCACACAGTTTTGGTTTTTAAGGTTTTGGAGGATTTCTGTATTAGTTTCCATAACAGCTACATTCGTTCACAGAACATTGTATTCTATAAGCCCTCTCTGTAAAGTTCCTATGGTAGCTGGGATCTCCACTTTTGAATAAAGACAGAGCAGGAGGAGGTGGAGGAGGAGGAGAAGGAAAGCTGCCATCAGTTATCTGTAGGACTACTAAGGGTGAGTGCATTGATTTACATAGAACGTATCTGATGCTTTTCATTTGATTTGCTGCTGATACAATAACTACTGCTAACTGACCTCTTTCCATTCAGGACATCATTCTTATCACAAGAGATTCACTTCTAGCTAAAACTTGCAACCTAAGACTCAGTGTGGTCAGAGAAAAGTTAAAGACAGTGACTAAGCCTGACAAACCACACTGCTTTTTCAAATTTCAAATACTTTGACTTTTCCTGGCACAAGTGTCTCTTGACTAAAGGACAGTCTGTGAACTAAACCACAGATTTCATTTTCTGAATAACTAAAAAAAGAATGGGAGGGGGGAGGGTAAAGCCCTCACCATTTACAAAGAAACGGAGACTCAGAGTCAGGAAATGGTAAAATGAAGTAGAAATCCCCAGATGAGTGAACCCCATGCAGGCCAGGCCTGGCGGGGCTGACCGCTTCGGAGCTGACCGCTTCGATTCTTGGAGGTGAGGATGAGAAGGGAGCAGCAGGCACTCCACTGGTTACTGGGAGGGAGCCTGCACACTGTGTCCAACCAGAGAAGCTCTACCTGAGCTGCAGCTGTGAAACGGTCCTCAAATGAGCTAAAACTCTGTGGCCTTGAGTCAGCTTCGACGACACCCGCTACTCCACCCCAACTCCGGCTGCTTAGGATGGGAGAAACGTGGACTTCACATACAGGAAGTAGCTCATGACGCTCCTTCTAAAAAGTTCAGACTACGGTTTTGTGGGTTGTTTTGTTTTGTTTTGTTTTGTTTTGGTTTGGTTTGGTTTGGTTTGGTTTTGGTTTTTTTGAGACAGGGTTTCTCTGAATAGCCCTGGATGTCCTGGAACTCACTCTGTAGACCAGACTGGCCTCGAACTCAAAAATCTGCCTGTCTCTGCTTCCCAAGTGCTGGGATTAAAGGCTTGCACCACCACCGCCCGGCTCAGACTACTTTTATGTACTGTGAGGTCTCTACTTAGAAAGTCCCACACAAGGGATTTGTGGAGAAAATAATATTAATACTGCTACTACTAATAATAATAATAACAACAACAACCATAAAATAACTTGGACCGTCTTTGCTTTGTCTTTCTACAGTACTATTTTCTATAAACATCTCTTCTACAGAATTCCTTCCTGTCTAGAATGCTGACGATACAGATTTTTAGCCAAGTTCACTGAGGCATCTGACATAATGTGGGCAGTCCAACACTGTTTTACAGCTGTGAGCTAACAAGGACATAAGGTAATCCACGGAGCTCCTTTG
The DNA here is from genome assembly GCA_030674055.1 of Rhabdomys pumilio. NCBI lineage: Eukaryota > Metazoa > Chordata > Mammalia > Rodentia > Muridae > Rhabdomys > Rhabdomys pumilio. Next base: position 17,138,059 of record JANHMN010000021.1, read on the forward strand.
ACCAACTCCGGGCTGGCCTCTTGGTCTCCCCTTTCCCTCCCACCGACCTCCACCCTCATCCCAAGGAACTGCTGGTCTACTTTAAAGTCTAAATCATTTTTTTAAGTAAAATGTGTACTTGATATTTTAATTTTGGCCATGTTCCTTAGTCATTTTCTGTAATTTTCCAAGCCAATCATCAGTTGTTCTCTCTGTCTCAAATTACCAACAAGTATCCGGCCACGCCCACCTTCCAATTCTTTCAGACTAGCTTAGGGCCTGCTGTACCAAGGCTGCACACCCAGTGGGTTTGGGGAAAACAGTGCCGTCCTTGGCCTTGGCAGCCACCTCACACTTTCTAGCTGACTCTAGCGACAAGCCGCCAGCTCTGAAAACAAATGACTGCGCCAGGCATTGCTCAGCTTCAGCTCGAGGGGAACACGTAGCTTCCTGGAAAAATACTGAGGCACCGCTGGGAAGAAAGGAGACTTTCAGTTGACACAGGGATTGGACAACAGGGGCTGGGAGTATGGCCACCATGGTCTCTGACATATAAGGAAGCCACAGAAGGAAGGAATGGAGAGCTGTGAACTCCTCGGTGGTGAGAGGCTGCGAGAAAAGAGAGCCTTCATTCTCATGGGGTCAACAACAAGGCCCAGTTTTCAGGGTTCTCAATGTGCTCAACTGTTCTGCCTCCTCTGACTCCATATGCGATGCTGAGAGTAAAACAATGTCATTTGTTTCTTAGGATTCTGTGACTGTGACAAGACACCATAATCAAAGCAACTGTGGGGCCAGGGGAAGGCTGTTTCATTTTTCCATTCTCAGGATGCAGTCCATCACTGATGGAAGCCAGGTAAGGAACTCTAGGTAGGAGCCTGGAGGCAGGAACTGAAGCAGAGGTCAAAAAGGAATCCTGCTTAGTGGATTGCTCAGCCTGCTCTTTTAAATATAGCCCAGGACCACCTGCCCAGGGGTAACATCACCCACAGTGACCTGGGCCCCCCACATCAATCATTGTTCAAGAGAATGACTTATGAAATAACTGAGATGACTCGGTTATTTTTTTTTTATTATTTATATTTATTTATTTTCCCACGGGCTGATCTGATGGAGGCATTTCTTTTTTCTTTCTTTCTTTCCTTTTCTTTTCTTTTTTCTTTTCTTTTTTTGGTTTTTCGAGACAGGGTTTCTCTGTATAGCCCTGGCTGTCCTGGAACTCACTCTATAGACCAGGCTGGCCTCGAACTCAGAAATCCGCCTGCCTCTGCCTCCCAAGTGCTGGGATTAAAGGCGTGAGCCACCATTGCCCAGCGGAGGCATTTTCTTAATCAAGGTTTTCCTTCCCAGATAACTCTGGCTTACACTGAGTGACCACCACCACCACCAACAACAACACCTTGGAAGGTGAGAACATGGGTTTCAGATAAGTCATGTGACTACAGTGAGTGACCTGAGCCCAGAAAGCAGTACCTCTTTGAGATCTAGCCCACCAGTCAAGGAACCAATAAGCTGAGGAGGACAGAGATCACGGAGTGACTTGTGGCCCATACATAACTAGGGGAGACTCACATTCAGGACCTGCTGGCATGGATACAGTTTTTACTTTCGATTTGACGATAGAGAAAATGAAAATCAAATAACCGAGTCATCTCAGTTATCCACAGAAGTAGCAGAGTACATCCCACTTTTACAAGCTCGTGAGATGGAGGCTCGTTACTCCTAACAACGCTAAGCCTACCAAATACACATTTTAAAACTCCTTTTCACGGAGAAGGAGCAAGGCACCCAGAATAATTTGCCAGTTGAAAATAACTTTTAGAGGTGTCTGAGCATGTTTAATTTCAAGTAGAGGTCTCATCTGTCTAAAATTAAAAGCAGAGCAGATGTTGTGCTCCTTCCAGTGTTTCTGCATGGGACAGAAGCTAGAGACAAATATGATGGACTGGATAGTAAGTGTGTGCCATATATTATATTTACATGATTGTTATGGTCATGCTCAATTTAGATCTGAAAAGGGGGAGCCTTTTCATTGGACAAAAGGGGGGAAATGTGGATTGCTCTGGTGCTGCTTGTACTATGATGTTAATTCTGCTTCCTCAGGAGGGGCTGCCCTGAGGAGGGATAGATCTCCTACTCAGATGATTCCATGGGAACCTTCTCCCCATTCTAACTGGTCAAATAAAGGCTAGAGCCTGTGACTGGACAGTGGAAGGGGAAGGTGGGATGGGAGGGTATTAGAGAGGAGGGGGGGAGAGAGGACAGAGGAGGAAGTGGAGGAAGAAGAAGAGGAGGAGGTAGAAGCTAATATGAGGCAGAATCACATGGCTTGGGGAAGCTGCAGGTAGCAAGGGGTCTCATAGCTGGGAATGAATCAGTATAGTGACAGATTGGCCCAATCTAGGCATACAGCTTATAATAACTAGGTTGTGTGGTTTATTTATTTATTTATTTATTTTTTATACAGGCTTAATGGGGTAAGAAAATACCACAGCAAGAGACTATAGTTGTCAAAGTATCACTCTTTTGAGGAAGAGTGATACTCTGTCATGCTGGGCTGTGCCTGAGGAAGGCTAGGATCTCAAAGTAAACAGTCTCTGTGCTCTTCTAGTGGGTTGGTAAAGAATATACACATCCTGATTGAGTGAAGACAGATTTTAATTTGGTGTTTATGGTTACGTGGCCTTTCTTTGCCATTTGGTTACGTTTCAAGTCTGATGTACATTCGGCCTCATAGCTGCAGTGAATATCCATTCTGATGGCCTTTACCTGCCTTGTGTGGTAGCCAGGCCATGTGGCTTTTGCCCTAGACAGTGAGTCAGTTGACACCTGGTGTTCTACACTGCTTCTGCAGAGTGGTGGCATATGCACCATCGGCCCCTCTACCCTGTATTCACCTCCAGATAGCTATAAACGTGAAGAAACAAAGATCTCACACAGAACAGAGGTGGAGACCAAACCAGCACCGGGTAGAGTCTGTTACCTTCTGTTGACGCTAAAACTACACAGGAGATAGAAAGCAAAGGCTCTGGCGTCAGATAAAAGGCTCCCAGAATCCAGCTCTGCCTCTTCCTAACTGTAAAGCCCTGTGCAAGTCACAGGACAGCTCAGCTATAAAATGGGATTACTGGGAGGGCTACTGGTGATTATGTCATTACGGGACTTAACTGCATCTGGTGTGCTGTAAGACTTGATGCTTAGCAGTGATATTTATTCTGTCATTATTTTTTTTTAAATATTCTCACTGGTCCCTAAATGTGAATAAAACTTTCTCATGCATCTTGACCATATCTAAAGCCTTGATTTCTGGAGGACACAACGATGTTAAAAACATCCGTATGGTTTCCACAGACCCGGTCAGAGACCTGTAGGGCACACAGATCTTGCTGTGAGCTTCGGGTGTTTTCCACTTCTCACTAGATCTCATGGAGGAGAAGAAAGGATCTTACACAGCCTGCAGCAAGAACCGGGCAAGGCAGCCAATCCTCTTCCCTGACGGATGCCTGCTGCTCCTGACGTCTGGCGGGTGACACATGACAGATGACAGCAAGATCTGTACATGCCCTCAGGCGCCCTGGGTTTTTACAAAAGATGAAATAATTTTGCCAGGAAGCAAAGCAAATCCCAGCCTAAGGGAAGCTGGAGACTTTGTATGTTTGTTTTTTACATTCATAGAGGTTTATCATCATCACCCACCATCATCATCATCACCATCACCATCATCATCACCACCACCATCACCACCATCACAATGGTCCTTAAATATCACACAAGTGTTTTCAAGCACATGAGAAAAACGAAATCATCTATTTACCCTCAGGCCTTATTCAAGTAGAAAGATTACTGAGCCACATCTCACTGAGGAGAGAGTACAAATGAATGTTATTTTTGGTTTGCGGGGTTTTATTATTTTCTGAATGTGAGGCAGGGTTGTCACCTATTTCTCCGTCATCATAGCCTGCCTCCAGCTAGGTCTTCACAACTGTACGGTAAGAGGGACACCTACACCCTCTCACGAGAAACACAGATGCTGTCCCACTTGATTGGCCCTTATTTGGATGCTAAAAGTTTACCCACAACGTATAAAACCATTAAGCGGACAAAAATGTCTATGCTTCTGGAAACCAGTGTGAAATAAGACACATGAGCTCGGATTCTGGGCAAGTGGGAAGGTAGATATACGGCTTGATCTTCAGTATCTGTCAGTCTTCCGTGTGGGGAGCCTAGTTCCCCGCCTGGGGCACTGCAGGGAGAGATGGAACCTTCAGGATCAGGAGCCGAGCATAGTAGAAGAAAAAGCCGCTGTACGGAGGACCCCTCCCCACCACTTCCCAACCATCAGCAGACAAGGAAAGCTCTCTGGCCGCATACTCTGAGCATATCACACTGTGTCACCACGGTTTCAGAAAGAGAGAGTTAAGTACTTTTGTCATAGTGGTTCCTACAGTCGGCAGAAACTTGATCTTTAAGCTTTGTTCTCTTCCTCGGTGAAGCGAGAGTAATAGGCACAAATGGGGCTCAACAATGGCTTCTGAAGGAAATGTAGAGAGAGGAGAAAAGTGAGAAAACGGCAGAGAGTCTTTCCAGTTAAATCCAGGTCTCTTGCCAGGACTCCACCTCTCACGCAGCAAAAGATAATTGTTTTTATCATGGACAATTCTCGTAAGTGGTAAGGTGGAGAAGAGCCATAAAGAACTTCATGACTTCCTCACCAAACACTAGGACCACATTCAACCACTCTGACTTTCTCTATGGCCTCTGTACCTTTAATGGACTGTTTCCCTTCCTTTATCTCTTGTTTATCGGTTGACAGTTTCATGCCTACGCAAATGTGTCGTCAACCTCGTGATGGACTATTTTAAAGAAAATCTCAGACATCTTTTGAATTCATTTGTAAGTATGTCTAGTAGATAAGAACTATTGGCCGGGAGGTGGTGGTGCACGCCTTTAATTCCAGCACTTGAAAGGCAGAGGCAGGCAGATTTCTGAGTTCAAGGCCAGCCTGGTCTACAGAGTGAGTTCCAGGACAGCCCGAGCTACACAGAGAAACCCTGTCTCGAAAAACCAAAAAAAAAAAAAAAAAAAAAAAGAACTATTAAGAATCATCTCAGTAATGTCAACACTCAAAGGATCTGTTGATTCAAGTCCTGTCAATGTTCCTGTGGGTTCAAGTATACTATCAGTAGTTTGTGGGTTCAAATACTGTCAATGGACCTCTGGGTTCAAGTACTGTCAATGGACCTGTGGGTTCTAGTGCTCTCAATGGATCTGTGGTTTAAAGTATCATCAATGGATCTGTGGGTTCATGCACTGTAAGTGGATTTGTGGGTTCAAGTCCTGCAATTTCCCTGAAGAATGAAGTACTGTCAATGGACCTGTGGGTTCCAGCACTGTCGTGCCATCTTCCACTATAGAGCCCCACTGTCACTCAATGTCTTCAGTGCTGTTCAGGGTTGTCACCGACTTCTTTGATTTCACTGGGTGTTACCAAACCATGTCTTTTTTTCCTAGCATCTTTTTTCACTTATTAACCTCGAGCCTGTATGGGAGACTTGCCCTAAAGTACAGGATCACAAGGAAAATGGGGATGGAGGCCAGATTTCCTTGTTTCTCCTTAATCCACAGTCAGAACCGTAAGGAGCCACCTTACACCTTTAAACTCAACAGATAGGCATGGTTTTGTCATGTCTGGTTTTCTAAGCATTATCATAAACTCGAGTATTTTTATGTATTTCAATTCTGTTAATGTTCACTATCCCATTTTTGTCCCCAGAACCCCTCCAGGCTGGCTCCTGGGTTCCTCTGACATCATCCTAGATTCCTCTTCGCCAGTTTTCAGTTTTGAGATGCCCGAAGGCCATTCCACATGCTCCTCATTCCAGATCCAGAATGAGCCATTTCTTCAAGGAGCCCTAAAGCCTACTAGTGAGAAGTACCATTTAGAGACCCCAATCTCTACATGCTACTGGCTACCACACCCTCTGAGTTTCCTGCTTTTTTTTTTCTGGTGGAAGTGTCTAACAATATAAATCATGCATTTATATTGCTATCTCCTACTTAAATGAAAGATAACTGGACTATTACTCTTTGGAATTCATACCTGAGCCTTTTTTTTTTTTTTTACTTAGAATTTAGTGCCTAGTTGTATTAACTTAATTACTTATTTCTAATTAACGATAAATTAATAACAAGAATTCTGATTATAGTTTAAGTATTCCTTGTGATCATTTCCAGTTTGCCTTAAGCTGATTTCCACAGGGGATGCAGAGTCAAAATACTTCAAACTCTCTTTGATGCAGTTATATTCAATTCTTACAGTTTTCTGAGAGACTTGCTTTCCTTTTTACCTTTTTATTCAACCTTTCCATAGGCTCAAGACCAAAACTAAAAAACAATAGACAGACAAGTCTTCAACTTCTCTCTACCATGTCCTACTACCTCTCTACCCTGTCCTACAAATAATGCTCGGCCTGTAATTTCCCCTAAAAAAGAAAATCTATACAGGGAAGTTCAAACCAAAACAGAGAAGTTCCCATCAATGGTTTTCATCTTTGACAAGCAAAGAACATTCTTGACGTGTCCAGGGGAAAAATATTACAAGAGAAACCTTTGGATGTCAGTTGTAGTGTATTTAATTACCAATAAAGCAGACAACAGCTCACTGTTCAATGTTTTCAGCTATTCAATATTCAGGGTAACAAGACCTGTGAAATTCCTTGTACTCTTCCTCCTTTCTGAAGAAAAATGTCAGAAATGCTGCTGGATATACAGGTACTGCAAAACCAATTTTGAAAATTCATAATGTGTGTGTGTTTACTAGAATATAAGATGAGTTTAAGCATTTTTGAATCTCCACCATTGTATACCAACCAACCACCCAGCTGAACAGCCAGCTCCCCAGGAGGTAGACCAGCATTCACAATGGGGCCGAAGCCCCCACTGGGGTCACCGACTGACCCTCATTTGGTGCTAAGGCCCAGCCAATTACGGCTCTGGAACTGGTCATTCCTGACATGAGATTTCTGTGAAGTTCAAACCAGATTAAAATGTCAGCATCTGACAAACAGAAAGGGCAACATGCTCAAGAAAAAATCGTCTCCTCCATCACAAACATCTGCCTCCTTCATTTGAACTTAAAGGAAAGAATGAGGGGCTGGGAAGATGTCTCAGTGAATAAAAACAGCTGTCATGCAATGATATAACCTGACAGCCTGGTTTCTGTCCCCAGAACCCAGCCACAAAGCTGTCCTCTGCTCTAACCTCCACACGTGCACCATGGCATACAAACCCACAGTCATAGATCACAAACATACACACTCCATACACAATCACACACAGAGACACACACTGACACTCTCTCTCACACACACACACTCACACACTCACTCATATACACTCACACACAGTCACACACAGTCACACACACAGTCACACACACAGTCACACACACACACACACACACACACACACACACACACACACACACAC
>JANHMN010000021.1:17145535-17164080 GCA_030674055.1 Rhabdomys pumilio
CACACACACACACACACACACACACACACACACACACACACACACACGATGCCTACCCACACCAAACCAAATCCCTGCATTTACTGATTCTCTGATTCCTTTGGTGGCTTCTATAAAAAGAACCTGGCTATCAGTCAAATGGAATTCTTGACAACACATGCACGGCTTTTCAGTGAGCTCCATCTCTGTGTAGAAGCCAAAGAGTAGCCATGACAAGGATCCAATCCAGCATGGAGAACAGCTCAAGGCCACTAAGAGAGACTGCCTTTGATTAACTTTACGCAAAGGTGGGAAAAGCCTGATGCTTCAGAAATCACTGCCAGTAATGAGACACAGGCAGACAGAAGGGAAGAAATGAAAAGCCTGAACTGTCATAAATGTCCTAAAGAAGGGTCTGTTCTGCCATCATCTGGTGCATGGTGCACTTTCAGTCTGGCTCTCTTAAGCCAACGAATACAGACAGGTTTGGAGTGTGTTCATTTTTCAAATGACAGTCAGAACTATTATAACATTTTTTTTTTGTAATTTTTCCAAAGTAGAGCGAATATGTACTGTTCAGTGCATTTTGTTATTTATTTGTTTATCTATTTATTTATTTATATTTATTTTGGCTGTAAAACTGCGTCTATCCTCTGACTGAGAAAGTTGGTCCTTCAGTACAGCACCAAGTCTTGTTACATAATATGTGGAGGTGACGATGGAAGTCTCCAGGAGCAGAAGGGCAGGCTGGGTGGATGGATGGGGGGGGGGGCCAGAAGGGCAGGCTGGGTGGATGGATGGGGGGGATCTATGCTGGAGAAACTAATCTTTACTCACCAGTTACTGAAGAGCGAGGAATTAAAATACCCCCACCAAAGGAAGAGAGCATTTTACCTGACCTTGTCAGAGGTCAGCTTTAGGAGTCTACTTTAGCATACGCTTTAGGGGCCAGTTTTTTTTTTCCTGAATAGTTGAATGTATAAAGCTTTTCTGAGTCATCATAAATGATTTACTGCTCATAAACAGGCAGATGCCCCTGAGCCAGGGAGACGTAAAGCCCAAGCTCCTGTTCCGTACCAGTGATGGGGGAGAACAGGGACAGACAGGCGAAGCTGCCCTTTTCCAAGTGAATGCCAGGCTACAATTAATCCTACGGAACATATAATGAGATTGGTCTCCTACACACACACACACACACACATACACGCCAGTGCCACAGATAGTCTCATAACATCTGCAATAAACTGAAGGGCTGCTAACACAGACCCATTTCCAAACTACCATCCGTCCCCTGTGAGTCATCAAGTCAGCAACGACTTTTGGGAACTTGGACTGACACACAATTTTCTTGGGTAACAATGGCACCATAATGCAATGATCTTCCACTTACAAGGTTTTCCAACTGTTTATTTAGTGTGTGTGTGCGTGCAGGAGCACGCATGCCTTCAGATGTGCATGCCACAGCACACATGTGCAGATCATGTGACTTGCTAGAGTCGGCTCTTGCCTTCCACTTTGCTGATGAGGGGTCGATCTTGTTTCTGCTGCTGGAATGCACACTCAGAAGAGCTGGCCTGTGATTCATTCTCCTGCCTCACCTCCCACCTCATCTCAGGGGTGATGGGATTACAGATGCATGCCACCACGTCTTGTGTGGCTTTTACCCACCCTGCCATCTACCTGACCCTGATTTCAGTTTGGGCAGTACCCAAGGACGTACGCTTGAAACAGGACTGTTCACACTCATAGAATCTTAAAACACAGAGGTCTGCCGGGCAGTGGTGGCACACGCCTTTAATCCCAGCACTTGGGAGGCAGAGGCAGGCGGATTTCTGAGTTCGAGGCCAGCCTGGTCTACAGAGTGAGTTCCAGGACAGCCAGGGCTACACAGAGAAACCCTGTCTTGAAAAACCAAAAAAAAAAAAAAAAAAAAAAAAAAAAAAAAAAAAAAAAAAAAAAAACCACAGAGGTCCTCTATATCATCTTCTCCAGAGTATGCAGTATGCATCCCATCTTCATCACACTAACAGATGTGCGGTCTCTTCTCAAATCTCCAAAACCATGAGGAGGCATTTCCTTACGTCGATGCACCATATCTCCATGATTCCTACCTCTGCTTTAAGCCACTGGACATGCCATGCCTGATTCCTCCTCCTTCAAAAGCTAAAACAAACAGGGCTTAAAAAAAAAAAGTCCACCCCAACCCCAAAAAATAAGGTTAAGCCTAACCAGTTTATATGCACTGAATTTACCAAGCCAAGGTGAGTTATCGTCTAAGGTGCTGGAAGAACCAACAGCTACACAGAAAGATGGGAGACTCTGAGGAGCCAGACAGAAGGCAAACAAATCACGCTGGGTCTTGAAAATAGGACAGTGTGAGTCCCTAAATCACAGACCACTGGGCTTACTTGTAAGGTACAGATTATCCCTAACAGAGTTTATGAACAGATGTGTCATACAGAGGTCCTCATTGCCCACACTGCTGCCTTCAGGAGGTGACACCGATGTACTCTTCCTCCTCCCTCTGAATATAAGTGTGAGGAACGCTGACACAGAAGAGTCACAGGCATGTGGGAGCCAATAAATACCAGGAAATGCCAAACAACACAGCCAAATATGTATTTCCTTTTTAGATAAGAGTTGCTATTTTGATGGTCCCGAGGCATGACATAACCACAATATTGTTGCAGTAAAACCTTGTTGAAAATCAATACCCTGCAAAAGAAGCTAAACCAAACATGAATCTACCTTACTGAGCTTGTAGAGTGAAAATTATAAAGACCATTTTATAAAATATATACAGGCTCACTAGTCCCAAGAAGGCGGAACTGAATGTAGGATTTCAGGCCTTCACTGCCCTGGGATACATCCCGGGAAGAGTATTAACATTCCTCAAGCCTCAGGGAAAAGAACCCACCTGTGGGTGGGGAAGGCCCAAAGCAGGAAGACACATTCCTGACAACAAAGAAAGATGCAAATCATCTGGGTGGTTCCAAGAACTAACAGACTTTCCCCTGTTCTTGGTTACCCCTCCCCGCCACACACACTTGAGGTCTTCCCAGTGTTACAGCCTACTACTGTTCAAAATTTGTAATACAACCAATCATGTGTAACCTCACCAAATCCACCCCCCCCCAACCCCTATCTATAAATATCCCAAACATCCTGGGGGCAGGGTTGAAGCCTCTATCCCCTATGTGTTTCGACCCGAGGGCCCTTGTCATTAAACTACCTTTTGCAATTGCATCAAGAAGGTCTCTCGTGTGTCCTTGGGTGGGCACTGATTCGGATTTGAGTGAGGGTCTCTCTTTGAAGAACTTTCAAGCTCAGACTAATTCCCTTGCTCATAATCCCCTACGAAATCTTCCAACAATAGGATCGCCATTTAAATAGCTAGGGAAGGAACAGAGGAGGACAGGATCAAGGGTTGGGAGAATCCAAGGTGGCTTTGTGAACGCAAAGGCATCTCTTCCTTCACTTCCAACTCGACAGAGCAGCTCTCTGACACAGTGTCTGCTTTGCCAAGGATCAGTATCAAAACTCTTGGCTCTAAACAGTCTAAATCGAACCTATAAGAAGAAACCCGGATTGCTTTCGGTGGCGCAGATCAAGCTCAGGGCCCCGCCCAGTGTAGGTAAGCACTGTGCGAGCAGTCAGCCAGCAGCTCCGGTCCTTATGATCTTGGTATTACATTTCCTTTTTTCAGCTCCGATTACACACTGTGGCTCTTCAATGCCATCTATTGGGTTTATCTTTGTTTATGTGCCTGACAGTATAATTTAAACCGAAACATGCAATCGGGTTTAAAAGCTTGGTGCTAGTAGGCATAAGTGTTGGGATGCTTACTCACAAGAGACAGCCGTTCACTTCCTTCGGTGGTGTAGCCCTGGTAAGTTGCCTAGGCACAAATAAATAACTCCTATCCAGTGCCAACACAAACAACCCGAATAAAAACTAGTGAGTCCGAAAAATATGAGGCAACATGAAAGTAGGAGAGGACTAATTGGAAAGACGGAGTCGGCAAGAGAGGGAGGGGACTAAAAGGTACTAAGGAAACAACATGATCACAATACATTGTATACATGTACACAATACAAATGTATACATTGTGTACATGACATGCGTGTATGAAATTGTCCCCGCAGAGAGCCAGATACTGAAACAGGTCAGACCCGAATCTCAATCCTGGCCTTTCACTTACAAACTTCAGGCTTGTTATGAAACCTCCTGTGTCCTGGTATTCTCTGTAAAATGGGGTTGATAACAATAATATCTACCATGTGCAGCTGCCAAGAGTACTAGAAAAGAATAAGTAAATCCTCTTTTATTGTGTCCAGCCCTGAATAGACAGTCAGTAGATTGAGGTAACTGTTATTATTGTACTCTCAACCAGTGTCCTGTGTTAGCATTACTCTGTCTGCCTCTGGCCGTGGGCGTGGTTAGTCTCTACCTGCCCTCACTCTGGACTCCGTCATGAAGGTGCTCTTCTGGTGGGCTCCGCATTCTCTCCAGACACAGCTGGGTATGATCTAAGCTCTGTGGCTACTTCACTGCTAGTTTGAACACTCTTCTGATTTTGTGCCTCATTGTCCTCCCCTTTAGTCTTCTGTGTGCGTTCTCTTGGGATCCAAGCCCATCAAGAGTTTCTTGCTCTTAAAACAGCTAGCTCCCTCTCCTCACCACCTCCACCCCTCTCTCTTTTTTTTTTTCTACCTAAAATATTATGATTTTGCTGCATGGACTGTCCTTCCTTTGTTTTCCTCCTTTTTAAGAATGTGAATATTAAAAATACCCGCCTTTCTCTGAAGTATACATCCCTGAAATCACTGTTAATAAAGTTGATTATACCCAACTTTCTTCTTTTGCAGTCACTAACCAATACCATGCTTACGATTGCCCAAGGATTTGGTTAATAAACAGTTCTCTGAGTTGGTCAGAAGCACATTAAGAGCACAGTTGTGTCCCAGTGTGTGGTTTATGAAGAGAGCATGGCAGGAAACAATTTGTTTCTATGGGCTAAAACAATGACACTGAAAAACTCAAAGTCTCTGTCAATGGCTGTACATTGGCCTGTGATGATTGTGATAATTGGGTGAGTTTAAGCTTTATACAGTAACACACAAAGCAGCAATATAAACCAACAAAGGAAAATTCTTACTCGCTTGTCTATACTAATAATAGCTGTCCAAGCATAATTAAGATGCTTTGGTGGCAAAGGGACAAGCTGTGCTTTGAAGTTAGGTCTCTAAGGAGGCAGGGTTGTTCACAGCCAGTCTCTAAGCAGCCTGGCAAAGGATGAAAGTTTATCCCCAACGCGGAAGATGATGGAGACACCTTGCTCTTGTGTTCACGAGTCTTATGAGTTCATAGGTATTTCCAATAAACTAATACAGGAGCCCAAAGGAATTCTACTGCAGGCCATGGCTGGCTGGCTTTAAAAATACATTTAGCAAACAAAGTCCCTGTATGATTGTGTGTACTGATTCGTGTTTGACTAACAATCAGAAAGAATAATTCACATTATCTTGTATAGTTTACCTGCCAAAACCACTATTCTTCATTTATTGTATGTGAAGAAGTTACATCAGAGAGGGAGGCGCTTTGGCAATCAGGGAGGCATACTGTGCTTTTCCTAAAGACTGAGACTTCACAGATTCAAGGGAAAAGCTCTAAGTGTCGTGGGCATAACCAAGCTTAGTTACTCGCTAGCCAGCCATAGTTACTCTCTAGCCAGCCATGGGGCTTAGACTAAAAATAGCACTCAAAGCAAAAATATCCACCAGTTCCCACTCAAGCCACGTGCTCAGCCCAGCAAGGCCTTCTTTTCCTGCTCACCCTGAGTCACTTACCAAATCGCCTCATTGGTAACGCTTCTTTAGCAATTTACAATAAAACCAGAAACAAAGAAAGAAAGAAAATGAAAAAAAAATTATTGGGCAGTTTTTATGCCCAATAGCTGAGGTTCCTATGCACCCCCTAAGTAAACACAAAGTCTAATTTTTTATTATCCAGGGGTTTTGTTTAGTTTTTGTTGTTGTCTGCTTTTGGATGGTGTATGGGATGGGACCTAGGGTACTGTATATGCAAAGCAATCGCTCTACCCACCGAGTTATGGCTTTGGCTCTCAAAAGAAGTCTTCAGTGAAGTTAACAAGACAAAAAAAAAAAAAAAAAACTAGAAATAAAACAAAGAAAGAAAATCAAGAGCGACAAAGAAAAAGACTTCCTTCTGCCTGTTCAAAAGCCACTCGGCTATTGGGTCAGCACTGACTTACACATGTGCTATCCCCAGCTTCTGAGGTAAACAGTTGGTAGACCAGCAGCCGCTACCTAAAAATATAACTATTTTTATAATTATATGGAAAAATATATAATTATATATTTTTATAATTGTATTTCATATGGACCATGGGGACCTCCCGTTCTTTCTGAGTTGAACATAATTAAACATAGGGTTTGGGATATCATGGTTTATTCCGATCTGTGCACAGGTAAGGGAAGAGATGTAGACAGTGTTTTAAAACCAGACACACGCACATGTGGACTTGGAGAAAAGAGCTGTTGTCTCTCCTTTAACTACTGGTGTGCAGTGCTAAGTTAATCCCATTTCCTTTGGCTAAATGTTATCCATCAACACAACAGGGAGTCACTTAAAATGCTAACTTCCTTCTAAGCGTTCTTATCAAACTATTCAGGAGCAAAGGCTTCCAAAAGAACAGTCACTCCCACTGCATAGGAAGAAGCTTAATTGCTAAGTCTCAAACTGACTGTACTTGTTCATTAAGAGGACCCGTCTCTGTCTGTAACCTTAGGTCTTCCTCTCACTTTCCTTGACTCAGCAGCTGAGCTCAGCTTCCCCCTCTCTGACCTGACATTTCCAAATGCTGGAGCACAGAGGGCATTTCTTTCTAGGTCAGCAGGGGAACCGACTACTGCCTTCCGGGAGAACAGCGCTTCCTGTGTCTGTCGAGGCCTGACCACATACAGTGCATTAATACAGGGTGCTACCCTCTTTTCTGACCCTGAAGAACATGCATGGCATTGATTGCCTTGAATCTGCACAATGCTCCCCTGCTGCTGGCTGTCAATAGCCCAAATGAATGCATGTCCCCAACACACTGCTGGCCAAGCTGGTTATGACCTCCTTGCTGCCTGGCCCGCAAGCCCATTCTTTTGTCCCATCCCACACAGGGGACACTACTTACTTTAATTGCTTCAATGGCTTGAAGTTCACACATCGTAAAATTCACCCGCTTAGAATATGCCAGTCATTGGGTTTTTATATATTCAGAGTTGGGCAACTATCACCACAATCTAATTTTAGGACATTTCCAATACCCTAAAGGAAACACGGTGCCAATTGTCCTGATTAGCGGCCAATTCCCAAATCCCTACCCTTGGCCCCCTCTGCTCTAAGAAGCCACAAACCTACTCCTTGTTTCTCAGGGTTGTCCATTCTGGACATTACAGAGAAATAGACATGCTCACTTCTAACTCGCTTTTTTGATGTAGCACCATGCACACTGTAGTTTCATTGCTGAATACCATCCGTCCATATATGCGATTATGATTATAACCATATCAGGTTACGCATCCGATAGCTGATGAATCTGAGGTTGTCCCCACATTTTGGTGGCTATGAACAGTGCCACCATGCACAGGTTTTTGTGTCATTAGGTTTTCGTACATCTTGGCTACCCACTATTTTTAGCAACTCCTCTCCTCTTTGTTTCTTCCAGCCTTGAGTTCAGGACTCTTATTTTAAGAGAAATCCATGGTAAGCAGCCATTCACAGGCGCTGGGCACGGGATGAAAACTGCTGAAACTGGGTTTTCCTAGAGGAAATACATGTATACTCAAGCCTACAATTTCACTCAAAATCCTCAGCAAATGACCCGTTGACACATTTGCAGATGGTTCCAAGAATATTCTCTGCAGCACAGTCTGTGACAACCAGCATTCAGTACAAAGACAGACTATAATAGTGGCTAAAAAATAACATGAAGGAGGGACCAAGGAAACTCCCCTACAGATGCTAATGAAGGCGGGTTACAGAAAAGGCAAATATTAAATCTGCTTCCCTTAAACAACTGTGCGTTTGATTATCCATATCTGAAAAGACTCATTTTCTTAAAAAGAAGCTCAGAATTGTGGTGGAAATGGACAATTGCTTTTAATTTCCTATCCTTTTTTGTATAACTTGAATTATTACCATGAGGATATATTTAGAATCTAAACATATGTGTGTTTTATAATAATACAAATACTCCCTCTAACATCCCATGGTACCCTGCGGTTGATAACGGATGGGAAGGTTTGAGACAATGAATCTCAAGAACAGAAGGGACGGACCAAAGAGGACCTGGGGGTGCTTAAGCACTTCACTGATCCCAAGCAAACTTGATCCTAAATCCCAAATCCTGAATCCAACCTATACTCAGAAGGCACTATGCCATCATGGGAGAAGTGTAAGCATCAGAGAAGCCAGCTCTATGACAGGCTGCCGCTTACTACAGAACTCCCATTCAACGCTTCGCTTCGGTCTCCAAAGTCCTGTTTGCTAGTCTACAGGCAGCACATGTTCTACTGTTATTATTTAACAGTTCCTACTGGCTGGTTTTGTGTGTCAACTTGACACAAGCTAGAGTCATCAAAGAGGAAAACTCGTCCTTGAGACCCAGGGGGAAGACATTTTCTCAATTAGTGATCAATGGATGAGGGCCCAGCCTATGGCGGGTGGTGCCAATCCTTGGGCTGGTGGTTTTGGTTCATGGGTCCTGGGTCCCACGAGCAAGCCATGGGAAGCAAGCCAGTAAGCAGCAGCCCTCTATGACCTCTGCCTCAGCTCCTGGCTCCAGGTTCCAGCCCTGCCTGTGTTCCTATCCTGACTTACTCCAGTGATGGACTATGATCTGGAAGTATACGCTGAATAAGCCTTTTCCCTCCCAACTTGCTTTCTGGTCACGGTATTTGATCATAGTAATAGAAACCCTAAGACACCACTGCACTAGAGATGCCAATCAAATATTCCATTGACCTTGCAAAACTAAGCTCAAGATAGCAACTCCCAGAAACCATTCTGAAGAGAGACCCCAAATTCAGCATATACACAGCTGGGTTTCTCTGTGTAGCCCTGGCTGTCCTGGAACTCACTCTGTAGACCAGGCTGGCCTCGAACTCAGAAATCTGCCTGCCTCTGCTTCCCAAGTGCTGGGATCAAAGGCGTGCGCCACCACTACCCGGCCTCAACTCAACTCAGTTCTTAGCTCACTGGTATTCACTGCTTCTTCGACCTCTTCAAATTCTTTAAAGGGGCTGTACCTAACTAAAAAACCCATGATTATTGAGCCTAGATGAATGAACCTGCCAAATAAATAAATAAATAAATAAATAAATAATAAATCTACTGGCTCAATAAAAATCCTTGCCGGTGACTGAGCTGCATGCAGAGTTCATTTTATGTAATTATTTACTGGTTAAAGCTTGACAAAATGATAGATGAGTAGCAATTTGTGAAGGCTAAATGTTTATTTGCCCTGGGAGGTTTGATTTAAAAACAAAATGCTAGGGTTAGTTTGATTTTTGTTTTGTTTTGTTTTGTTCCATTTTTTTTTCTCCCCAATGCACATCCATGGTAAGTAAAGGCAATCTACATCCATGTGTGAACAAGCATCCATGCATGTCTGTCCATGTTTCAGAGCACATCTGTTTCCGACTGCAACCCGTTCACTAACATCCAATTCC
Source organism: Rhabdomys pumilio (assembly GCA_030674055.1). Lineage (NCBI taxonomy): Eukaryota > Metazoa > Chordata > Mammalia > Rodentia > Muridae > Rhabdomys > Rhabdomys pumilio. Next base: position 17,155,258 of record JANHMN010000021.1, read on the forward strand.
AAGATGTCCTTTTAAGGCCAAGTGTGGTCCTGCACACCTGGAATCCCAGCCCTCAGGAGGAAGCAGAAAACCCTGCATTACTGCATCAAATGGGACTCAGTTAGTCTCTGATGGTGCAAAGTTAAAAGAGCCCATTGGTGCCAGTCACCAGAAACATCAATAACAGTATTCAGGAGGAGAAAATGCAGTTTAATTTTCCCTTAAAAGAGACAATCTACCACCATTAAGAGTGACATTTAAAAGCTAATTGAAAAAGCGGTGTTCCCGTGTCTCTCGACAAGTATTTGCATGTTAATTAATTCTAGGGATAAGAAGAGTGGCTTCCAATAGGAACTGTCAGAGGAGAGAAAGTTCCTCTGCAGAAGATAAAAGGCTATGGCAGAGACATAATTAAATTACTTGGCTTCGAGAGCTCCAGAAGGCAGTAAGCTACACTTTGCAATGCAAATCCACACTGCCTCCTTTGTGAAGGGGTGCATTTTAATGAAAGGCCCAAAATACAGATTTCCAACTCAAGACTCTTTTAATGGGGAGCCTTCCTCACAGATCAAGATGACTTTTACTAGAACAGTGGCTAACAAACTCCTAAGGACTCTCAATATGGCAGACAGGGCTGCAAGAGCTAATAAAAGCCACAAACACCCTCTCAATGGCAGCAAAGGACATCGGCTTGAACTTTTTTTTTTTTCTAGGCAATAAACCATTTCTTTCAAAAGGAGTCATGCAAATAGATGTAAACCCAAAGCTATACAACAAGAAAGATGTTTGCTAAGACTATTTTATAAATGAGGTTACCTGAAAAGATTTTAGTAAAATATACATTCTCCTAGGTAGACTTATGACATATTTATTAGCACAATAACTTATATTATGTAACAGTTACTGTTTCCAATCCTTTTTTCTTATGTGTTTGTTTTTGAGGCAGGGTCTCATACAGCCCAGGCTGGCCTCAGTGTGTAGCCAAGGATAACCTTGAAGTCCCGATCCTCCTGCCTTTACTTCCCAAGTGCTGGGATTACAGGTGAATACCACCACACCTGGTTTTATTCAGTGCTGAGGATTGAACCCTGGTCCTAATAAATGCCAGGCAAGCATTTTACCAATTAAGGTACATCCCCAAGCCCTAGCAATCTTTTACAAGATGATCTTAGAGGGAGAACTGATAGCCCTTAGAGGGTTTATATGAGGAAATTAGGCTCAAAAAGAATATTCAGTACCACGGTGGTCAAGAGTGATGGAGTCATGTCTAGAGCCATCTTCTGGATGGATTGGATGGCCAATGGTCTTCCCACTCATATGGTCTTCCTTTTACCTTATCTAGTTATTAACATACTAAGTATGCTGGTGATATGACCCTGTTAAATGATCCATGACATGAATTAGGAACAATGTTCATTCCACACACACCCTTTTCCACCTCCCATAAAAAAAAAAAAATAAGTCTACTGCAATAATGAAAAAAAATACTGGTTAATTAATCTGCTATACAGATTTATGATCTGTAAATATATGATACATTATTAACTATAGTAATGAAAAACACACCATTAAGCCATTAACAAGAAAAAGGGATAAATATACTGATCCCATGAAAATTATTGACCAAAAGAAAACTTGTTCAATAAAAAAAATTCAAAGTTCAAGCATAGTAGCACATACCTCTAATTCCAGCACTGGGGAGGCAGAGACTCGAGGATCAAGAGCCTGGGCTACATAAGATCCTGTCTCAAAAAACAAAACAAAACAAAACCAGAAAACACAAGATGAAACTGCAATGAGTTATTATTTTTTTCTTATCAAATTGGAAAGTCATAAAAGTATAATTTCCATTCTCACGACTCACAAGAGTGGACCCTATTTCAGCTACAGGGAAGCGGGAAAGGGACATGGGTCACAGGGGAGGAGGGGGACTCAGTTCACAGAGGGAGAGGAGGACAGCATGTGTGGTGTACGGATTCCCAAGTCCAAAGGCCACACGTGTTTTCTGAAAAGACAGAATGATGCTACTTAAATATGAATACATGAAAGTTCACGACCATCATGACCACACACTGCACATTAGTGAAATAAAAATAAAGTCTCATAAAATAGTCCGGACCCACTGAAAAGAATTACATTAAAACTAAAGGACTAATTAATATACACCCGGTAAAGCAAAGAAGACGGAAATAAATAGGAAGTTATTCCTTGAGCTTGAAATACAAAGTTCAGTGCTGCAAAGACGTTGATTCTCCTACAGACTTGACCTCGAAGCGATGGATGCAAGTTTAAAACGAACTCATCTGAATCTCTGCGTGTATCTGTGTGTGCGTTAACTTCACTGAGAGATGCGAAAGGTTAAGAACAAACAAGACTCACTTGGGGCTGGAGAGTCAGCTCAGCTCTTAGGGGCACTTGCTGATCTTCCAGAAGACCTCATTAGGTAGTGTCATTATTAGGCAACCCAGGACAACCTATAGCTCCAGCGTCAGGGGATCCAATGCCCTCTTATGGCCTCTGTGGACACCTGCAGTCATGCATATCAGCAAGCAGGGGTGCCAAAGACACACACACACACACACACACACACACACACACACACACACACACTCGCTGGGGGAAGTCAGAGCAGGAACTCAAACTGGATAGGTAGGAACCTGAAGGTGGAAACCGATGCAGAGTGCTGCTTACTGGCTTGATCCTAAGGGTTTACTCAGCTTGCTTTCGTATACAACCCAGGATCCTGGTACCCAGGGGTGGCACCGCCCACTGTCGAACAAGCCCTTCTGCATTATCAGTCAAGAAAATGCCCACAGGCCAATCTGATAGAGGCATTTGTCTTTTTTCTTCTGTTTGTTCGTTTGTTTTGTTTTCTGAGACAGGGTTTCTCTTGTGTAGCCCTGGCTGTCCTGGAACTCCCTCTGTAGAGCAGACTGGCCTTGACCTCAGAGAACTACTTCCCTCTGCCTCCCAAGTGCTGGGATTAAAGGTGTGTGTCACCACCAGTTTCCTCTTCCAAAATGGCTCTAGCTTGCTCAAGTTGACATATAACTATCCAGCACAGGCTAAAATATATTTTTATCCACACTATAAACATGTCCATGAAAGATTGAGTAAAAAAAATAGACATTAAGTTACATAATACTTTAAATCATACATAGAACAAGCAGTTCTATTTAAAACATTTTGGCCCAGGAACTGCTTAATTTCAAAAGTTAGTAAAGTGAGGGATTCATTTTGAAAAATAATAATAATTTAAAAACCACCTGTTGCCTTGGACATTTTATTTTGACTTAGCACTGGAGACCTTAGAATTCTATAATATTCGCATAAATCATATCCATATTCCATCTTCTGCTCTACTTTCTGGTTCAGTTCCTTTAGTGTGGAACAAAAATTTAAATATGTGAAGCACTATGAAGGCTGAATCCTTCGTGGCTTTTAATATAATACTTCTTCTCAGATCTCTGACAACTATCCCACCCACTCTTATTTCCAGAATGACTGTGTTGGAGCCTTGCCGTTATCACATTTTCCTGAAGCATTTGACTTTATTTTAGCAGAACCATACGACTTCACTTTTATAGTTATAGTTTATCAATTTATGTGCTGTTTAATTTCAGTTCATAATTATAATAATAAGTTAATTGGAATAAACAGGAGGGGAAAACTGACTCCTAATGAGCGCACAGCTTTGGATATGTTATGGAGGATTAGTTAGCAGGATTCATTTAAGCCAGACTTGAATCAAGTAAAGACTTGATTCTTTGCATTACCAAAAGGTGGAGGAAGGGTTGAAGTGGAAACTTCCGGTTTCCTCCCGGAAGTCGGTTGTGTCAAATGATGTTTTGCTGGGACACACAGGTGAAAGGCTGTTTTGCTGTAGCAGACACATGAAAGGATGTGTAATGTTTAGAAGGGATATAAATATGGCCCCACAGACAGTGGAGCTCGGGCACTGGTTCGCTTTGCTCTGCCTTGCTATTCTTTCGCATGTGTGCGCGCGCGCGCGTGTACTGGCTCGACTTACATCGCCTTGCAGAGCCTTCGCTCTTAGTACTGACTTCATAGGGAGAAACCCGACAAAGAACTTCTCATGAGGTTCCTGAGGCTTCTTGTCACTTCTTTGAACTCGGGCCCATTAGCAGAGGCTCGTGGTTTCTCGATCGAACTGCCATTGCTGATTCTTGAGTGATGACTGCTGGATGGACTGGACTGTGGCTCCTGATTCCTGTTGGTGTTTTGCTAGAGGACTGGACTACTGAGGACAGAGATTGGAAACACCCCAAAGAACTATTTCTAAACAAGTTCCCGACCCCCTGTTTCCTATTAACATTTCTTTTCCACTGGCTCTGGTGGGAGGTGGGCAGGAGGGAGAGGAGGTTGAACCCTTATTCAAATATATGCTTACAGAGGGCAGCAACATGGCGGAAAGGGTAGAGGCGCTTGTCACCAACCCTGACAACCTAAGTTCCATCTTCAAGACCTACATGGTAGGAGGAGAGAAAGGACTCCTGCAAGTTGACCTCTGACCTCCACATATGTGCCATGCCCCACATGTACCCCCACACATATAAATATGCTAAAGTTACATTAAATAAATGTGATAATAGGTGTCTAAATGCTAGACACAAATGTTAATAGTTGTTTATTTTGATTGAAAAGTTTTCTGGTGATGTTAAATTTGATTTTGTGTGTGTGTGTGTGTGTGCATGTGTTTCTTCAGGAGACTTGATTTATATAAAAGTGCATCATTTTAAGCTGGGCATTGGTTAATCCCAGCACTGGGAAGGTAGAAACAGGCAGGTCTCTGAATTTGAGGCTAGTCAGGATTATCTGGTGAAATCCTGTCTAAAAACAACAAACAAAACAAAACGCCATTTCAAGTCTTTCAAAGCGTGTTACAGATCTCTCTATGGCCTTCTATTCATAACCCCTCTTGTCAAGGTCTCATTGCGTAGCCATGTCTGGCCTGGAACTTGCTATGTTGGATAGATTGTCCTCAAACTCAGATTCTCCTGCCTCTGCCTTCTGTCTGTTGGCACTAATAGCGTGTGCCACAATGCCTGGCTTTCTATGGTGTACTCCTAAGGAATGGTGGTGGCTGCTAGAAGCAGAAACATCAATGCTTCTTTCCTCTAAGAACGTGTGAAACATGATGATCTATTTAAACTAATGTCTTAGTTCATGTTCTATTGCTATGAAGAGACAGCACGGCTGTAGCAACTCTTACAAAAAGAAAGCACTGAATCGAGGCTTGCTTACGTGTCAGACTATCCTCATGGCGTGGGCATGGCGCAGGCAAATGTGGTGGCTAACCCCAGACTTGGGGGTGGGGTGGGGGGGAGGAAAGACAGTAGGCCTGGTTTGAGCCCTTGAAACCTTAAAGTCCACCCTCAGTTAAACATTTCCTCCAACAAGGCCACACCCATTCCAAAAGGCCACGCCCACTCCAACAAGTCCACGCCCCCTAGTCTCCCTATTTACCACCACTCCCTAATTACCAATGCAGCATTCAAATACATAAGCCTGTGGGGGCCATTCCTATTCAAACCATCACAACTAACTAGGTCAGCATTCAAACTCCAAGCTAAGCAGGTACTGTGGTGCCTGTAATCCCAGCACCCATGTGGCTGACACAGAAGGGTCATGAGCCAGAATGAGACCCTGTTCCTCTGCAAAAGATCCAACCCTCAGCTCTGCTAGTTACCAGCCACACACGCTTAAGCATGGCTCCTCTCTCAAACTGGCTTTCAGCCTATGAACCAAGGATACTCACACCTATCACAAAGAACAGCATGGAGGATTAGCGAGAAACCTCTGGGCTCTAAAGCAGGCGACTTAACCCAGACTCAGCTTCAGTAAGTATCAGCTTGAAAATGTCAGAACAGCAAGAGAACACGTGTATACATGCTGTACAAATAAATACAAGGCATCACAGCACAGCCTGCTGGCAACATGCTGAGGAGACACAAAGCAAGAAGGAAGGGTGCAGAATAAATGTGCCCCTGATGGCAGGGAAGGGCTTCACATACAGGAAGCAGCTTGGACCAATGCTTATCAGAAACAAAGAAAAGGGATCAATAGTTAACACTCACCAAAGCTCTGGAAGGAAAAGCCTATGAAGAAATCACAGATAAGCTTGCTGGGGTCGTTTACATATATGACAGGAGAGCTTACATTTTGGAAAGCCTAGGCAATGAGCTTTCTGCCTGGGCCTCTTGTCTAGAAACACACAAGCAGAAGATAAGCGTGGAAATAAGCCCAGGAGCATTCTAAGATGAGTTAGATGCACCCACGTACATCTCCAACGTCCCCACAGGGAGTTTCAATTCCTTAAGCTCCAGGCAGGGCATCAAACACAGGACTTGGAGATGAATCACACAAGTTCCCTGTCTTTGTGGCACTTTTCTCACCAGGGACAGCTAAGCCATGACACTGAAAACATCTGTCTTCTGGTGGTGGCAGAGGCTGGGGAGGTTAATTAGGAAAGAATGAGGCTGGGCATCCTCATCAGAACAAGCTTCACCCTGAACTTAGTTTTAACCCTAGCCAACAGGGAAGGGAGAACTAAAGAGAACTAGGAGCTCTGCCGAGTCAATAGAGACAACAAAACGGCAGCCAGAGAAACAGCCACATCAAATGACAGCCCAGTGGGGACTCCAAAACAGCACAGTTACAGGTGACGGACTGAGCCGTTGGCTGTAGCTTGTTTTAATAAGAATAGCGGTTGTATATGTACCGGATTGCCAGGGGCCTTCCCTACCTTAATGCTGACAGGGCACCGCAGAGAAGTTGGCAAGAAGAAGGAGTCGGGCGCAGATGGGCCAGAGAATCTTGTAGCTCTGACTGACCAGCAATCAGATTGCTTCTTTATTTCACAGAACAAAGACAGACTAATGATATTCCAAAAAGTACAGATTATGTGTTTGATTTTTCATTACATGTCCAGGGTGACAGGTTTAGTCACAATAAGAAAATACAAACAAGCCGGGCGGTGGTGGCGCACGCCTTTAATCCCAGCACTTGGGAGGCAGAGGCAGGTGGATTTCTGAGTTCGAGGCCAGCTTGGTCTACAGAGTGAGTTCCAGGACAGCCAGGGCTACACAAAGAAACAAAAAAGAAAAAGAAAATACAAACAGAATAGATTTTATTTTTATTATCAGCCCTATAACTCCAATGTAAAGAATCTAAAGAATGTCTCTTCCAAAGCAAACACATTTACTATATGACAGCCTGCTTTTAGGCTGGCAGTGTTTGCAGTTTGAGAGCGCTCCAGACAAACAGAAAGTATCTGAAGCGGTCCTTTTATGACTAGCAAATATTAATACCTAACTCCTTTTACGATATGCTTCATCATCTGTGCTATAAAGCAGGGAAATCTTTAGTTAATTTATATTATTTACTGAGATCTATTCCTCCAGAGGGTGTACTCTATATGACCCCACTTCTCTAAACTACATTTTCAGAGAGTTCTAAGAATATTGCAAAGGGAGGCCTTGAATCTGTAACCTATTCCCCTGTCCAGTCAGAGTTTGTTAATTTACTTTAATTGTAATTAATAATGTACTCTGTTTACCCTGCACCATCTATACTGTTTGAGTTCGCTCAGGAGCAGATACTCCAAGATTCCTGGAGGAATGACCTTATCTGCCTATGCTGCTCTGTGCTTAATGATCTCCAGGGCATGAGAAAGACTTCCAAATAGTGGCCAGATAAAGTTAATTTTAGAATTTTCCTAAAAAGTCTCAGACATAATTTTCTCACAAAAAGACATAAAACGAATCATAATGCAGAAAGTCCCCCAAAATGAAAGACACAGAAACCAAAACCCAAAATCAAGAGACAGAATGGCCGCTACTGCAGCATTCGGCTCAGCCTTGCTGGAGCTTCGTCAAGCAGCTGCGCTGGCTTCATGACTCTCTCCATTTCTAGTGGTTACCAGACAGCTCATCAGGTCCCCATGATGACAAGATTGTGCAAGATATGAACAAAAGACATCGGCATCAGTCTGGGGGGGTGGCGTGGGGAACAGAAGACACAGCCTAGCACCATGAAATTGTTACAGGCGCATTTAAGGAAGGCTTAGGAGAAAAGCTCTCAGAATGACCCAGAGACTCAGTAGGTGAAAGACAGCGAGCAGACCAGAGCAGAGATGTACTGGAATTTCCATATTTACCAGTCATTACTTATACACCAGGTTTTTAGTATAACATTTCCCTTCAAAATGAATGCAGAACCAATATAACACTCATGAGAAAGCAGCAGGCACCTTTTAGCCATCTTAATCTCAACCACTTTCAAAGATCTCTGTCAGTGGCTCTCCAGGACTGTTTGGTTCCCAACCTAAACCAGGGTTTCTGCCGAAATCGTACACGACATGAAAAAAATAAATCGATAAACAGTCAATGAGAAGCATTTTCTTCATACTTCGTTTTTTGAACCTGTCTCTGTTGATGATTTTTCAAGGAATGCGAACAGAAGAAAAGAACATAAGCAAATTTTACTTGTTAAAAACAATGACAATGTTTAGTGTTTCCAGCTCGTTCCTGGCATTACTACGAGGTGGCAGAGCCTTGATGAGGTGGATTTATTGGGAGGAGGGCTAGGGCAAGCACTGATGGGGCAGTCCGGCCATGACAACCATGAAGTGAACAGATTTCCTCACCCTGAGCTACTGTGACACCATAAGAGTAAAGCAACAGGTCAAGCAACTGCTAGAATCTCTGAAGGCCTGGGCAAATGGCCCTGTCCTCCCTATGACTGTCTCAGGATGGCCCCGCCCTCCCTATGACTGTCTCAGGATAGCCCCGCCCTCCCTATGACTATCTCAGGATAGCCCCG
>JANHMN010000021.1:17164090-17194397 GCA_030674055.1 Rhabdomys pumilio
TCTCAGGATAGCCCCGCCCTCCCTATGACTATCTCAGGATAGCCCCGCCCTTCCTATGACTGTCTCCGGTATTCTGTCACAGAGAGCTGATACACACTGACTAACCTCCTTTGGGTTCGCAGTCACAAGTGTGAGTGGAGTTGTGCTTTTAATCTTGGAACTGAAATCTAGGCAGCACACCCAGAGCCTGTTGAGTCCCTGTCTCTTGCCATGAGGTTTCCCTCCCCCATCACTGGGCTGCAGAGTAGAAATCACCGAGGCACCCAGCAAATCTGAGTTTACTGGGGAAAGTGACGCGTCCAGAACTAGGTGACCTCAGATACACTTCTTGGAGCTGTTTTGTGATCTGTTAAATAGATTAGCAACTTTGGCTCTCCCTGCTTTGGAGGGCTAAATGAATCGCACACTCGCAGGAATAATACGTGCTGTAAAGTGCTGCGCGAACCTAATGGAAGGCTACTATTTGCTAAAATCTCTATTACTGGGAAACGAGATCAGCAGTTCTCTCATGACCTCTCTAAATAACTGATCCAATTCTTTTAGCTCACGAGCTGTGTGCGATTTGTGCTAAAACAATGTCTTCAGGTACAACAAGAGCATTAATCAGTCATCAGTAATTAAAAAAAAAAAAAAAAAGCCGCCTAGGACCTGGTGTGGTGGCAGATACCTTTTATCCCAGCACTGGGGCGGCAGAGGCAGGTGGACCTCTGCGATTCTAAGGTCAGCCTCGTCTACACAGTGAGTTCTGGGGCAGCTACACAGTGAGACTCTGTCTCAGAAAAACAAAACAAAACAAAACAAAACACAAAAACAAACAAAAAAACAAGGCAGGAATTCTCCAAAAATTCCGGTTTTCCCTAGTAAGTTCAGGTAGAACTAAATGGACATATTAATTTCTAAATTCTGAAAATGTTTTGAATTCAGGAAACTTTTTAATTTCTCCATGGGGACTATTTCTCAAATATTCAAAGCCCGGCAGTGGTGACACATGCCTTTAATCACAGCACTCGGGAGGCAGAGGCAGGCGGATTTCTGAGTTCGAGGCCAGCCTGGTCTACAGAGTGAGTTCCAGGACAGCCAGGGCTATACAGAGAAACCCTGTCTCAAATAAATAAATAAATAAATAAATAAATAAATAAATAAATGGATAGCTTTTATTTATACATTTACCCTTCCTATGGACTCATAGGTTCCAGAGGATGATTTTGTCTCTGACATAAAAATATTAGCAGATAAAAGTAATTTTTAAATATTTTAATGACAGGCACTTCTTGTCAACCAAAAAGGCCATACACACACACACACACACACACACACACACACACACATACAAATTCATACAAAAAGTTCTATAATGGGAAGAAAATTGTTATATCCCTCCTGCCATGAAAAATTCAAAAGAAAAGTCAGAAAGGGAAAAGAGAAATCTCGAAAGAACACAAAGAGACACCCAGAGGGATCAAGAGACAGCGTGAAGCATGGCTGGCTTCTGTCGTGTCCATGCGTGTAGTCCCCTCTCCAGGCCATTGTCCCCCCCTTCCCTATAACAGCAGGAACGGCAGGGAACATCTTACTCATTCCAGAGCTGCCCAGCCCACTGCTCTCAGCTCTCCTCAGTATCCCAAGAAAGAAGCCGAAGTACTGCTATAAAACCATGTGAGGCTGAGACCAATCACAGCGACCAGTGTGCTGACTCAGGACTGGCGACAGCTCTAAGTGCTTTGTGTCTCTTTGGTTCACTTAAATCTCAGAGGCAAATGTGTTACTACAGTCCTTCCTAGCAGTCAAAACCCACCCAAGATTCCGTGACCAGTAAGTTCGGAAAGATCCTGTTCAGAAGTCAGCTCCACCTCCTATGTGCTGAGGCCCTATGTGTTTGTGGAGTCTGACTCTCAGCTTTTTCAGCGGTAAAGAAGAAAGACCACCCAGTTGCCATGGAGATTGAACAACTAGAGTTAGCGGTCTTCGGCATCAGTTTTGATTTATTGCCTGTGTAGCCACTTATGTTCCAATCCGAGTGTGAGCATATCTCCTCTGGAGCAAACAACACTCGGGGTGCTTGCCAAGAAGACAGACCAGAAAGGTTGGCCTTGTTCCGTTTGACAAGAGCAGTGCCCCATGCTCTGTGAAGGTTTATGGCTGGGAGTAGGACATATATTTTTAATAAAATGTTCGTCAATTGCATTATCGAAAAGTTGGCATTAACTATGGAAAAGTTTATAGGAAGTTTATAGGAACCAGCACAACCTCTGGAAAGGGAAGCCAAAGGTCTAGGAACAGAAGAGAGAAACCCTGTTCACATGTGGCATGTACACACCTATGTTAGCAGTAGTCTAAATGCTAACACCTACCACTACAGAAAGGTCTGTAAGTCACTCAGAGTTCATCTCAGCTCCCAAACATGTAGAACCAATCTACAGCCCATTGGTCTCTACCGACCTCAGAGCTCTTCCTGACTGACCTCCCCTCTCCCAAGCTTCTAGTTACCTCTGATGTCATTACCAACTGACTCAAGAAAGCCAGGCACGCACCACCAAGAGAGGTAAGGACCAAGCTTTCTAGATTCAATGCCACCCACTGAGTCACCCCAGAAATGAAGGTGATGAACTCTGGGTAAAGCACCTGGCCTGAGCAGTGGCTAAGCTCACACACTCTCCAACCTCCAGATACCTTACTCGTATGGATCAAGACACTGAAGAGACCACTGTTGCTTTAAAGACAGTGAGTTTTTCGCCAGCTTAAAGTGTCCCTCAGTAATGAACCTTTGAGGCACTTTAAGCTTGATGGTTTCCACTCTCTGCTGAGCTGGGTTTCTGTTTCAGGTTTCGGCAGCTGGGTGGTGTCTCCTCTAGTTAGGAAGACACAAAGCACAGAAAATGACAGAGAAGCAAACGCTCATCCTCAGAAAGACAGCAATTTTCTGAATTTGCAGTATTTATGTGCTCCTTTAGATTAAAGCCTGGGCAGTGTTTTTGTTTTGTTGTTGTTGTTGTTTTGTTTGTTTGTTTGTTTTCCCCTAAAAATCAGCAAGGAATCTATCGGGTCCATAAGCAGGGAATTAGAATGAGGAAAATTACCGAGAATTTTCTCTTTATTCCCATTTGTCACAGAACGTAGCTACCATTCAGAATGCCCTTGGACACGGTGAGCTCTGCTGGGAAGAAGATGGGGGATGGGGGAACCCTGAAGGGCAGTGCATCCTGACCGGGCTCTAGAGCAAGGGACTTAGAGAGGTGCATCCTGGGACAGCAGAGGGGCGTGGCACTGGAGACCATCTGATGCCCTGCCCATCTCCCTAGCCAGCAGACCTTCCTTCCTGCAGTTGTCCTTAACTCAGGAGAGGACCTCACCACTTGCTCCACTGTGCGGGCTGCCACACTAGAAATTCATCTTAAATGTGCCTCTGAGCTGCACTCCCTGCTTCCCCAACGCCGCCACTTCTCCCGGTGCCCTCACAGCATTCACTTTCTCTCATCTGGTCTTGAGGACCCTGCATCCCTGAAGACACCCTACCTTCTCTCTGGTTGTGTGTCACACTACACTCAGGCTCAAAGTGTTCTTCGAGAATAAAGCTCTGTCTCTCACTCTCCTCTGAAAAGCTTCTCAGTGTAATCAGAATAAACTCCAAAGCCACATGAGAATCACCTGTAGACATTTTAAAGTGCCTGTGTCTCAACTCTTCCGTAGAGATTCAGATCCACGTTGAGAGGTGGACAGGAGCCAGGACAGATAGCTCTGAAGCTGGTCCCCTCTCACCTGCCACCGCCCTTGACTGGTTTGCAGGACCCAAGTCTCTGTGGGTCTTCTCCCCTGGTCCCTCAAACCTATAGCCCTTTTCCTTGATCATTACTTACCGTCACTCAAATGTCACTTCCTAACCTTGGCTAAAGCCACAGAATCATCAAATCCTCAGTACTGGTAAGGGGCACAGAGAGAGAAGGGACCCTTCACTGACCCAGAATAAGTAGTACTTACAACAGTGCTGGTGCTCAGTTAATACACAGTGAGTGAATGAATGAATGAATGAATGAATGAATGACAAATTAACCAAGATATAAACCTTCAAGTTTAAGTCCCTGCTGCAGAAGCCCCATTACATCCATGTCCTGGCTTGGCTTGTATTTCTTCTGCTGTTGTTGAGTTTGTTTGTTTGTTTGTTTGTTTGTGACAGGATTTTCTACTATAGCACAGCTGGTCTTGAATTCATAGCTATTCTCCTGCCTTAGATGCCACCACAACCAACTTGGCTTAGCATGTCATGACGGGAGATAGGAAATTCTGTAGACCACAGAGTGGGGCAAAGTATATGAAGACCCTCACGCTGAGGCGTCTTGTTGGAAGTCAGTTTTACCATGGATCTAGATCATTTTACATCAGAACAAACACGCACACCAGAATTCTTTCATGGTAAATGAGACGTGCCCAGATAAGATTTTAAAGCAGCCCCTCGGATTTAAGTTTAAGTTAAAAATTTAAAGCAGGCCCTGTAGGTGTGGCCTGGCCTTTAAGACTGCTCGTAGCTGGGCAGGAACAAGCATCTTCCTTTCTCACATCTGCTGTCCCCACTTGCAAACTTGTCTCCTGTCTCTTAGCCCCACATTTGGTTGCCCTGCCCTTCTCTAGAGATCTCACTTCTCCAAATCTGCTTGTCAAAATCCCAAACATTCCTAAACGATCAGATACAACAACACTTTGTTCATAACACCTTATAACCCCATAACTTCTTCCTTCTCCATTTCCTCACGTGTGTGTGTGTGTATGTGTGTGTGTGTGTGTGTGTGTCGGTGTCTGTATGTGTATATGAGAGATCACTTCCATACTTCTATTCTAATACGTATTTGACAGAGATCCAACAGATAGAACTTTTGAAAGTAAGAGTTCAGTACTACTGTCCCTTTCGGTGACACTCACTTAAGCTAGGGTAGAACCCGGCATGTTGGAGGTTCTAGGCTCCTGTGGGTTCGTCTTGAAAACCCCTTCCGTACCCATTCCCACCACCCTGACTGGTACAGTGCCATGAAGCAGCCCACTGCCCCTCAGAGCTTGCATTCGTGCCGTTTCCTCTGGCTAGAGCTCTCTTCCCCTTCTTCTCAGACCGGCTTCCTTTCATCCTCCAGATAATTCCTGAACTATTTGTGTTCACGGAGTCTTCCCAAGGCACGGGAAGGTGGTTCCCTCATTTACTGCCGGCTACTGTCTCCTTCCCAGCGCTCTTCCTAGGCTGTAGCTCTCTGGAGCGTGGTGGTCATGTCTACACTGTCGGCCATTTATTTTATTTCCAGTTCCCCGAAGAATGCCTGGCACGTGATGGGTTAATAAAGGAATGAGTGTAAACAATCATATCTAACTCTTAGTCTTTACAAATTAATAAGGCCACTTTTCTCAGAAGCCCTACGAAAGAAGCCCCTATGCTTCATCTTCACTAGTAGGGGCTCTCACAAGTATGTGTTCCAGGTTACAACAGCAGTTCTCAACCTGTGGGTCTCGACCCCTATGGGACTGAACGATCCTTCCACAGAGGTCACCTAAGACCATCAGAAAACACAGATATTTACATTGCGATTCCTAATCATAGCAAAATTTATAAAGTAGCAATGGAAATCATTTTTATGGTTGGGGTCACACAGCATAAGGAACTGTGTTATTAAAGGGTCCCAGCATCAGGAAGGCTGAAAACCACTGGGTTACAGCTATTTATGGGCAGTCCTGTTAATCAAGCTAGGAGCTTCGGACTGCTGTGACGGACACCTGAGACAGTAACACTACGGTTTTATTTGGGTCACCGTTTGAAGGGAGGTTTCATGCATGATTAGTTGGCCCCATCACTTTGAGCCTATGTCAAGGCAGCACACCAAAGAAACAAAGAGAAAGGGGCTAGGGACCCAGCATCCTCTCTCAGGGCCTACCCCACCCTGCATTTAACTTCCTTCACTAGGCCTCTCAAAGTTTCTACAGCCTCCCAATAGAACTGCAAGCTGCTGACCAAACACAGGGGCCTTTAGGGGATGCTTACCTAGCCATAGCCTAGTGGGCAATGGTTTCTCTTGACTCTAACTCCTTCTGGCCTACATTTCTGCACTTCTTTTCCCTCCTTTTCTTCTTTCTACTTGACTGAACATGCTACCGATACTTTCGTGTGCTGCTTACACTCAGGGGCCCAGCATGACAAATGACTGGTATTCACCACTTCTCTGGAAGAGAGATATTTGTCCGTTGTATCCACAATTAGCCAGCCGACCTTGCGGAGCCAAACAATACCCTGTTTGCCACACTCCTGCAGCAGAAAGGAGGAACTATGAGGGTGTTCGGCTCCTGGATCACAGTTTATTTTGTAAAGAGCAGACTTCCGATAATTCCCATTCCTGGAAATCCACGGACCGACCGTCTTTGTAGCCTCCCCCTTTGGCAGCATCTGCTGATCCCTGTTGGATTTAGCTGCCTGTTTTCCTGCTGCTTGCCTTTCTGGGATCCGACCAAGGCGGGGCACCTCGAAGGAGTCACAGTTTCCTAAAGCAGAGAACCTCAGTTAACAGGTTCTTTCCTTGGCTGCAGGAAAAGGGTTAGGGGCACTGAGAGCAGGAAGACATGGGGATGGAAGAAGACAGACAGGCTCTCAGCTGGCAATGTGCATCCAAGCCCAGAACTCAAACAGTTTCAAAATAGCCAAATGGCATTCTGTAAGAACAGAAGTGAAGAGATTCACAAAGCAAAATAATCCACTTTTCAAGCAAAGCGTGCAGGAAGACTTCTCCCTCATTGAGTACCTAAGGAAAAAGAAATCTGTTTCCTTTCGATTAGGTTAGCAGAACATCCTATTATTATTATTCATATGTACAGCTTTTTAACTATGTAGTAACTTTGCTGTAATTGGAAACAGATATTTTTCTCTCTTGTGCTGTTCTCTCGCCCCCCGTGTGCCCCCTACCTCTAAGCCAAGATTATATCAACGATTATTACTGCTGTGGTTTTTTTTCCACTCTGGTTACACCATGTGCAATAAAAGCAAACATTTGTAACTAGCACACTGTGTGACACAATAGCCTTCTCTATTTTGCTGGTCCTCAAAACTTAAAAAGAGTCATAAAACACTCTACACTCACACAAAATTAAATGCCTCGATATTTTCAAATTCTCGGTAAGATCTTTCTTAGCCCCTGAGTTCCTGGAAACCTGTGAGGATCTCTCAGAACAGAGCTCAACAGAATCACAACAAACAACAGCACCTATCTGAATTCGGGTGACTGATCCACTCCCAAGGCCCCACGCTTTCTCTTTCCTGAAGTAAAGGATCAAAGCTGTCTGGGGCACCGTTGGCTTGAGGCTAACCTGGCACATCGTGAGACCTCAACGACACCTAAGTGGCAGATCGGGCTGTAGAAAATCTAAAATAAATGGCAAAATACTCGTTTAAATTAGACTTGCAGCAGACCAGTGTGTGCAAAATGCCATCTGTGAAACCGTCCACTGCATTCACAGCTCTCAGTGACGGACACAAGCTCATTTTATCCGAAGCTGCAGTGGTCTATAAGGAATCACTAATGGTTTTAAGTAACAGAAACAAGTTTATTTCTATTTCTTGGTGTCCTGTGAGAAATACTTAAGTTATTGATTTGGAGATATGTGGTGGGTTTGTTTGTTTGTTTGTTTGTTTGTTTGTTTGTTTCCATAAAAGTTGCTGAGTTTCTAAAACAATCCCCAGGGTTATTTATTTGAGAAATACAGTAAAGATGGAGAGTCTCATGCTCACTGCCAAGCACATGTAGATTTTAATCTCAAAACATTTCGATTTACTGCCCACGGGGTGGAGACTAGTTTTAATTCTAATAACAGTCAATGTACCTTTTGAAGTAAGTCCACCACAGTCGCACCGGTAGCCATGAGAACTGATAAACTTTATTCCTTAGCAAAAAACGGATAGAGTGTGAACTCGAATCATTAATGTACCATAAAGTCTCTGGTCTAACATCTGCCATGTGACTGCCTCCTATGCAGACTACGTCCGGCCGCTTCCCTACCCACACCTCTTCTGTCCCCCTATAGGTCATCACTGTCCCATAGGATGGCTTCCATGGGGTCTGCAAGAGCCACCACGATTGTGCCATGACCCTCCAACAGCCAGAGGAAGCTTGCAGCACCCCTCCCAGACACTGATGTGCTCTGGCACCCCCCTTTCCCTTTCTCCTCCTTCTTGCCATTCTTTTACAGAAGGCAACGAAGCAACATTGCTGCAGCTCTTGGAGAATCGGGTTAAAACGAGCACGCTTTCATTGGTGTGCCTAACTACTTTCAAAATCTAGAATGGAAAAATTATGAGTCACTGATCTCCCTTATCCAGAAGCCTGTATCTGAGGAACCTGATTTTTTCAGAAAACAATTGTGAAGAACCAGAGCTGGGCGAGCTGGGAGAGGAGGCTCATGGGTACCAATCGCAAAACCTATATACGAAGCCCTGTGTGTTTATCGTTTTTTATTTATTTTCATATTATTCTTTATTAAGCAAGCCTGGTAGAGTAAGTCATCGACTTTTTCCATATGATTGGAGAAACTATATTTGGGGGGTCTGAGAACTCTTCAGGTAGCCTTGAAGGCAGCACAGAAAATGGATACCAATAGCCTGCCAGACAAGGATGGGGAGGGAGGCAAACAATGAAAACCAGACAGGAAGAGCTTAAAAACACAAATTACTGTTTTCAGCATAATGAGAAAACTCCATTATGAGTGTGCTCTGAGTGTGTGCACCAGCCCTGGAGGACACTACTTCCAACAAGACCCTGAAATCACAGGGAAATACCAGATGAAGCTCCCAGTACTTTCAGTAAGTAGTTTTAAGGATAATGGGGGTTCGTACAATGGATTTTAGTAAATTTCCCAACCAAACGGATGGGGTGGTTTAAGAGATGGCTCTGAAATGGTAACTATTCCTTAGATGAACATTTCTGTCATAGCAGCGGCAATTAAAGTGAGCAAACACATCAAATGGTCCGGAAATTAACTTATTTTTCAATTCACGCTCAACTGTGTTTGTGTCACAAGAGAGTGGTCAAGTCCTCTCACCTACAGCTGGGCCAGCAGAAGGGAGAAATGGAGAGAGAGGGGGCTGGGGAAAGGAAAAGAGAGGAGGGAGGGAAGGGGAAGGAGGAAGGGAGGGAGGGAGGGAAGGAGGAGGGAGAGAGGGAGGGAGGGAGGGAAGGAGGAGGGAGAGAGGGAGGGAGGGAAGGAGGGAGGGAGGGAGGGAGGGAAAGTTTAGGGAGTTTAGGCCGGTTGGTTTCCAATGTGAAAAGGCAGAGGCTATGTGCTCTTGGGTTGGGAGCTCCACAGACTAACAAGCCTAGAGGCTGTCTCACATTCCCTACCACTGTGCCCATTAGACCTAATTCTCCTTTTGATGGTTCCTTCTTTCACTACAAAGGCTGTCTCTTACTTGGGAAAGAACTCTGTCCTTCTCCATTCAGAGTACACTCATTGAGTACCTATTACATACCAGCACTGGTTCAGCTTCTAGGGAGGCTGGGTTGGATTAAGGAGGGCTTCCCCACCCCACCCCACCCCCAGACTGGTCAAAAGCTCATTAAGACTGTCTACACTGAACGACACAGATCAATACCCTCCAAGAAACCCTTCAATGGAAGTAGGGTTTTCTAACAGCAGGTGTTTCAACCTCACTACCACACTGTGATTCTCTCTATTAGGATGTTTCCTGTGACGCTTCCATTCATAAACTACCATATAATCATGTAATTTGGATAGTGACACGTACATTCATGTGTAAGGACCTTCTTGAATGTGAATGTCAAAAGGTAACTTTTAAAAGTTAAAAACTATGATCTATATACAAATAAGCAGTGAGTACATATCAAAATTTATATAATTCGTTAAGGACAGCAAGGTGGCAAAGAACCCAATACGTATAATCCGTTAAAAAGGAGATGCTAGGAAAGCTAGAGAGAGAGCTCAAAGGCTGAGAGTCGCCACTGCTCTTACAGAGAACCTGAGTTCAGTTCCCAGCATCCACATCAGGCGGCTCACAATGGCCTGAAACTCCAGCGGTAAGAGATCAGACACCTCTCTGGCTTCCTTGGGATGTGTGTGTGTGCACCAACACCAACACACACACACCCACACACACACACACAAAATTAAAAATATTTTTTTAAAAAAAGAGACTGTTAGAAGTTTAAATTGTTTCTAGGCCTGATTAGTATTCTGTAAGGCAAAAAACAAATCCACAGCCATTTACATTACCTTCTCTATCTGCCAAAACTCACTCGTATTGTACTAACATCTAACTTTGCAGAATCTGGGACTAGTTAATAGCAAATAATAAGTAGACAAATAATAAGTAGACTAATTAATAGCAAATAATAAGTAGACTCTCTCTGCAGAGAGTCACATGACCCCTCCGTCAGCTGACTTGGAAAGGTTATACTAAAGGTTGCCCTGAGTACCAAGTTTCAGATGATTTCTATTGTTCCTAAGTCTGAACCGTGACGCGGTTGACTACAATGCCGACTGTGCTTCTGTCTCCCCAAAGAACTCATCAGTAAACAGCCGGTCCAGGGGCTGGATCTTGGGTTCAGAAGTCACATTTATACTCCAGTGCTGCTTCTGGAGTATGTTTCCCACTTTATTAACGATCGAAGGTACCTTAGATCTGGTTCACTCTGGAGGCTAAAGTGGCCTCCTTAGATGGTATGCTGCTTAGAAAAGACGGTGTTAGTTAAGTTTGCCACAAATGCCCAGCTGACACTGCTCCAGCGGGTTTGTCCACTCGTGCAGCAAGAACTGAGGACTGCAAAGGCACAGGGGCATTCTGTGTTTGCTATCGTGAACCAAGTTTTATAAAGCAAAGCAGTGCATCTAAGAAAGAATGCCCGTAGAGGTGATGCAATAGATGTACATTAAAAAATATATCATAATTCCAAAACTGAGAGGAGCAAAGTAAAGGGTGAAAGCTCACTGAGGCTGGCAGGAGGTGGTGGAAGGCAGGCAGACAACGTCAGCGACAGAAAAGGAAAAAGGAAAGTAGAAAACCCAAACAAACAAAACAGGAAAGCTGATCTCCGTATTACAGAGATGACTGCTCTCGTGTCCTGTGACCAATAAGGGACACTAACAATGACAGTAAATAGTATTTGAAGTGAAAACCTAAAAAAATAAAAAGAGGAACAGTGACTTCAAATAATTTGCATTTGAGTCAAAAGCAAATGTGCCACTGGGCTAGCCTTGTACCCTGCCAGGTTGGGTTTTTTGTTTGTTTGTTTGGTTGGTTGGTTGGTTTTGTTTGTTTGTTTGTTTGTTTTAAACACTGGATAGGCAAAGGAGACTCATGTAAATTGCTTTTCTCCCCAGATAAAAAAAAAAAACCTTACGAGCTTCATGTTCCAGGAATAAAAGCCACACTCCTGTCCAGGACGTACACTCCTGTCCAGGGCTGGCAAAGTTTAGTATGTCTGTCCTGGCCCTCTCCCGCCTACTCATGAAGTTCCAGAAATATGACTAACAGGTCCCAGGATGCACCAGGTTTCTCCTCATCCTTTGGCCTTGCTTGACTTCTGTTCATCTATAGACAGAGCCAGCCTCATTGTCCCCTCCTCAGACAGATTTCTAACCACTCAGATCAAGGAGCCCTCACCCACCTAACCTTCCTGATCTTGTTATTTTCGAACAAACTACCCTCCAGTGTTTCCATGACAACAGATCTTGTCTATGCCATTAACCATCATATTCCCAGAACATCGACTAGCACATATTAAGCACTTAATGTTATTGAGAGAATTTGTGGAGTTAATATAAATATCCAGCATGCCACCGACAGGACCCATGATGAAGCTGGGAAATCACTGTGTGACTTTTAGTGGTTTCTGGTAGACTTATTCTTACCAGACCCTACATCAGCCTTCATGGTGACAACCATTGTAGGTTAAGTCCCAAAAACATCTAGTTTTAAGCAACTGCAGAAGACATCAAAGATGATTATTTCTTTCAGAAACTTCTTAGTAATATGGTTTATGGAAGGCAGAAGGCCAGAGCCTGTGATTAGGTGAGACAGGACAACCTACACTCTGGAGCCTTCAGACCTTTGTTCATCATTTCCCATCACCACAGCCTAGCTGTGGTTCTCACCATCTGAGGACCTTCTCTCCTTCCCGACCTATCAGCCTGTTATACTGCAGCTAACGCTGACTCTCACAGTACTAGGAGGCTGAGGAAAGATTCAGAGCTGTGGGTGGGGGAAAATGAAGATGGCCACTGCTGTTGACTAAACAGCTCCTCCACACCTGATGCTCATTCAAAGCCATCACATTCAATCTTCTCAAGTATCCCAGGAAGTAAAAGCAAGTGCATGCGTGCACATGTGCATACATGTGCACAGCACACATGTGCACAGCACACATACACATGCTCTCTCTCTCTCTCTCTCTCTCTCTCTCTCTCACACACACACACACATACACATACACACATACACATACACACACACACACACACACACACACACACAACTTTTTCTAGTCTACAACTTAAGCAAAACACCTGACATCTTGCAAATAGAGAAAAGGATTGCCGAGCCTGAGACCTAGGCTTAGCTGCTTCTTAAAGCCATGTATGGAAGGAAGAATGGAGAGGAGGGGAGAGAAATAAAGGGAGAAGGAAAGGCAACCCCAAGCCTTGCTCTCTCCCCAGCCCACTCAATGCTTCCCAGACCATGGCACCCACATCCCCACACTCCAACCAGCACCAGCCTGGTGGCAACTGAAGATCTTTCACTCCCACTAACTGCTACAAAAGAGCAATGGTTCCCTGGGTGGGAATCATGGGCTTTTAATAATTTGTTTATTCCTTTTTTGAGATAATTGAAAGTTACATGATTCCCCCCTTTCCTTTCCTCCTTCCAAACCTTCCCATGTATCCCCCCTCCCACTTGCTTTCTTTCAAATTCATGGCCTCTTTTTCTTTAATTGTTGTTGTTTCTGTTGTTGTTGTTGGTATGTGTGTGTGTACATATGTCCCTAAATCTATAAATACAATAGGTTGGTGTGCATAGTGGCACACACCTTTAATCCCAGCACTTAGGACCCAGAGGCAGGAGGATTTCTGACTTCAAGGGCAGCCTGGTTTACAGAGCAAGTTCCAGGACAGCCAGGAATACACAGAGAAACCCTGTCTCAAAAAATAAATAAGAAAATAAATAAATAAATAAATAAATAAGTGTAATCTGCTTAGTTCATACAATGTTACTTGTACATGTATGTTTTCAAGGTTGATTCTTTGGTATTAAAAACATTTTAACATAACATATTATATATACTATGGCCAGGATGTGTTTGTTATACTAGAGCAGTTTTTCCTATTAAAAAAGAAAAGCTAAGTTCAGCAGAGATGTACTGATCTGAACTCCCAACGCTCTGAGGCCGAGCATTTCTTCATAACTCATTTGGCAGCAAAGCCTGACCTGAGTTGAACTCCGCAGGCCTGGGTTTGCTTGCTGACAAAACCTGACCTGAGCTCACAGGAGGCTATTTATAGTTTGTATGTCTGCCACTGTGTGTGAATATTCATCAGTCGCTGCAGAAATATTAATGTGTTTGATTATGGAGGCCTTCTCCAGACCACGTCTCAAAGCCGTGTAGCAACTGCTATTCACAAATGTTAACCACTAAAAAAGATCTGAATGCAGCGAAATCTGTCTTGTTTGCTGTTTTATGACCCACCTTAGCCCAAGCTAGCCCTGGACTCGGCAATCCTCCTTCTTTAACCTCCCAAAAGCCAGGATCACACATGCACATCACAGGTCCAACAGAGGTCTGAATACAAAATTGAAGTCCTGTGTTTATTTGGATTTAACTTCTCTGAACTTTGGGTTTATTGAAAATCTAAGATACTTTATAGACAACATTATTTCTTTGAGAAAATATATTCTTAATATCAAGTATGTAACTTGAAAATAAACTCTGGAATACCACAAGTTCTTGGGCTGAAAAGTTTGTTTTGGTTTTTTTTTTTTTTTTAAGTATACAATAGAGAAAACTTTTTACTAAAATTTCTCATTCTATAAAACAGAAAGCCAAAAGCAAAGAAAACAAAACAAAAAAAATCAAGTCTTGCTTCTTGTTCTTAGAGAATCATCAGGGAAGCTGCTAGCAGAACCACGGGGTGTGGGGGGTGGGGGGGAGAGAGAGAGACAGAGAGAGAGAGAGAGAGAGAGAGAGAGAGAGTCCAGTCAGATGCCTCCAGTCTATCAGACTGTCCATTTAAGTTTCTGCCAAAACTATGTTTTTATGACTTCTGCTGCAATTTATAGTTAAACTTTTCAGCAGAAGGAAAGAATCAAATGTCTCTCTTTCAAAACAAGACAAGTTCAAGAGAAACCCAATTTTCCTGTTTTTATGTGAATATGTAGCTAATTATTTTTTGACTCAGTGGTAAAATGCTTCCCTGAAATACACACATACACACACACACACACACACAGACACACACAGACACACACACCCCATGTTCTAAAAGAAAAAAAAATAGAATTTATATAACAATAGTAATCAAATTTTATAAACAGTAAATTAAGATATAAAAGGAAGCCTAATAAGATGTAAGAGGCACTCAGTTCTATAAGAAAATGAAGACAGCACTTACATATGCTCTACAAACAGAAAGCCCCAAGTTCATTGATGACAATGAAGTCAGGAGATCTGGTTTTCTCACTGAAACTTGAATTCTAGAGTAATTATATTCAGTACATTAAAAAATCTCCAAGACTGAAATCAGAGTTTACATGGAAAGCATTCTTTTTAAAACAAGCATTATTATGGCTGTTCTGTGCACGTGTATGTTTAAGTACTATAAATGTCCATTATAATATCAAATACACGCCCGAAGAAGATTTTGCAAAGCAGAGGTTGAGTTTAAGAAACACCAAGCTAGGTATGGTAACACACACCGGCCATTCTGGAACGCTTTGGAATTCCAGGACAGCCTGTACTATATGGTAATACCCTGTCTCATCGGGGAGGAGAAGGGAGCAACAATTATGGTAAATACTTATTGTTGCATAAACTCAAAAAATGATTAATGGGTGATATCTAATGTTACCAGCATTTTAATTTTTATTTTACAAAATAAATTAATCCTTAAGGTGTCTAAAAGTCACTTTAAAGGATGGATTAATTAGGTCTGTTGCCAGTGTTAGAAAACTGTGGCCAGTGGGGTGTGATACACAAACTTCCGAAGACATTACTTCAAAAGTCCCACCAGTCAAGCCATTAACTTGGTAATTGTTATGACACTACTTGAAGGTGTCATTAAGGTTTCTAGCCAACAGGACAAAGACATCAGTGAGCTCAGCAGGAGAGGAAGCCTGAGGAGAGAGGCATGGAGCCGGGCTCCTCCCAAGTGCTATTGCTGGCTGAGCAGATGAAAGGGAGCAGGCCTCAGAAGAGCCCCACTGACAGCTAAAGACAACATGGGGTGCCCCACCTCCACCCCAACATCCTCCTGGAACTAAGTTCAGCCAATGAACTGGATTATGTCCTAATGATAAAAGAGTTTGGGCTTTCTACTGCTTCTGTTTTCCTAGGACCTGGGCAGAGACAGCACAGAGCCATTCTCCACCCCAACCTCTACCTCCCAGCAAGAGGCAGAAATGAGTGTGTATTGCTATAACCTGGGTGGGAACTTGTTATCCGAGATGAAAAACTAATACAGAGGGAAAAGAAAACAGTTAAAGAATTTCTTAAATTTCACCATCTTTATTTAATGATTCCAACTTAACTCAGGTACACAGAAAAATAATTTTTGTTGAATATCATAAAGATCAAGATATGACCAGGGAGATCGCTCTGTCAATAGAGAGCTTGCTTTATAAACGGGTTCTCAGCCTTCCCAATGCTGCAACCCTTTACTACAGTTCCTCGTGTTGTGGCGACCTCCCCTCAACTGTAAAATTATCTCATTGCTCCCTCACAACTGTAGTTTTGCAACTGCTATGAATCACAATGCAAATATCCGATGTGCAGGATATCTGCTGTGTGGCCCCGGTGCAAATATCCGATATGCAGGATATCTGATATGTGGCCCCGGTGCAAATATCCAATACGCAGGATATCTGATGTGTGGCCCCGGTGCAAATATCCGATACGCAGGATATCTGATGTGTGGTCCCGGTGCAAATATCCGATACGCAGGATATCTGATATGTGGCCCCGGTGCAAATATCTAATATGCAGGATATCTGATATGTGGCCCTGGTGAAAGGACCTTTCGACTCCCAAAGAGATCTCGACCCAAAGGAACTGCTGCTTAGAAGCATGAAACAGATCTTCAGAACCACACAAAGCGTCAGGACAACGGCCTAGGCTTGAGTCCCAGTCCTAGGGAGGCAGAGACAGGGTATCCTGGAGCTTGCTAACTTAATCCATGAGCACCAGGCCAATGAGAGACCCTGCATCAAAGAAGGTAGCAATTGTTCAGACGTTGTCCTCTGGAGCACACATATTAATAATAACATAATAATAATAATCATTAATAATAGGAAGAGGAGGGCTGGAGAGATGGCACCATGGTTAAAAGCACTGTCTGTTTTTCCAGAGGAAACAGGTTCAATTCCCAGCATCCACATAGCAACTCACAAGTGTCTATAACTCCAGTTCCAGGGGATCTGATGCTCTCACACAGACATACATGCAGGTCAACTACCAATGCACATGTAAAATAATAATAATAATAATAATAATAATAATAATAAAATATTTAAGTGTCAAATCATTTAAAACATTAAAATATTACAATATAACATTTCATTATAATAACCTCAAAGCACTACCTAAAAGTCAAAGATTGTTTCCAATAATTCATAGTACACACAATCAAGACTGGAACCTAAATGTGAACAGAATAGAAAACTCATTTTTATCAATGATTTTCAAGTACATCCACACTAATTAAAAAATAGGTGGGAAAGAGTAATCTTAGCCTTTCATTGCTTAAAGAACAATTTCTCGGAGAATTCCAGTTAGTATTCAAAGTAACACTGCAATCATTAAGAGTTTTCCAGCACTGGAATTGTGTGCTTCCCACAGCAATCAGAGATAGACAAAGATTGCTAGAATGTCATAGGAAAAAATGACGAAAGGACAACACTCTCGTCCACCTCTAGGATTCTGTAGAATAATTCTGTAACTCAGTAACAGAATGCTGGGCTTATCGGAGTTCCGGTGCAGTTTCTACTATTAAAGGGCCACGTGAACTCCATTTTAGCCCCAGGTTCCCCGACGCTGTTTTCAGGGCTGTATGGATTATCGGCATTGCAAGAGTCTAAACAGGAATAGCATACACTCTTCTAAATTTTAAGGGCAGGCTCTTGACTTTAGGACGCCTTTGCCGAAGTTTGGGGTGAGGTTTCAGGTCCATGGCAGGAGAGCAGAAGCTGGAGAGGCCAGGCCTGCTGTTTGTTGGTCATGCGCTGATAGGGCCCAACACAGACCAGCACTAACACCTGGCTGCGAGCACCGAAACAGAACTTATCTCACACAATCAACCTTGCCCAGCAACCCGGGTCTGCTGGCTGAGCGAGCTCTGCTGAGGCCGCTGGAAGAGACGCGAGTTTCCCGGTATTCCCAGTGTTTGTGCAAAGCTCACGTTTCACTCCCGGCTTGGGATGGGGCTGGAGTTTTGTTTCCTCAACAGAGTCGAGTTGCCCTGGTTTTGATGGGGTGAGGGTATGTCGATCGCTTCACGGCTGCCTTTCCTAATTGCACACAGGCAAACACACTCTTCGAAGGGTGCTGTCACCCTCGCGGTGGCGAGGAAACTCTGCACCCTGGAGCGGGGACGCTGTCTCCAGCTGCAGCCCCCTTACTTAGTCTGAGCCTTATCTCAGCACACACCAGTTCCTAGAGAAGAGATTCCGAGAAAAAAAAAAAAAATCCGGGTTCCCTAGAAACATTAAATTAACACAAGGGATCTGGAAACGAAACAGCAGATGCCTGAAAGCCTTCCCCCCTTGCTGGTTTCCTGCCTTCTCGGAAAATCTTTGCGTTAAAATAGATTGGATTACCCGACTCGGCCAGATGCAGCTCGGAGACCTGCTAGAGAACAGGAAAGCCGTGTGCCATCTTTTAGAAAGATTTTTTTTTCTTTCCCAGGTGGTAGAAAAACGCCTTTGGGTTGTTGGTATCAGCAAGGATTGGAGACTGAGCTGTGTGGGTTCCGACAGAAACTTTCCACAACTCCGACTTGCAAATCTGATAACCGGAGACTGCAGCAGAGTAGGTTAAGCGCAGGATTCGCCTTAGTTCGGAGCCTAGGAAGAGAGGATGCCTCGTCCCCTTTTTACCAACAAAAAAAGTCTGTTTTATTACGGAATCTACTTGGACCAGAACTACGAGACCAGAATAGAGCGAACAGCATTTCCAGGGAGTCCCAGAGGTTGAAGGAGTTCTGTCAGGTTCCTCATCACAATCTAAGAAAGTAACTAACTCCCATGGACCCTGTCTACAAACTCATTGCAAGGTGTGTAATCTCTAAATTCAAGCCGTGACTGATAACCACACATGGGAAAAGCAGTCAGCTGCAGGCGCCTAGGTATATTCCATTTCTGTGGCATCTTCCACATGCAAATTATTTTGGTAGTTGAGAATCAGATGCAAAGCTTCCTATGAGTCTTGAGAATTTTAAAGAAGAAATACAGTTTTTACTGTAGCTTCCTTCCTTGATGCAGTTAACTTGTTTCTCTGTAATCCTTACAGAGGGGCTGGAAATCCTTAGACTCTATTTTAACACCGGCCCTTCTTTCTGGTAAGTCAGACCATACCCTGTAGTTATAGAAGGATTCTGTGCATAGTCCCGGCTTGGGTGCTCTGGATGGAGGAACACATTACAAAAGACTCTAAACAAAAAGACACATCTTTGCCTAAGCATAAGAACAACAGAAACCTATCGTAAACAGAACCTATTGTAAAACCCTGCAGGCAGGCAAAATTAACTCCCCAGAGTCACCCTGGGTCACAAAGTCTCCCGGCTCTCTTAAGGAAGGAAAAGAGAAAGGGACAGTTTCACATCGACTTCCCTGCTTCAAACTTTATAGCAGGCCTGAAGAAAGACAAGGAGGACTCTAAACTGTTTATAAGAAAGCAAAGGAAAAATGCTGCAACGATTACTTGGCGAGCAGGCCACAGGGAAAGCTGGAAGCTACAGACAGCAACCGGCAGGCAGAGTGGCTTAAAACCGAAAGTCAAACTGCTCTGAGCAGGTAGACTCTCAAGCAACAAAATTATCAGAAGAACATTCTTCCAAGCAAAGATGATGCTTGTTCTGTATCTAACTATTAGGAAAAGGAGCTTAGTTAACACAAAACAGCTACATGGCTGCAGCAATTTTAAGTAGCCAAGCAGACAATGTTACTCAGTGGCTGCTTTTTAGTTTTTAATGACAAGCGAATTTCCAAATGATTATGAATGACCACATGTGACATTTTTCGGGTTGGGTCTTCACCACAAAAGCATGCCTGTCACTAAGACACAGTCTTATATTCTAAGAACAGACTCTATGTTACTCTCATGTGTCACAGCAACAAAAACCACGGCAAACGTTCACCCGGACTGTTTTAAAAATATTTCTTAGCTTAAAAGTAAACCACAACATTATGGAATACTATGAAAAAGCAACACATTTAATAATCTCCTTCAGAATTAAAAAAGAAAAGAATACTAACATCACAGAAAAATACCAGCAGCTTAAAAGTCACAATCTCTTTCCTGTGGCTGGATGGGACCTCATTCCTAGGAGTTTATCACACTTAACTGAATCTTTTTAAGGAAGAAAACATTTAGATATTGAAAAGCAGTTATTTCCCTTTGATCATCGAATTCCAATTCATCAAATTAAATATTTAGAAATCACCTGGTCTGCTTTAGCAGATTGTTTTTTTTTTTCTACTTTAAAAGTCTACTATGCAGATGAGGATGCCGAAAGTGGGCACTCCAGTCCCAGTGCACACAGCTGGCTGCCATAGATGCTTAGGACACGCTTCCTTCTGCAGCTTTGGCCAGACACCCCCCAGTGAAATCTTAGTTTATGATTTGTTCCTTAAACTAAAAAATGTTTAGATTTTTATGTTATAAGAAACAGTAAACCTCTTCTGAAGTTGAGTGTTCCAAAATGAATGATTTGAATGTTTTAATGAAAGCCTCTTATATTTAAATGAGATGGCACCAGGCAGGAAGGCCATGGGAGAGGAAAAGCCTGGTTTAAATTAGTAACCTCCACAGTGGTTTGTGATCTCCTCCCTACAAAATCCTGCACTTTGCACTGAGACAAAGGGACAACATAGGATATTTTTTCCCTTAATAAATAAAAAATAATTCCTTTATTCGTAAGATGAGGACCAACTTTTAAACTTAACCATCCTTCTTTTTTGCCCAGTTCAAGGCGTAGAGTTTTCCTTTTGTGGTGGTGGTCTTTTGAATTGTTAAGATTCGGTGGCATCGCCACAGCTCAAAGGATCATGCCAACAGGAACTGACAACAGCCTCGCCACTTCTGACTACATTGTACTGACAGTATGCTCGATAGTTAATCTTAGGAGTATTTTTAAAAAAGAAATCCTTCGGGGTCAATAAAAGAGATCTGTGGCTCAGGCAAATCCAGCTCGTCAGCTTATACCACAACCAGAATGGTGTTATAAAACCAAATAAGATGTTTTACAAATAAAAGATTAGATCCGTTCAATACATCTTATTAAGAAGAATGAGTATCAACATCAAATTAATACTGTGAATACACATTTTTAAAGAGGCTACAACGTCTGGCCCACAGCATTCTAATTCCTACTAGACCCTGACAGCTGCCAACTTCAGGCTGTCAAGTTCAGCTCAAATGTCAGTCAGACACTTAGTTGCCTTGAAACAGGGTAGGCGGGGCTGGGGGTGAGGATGGACAGACAGGACGCAGAGCAGGTCAGGCCGGAATTGGGACAGAGGATGGACCCACACCATATATTGGCTCCAGATTCCCTATGTCATTTCGAAGTCCCACTTGACCAATGGAAATTAGGTCAGAAAGCAGCTGCAGCAACTAAATGATGCTTTCTCCTCATGACAGTTTCCAAAGCCAAGCCCTCCTTGGCTCTCTAGCTTTCAGCGTTCTGACTTACTGTCTTATTCCTCTTGACTCTGGCCCCTGTTATCTTCTGTTCCCACAGAGAAGGGTTTTACTGTTTGTGGCAATAAAGCAAGAGATAGGACTTTATGCACAGAACAGGATTGGGCCAGCTTTAGTTAGGGCTGAAGTTGGCTTTGGGCAGGCCAAAGATTTCTGCATCCTGCCATTATCCTGGTGGGCTCGCCCTAGAACTCGCTTGCCCAGCTTGCTGAGTTGGGCTACCTCTCTGGTGTAAGGAGCCTAAGGCTGGCAAGTACATCTCCAGGAGGAAGGAAGCCCATAGACGGTTAAGTTATGATGGGATGGTGACAGCCTCACAAGGCAGAGTGGCAGGCGTGCCCGAGGCCACAGGGCCTGCCTCAGGTCCTCGGACCCTCCCCACCTCACCCCCAGGTCCTCTTCAACCAGCCCTTTTTTCCTCTAACAACAACAAAAAAAAAAAAAAAGAGAGAGAGAGAGAGAGAGAGAGAGAGAGAGAACAGAGCTGTTGTTTTGTGCCAACTAACAAAACAACCCAGGCAGCAGCAACAGAGTACAGCCCTTTTCAAGCAAGTCACGTGGTCCGCAAGGCAGAGGCAGCTCTCACAGAAAGGAGCAGAGGGGGACAGTCGGGACATTCCTGCTTGCCTTTGGAATACTGGTCCTCTACCCTCGAAGCTGCCTGAGCACCAGAATGGCTTTATATAATGAGTTATATTTTCTCACCCCCAAAGTTCTTCCTCGGACCCAGCTGCTAATGCGGCAGGTTCCAGCTGCCTGAATTCCCTCAACAACATTCCCTGTTCCATAAAAAGCACGCAAGTGCTAACACAGCAGTCTTGCTCGGTTCCTAGAACTATAAACTGACTACCCAGATCCCTGGCCTGGAAAGGCAACCAAACGGACAACAGGAGTGATTTAAAGGTACACAGTATCCGAGGTGTCGCTTTGATCATGGCCAGCCAGGGTGGACGAGGTGGGGGCTGCCCCCATTTTTCTCCTGGCTACTTCACCGCGTTTCTGGGAACTACATGCAGTATAGACCACCCTTCGGTGAGGTACTGCTTTCTTGGTGGAGTCTGCCACTAGGAGGGCAGCATCCTCACAACAGACTGCCTCGAGTGGATCAAAAACTCGAACCTAATTGGCTTAACTAGAGGCTTATTGATAAAGAGCAAAATCTGGATTCCTTCTTTTAAATTAGCTAATATAATCTCGATATGTATATAGTTAGCCACTGTCTTTAGGGAAAATATCTCCCACGCTATCCTAGACAGATGTGAAGGCTTCGTTTTTTATTTGAGGAGGCAAAGAAAAAGAGATTCCATAGCCGGCACACTTGACATATGACAGTACACAGACAACTATGCAGCTAGCTACACAGACACAAGTCCCTGAACACGCCATGCTGCCCCCTCACCGACCCTGTATACCCAGCAAGCTCTGCTTATTCCCCACAGCAGCTAAGCTACATGCCTCCACGGCCCCACAGCTGCCTCCTCTGTCCCTCCCTGATACATGCGATCAGATGGCACCACGTTCACTCACTCACTCGCTTGCTCGCATGGTCATCTCCCCTAACTGGGCTCCAGACTCCTTGGAGAGCTAGTTGTCTCTGTAGCTCCTCACAAGAACTAGCATAGGGTGGTGGTTGCAGTTCTGGTTTCTAACCACAAGGAAGCAGGTATAGACTTTATGCAGATTTGATGGCTGTCCTTCAGCACCTCACCCTGCACTCAGAGGACAAAGAACACTGTTCATAATCCCATGGCTTCTGCATCCTATCACGCTGGGGTGGGGCTGGGCAACTAGAGAACCCACCAGCTCCAGTCACACCTCAAAAGAAATCAGGATGGAACTCGGTGGCTACCATCAACATTTGACACATCCTGTATCCATCCATCTTTTAAAAGCAATAAACAGATACATAAATACAAAGATTCTGCATTTATTTATCTCTGTATTAGGGACTAAACCTGGAGCCTTATACGTGTTAGGCAAGTGCTCTACCCTCTCCACATCTTAACTATATGAGTTGTCATCAAAAGAGATGGGGGGGGGGTAAAGAACAGATGAAATCAGCAACGCAAGCAACCACAGGAGGAACTGAGCATCAGGGATGCCTGTAAGACGGAAAAGACAGAACTGACGACAGTGGACAAACAGCTTTGAACCCCAGGATGTAAGAAACCCATTTGGTCCATACTTTTAGTTACAGTCTAACGGTGGACAAGAATGGATAGCTCCCCGGCTCCTACACACTGTCTTGGGTTGTAGTGAAGCATCCCATAATCGTCTGGGTAAACAAGTTATAACTCTATTGCTATAATTCAAAGACAGTGAGGTTCCCTGCTTCTGTTTAATGATCTATTTACTACGTTCCCCAAATATCTTTCTGGGATTAGGCTAAAGAGAAAGGCAGAAAGGATGGACACACAGCTGGTGAGATACACATGGTGCTGGCTAAGCACTGTGTACACACTACATCTGCACGCACACTCTACTTAATTGAAGGCACAATTAGCCTTCACTGAATTATAATTTTAAAACCTAGGTAAGGGAAGTTGAATGAGAATGGCTCCCACGGGTTCATAGATTTGAATGCTTGGCCCCAGTTGGTGGAACTGTTTGGGAAGGATTAGGAGGTGTGGCCTAATCCTTCACTGGGGGAGGAGTATCTCAATGGGGGAGGAGTTTGAAGTTTCAAAAGTCCACACTATTCTCAGTTAGAGCCCTCTGCCTGGTGCTTGTGTCTTACCGTGTAAACTCTCAGCTACTGCTCCAACTCAATGCCTCCCTGCCAGCTGTTATGCTCCCTGCCAAGATTGGCATGGACTCTAACCCTCAGAAACCGGAAGACCTCAATAAACTTTTTCTTCTATAAGCTGTCTTGCTCATGGTGGCCTATTACAACAATGGCAAAGTAACTAAGACACTAGATCTCTCTTATTCTGTATACAGTATTCTTTCCATAAATTATATTGCTCCTTGTGTAACATCAGCATTAAGAACACATGAAGTTGCTTCAAAGGTCTACGACTCATTCAAATTTGCTTAAGAGTTGATTTGTACAGAAGAATATATTCTCCTTAAAGATATAAGCATAAGTTTTGGTGGCTGGCATCAAGCCATTCACAGTGTAAGGGGAAAGAGACATTAAAAAAAAAAACAAAAAAAAAACCCAATAAACTGATTTATTCTCTTTCTCCTATCTCCACCAGGTCTGTACCCCTCCATGTCACACTTTTCAGCCTCTTTATGAATTTTCCAAATCTTGGAAGATGCTATCTTGCTCTTTATTTAAACATCAGCAAAACATGAGAAACCTGTACTTCTTCATAAGCTGCCTTCATTGCTAAAGTCACATCCCAGGAGGAGGACACACCATATGCACTTAAACTTTATCATGATGCTCTGAGTTCCTCATCCATTCATTAATACAGTATGGAGTGTCAACAGGAAGCCACTTGGGGAAGCAGTGATAGGAAGAACATAGGTAGAAGCCATACCCTTGTATCCCCTAGCCATTCAAGAAGGAGAGCAGGCAGTCGTCATATCCACACATTGTGCTAGGTGTACTATAAAATACTACAGAGATGGCTCTGTGGTTACAAGCATTTGCTGCTCTTGTAGAGGACCTGGGTTTGGTTCACAGCACCCATTGGCTCGCAACCATCCATAACTCCAGTTCCAGCAGATCTAACACCCTCTTCCAAATGCCACTAATATCAGGCACATTCATGGCATAGATGCATATGTGCAGGCAAAATGTTCACGCACATAAATCTATAGAAGAGAAAGACCACTGGAACACAGTACAGAGCATGAACTGAGCTCTGTACATGAAGCAAGGCTTGGTGGGTGGAGGAGTCCGGAAGGAGAAGGAACACACTGAGCCAGAGGAAGAGCAGAGGTCTGGGGCTGAGAGGAGCACAGCGGCTGGGAGAAGACGGGACTACAGGGTTAGGGCTGCACGTGGGGCCGGGAAATGGCATGAGCCAGATCTGGTAAGGCACTGTGGGGGATGTTCTGGATTTCACATCTCATTTTAAGAGCAATGGGAATAAATGTATCTAAAGGTTAAAGATGATGAACGGAACTCACATAACCGCCCTTCGAGTTCCCTGTGCTATCTATGATTGAAGTATTAAGAAAACCTCCATGTGGGGATCTGCTAATGATTGAAAGCATATTCAGAATAGAAAGCGCAGTGCTACAGGTAAAAGGCGCTAAGACGAGGGACGGAAATGCAGGTTCTGTTTACAACACTGCAATCTGGGCTGATTATTTAATTGCGCTTCCCTGTCTATCAAAGGAAAGCATTTCTGATTTCAGAATTTCCATACCTGCTCCAAACAGCAAATATGGTAACACTTAAAAAAGATGCTTCCATTCTCTACAAGGTAAGCTCCTTGAGGTGAGAGACTATCTGCCACGTTCACTGCCATATGCAACCCCGAGGGGCTGGATACCTGGATGATGACAGGATTGTAGATAGACAGAAGATTATGAATGACAGACATATGGAAATTCACATTGGGCATCGTTCTGTGGTCTAATGGAACATGACAGGGTGTGTGGAAGAAGTCTGTCCAGGGGACAGTCTCCACAGGAAGGGTTTCATCAGCATGCTTGCCAGCTGGCATGCCAGGTACCTCCAGAGAGACAACGGGGCTGGCTACTCAGCTGGTTGCACAGTCAAAGGTCAATGACATCACCTTCATCAGTGAAGTCAGTGAGTGGGACAATCACGGGTTCCACTTGACACTTCTTCCCAAGAGACCAGAGGCCTAGGGAAGACACCCTTCTCTAGTATAGCCCACCAGTCGTGGTGATTCTGCGTGTCTGTATCGAGTACAGCGTCATATGTATCTCTGTGCACTGTGCATGCCTGGTACCCACAAAGAGCCAGAAAAGGCCATCAGATGCCCTGGAAGCCGAGTTACAGATGGGTGTGAGCTGCCATGTTGGTACTGGAAACTGATCTGAGTCTTCCGCAAGAGCAGCCATCTCTCGGGCCCCCTCCTTACAATACATTTGAGTGTTACTTCTTTTTTTGTTGTTGTTTTGTTTTGTTTTTTTTCGAGACAGGGTTTCTCTGTGTAGCCCTGGCTGTCCTGGAATTCACTCGGTAGACCAGGCTGGCCTCGAACTCAGAAATCCCCCTGCCTCTGCCTCCCAAGTGCTGGGATTAAAGGCGTGCGCCACCACCGCCCGGCATGAGTGTTACTTCTTAAGCTTGCCCTGGACTGTCGTCTTACTTGTACACGTCCAATTTCTTAAAGATTACAGCTAAAGATAAAAAGCAAAGGCAAGCGGGAAAATATGAGGAGACCTAAGATGCTCTTCGGTGTTTACTCGCTTTGTGACAATAACCACTCACTCTTACTCTGTCCCAGGCAGAGAGTTTGGCAAGCATGGCCTGTACTTCCTCTAACCTCACAAGTTCTGACAAGATAAAGAATACTGATGCCATTACTAGGGCAAAAACCTGAGGCTCAGAGCAGAAGTGACGTGCTCGAGATTATGGGTTGTCAAATGGCGGAGGCAGGTGGGAACTTAGGACTGTTACCCAACATGCCCAGTCTTATGGTGTAGCATGCTAAACTCTTCTAAAATAAACAAATGTGCAGGACAAATGAAGCTACTTATGGGGCATTTAGTGTGGTACTGCTAGGTTGTTTATAACAATATCTCATTTAATCTCGGCAGTTTCTGGAAGTTTTGCGGTTTTGAGATGAGAACACTAATGCTCAGAAAAGCTCAAACTTGCTCAAGTTTTTTTTTTTTTTTTTAAACTACTTGAGTAAAGCGAAGGAACCTGGATTTTAATTTTAACCGAGGTCAGTCTGAAAAACCACTCAATTAGCTACTAAGAGTTTCACTC
This sequence comes from Rhabdomys pumilio, assembly GCA_030674055.1. Lineage (NCBI taxonomy): Eukaryota > Metazoa > Chordata > Mammalia > Rodentia > Muridae > Rhabdomys > Rhabdomys pumilio. Next base: position 17,191,112 of record JANHMN010000021.1, read on the forward strand.
CTCAAGACACCCTGCTACAGCTTGAGTGCCTCTGAAAGAGAATGTCAAAATGAGAGGACAGTGTCAATGCAACATCTTAAAGATGAACTCCGAATTCCCACTGCATTAAAAGACTCCTCCAAAAGCCATCCCTGGGCATTTTCTCTGCAACGGTCTCCTCGAGCTGCTCCCCTGAGGGCCTCTAGAGTTTTCTATAGCCAATGTCTTTACTTTCAGTACCTCGCCTGAGAGAATTAAGCACTCTTTGTAAATCCACCCATTCCTTTAAACAGAATGCACATATCTGCATCCAGATACTCGGAGGCACTATGTTGACTAGTCCTTACTGGTTTCGTTACTGGAAGGTATTCTTCAAGTAGGCAGGATGATGGTTAGCCACTGTGCAGGCTGCTCACTGCTCCTTAATTATTTGGGTCAGAATGTTGCTATGTAGCTCTGGCTGCCCTGGAACTCACTACACTGACCAGGCTGGCCCCAAACTTGCAGAGACCCTCCTGCCTCTGCCTCTCTGCCTGCCTCTCTGCCTCCCTGCCTCCCTGCCTCCCTGCCTCCCTGCCTCCCTGCCTCCCTGCCTCCCTGCCTCCCTGCCTCCCTGCCTCTCTCTCTGCCTCCTGAGTGCTGAGATTAAAGGTTCACCACCACGCCCATCTCATTTCATAATTAATTTTGGCTCTGTCAAACCCTTCAAGATGTTTCTAACATGACAGTCTATCAGAAAAAAAAGTGTTCTCTTGACCAGAAGACTCCTCAGGCAGGTCTTCTCAGCCACTTTGTTAGATCCTATTAGAGCCTTTCGTTTTGGAGTTAAGAAGGTACCTGAGTCCAATGAGGAAACCTAACTTTACAAATCTACTGATTGAGGGAACATGAGTGGGACTTCCGCATTTCTATCATGAAATTTACTCAGCCCAGCTATCACACTGACTGGATTTGAAAACCAGACAGCTGGCCAACTACTAAAATTCTTGGGAAAAGCTGAGAACTAGTGTGTATGTATAAGCTGATACTTGAATCAACTGCCCTCAAAGAAATGGAAATTTAAAAAGTACCTCCATGCTCATGAATGAAAGCAAAGTTAAGTAACTGCTTTGTTCTGCCTTCTTGTTACAGGCCGTTGGGAATCAGGGGCAATATTTAAAACCTAGTAACTAGATATGCTGCTTCGGTTCTCCCACCCCTGAGTCCAGCAACAGATCAATGACAGATATTGATTTGGGCCTTTTACTTATATAAACAATATTGGCATGGATACTCTTTTACATACAAGTATCTGTCTGATTAGTCCTTATAGAGCCAGGAGGGGCGAGCACCTGCAACCCCAGCACTGGGGACACAGGGGCAAGTGAATCTATGAGTTCACAGCCAGGCTGGTTTATAAAGTAATATCTTGTCTCAAATATTAATTAATTAATTAATTAATTAATTTTAATTGCTCCTTTCAGAAGGATTCTTAGAAGTAGAAACGCTATGCTGAAGGGTGTGGCCTATGATAAATACTGTCAAAATGAGGAACACACTTGTTGATACATGCTCCTATAATATATTATTGCAAACTTCATGCACTCACTAGCTCTGAGGACTGTCCTCATTAGGGTTTCCACCACTGTGATAAGCACTGTGACCAAAATCAACTTGGCAGCAAAGGGTTTACTTCAGCCCCCATGCCCCAGCCACAGTCTGTCATGAAGAGAAGTCAAGGCAGAAACCGGAAGCACTAAGTGAAGCAGAGGCCATGAAGGAGTGCTGCTTACTGGCTGGCTCCCCGTGGATTGCTCGGCCTGCTTTTTAATACCCTCCAGGACCACCTGCCCGGAGTGGACCCATCCACAGTGAAGTGGGTGCTCCCATGCCACGCATCAAGAAAGAAAATGCCCTACAGAGTTCTTCCACGGCAGTCCTGTGGAGGCATTGTCTCTAATAGCATTCCTTCTTCCCAGATGATCCTAGCTTGTGTCAATTTGACATTAAAAAAAATCATGTAGCACAAGAAATATTTTTCAATAATTGCCCATCTGCTAGAAAACCAGTAACTTCGGGTTGCTTCCACTGCTTGTTTTTCTTTTCATGTACAGAAGCAGCCTGTGCTGTTGCTCTAGAGAACAGGAAACTTGAGAGAGAGGAACTGAAGAGAGAAGAGGGAAAATCCAGAGGACCAACAGAGGAAAACCAAGGAGCATGTGATGGTTTGTATACGCTTGGCTCCAGTGGCACTATTAGAAAGTGTGACCCTGATGGAGTAGGTGTGGCCCTGTTGGAGTAGGTGTGGCCTTGTTGGAGTAGGTGTGGCCCTGTTGGAGTAGGTGTGGCCTTGTTGGAGTAGGTTTGGCACTGTTGGAGTAGGTGTGGCCCTGCTGGAGTAGGTGTGGCCCTGTTAGAGTAGGTGTGGCACTGTTGGAGTAGGTGTGGCCTTGTTGGAGTAGGTGTGACCTTGTTGGAGTAGGTGTGTCACTGTGGGTGTGGGCTTTTAGACCCTCATCCTAGCTGCCTGGAAGTCAGTATCCTGCTAGCAGCCTTCAGATGAAGATGTAGAACTCTCAGCTCCTCCTGCACCATGCCTTCCTGGATGCTGCCATGTTCCCACCTTGATGATAATGGACTGAACCTCTGAACCTGTAAGCCAGCCCCAGTTAAATGGTGTCCTTATAAGAGTTGCTTTGGTCATGGTGTCTGCTCACAGCACTAAAACCCTAAGACAGAGCATGTGGCCTAACAGCTGGCTTACATAAGAATCAGAAACTAGGGGGAGGGGGAGGGGGAGGGGGAGGAAAGCAATGCTCCTGAGCCAGAGGTTTAGGGTGGGAGATGGGGTATGAGAGCTGAGAGGAGCCAAAATCAGGACCCAATCAGGATCATGGACTCTGTAACAGGTACCTGCTGAGAGAGCCCAAGAGCAGCATGCGCTCTGTAAGCTAGTGTAAGCTAACTGTAGCACAGTTAGCCATTTGTCCTGAGTTTCTCTGGAAGCTGACACACCTGTCCCGGTACTTGTGTTAACATGAAGCTCTTGACCCAAGGGAAAACTCAGTAAATGATGAGCAGTGACGGTTATAATCAGAGTGATTGGTGGTACAGGCAAGAAAGATTAGACCGAAGCATGGCCGGAAGTCAGCAGGGCATACACCATGTACCATAACTGCACGCCCAGCTTTGGGCATCAATTTCAAAGGGCTTGGTGGTCCCGCCCCTTGAGCATTGCTATGGGCTTGGTGGTCCCGCCCCTCAAGCGTTGCTATGGGCAATATCTCTCTCTCTCTCTCTCTCTCTCTCTCTCTCTCTCTCTCTTTCT
>JANHMN010000021.1:17199987-17278852 GCA_030674055.1 Rhabdomys pumilio
TGTATATGCTGCTGTGTGACAGCTATATACATTTCTGTGTGACAGTTGTATATGCTTCTGTGTGGCAGTTGTATATGCTTATATGTACATCAAGTGAATGGCAGCAATGATACAAGAGGCAAGGCAAAGGAAATAAGACACTGTACTGCCCATAGATCAATCATTATTTGAGAGTGGACTCAGGTAGTTGTAAAAATATCCTATAAAAATTAAGACAAAGACACACATTTGGGGATTTTGTTGTTTGTTTGTTTGTTTTAAGAGGCTGGAGAAATGGCTTGGCAGACAAATGCTGTTCTTATAGAAGACCCTTGGGCTTCTATCCCCAGCACCTATGTAATGGCTCACAGCACTCAGCAACTCCTTCCAGGGATCTAACTCCCACCTCTTCTGGCCTCTGTGTTAAGTGCACAGATATAAGTGCAGGAAAAACATCTGTCTTAGTCAGGGTTTCTATTCCTGCACAAACATCAGGACCAAGAAGCAAGTTGAGGAGAAAGGGTTTATTCAGCTTACACTTCCACATTGCTGTTCATCACCAAAGGAAGTCAGGACTGGAACTCAAGCAGGTCAGGAAGCAGGAGCTGATGCAGAGGCCATGGAGGGATGTTACTTACTGGCTTGCTTCCCCTGCCTTGCTCAGCTTGCTTTCTTATATAACCCAGGACTACCAAGCCCAGATATGGCACCACCCACAAGGGGTCCTCCCGCTTTGATCACTAATTGAGAAAATGCCTTACAGCTGGATCTCATGGAGGCATTTTCTCAACTGAAGCTCCTTTCTCTGTGATTAACTCCAGCTTGTGTCAAGTTGACACAAAACCAGCCAGTACAACATCCATATACATAAAATAAAGTAAGACTCTTTTAAAAGTATAACTGAGCCAGGTGCAGTGGTGGGGTGCACACCTTTACATCTCAGCACCTGGGAAAGAAGTAGACGCATCTCTCTGAGTCTGAGGCCAGCATGTTCTACATGGTGAGATCCAGGCTAGCCAAGCCCCTTTGTCTCAAAACAAGCCTATAATCTTGTCATGCTGGTGCATACATTAACTTGGCACTAAGGCTGGGGCAGGAAAAAATGAATTAGGGACCAACTCAGGCCACTCAGCAAGATCCTGCCTAAAAGAACCAAACAACAACAACCAGAAAGGGATGCTGGAGAGATGGCTCATAAGCACTGGCTACTCCTGCAGAGAACTTAGATTCAGTTCCCAGAACCCACATAGGCTAAAAATCACCTGTAACTCCAGCCCCTGGGCACCCAGTGACTTCTTCTGACTTCTGTGTGTGCCAGGTACACAAGTGGTACACATGTATGCATACATACATACATACATACATAGACACACATATGTACAGATAAAACACTCATACATAAATACATATTTTTAAAGGATCAAAGATTATTAAGTTTTCTTACAAAGACATAAATTCTCAATAAATAGCTACAAATTGAATCCAACACTGTGTAAAAAGAACTACAAACTAAACTAAATGGGATTTACCCCAAGTATGTGATGCCATCTCAACATATGAAACAAACTAATTTAATTCATTGTATTAATATGCTAGATAGGAAAAAAATTCACAGGACCCTTTCACTGCATGCAGTAAAGGCATTTGGCAAAATCCAAAACCCCTCATGAAAAATCTCTCAGCAAACTAGGAAGAGAAGGGCGTGTCCTTGGCTTGATGACCAATGTCCACACACATCACACTGTAAAGGAAGGGTTTAGCCAGGAGATACTGGAGCTTTCCCACTAAGGCAGGGAGCCAGGCAGGGATTCCTCTGCTTGCAACTGCTTTTCAAGACTGGTCTGAAAGTCCTAGATGCTGCAGAAAGACAAAGAGTGGGATCTTGTAAAGATGAAAGAAGAAGAAAGAAGTTAGATTTCTTCACACATGACATGATCGTCCATGAGGAAAACCCAAAAGAATCAACAAAAACTCCAGGAACAGGGAGACATTTACACTAATAGCAAATTTCAAGATAAAGGGTTAAAATACAATAATAGTTTTCCAGCAACAAACAAGTATAAATTAAGATGACTTACAAACATGTTGTAATATATATCAGCATATCCAGAACTGTAATGCTTAGGTGTAGACTAATCAAATGTGTACATGATATGAAAACCACAGGGCTCTGATGGAAAATATGGAAGAATTAAACAACCAGCGTGGTCCTGCAGGCCTGTAACTCTAGCACCCGAGAATCTGAGGCAGGAGAATTCAAATTCGAGGTCAGCTTGAGCCACTCAGCAAGTTCCATGCCAGCCTGGGCCTTATCAGAAGACTGTCTCAAAAACATACAAAGAGAAAAGAAGCTAAAAAATGGAGAATGTTCTAGACTCTAGGCTACTAGAGTGTCAATTGTTCCCACACTTATCTCTAGCATAGATACAGTCCCAATAAAAATCAATCTAGTTATTTGTAGATATTGACAAACTAACTGACTCTAAAGTTTAGTCAGAGGGAAGAACGATCCAGAAAAGACAATCAGTGCTGATGCACAAAGTTGGAGAGCTGACGCTACTCAAGTTACAGACTTGCTGTAAGTGGCGTGGCTCAACGTGGTGCAATGTGGAAGAACAAACAGAGCAATGAACTGAACACAGGACCTTAGGGAAGACCAAGGCAGCCAGTCAGCTGGCCTCACAGTGGAGCATATACAGAATGGCAGTGCCATGCACCTCGCAACAAATGGTGCTGGAACAACTGGGCACGCTAAAGAACAAACTAGACACCACCATTACAAATCTTACTGCGAAGCAGGAAACTATAAGACCGTGTCCGAGTAAGGCAGTGCATGCTGGTGACCCCGGACTTGGAAGACAGAGGAAGGAGGACTGTGGGTTGGAGGTCAGCCTGGGATGCACAGCAAGACCCTGTCAAAAAGTGCAAGGAGAGAGGTTGAGAGAACATGGAAGAAAGCTGGGACGGAGCTCAGGGGTAGGGCACTTGACTAGTGTGTATGAGGCCTTAGATCCAGTTCCTCGTTTTGGGAAAAATAATACATAAAATGAGAGATAATCTGATGACCATAGGTATGGTGATGATTTCTGGGAACCGACAGGAACCCATAGAAGATAACAACTCTCCTCTGCAGTAAAAACTGTCAAGAGAACAGGAGAGAAGCCAGGGATTAAAGGAAATATTTGTGAAAGACATACCCGACCAAAGACTGTTACTCAAAGTATACAAAGCACTCAACAATGAAAGAGAGAGAGAGAGAGAGAGAGAGAGAGAGAGCGCAAAGACTTCTGCAGATATCTCATTAAAGAAGATACACAGATGGTGAGTGGGCAGGTGAAATCTGACGAGCATTCTCAATCACTAGGGAGCTGCAAATTAAATCGCAGTGAGAGCCCACTCTATAACTATTACACTGGCCAAAATCCAAAACACTGACAACGCCAACTGCTGGCAAGAACTCAGAGCCGCAACAAGCGCCCTCACTCACTGCAGATTGGGAATGCAAATCTGCAAAGCCATTTTAGAGGATAGTGTGACAGTTCCTTCCAAAACGAAACATTCTCATCGTATGACCCAGCAAGAGCACTTCTTGGTATTTATCTGCTTACTAAACTGAAACTGTATATCATGAAAGAAAGCATGCCATGGGTGCTTGTAGAAGCTTTATTTAAAACTTTTCATTATTATTTATTTTCATTTGAAAACAACCAAGGTATCTCTCCATACGTACATAGATAAGTAAACACAGCATAGGCAGATAACAGAATTTTACTCAGCCCCCAAAAGAAGCTAGTCACTCGTGAAAAGAGGAAATGAGGAACAGCAAATGACCATTACTGCATGGAGGAAGGCATTCTAAAGGGTTGTCTACCACATGATCCCAACGATGCTGTGTTCTAAAAGATAAAACCACAAAGACAGTAAAACAAGATCCATGGCTAGAACCGAAGGACATGGCTCAGCTGATAGAATCCTTGTATAGCATGCTTGAAGCCCTGGATTTGACTCCCCAATGCTGCATCGTGGTGTGTTGGGAATTGATTCTAATGCTTTGTCTTAATTCTGCTCCCAAAGCTGTGCCTCCAGACCTGAGGGTCTGTCCCCAGCTGCCTTCAATTGATAATAAAGAATTGCCATACAGCCAATGGCTGGTCGGGGAGATGGAGGCAGAACTTTTAGATTGCTCAGGCAAGGGACCAAGGGAGAAAGGAAGGAGAGGAGGAATCACCATGACTCAGAGGCAGAGGGATGAGACTTAAGAGCTGCAGTAGAGAAACTATCCAACAATGTAGGTGGAAAGGGAAAGAGGCCTTATGGGAGGGCGGGGTGCAGTGTGAACCCAGAAAGTAACAGGACAGCAAAGATAAAATGTCCATTTAGAAGGTATTAAGCCAGGAATACTGAAGGGGAGAGTTTGCTAGACATGGGAAGGTTTAGAAGTGGCCAGCCATTGAGCTAGTCAAGACATAGAAAAATTAACTGGTTTGTGTGTGTGTGTGTGTGTGTGATTTGTAAATCCAGAGCTCTTGATCGGGTACAGACCTTTTAATGAGCTGAAGTAGACAGCTGTCTCTTAGTGAAATTACTTCTTTATCGTTGACCAAAGCAAATAAAGGATCCAAGAAACACCCACAGGGCTGCAAGAGTCCATTACTGGCACAGGGCTCCCACAGGCAAAGTCAGATCTCTGTGTGTTAGCTGCCGAAGGCTTCCATTGCCTGCATCTTATGGTCTTGGCTATCCTCGATAAAGGTTCTTTGATAACAAGAATTCCTAAGACTAAACTCCGCCCGATTCTCGCCTCTCACGTGATAGCGGCTTAGCCTCCTACTTTTCCCACACATCTTGTCACATATGGTCTCCTCTGCAACAAATGTCTGTTGAGAACTGATAACATTTGTGTTTGTTTAGCAACATTCTGGTGAAGTGCTCTCATGACAGATAATAACTGTTATGATCATGACATTTTCAGATAGCTGAAAATAAAACCAATATGCTCATCCTTGCTGATAAGTTAGGAAGGTAAAAGGCTGAAGCAGGGAACCCCACCCCCCTCCTCGGGGAGGAATTGATGTAGAGCAAGAGCATGAATGGCTCTCCCCCTGTTGTCTCTTTTTAAAGTTTACTAAAACCTGACCTAGGCAGCATTCCCAGTGCAGTTAAGACTAGTGGGTGACAGGCAGGTAGGTCTGTGCATTTGAGCCACTGACTCAAATGATGGGCTACATAAAAAGTCAGAAGTTCTGGTCTTCGTCAGAACTTCATCTACATAAAAAGTCCCAGAGTTCCAGGTCTGCCAGGGATACAAAGCGAGCTCCTGTCTCAAACAAACAAACAACAACAGGTAAATAAGCAAATGGGCTAGAGCTGGCTCAGTGGTTAAGAGCGGCCGATGCTTTGTAGAAACCTGGAGTTCATGCTGATTCTGCTACAAAAATCAGTGATGACCTGAACATTTTCAACTGAATTCTCCAGAGCTCCTTTCTCTTGGGACGCCACACTTTCCCCTAAACAACATTTAGTTATTATAAGCTCCTCCTTCTCCTCCTCTTCCTCTTCTTCCTCCTCCTCTTCTTCTTCCTCCTAATCCTTTCTCCTCTTCCTTCTCTTCTTCCTTCAGCCTCTTTATTTCCCTTCTTTGTCCTCCTCATCCTCATCCTCTTCCTCCTCCTGCCTCCTCATCTTTCTCCTGCATCCTCCTGCTAATACTCTTCCTCCTCCTCCTCTTCTTCCTCCTGCCTCCTCTTCCTCTGTCTCCCCCTCCTGCATCCTCCTCCTCCAAATCCTCTTTCTCCTCTTCCTTCTCCTCCTCCCTCTCCCCTCCTCCTACTCTTTTTTTTTTTTTTTCTGGACATGACTCACTCAGTAGACCAGGCTCACAGCAAGACTCCCATCTCTTGCAGTGCTAGTATTACAGTCTGGCCCCACTTCTGTCCACAAAGAACCGTTTTAGGAAGACACTCTAAACTACACACACAGAAAACTCCCAATGCAAGACTATTGGTTTGGTTTTGTTTTTTGTAAACAACAATATATATATATATATATATATATATATATATATATATATATATGTCACTACATAGCTTGCAATCCTCCTACCTCACCCTCCCAAATGTTGGGATTAGTAACCTAAATTTAAAACTCATATCCTTCACTCTCAAATAAGCCAGACTTGAACTTGCCTGTCCACGTAATCCTGTTTGCTACATTTCAAAATCCCATAAGAGAAACTGGCAATAAATTACCCCCCAAACCCTTTCAGTGTCCTGGGACAGAACATGCACTTAAAATCCTAAACCCAGTGCATACAAGGAAACCATTTCATACAGCCCTGCCAGCTTTCCCAGCCTCTGCCTTCATGGCTCTCTGGCCTATCGGCTGTTACCACTAAGCTTTAGTTTCTGATTTTACAAGGTTTTCAGGGTACGCTGGATATGCCAACCTGCTGGCGGTGCAAGCGGAATGAAAAGGACTTTCATAAAGCAGACACTTCAGTTACAAATGAGGGACAATAAAGTGGATATAATCAAGGGACATTTAGGTAGCAAAAAGTGACATCTTGACAAAGTTACCATGGAGAGCACATCAGGTACCAGCTGTTCTTTTTTAACGGCACCTAATGTATCCTGTGGTAACAAGTCTGAACGTGTACCACCGACGACGCCTTACATAAGAGAAAACTGAGGGCTTCATGGGTAAGAACAAGAGGGGCTGGAGAGGCGCCTCGGTGACTACAAAGCACCGGCTGGTCCTGCAGAGGACCCCGTTTGCCTCAAGCACCCATATGGTAGCTCCCAACAGTCTGTAACTCCACTTCTAGAGAATCCAATGCCCTTTTCTGGCTCCCATGAATACTAGGCCCATGGTATAGCTGCAAGCACATAGGCAAATACACAAACAAAATGAAAATAAATAATAAATATTAAAGACAAACAAGAAGTAGGCCGGTGGAGGAGTGAGGCGGGGACAGTCTTCCTGCTGCAGTGATCTGGCCTGAGGCAGAAGAAGCAGCTGCACAGAGATGGAGGTCCAGAGTGGTCCAGGGAGAGAACTGCTGGACAAGGGCTTGGAGATGGAATGATGCTGGTAAGCTCCAGGAACAGAAAGGAATAAAAGGTGGCTCCATTACAGAGAATAGGAGATGCCAAAGGCGGCGTGGACACTAACGTAACAGACAGCCTGTGTTTATCCCAAATGCAGCAAAAACCCGTTGGCGTATTTTGAACTGGAGACTAATATGACCCAACCTACGTGGTTTTATAAACATAATATTTTCCTTGGTTATTTGGGAATTTCACATCATGAATCCTAATCACGCTCACTTCCCAGTCTTCCCAGGTCCAACCCTCCCCTTGTGACCCTCCCCATGAAAAATAAATAAATAAGTAAATCAGTAAACAAACCAACAAAACAAGTCCAACTTGTGTTGCCCGTATACTCACTGGAGGATGGTCAAGCTCCCAGTAGCTAGCGCCTTAAAGAAACAGAGCCCTCTCCTGCCTACACCCCCACCAGAAGCCATTGGTTCAGCATTCCATCTCACTTTTACAGAGTTCTCTTCGATGGTTTTCTGCTTAGGCTGTTACTTGGTGGGGTGGAGTTGTCATAGAAACCTTCTATGTCCATCAATTGTGCATTTGCAGTCATTGATACCTATGCCCTTTACAGTCAGCAGAAACACAGATCGTGAACTTCTACAAGATTTTCCACACAGACCATGGACATCCACCCATGCCACGGACCTCAGCATGGTCTCCGGTGGGAGTACAGACCACGGACATGAACACAACCTCCAGTAGCAGCTCGGCCCATGGAGATCAACATGGTTTCAGGCAGCAGCACTGACCATGGACATCCACATGGCCTTCAGGGGTAACACGGGCCACAGACACCATCTTAGCCCCCCGGCTACAGCAGGATCATAGACCCCAGGCATTGCCCCAATTGGCAGCATGGCCCACAGACATCACCACAGCTCCGGGCAACAGCACACACTGTGAACACCCGCATAGCCCTTGATGGCAGTACAGACTGTGGACATCAACACTGCTCTCTGCCACAGCACAGGCCATGCACACTACCGTGGTCCTCAGTGGCAGCGTTTCTTAAAAGTCCCGCTGGTTGCTATGTGAGAGACAAGAATACAGAAGACAAGAATGGAATCAAAGAGGCCAGTCCTGACGCAGATGGTGTCAACTGCAGAGTTCCAGCTTCCTTCCACTGTCTGTCAATATGACATCACCACCACAGCAACAACCTAGCTCCTCTGACTCCTGGCCCTCTGTGTGTACATTTTTTTTAAGATTTTTATTGTATTATTATTATTATTATATTACTATTATTATTATTTGTTGTTGTTGTTGTGTGTATGTGAGTCTCTGTGTGTGCAGCATGCATAGGCTTGCAAGAGTCTCCACAGGCCAAGAAGTGCCACCTATGAGCAGGGCATAGCCTGCACCAGATGTCAAATCTGGTAGTGCACGGACTTCCTGGCTTCTAGAACTGTGACGAATAAGCCGCTGTTTGTGAACTTACCTGTTTCATGGTTTTCTGTTCTACCATTTAAGGTTCTACCATACGCTTAACCAATTCTTTTAAATATCTCTTTATTCATTTATTTTATTTACTTTGTTTGTTTGAAGAGGGTCAGGACATGCATGTATTTATTTGTTTGATTGTTTGTTTGAGGGTCTGAGCATGTCATGTGGAGGGCAAAGAACAACTTGTGGAGTCTATTCCTTCTGTCCACCACAAGCGCTGGAGTAAGGCCGTCAGGCCTGACTTCCTGTTTTCACCTGCTGAACCACATCACTGGCATCACCGAGCCACATTTTATTGGCCACCAGCCGTACACCAGACACCATTCTGCATGCTAAGGATACAATGATCTCCTTAATGAGAGACACTGATAAAGAATGAGGAGCAGACAAAGAAGTAGGGGAAAGCAGGAGGCCAGAATTGGTAGAAATGGGAAAAGAGAATACCTGTTCTAGAGGTACAGGAGCAGCAAGCACTGGAGCCTGTCATAGCCTGGAGACCTCAAAAGAAAGCGGTAAGAAACAGAGACAGTGGCTGTGGCTTGCTCCCCGACCCCCATATTAGTGGACCAAAAACCTGGTCTCTCCAGTGAGAAACTACTGAAGTGTGGAAACACTGAAATCCAAGGCTATGGGGTAGGCAGAATGGCCATGAGAGAACAGCTCTTGAAAAAAATGACACAAGTCTTATACAACTGGAATAGTCCTTGTGAGAATACAAGAAATCCCTCAATAACTCTTTTTAGAAGGTGAGTTGTAGTAATTATTTAAAAAAGCAGGCGCTGGTCAAGCTGACTAGCTAAGCTGCAGTGGCTCTCCCTGGCTCAACCACATGGCCAGAGGCCACGTGCATGCCGCAGCTAGAAATGGCCAGCCAGAAACACCATCCCTACCACCCACGAGACACCAGCATGGGAGATGGCTCTGCCAATCTTCCACGCTGTCTCTGCAAGGCTGGGCATTGCCCAGACCATCCAGCCAACCATGCAGGCCCAGTAGAAAAATGAGACTCTAATGCTTAAAGATTAATCAAAGGCTTATATATTTGGTAATGATCAATAACAAGATGCCCTTACAATCAGAGGTGTAACCCAATACCCAACCTAGATATACCAACTACCTTTGACTGCTACAGATAAGCAAACATCAGCCTCCATGTCCCCCTCTCTCATTCTCCATCTCTCCCTAGCTCCTCCTCCTCTCTTTACTCCTCCTCTTCCTCTCCTTACTCCTCCCACCTTAGCTCCTCCTACAGTGAGTCCCATTCTGTCACATGCACTCCTGACATCAGCCACGAGGCCCTTATCAAAGCTAATGAGATTCCAGGGCCGTACTCCTATGCCTACAGAACCATAAGTTAAATAGACCCTTCTGGCTTTATAAAGTATCTGACCTCAAGTATTTTGTTATAGCAACACCAGATTTAAGTCAGGAAGCAATGGGATTAGAGGGGAGGCAAGGAATCACATTTCAGAGGAACTTGTAGGCAATGACTAACCCTTTGGATTTTGTTTTCAATGAAACAGACAGACAACCTGTCTGCTAACTTCCTCTCTCTGCTGTCATTCAGGATTGTGTGACACATGACGACCCCTCACTGTGGTGCTTTTGCTTGCCAGTCAGCTGACATCCCCTGGTCTCCTAGTCATCCCTTATACATTTCCTCTATTTCTGAATCCCTGTCTCAAGGGCAAGAGTCTGGCACCTACAAGATGCTCAATAAATCTTTCCGGAAGTTGATCAATTATGATGGTGTAATCTCTTAGCACCCCTTCCAGCTAGAGGATAAATGGTTCGAACTCTGCTGACAAACTAGTTTGTGGGACTCAGAGAAGGCTGACAGCTAGATAGTTTGACATTAGTCAAAGTGACAAGGATGTGCTGCAGCAGATATTTTTGTGTAAGTGAACACTGCAGCACTTGGAAAGGGTTCTGGTACACAGACTGGCCACTTGATCATCACACCCTAAGCTTGCTGAGCTTCAGGAGCAGGGGTGGTGGTGCTTACAAATCGTTAGTCAGTAAACACTCTTCTGTTGGGATTGATGGTGGTCTGAAATCTTTTCTTTGTTCTCCTGTGAAAATGGAGACACCTCTATCTCTACCCTTACCTGGCCCGGGAGCCTTGGCTGATCTTAGTGACATCCTTGACCATAATATACAAGAGGACTAGTCTTCTGAGGGTTGTACGGAGGTGATGTTTGCATAGTATACCTGGTAGTACTTTCACAAGAAACCTTGAACCCTGAAATTCCTGCCTTCAACTTCCAAGGAACTCAGCTTCCATGCTATGAAAAAGCATATCATTGACAAAGACCATGTGCCAATACTCGATCAAGAACACAGCCAAGTGCCCAGCCAGGAGCTGGCCCCAGCTATTGCAGGCACTGAGGAAGAAGCCATTTTAGAAGTGCATCTTTCAGGCCAGTTGCTTCAACTAATACACAGTAACTTGTGCTATCCTCTTCTGAATTTCTCATCTGTGACACAATGAGCTATATTTAATAGTGGCTTTAATATACCAAATTGGGGGACAAAGTGCTGCCCAGTATATTGAAATAAAACAAAGAAGCAAAAGACTACGTTACATTGCTACTAGCTGTAACTCGCCAGAGTGCCTCCTCCTGATCACTCATAAAATTGGCAGGTTCACAGTCAAGTCTAATATCCAGTGATGGCTCCACACAGATTTAACTCACGGGACATGAAACACACAGGTTAAGTGACTCAAAAAAAGTTCTCTGAGTCAGTCATTCTGACTGGATTGTGGGTCACCTGAAATGTACCCAAGGCAAAGCTACAACATTGATGTGAATTGTACACGTCATAAAATTCGGCGACTGGGCAAACTATATGTGCATTCTTTCTCAGTCCATTCACAGACAAGAAAATAATTTATTACGTTACTTAAAAGGCACAGGTAAGACCTAAAATAGAAATGAAATGTGCGATCACATCATACATATAAATATTCTAACCTCTAAACAATGATTGCACTTGACAGTGGCGAGTTCTAAAATTATCGTCAGATGCTACAAGAATAGGAAAACAAAACACTTGAATGCAAATGGTCCTTTCCTTCTCAGCATCCTTTCATGTGTACTAAGAAGCTTTACCATGGAGCCAAAGGCTCTTGAAAGGAGAGCTTCTTTTACCTGTTGGTTTGACTCGCCCCCCCCCCCTTCCCCATATCAGCCATTTTCAGCCCTGCCAATAAGAAGCTTCTGGCAAGACAGCCATTTCATCCTGTGCCCCTTCCCCTTCTCCCAAGACACCTTTTTCAAGTCAGATTTATCTCTCACAAAACTGTGGAGCCATTAAGGTTGGGCCCAGGGAAGGGAATGAATGGTTTTAAGCTAGCACAGTACACACTTACAATCTCAGCACTTGGGAATCAAAGGCAGGAGGATCAGGAATTTATGGTCATCCTATATAGGGAGTTTGAGTTTGAGCTACATGAGATCTTGTCTCAAAACATAAAAAAAAAAAAAAAAAAAAAAAAAAAAATCCGCCTGCCTCTGCCTCCCAAGTGCTGGAATTAAAGGCGAAAAAAAATATTTTTCACGGAAATTATTATTTTAAGCTAGTGGGGAGTGGTAGTATATGCCAGCAATTGGGAGATGAAGGCAAGAGGCTAGCAAGCTAGAGTCCACCCTGGGCTACATCATGTAGACAGAGAACACAGACATGAGAGCAAGCTTGAGAGACCAAGAAAGATATCTTGAAGTGTGTCTTGTTCTTTCTGACACTCCCATTTCATAACTGGATTCACACTCATATCGACACATTAATTTTAAAAATCAACAAGAAAACACCCTAGGTACTAATAGCTTAACAATGAAAAAAAAAATTGGTACAATGCTTTTAAGAGAAAATGCCACCTTATAATTTTATAAAGTGTACTTGTGCTTGATTGGAAATTAATTCATTAGCAATGATGATAACAAAGACGGCATAACAAAAGAAGCCAAAATGTCAGCACTTGTGCCGCTGGAGGTTGCTTTCTGATTACATTTTTAAAAGGGTAAATAAATAAATCCTCCCCGATTGAGAGAAAAGAAAGTTACTCTTTGATAAGGATGGTTAATGAAATACAAAGTATTTCCTCCCCATAAAACCACTCTGGACACAGAAGCAAAACATCAACTCAGAATGACCCAGGGACGCATAGTCCATCTCCCCCCATCACACTCCAAAACAGGCAAGCAAGAAATACTGCGGGGATCACCAGAGGAGACTACTCAGACATGGGTTTAAGCCAATAGGAAGTCTTTATTAGGTGGCTGGCAATGACATTGGGTGTTTGGAATCCCACCGAAGCCCTGAGCCTTTCTGAGGGCAAGATTATAAGCACAAAAACCATATGTTAGGTTGACATACTTCAGTTAACAAAAACAGTTAGCCAGAAGAGGAACTACAGGAGCCAAAAAGCAAGGTTAGTGCATTTAGAGACTTTCCCAGAACTGTGGACTTTGATGCATTAGGTCCTTTGTTTTCATTTTGGCTGACGGTGTTGTCTGTGTGCTGTTTTATGGTCTACACGGTACTTCTATCATAGAGTCAGCTGTGCTACGGTCTGGGGGCCTGTTACTGTAACAGCTTTGTTGTGTGGCTCCGACCATCAATAAATGGGAATTCGACAAGAATTTAAGAAGAGAGACGAGGGTGTAAACCTCGTCCTTCAGTTTAAACAAGAGCATTAACGGCTCCCAGCTCGAACTGTTATTGACATCTTCAATTCAAAAGGAAAGGAAGGCATGAAGGCTGACAGCAAAATCAAGTCTGGCTAAATGTCAAACTGCATGATCCTAAGTTTTCTGCACTTTCAAAAGGCCAAGAAAGTCAAACCCTGATTTTTCTAGAGCAAAACCACAGCTGAGGCTGGGATGTGGCTCAGTATGGTGTGTTTAGCTGAGGCTGGGATGTGGTTAGATGATGGTGTGTTTGCCTAGCGTTTTCAAGGCCCTTAGTTCTTATCAGGCCACAGAAAACTTATCCTCCCCACCTTAAAAGGTTCTGCCTCAGAAAAGACCCTTTGTCAATGCACATACATAAAAGAAATCTATACAGGAATTTGTTAAGAACATTCCCAGGGCCGGGCGGTGGTGGCGCACGCACTTGGGAGGCAGAGGCAGGCGGATTTCTGAGTTCAAGGCCAGCCTGGTCTATAGAGTGAGTTCCAAGACAGCCAGGACTACACAGAGAAACCTTGTCTCGAAAAAAACCAAAAAAAAAAAAAAAAAAAAAAAAAAAGAACGTTCCCAGAAGAATCCAAAACATACCCCCCAAAAATTAATCATTTTAAAATTATTATTTAATTACTTTTTCAATTTCAAGAACTATAATGACTATCTGGTCCATTACTGCACCTGTTCAACAATTATCGATGCCTTCTTTGACCCGGGAATTATCCTAATGCAGGGTGAACCAGGCGGCTAAGGCAGACCTTTCTGGGGAGCCTGCAGTCCGGGGAGGGTTAGCTCGCCAACCTAGTCACAGCCAAGGACAGCCCAGTCATCTGGTATTACACACTGGGATGGCATAATGGAAAGTGACTTGGAGGAGGGGCTGATACAGTAGCCTCACTGGAGAGGTGGCACAGCAAGGTACAAGATGGGGCTAATTAGCAGAAGAAAACATGAGACAGTGTGAGCAAGCAGCTAGGTAAGGCCACAGGGAGGCTCGGACTTCAGCAACTGGAACAGCAAGGAGCCTGTGTGATTAGTGCCCGGGCAGAGGAAGGGAAACTGATAGCTGACACTTAGATTAGCAGCGGGAGCTGGGGTAAACTGCTCCTTCAGTGTCACCAGGGGTCACCAAAGGGGATCTGCTTCTTAAATTCTGGTTGCAGTGTAGACAATAGTTGGTAGGAAACACATATGTGATCTATTCCACGAGCCCAGACAAGTAATGAGACAGGTCAGCAGGTATAGGGAAGACTTCAGAAGGATCCCTGGGGCAGCGGGCACTGCCACTGAGGACAGAGAGGGCTCCCTGGGGCAGTGGGCACTGTTTTCTCTGAGGACAGAGAGGGCTCCCTGGGGCAGGAGGCACTGTCACTGAGGACAGAGAGGGCTCCCTGGGGCAGTGGGCACTGTCACTGAGGACAGAGAGGGCTCCCTGGGACAGTAGGCACTGCCACTGAGGACAGAAAAGGTTCCCTGGGGCAGCGGGCACTGCCACTGAGGACAGAGAGGGCTCCCTGGGGCAGGAGGCACTGTCATTGAGGACAGAAAAGGCTTCCTGGGGCAGTGGGCACTGCCACTGAGGACAGAGAAGGCTCCCTGGGGCAGTGGGCACTGCCACTGAGGACAGATGCAGCAATGGAGGAAGACAGGCTGTGTCCATCCCAGGTTTGGGGCGATGATAATTCAGCCACTAGCAGTGCATGCTCTCTAAAAAGTCATAGCTGTGAGGGGATTTAGGGAAGGGAAAAGGGGAGTCAAGAGTCTTGCCTGGCTTAGCGCCCTCATTCAGCGATGGGGAAGTGATGCTCTAAGCGTGTTTGTGATATCATCGGAAACAGCACAGCTGGAGAACTGGAATTAAAACCTGACTCTACTTCCTGATCCAGAAGCCTTCACTAAGTACGTTAAACCAAGACCGCCCCATGATGTCACTTCCAGTGTTGTTTCCTTGGTCACATGAGCATTCCAAATAATTTCATGGTAAGTGAGCATGTTACAAACCAAGGTGAATCAAAAACATGAAATTGCACAGAATTGCACACAAGATGTACACACACAGATGTATGTACACTGGATCCCAGTAACGGCTGTTACCAACACTGTACCAAATCAGTTTCTAGCTTTTAACAATGTAACGTTTCTAGCTTTTAACAATGTAACACGGTTGCTTACAGTGTTACCCTCGGGGGAAGCTAAGCAAAGGGTACTGGGAACTCTGTGTTACAGCTTCTTGTCTTAATCACTTAAAAGTAACAACAGGGGAGCAGAGAGATGGCTCAGTGGCTGCAAGCACTTGCTCTTGCAGAGGTGCTGGGCTCTGTTCCCAGCACTCAGACGGTGGTTTGTAACTATCCATAGCTCCAGGTCCAGGAGCTAAGATACCCTCTTTTGGATTCCTCGGCACTAGGCAGGCTCACGGTGCACATACATAACTGCAGGAAAAATACTCATATACTGAAAATAAGAATAATTCTAAAAGGAACAAAATATGACCACCACTAAAACACCTTGACGTGCCTAAAACCCCTGTGTGGTTTCCACAGAACTGCAGAACCAACAGAAATCAGCCAAAGTTTGAGCCTAGATCAACTAGTTCTTTTACACCACAAGTTTTATTCAAATGATCTCGAAAAGAAGCATTTTAAAAAGGGAACACCTACTTGGCACCTGTTTTCTTTAATGAACAAAAGAGAAACAGCGTTTTGGCCCTTTTTGAAGGTAATCCCAATCTTTGGCTAGACCCTGTCTCTCCAACACTCAAGAACACAGCATACAGTCAGCCATCTGAGAGCCAAGTCCTGCAACTGGCTGGTTCAGGAAGTTGGTATGAGGTGTGAAGCGTCAAAACGATGAAGAGGTCTACTCACTCCTGACTGAGTGAAACAAAAAGACATAAATGACTTAAGTCACTTGTGAAAGGGATCAGAATGTGACTATCATAAAAGGTGGGCTTCCTGTAATGGACCGAGAACAGCTGCTCTCAACAGCCTGCAGAGCAGATACTACTAAAAAGCAGGCAGCTGCGTCCCCCTTGGAAGGCCAGCACAGCATCCAAAAGGTGCACTTACTTAAAGAGAGCTGTTTCCACTAGCAAGGGAGGCAACAGAAAGCCTGGAAAAACAGGCGGGAGTGGAGAGACCTGGTGAGCACTGCTCTGTGAAACTCACTGCCTAGAAGACCACTGAGAAGAAAGAGTCAAGGAACAGACTGAATGGTTTCCCTCTCTAGCCAGAAACCACAGCAAAGAGCATCGCAGCACTTGAGCTGAGCACACACAGCCTGAGATACAGAACCTGCAGTTTCCAAAGCTTGTCAATCACTGTCAGGCCTAGCAGCAGCAGCAGCAGCAGCAGCAGCCTAGAACCCACTCTGGTTGTCCTTTTTCAGTAACGGTGGGAAACAGAACGGAAGTCTTCATATCATCCCAGATCTGAAGCAACCCAGTAGATGTGGGGTGACTGCCAAAGGTGGGAATTGGGGGGTGATGCCTCTCTCACAGCCTAAGGCAGAGTCTTAACTTCAGCCCTCACCCTAGCCTACAGAGTCAATGTAAAAAATCTCCCTGCTGACTCATGTGTTTGATCATGTGGTTCCCAGTTAGTATTGGCACTTGGGGAAACTGAAAGAATCGTGGAATTTCACAAGAGGAAGTAAATTTCTGGGGGTTGTATTGTGAACCATTTCTGGACCTGTTTGGACCAGTCTGGACCAGTGTCTTCTACTTACTGGCAACTGATGGCCAAGCTAGGCCCCATGAGACTCTCGGATTCCCTACAATCATTGACCGTGTTCCCTCCTTCAGACTCTGAGTCAAAACAACTCCTTCAAGCTTAAGTTCCCATACATGGTTCTGTGATGGCGGTGGCTTACCCAGAGGGCCTGGCAACTGATGGTGAGGAGGAATTAGGGGAGCTACAGATGATTACAGGTAACTATGACCAAAGATAGTTAATATATTACCTCCAAAATCTAGGGAGAGTCAAGTGGGGGCGGGGGGGAACCTACTCCAAATTCAATAGAATATTGACAGGCTTTGAGAAAAGGTTATACTGGGATCCGAAATGGAGGTGCTTGTTGTTGTTGTTGGGGTTTGGGAGTTTTATTTCATTTTGGTTTTTGCTTGTTTGTTTTCGAGAGACAGAGGTTGGAAACTAAACAGAAAAGGAAAAGGAAACAGAAAAGGAAGGAAAAGAGAGAGGGAACAAAGGAGAGAGGAGCAAAGGAGGAAGGGAAGGAGCAAGGAAGGGAGGAAGGATCCTTGAGTAACTGCAGGTGAAAAGACATGGTGCTGTTACAACAGGAGGGAAAAGCTGATAAATGTCTCTCTTCCAAAGCAGGCCCTGGAAGGCTAGGTTAGGTAACTGATCATCACCACAGGAAGCTGGGCTCTTCAAAGCTGCTAGATGGTGTGGAGGTATGGTTACTCTTCCCAGAAGACCAAAGAACTGGGGTTTGATCCTAGACCCATTCTCCCTGGGGCTACAGGGAGTATCACTTCCACTTTCTCTCTTCTCTCTAGTCTCCCCTCTCTTCTAGAATGACTGGAGGCAACACAGGACCATGAGAATACAAGGTATGTCATAAAGAAGGCAAAGCACATGAACAGGTGCCCTAGCTTCTCATCATGTGACTCGGTCTTGGACTCTGGGGACAACAGACTGTGTGTGTGTGTGTGTGTGTGTGTGTGTGTGTGTGTGTGTGTGTTGGACTCTGGTGAAACTCACTAGCACTTTTTTTTTCTTTGCCTCTTGTTCTATTTTCTCTCTCAGACAGAGTCTCATTACATCACTCTGCCTGACCTAGAACCTGCTATGTAGACCAGGATGGCCTTGACCTCAGAGAGATTCAATCTGTCTTTGCCTCCTGGAGTGATACGGCTGAAGGTAGAGGCCATGACACCTGTCTCACTGTAATTTCTTTGTAGCCCTCTCTGTTAACTGTTTGGAAATTCACATTCAAGGGTTAAAGATGTGGCTCGGTGCTATGGCATCTGGGAGACTCTGGGTTCAATCCCCAGCACCATGAAAAAAAACAAAAAAGTCAAGAAGCTAATCCACACACTCTGGGTCTCTCTCCACACAGACTATCAACCCAATGAAGGAGAAAGGCTCTCGATTCAGTTTCTGGTTCGATCCTTTTGATGCCTTTCAGAGCCCCATAGCACTGTCTGTGTTAACCAGTCCTTAGGGAGCAGAGAATCCAACTCAGGTGCACCTCAGAATAAAAGGCAAAAAGTACACAAAGCACACAATGGCGGGCTCAGGGAACAGAGGAGATTCTCAAGCTTGCTTAGGATCGCTTACGAGGACTTTTTGAGACTTGGAAACAAATGGTTTCCTTCAAAAGAGAGGAGAACAAAGCCAAGATGGATGGTTGGGTGGGAATACATAAAGTACCTAACAGACAGGAACAAACAGCAAGGCTTCATAGATGCAGACCTTGCCTAACTCTTTGTGTGGTTAGTATTTAAACGCTAATGTGACCTCACAGCCCTGAACTTAAAGATCTGGAGACTAAACCTGATCGGGTATGCAGGGTGCGCTGAAATCAAATCCTTGTGTGAGAGAGAGCATGGCACAAAGGCTCTGTATCGGTTAGCGTTACCTAACGCTCTCTCCTCTTCTGCACCCAGGAGAATTGAAAGAAAAGGCACAATGGGTAAGGTATGACAAACCTCTTCTGGCAAAACCCAGTTCAAAAGAAATGGCAGGGATAATGACAGGGTTTCACAGGGACTGTTTACCTCTCGTCTTCCCTCCGAAACAATGAACACTAAGCACTAGCTGTATTAGCTGTACTCCAGCACTGTGTTAGGCACCAAGAGAAGAACCACAGGCTTCCTGACCCTTCTTGCTGTAGCTTTTGAATTGTGTGGCCCTGAGAGTGCTATCACAGCTACTTAACTCCACTGCTGTGGTGTGAGGGCAGCCAGAGGTGGCATGTTAACAAATAAAGCATCCCGGTGTTCCAATAAAACTTTATTTCTACACGCTGTGTTTGAACTGCCATGTGACTTCCAGCCATCGGGAAACATTTTCCGTCCTACGGCCACTTAAAATTGGACTGGGAGGTCCATCTCGGTAGTACAGAATTTGCCTAGTGTGTGCAAAGCTTGGGTTTGATCCCCATGAAAGGGAATAAAAAAAAGTGTAAATCATTAGAAGTCAGGTTGTAGGTACATACCTGTAAGCTCAGCGCTCAGGAAGTTGAAACAAGAGTATTATGAATGGGAAGCCAGCCTCTGCCACATAGTGAGAGTATAACACATATACACATATATACACACAAACACGAATACACACATATATACATACATACATACACACACATACATACACACACACATACACACATGTACACACATACATACATACATAAACACATACATACACACATACATACATACACATAACACACACACACATACATACATACACACATATACACACATACATACATACACACACACATACATACACACACATATACCTCCACACACACATATGCACACATACATACATTCATACACACACACACACACACACACACACACACACACACACAATCTATTCTTACCTCACAGGTCATACAAGACAGGATAATTGAGGCCACAGGTTCCCAACTTCTATGCTCCATAGCCCATGGTAAGGCAGCAAGGAAACAAACAGAAATCGGGCTTCAGGCAATATTTTTGTTACCACCCAGCCCTCTGCCTCCTATAGTGCACTAAATAAACTTGTCTTCCAATTGAATTCATCTTAAAACTGTATGCTTCCTAAAAGAGGCAGAGTTAGAAAACTGCAGACTGTTCAAATGGAGGACCAAGAGAATGGTGCAGGGCAGAAGGCGGCGTCAAGAAGCCTCAGCATCTCTGCATCTCTCCGAGAAACAAAGGAAGGGCCAAGAGAGGACTAAGCTCAGAGCTAACAATCAGCCCGGCAGGTGGGCTATAGATTGACCTAGAAGAGAGATGTGAAGGACCAGGGCAGAGACACAGAATTTAGTAAGTATTAGTTTCTTTGGCACAGCTGGATCAAGGACTTGATAGAAACCACTTCCAGGAGGGAGGATTTCTTTCAGCTCGTGGTTTGGAGGATTCAGTCACAAGTCTTTGTGAGATTAAGCCAAATGGGAACAGAATATGAGCCAAAAAAGGCTGGTCATATCATGGTGAACAGGAAACCGAGCAGAAGTAACTGGACACCGCGGAAAGCCTTCAAGGCATGGTGCCCCAGGAACCAATTGTACCTATCTTACCTAAAGTTCCTCAAACCTCCCAAAATAGTGCTGTATGCCTGGGAGCAATTGTGGACCACACTAACGTGTGTGGACCATCCCTCTCCCTGGTTTGGTTTCTATTACTATTATAGACACCATGACCAAAAGCCACTGGCTTACATTTCTACATCAGGGTTCATGGAGGGAAGCCAAGGCAGGAACTCAAGCAGAGCGGTAACCTGGTGGCAGGAACTGAAGCAGAGGCTATGGGTGGGTGCTGCTTACTGGCTTGCTCCCCATGGCTTGCTCAGCCTGCTTTCTTACAGAACCCAGGACCATACGCCCTGGAATGGCATGGAGCCCTCCCACATCAATCACTAATCTAGACATGCCCGCAGGCCTGTCTGAGGAAGACAAGCCCTCAGCTGGGGTCCCCTCTTCCTCAGGTGACTCTAAACTGACAAAAACTAACTTGCGCAAACCTGTACCAAAGCCACTATGTACAGAATATTATCTTGCTCAACCAGAGGAAGCTGCTTTAAGGTTAGAGATTGCTGGGCTCTGTGGAGAGGTGCTTTTCGTTTTTTGTCTGCTGGTGCAGTGATCCTGGGGAAATCAGTTCAGAGGGGACCAATCCTGAGAGCTTCAGACTTTCACTCATTTGAAAAAAATTTCCCTCATTTGAAAAAAGATTTGGCCCGGTGGCGCACGCCTTTAATCCCAGCACTTGGGAGGCAGAGGCAGGCGGATTTCTGAGTTCGAGGCCAGCCTGGTCTACAGAGTGAGTTCCAGGACAGCCAGGGTTACACAGAGAAACCCTGTCTCGAAAAACCAAAAAAAAAAAAAAAAAGAAAAAAGATTCGGTCCTGGACAAAGATGGGTCCCAAGGGTTCCAATCACAGGCCCATTCCTGTATTTAACCAGGACATACAAGACTGAAATTTCCAGTCATTTAAGAAGAAAGAAGAAAGAAAGAAAGAAAGAAAGAAAGAAAGAAAGAAAGAAAGAAAGGAAGGAAAAAGAAAAGTATGTTCCCAAGTGAAATTCACTATTATAATGGTTACTAATGACAACAGAAAGATGCATCTGTAACCAGACAAGTTAGACACTACCTGGCTAAGTAACCAGAACAGACTGCCTTCAGTCTGGTGAAATGAATAGCTAACTGCTGATATTCAGTAAACATTACACAGAAAGCACTAAAAAGTGCCCGAGGGTCATTGTCACTGAAGGTCAGGCAGAGACGTGTCTGCCGGCTGTCCAAGGAAAGCTAAAAGTAAGATAAATTATAGAGAGTAATGGGTTTCTTAGTCTGCTTCTGGTGCTATAACAAAAAGGGCCAAGACCAACTGCATTTTTTTTTCTGTGTGATAGAATACCTCAACAAAAAACAACTTCAGGGAAGACAGAGTTTATCTGGCTTGCACTTCCAGGACACGGCCCATGGGTGAGAGGAGTCAAGGCAGGAACTCAACCAGGCACTTGAAGCAGAAGCCGTGGAGAAACACTTCTTGCTGGCTCTGTCACAGGTTCATGCCCACTAGCCTTCTTCCTTAGCCCAGGACCAGACCACCTGCTCAGGGAACAGGGGTGAACACAGTACGCTGGGGCTTTCTACACCAACGAACTACCCAGACGATCCCCATGTATACACTCATATGGGCCAATGTGATCCGAGCAACCCCTCAATGGAAAATGTTTGTCGGGTGCCCCTAGTATACCAAGTTGACAGGTAAGCTACCTGTAAGACCAGATCGTTTGTATGGAATAGAAAGTGGTGTCTTTGCCTGGGGTTCTTGGGTCTAGGAGGCATAAGAGAATACTCCCAATATCTATTTGACGTCTGGTGCGTCCTTCTTACTGCTTCTTGACGTGATAAAAGGTATTCATTGCATTGTGAGACAGGCAAACTAGGTAGTGTAAGTCTTTGTTCCTCTTCATATAAAACCATCATCAGTGACATCACAGGAGCCCTGTTTCCCTGGCCTTAGCTCATCCTAACTGCTTCAAAGGCCTCACATGTGAATTTAGGGATTTAGGACCTGCAGACAAGCACATTCAGACCACAGTCTAGGGATCAGGGAGGCAACACCTGGCCTCCACCGGCGCTGCACACCAACAGACATACATGCAGGTACAACATCCAGACGCATAAAATAAAATGAGAAAAATATAACGCTGCCCCCAATGTAGCACTTTAGGTTTTAAATTTTCATTCACTTGTCTTGATGACCACTGGAATAGAGGGATGAAGTACTTCAGCTTGGAGGCAGAGAAAGCACCAGCAACCCGGCAGAGAAGGTAGAAACCAGACTTTACCCAGCTTTAACCCCACCAGGAAATGTTTCAGAGCACTTGTACGGAGTGAAATGCTGTGTGGCCCAGGCAGTCTCAGCTTCCTCATCTGAGAAGTTGAAATAATAGCATCAGGGTTAGGTCACGGCAAGTACTCTGTCTCCTCCAGCCACAAGTATACCCAACCCCATAGCCATCTTCCCCCTGTGCATCCAGTCCTGCTGAATCTGCAAGGCTCAGTTCTTCAGTCCCATCTAAGGAGGATGACAGCCAGTGAGGACAACCGATCCACCAGGCTCCATGGGAAGCCCTTGGTTGGTATGAGAGACCAGACTGTTTGTAATCTCACCAGCCTGGAGAACCTTCTGGGATGAAGCAGTCAGAGATTATACTTGACTAATCCAACTGACTTAACTCCTGGCACATAGTATGACCTCAATAAATGCTGGCTGACTGAACAAAAAAAAGTGTGGTTTGGTTGTGCTGTGATTTTTTTTTCCCCCACTTACTAATAGAGCCTTCTGTGTCCTATAGCCTTGTGTGGTGTTGAACCAGCTAGGCAGGAGTGAGAAGGGAGGGATGGAGTTGTTCTGCCAAAGCTTTTAATAGTCTCTTTGAAACCCGCTCCACAGTTAAGTGAAGGAGTCATCAGGAATGCCTTAGCAAGCACAAGGCGAGAAAAGCCAACTATCCAGAACAAAGCCAGCCTATCTGAAGAATATTTTAATATAGCACTGGCAAAAAACAGAACCACCTATAATCTAACAGATTGTGGAAAACAAAGAAAAGATTTTGGAACTCAGTGTCAGAAAGCACGTGAATAGAAGACGCTAGAAAGGAGAAAAAAAAACGATTATATAATAATCTAGTAAAAGACTTTGAAATAGAATACTCACCAAAAGATAAACAAACAAAAAGATTATTTAAACAGCGGAGTGAAAATATCCTCCGCAGTTCCTTAAGAGGCACTTAGGGGAGGTCATTTAAGTCCACTACCCCACCCCCAGCCTCTGCTAACCAAAGCAGCAGCAGGCCACAGTAATAATCTGAAAAAACTTTCTCCAGTTGACTCGAGACTCGAAAAAAGAATAATGTATTCACTCAAAAAACTTTGTTTGTTTGTTTGTTTGTTTGTTTGTTCAACATCTTATAAGAAATCCCAGGTTTCAGCATTGGCGGCAGCAAGAAAACTGTGACTTTTTGGAAATGACTGAGGTGAACCATCAGCACTTTCCATCGGAGAAATGCATTTCCTGTGGTGGTGACAGGCCTTCGGGTGCCCTGTTCCGGATCACAGAATCTGGGGGTACAGCAGAAGCAGACTGCTCGCCGCACCTTTCCTTGCCCCTTCCTTGAAGCAGATTGTAAGACCCTCCTGTGAGACGCCCCTGCCTATGGCAGAAGAAAAAGAGGCTCCTGTCTCTGAAGAGATGGTCACAGAGGAGAACATGGCTGTGCAGACCCTTGTCAGTTCCCATGACTACCACTGATTATGCTGTTTCTCAACAACTGTCATCGTTTCTTCAAAACTAAACAAACATGCAAAAGTCTAACTGCTTCCCTGGGTCTGAATTTCCTTAGAAAGACATCCATGTCATAAACCTTATATTAAGTTTGGAGGCTGGAGAGATGGTTCAGGAGTTGAAATCACTAGCTGCTCTTCCAGGAGACCAAGGCTCAATTCCCGGGACCCACATGGCAGCTCACAACTGTCTGAAACTCCAGTTTCATGGAATCAGACAGCCCCAGCTGGTCTCTGTGGGAGCTAGGCACACACATGGTACACAGACACACATGCAAACAAAACACTCACAGGCATAAAAAATAAATTACATTTAAAAGAATAATAAATGAGGTGGAGAGTGATATCCCCCATGTATCTTTCTCCTTATGAGTGTGCATGGGTACCACACATCACACACCACAACACACACACCAAAAATAAATAAATAACTTATTTTAAGTTGCAGACTTCCTTCATTTGTCTTTTAAATGTGAGACTCAGCCATAAACCTAGGATGCCTGAGAAAAACTATTATATTTTCCCTATGTATACAGGCTAAAATTTTGAGATTTAAAAAAAAAAGTTCAAATTCTTCAAATTACACTTTATTATCAGTTTATTACAAGTCATAGTTATCTCTTAAAATGTACTAAATTAACAAATAAAGATTATATATAATTACTATGTATAGAATCGTGGCTTGTAATGCCACAGCAAAGATACTACAGCCTGGGTATCTTAGAAAGAAACGGAAACTTATTTCTCAGTTCTGGATACTGGAAATCCTAGGTCATGGGCTGCACTTGGTGTCTGCTGAGAGAGAACCCACCAGTCACATCTTCGCAAGGCACTGAGAAGAACCTTAATGAAGGAAGTATGCCACTGAGGGTGAGCTTTGAGATTTCAGGGCCTAGGCCCACTCCCTGTTCCCTTGTTCTCTCTGCTTCCAGACTGCTGACGTAAAGAGACCAGCACTCACTTGTTCCGGCAGCTCCGCCTTCCACATCATGATGGACTGTGTCTCTTTAGGACTATGAACCAAAATAAATCATCTCTCCCCGAAGTTACTCTAGCTGGGGTGTTTTACACCGCCACAGAGAGGAAGGTGATCACCATGCCCTTATATTATATAGGTTTGCTCCTGTCTCTCCCTAGTTACAACTGGAACTCTTAGAAAGTATCACTTGGTTTGTAAAGTAATTCTTCTGCTCATCCCAGAAAGTCACGATGGCTAATATGCACCTTGTGCTACGCTATCATTTCAAAGCTTGGATCTTTAAAAATTGTTGATGTCTCCCTTAAAGAACACTGCAGTCTAGTTACACAGAAGTCGTCGCCATCATCATCATCATCATCATCATCATCATCACAACTATAATATTAAAGGATAACCAGCAATGGTAAATGTTCAAGTGCTATTTGCTCGGAACCCTGTGAATTACCCATCCATCACTTCTCAACTCTGCCTTCTCTGCTCTGGATCCTGAGCTGGATCCCGGTGACATCACGGTTCTGCAGACAAAGCTAGTTCTGCCTTACAGGGCAGGGAGGGAGAATAAAAGGCATTAGCAAGGGGGGAGGGGCTTTTTCTGAGTTTGGGATGTTCTGACCACTGAGATGTCCTGTAACCTTCCAAGTAGCCTCTTTGTTCCTCTATCTCAGGCGGCTTTCTGGACCATCCACATACCCTATCAGGAAGCCACTTCATCTCCAGAGAGGCCTGACTCTAGGGCTTGAAAGGGGTGGGGGTGGGGGATGGGAGAGGTGGTTTCTTATAAGCTCTTAAAGAGACTGTGGATTGTGTCTTGTACTCTCCTTCAGCTCCACAAGAATCACATTTTTCTTCTAATGTGAGTCTTGTGTCCCCTGGAGGTCACTGTCAGTCCCTTAAAAGCTAATCAGAATTAACTTTCTACTAGCTAAAAATTTTTCATAGTTCTAAGGGGTGGCCACTGGCAGGCAACCCACCCATGCCCTTCTGAAAAGACTCAACATTTTTTAAACTTGTTTTTATACTTAAAAGATGACATGAATTTGTAAAGAAGAGGAAGAAATAGAAGGAGGGACTGAGGGATAAGCTATGTATGATTAAGATATACATAAAGAGATATAGATAGACATACATATAAACACACATATGTGTGTTTATACACACAGTATATATGTGTATGTATAAAACTTTGAAGCAATAATGTTTTTTCCCCTTTCCTTCTCTTTCTTGTTCCAGCCCCACTGGCTCTGGCCCAAAATACACTGTAGCTGTCTTCAGACACCCATATGAGGGCGTCAGATCTCATTATGGATGGTTGTAAGTCACCATGTGGTTGCTGGGATTTGAATTCATGACCTCCTAAAGAGCAGTCGGGGCTCTTAACCACTGAGCCATCTCATCAGCCCTGAAGCAATTTTTTTTCTTTTAAAAGAACTCTTCGTAATAAATTTTCCAAGTTCCCTGGTCGTCCTGAGACAACTGAGCAAAGGATGAGACTGCCTACCCGGGCTCCTGGAGGACTTTGCGGTTGTAGCCCCTGTGAACTCTGTAATCCTAGAGCAGTTTCCAGCACGGTTAGAAAGGCAGCGCTCAGCCAGGGGTCTACCAGAGGGGCGGCTGTGATTTATGCTCTAAGACAAGGCTACAACGGGCACAAACCCCAAGCCTGGTGACTGACTGGTGCTAAGTGGCAAGACTATGATTGGTCCAAACACAGTGACTATGGCAGGTGCTGAGGGGAAGTGTGTGATTGGTCCGAACGCCTCTTCTGGCTGGCTGAGCAGGCTCCCTGAGTGGACTGAGAGATGCTCTCTTGTGCCGGCGTGGCGGTAATAAGCCTAATAAAAGGCTTCTCCTGCAAATGGTCTTTTCTCCGCTGAGCTGTTAACACAAAAGAGACAGCAAAACAGAAGTGGCAGAATCAGCCGAGCAGTCAAGTCAAGCTGTGAAGGCAGCCAGCAAGGCAGGCTGCTTGACAGCTCCTGCGGCTGCGGAGGACGGGCTGCGGAGGACGGTCAGAGCTGAGGGAGGAAAGGCAGTGCAAAGGCCACCAGGTAGAAGGGGGAGCCAAGACCACAGAGAGATAAAGGGCTCTGAGAAGGCAGGGAAGAAGACTTCCAGAGAGCCATCAAGTTTTCAGACCCGTCCCGTTTCGATGACTTTCACCACTCCCGGTGACTCCAGCACCTAACAGACATACTTAAGGACCCAGGCTTGGCCCACAGTGTGCATCCCGAAGCAGGCACAATGGAGGACCTCCTGGATACACCATCCGGTGCCTCATCTAGCCTCTTGTTGAGTCTTTTGACGTTAGCCATTTTTTTCCAAAAGGTGTGAATCTACGCAGTATGCTTCAAAGAAACTTTTATCTTTATCTTACCACAAAGTCCTACCGCTTGAACCAAAGAACCCAGCTGATGTATTTTTCTATAGGCTTGGTCCTTCTGCTCTGGTTCGGATGAGAAACGTCTACCATAGGCCGGTGTAATCTGAACTCATGATCACCCAGCTACTGACACTGGATGGGGAGAAAACTTTAAGAGGCCTTGGTGGAGAGCAGCTCACTGGGGGCTGGCTTTGAAGCTGTATAGCCTGTCCCAATCTCCTGTTCTCTCTCTCTTGACTGCTGATACAACGGGACAGGCCAGCCTCTCGGTCCTGTCACCGTGCATGTCCTGACAGGATGGACCGTGTCCCCTTTGGAACTCAAAGTCAAAACAAGCCTTTTCTCCTTTAGGTTTGCTTTTGTCAAGATATTTCGTCATTGCAACAAGAAACTAAATTAACATACCTTCCCTTCTCCGTCTCTAAAATGGAGACCTCCACGATCCACTCCACCTCTAAGCCTCTATAGCTATGACAGCAGGACAAGTCCCGGCAGACACACCATACACACGTGCTGCTGGCAACAGCCCCATCCACACACGACAGGACTATGACCTGCTCTTAAGGACTTGGATGCAGGCTTCACGACCACAGGCCTTATTTGCCACTATGATACCACAAAATAAGTAACGTTTGGTTCTTGTCGTATTGGCTGACATACACTTTCCACATTCTGGCAATCTTCAAAGTAGCTTGTGACTGTTTACTAAGCTGACCAGTGATCATCAGTCTCTTGATAGTTACGGGATGGGCACAGTCATTCAAAATCCAAGTCAGGAGTGGGGAGTTGAGACTCACAGTCTCAACTTCTAATCCTCCTGCTTCTATCTTCCAAGTGCTGGGACAGTGAGTATTCACATCCTGTCCCACTAGAGAGGAGAGAGCACCTGAAGTTTAAGTTGTCTAGTGATTTAGTCAGGTGTGTCAATGTGATGAAGCTATCAAGGGGCGGGGTTTAGTGAGCTTCCAGACAGCTAAAGGTTATAGTTGGAGGACCATGTGGTCCACGTGGGAAAGACTCAAAGCTCCTGGGTGCTCCTTCTATCCCTTGCCCTGTGCATCTCTTATCTGTATCCTTCATAACACGATTTCATCTTGAAGCTAAAGAATGGAAACTTGTGACTGGCCTTGGGACTGAGAGATGATCTCAAGAACTGGGGCCTCAACTATGGGGTCACATGCTAGCTTTAGGAGGACTGGTGTCAGACTTGAGGTGAGCCAGCAGACACCCAGGTGATGTCCCCTGTAGCAATGCTGCTTGCTTCCTGGGTGGGAAAAGATTCCACGCAATTATCTAGTCCCAGCCTCTGTCCTCGTTGAGGGCAGACTGAGAGAATGTGGAGGCCCTGGGTTTGTTTATCGGTGTCCTCTCAACCACTTCAGACATCTCCATGGTGTTATTTTGGTAACCGTGTTGCCACCCTCTCTGCCACGGTGTTGAATATAAATAGAACGTGAACATTTCCAGGAACTCTCCGCCTGGCACTTCCTACCAAGGGGCAAATCTTTCATATCATTGGCGAAAATAAAAGCCTAGGACTAAAACCTGACCCGAAACATCCAGAAATCAGACTTCCTTTTGAATTCAGGTTTACTGTTTGGAAAAAAATCACATTTTAAAAGGGGGGGGGCAGGGTGGGGATACCCTCCCCAGGATCATATACATCTATGCTCCTTAATGGTCAAACTGAAGAACGAGTGTAAACACAGCTGCCTAGTAAATTTAGGTAAAGCAAACATTCCTGCAGCTGGCTGGAACCAAAACCGGAGCCTCTCACTCACTCACAGGCTACCTTGCTAGGCAGTCACTGTGACGCTGGAGCTGGACCAGCAGGAAATCTTATTCCTGGTACCCACCAGCTGGAGATAGCATGATTTATGAGCTGCAAAGTGGGACCTGATTGCAGCATCAGCAGAGCTACTGGGCTGTCTGTCAGTCACAGCCAAGCTTTAGTCTTTAGGGCTCTCAAGATAGCAGAGAGCCTGTGAGGAGAGAGGTATATGGCCTTGCTTCAGACCCCACCTCCTCTTCAAAGGACCAAAGGGGACCAGGAAAGGGGAGACATCAGGAGTGAGTGACTCCCGAGACTACAGGAAAGAAAAGGATGTCCCAAAAGCCCCTGGGCTTGTGTCTTGACAGGAGCAAGGGAGAATAAGTGGGGACTCTAGCATAGGAACACTCGAGCTAATCAGGCGAAGGGAAAAGTGTATTTTCATAAGGTGCTTTTATAGGCTAGACATTAGCATGCTTTGAAGTCAAAGCACTGAAGCTGATAATTAGGCTCCACACACCTGTGTGACCTTAAGGACGTTATTAACTGTCCCTGTGTTTACCTGCCTCATCTCTATAATAAAGGGCTCTGCAGAGCTCAAGCCGATACCTCCCTAGTCCACTGAAGATGACCTTTAACTCTGGATCTTTGTGTCTCTCCAGGGCTGGCACTACAGACACAGATACACATGCATGTGCATACACACACACACACACACACACACACGTGAGTACCCATGAAGACCAGAAGAGGGCACCAGATCCCCGGAATCTGTGCCCCGGAAACTAGGGGTTGTGAGCCACCTTACATGGGTGCTAGGAACACAGAGAGGCCCTTCTGGAAGAGCGGTAAAGACGCTTAAGCTCTGCGCCATCTCTCCAGCCCCCAAACACATTTTTAATGACAAAAAAAAAAAAATCAGAGGCATACAGCCTGCTACCTAAGAGGTGGACAGGATGAGCCAAGGCTACCTGTCTGTCCTTTCTCTTCCACCCACAAGCCATGTTCAGCCATCTTTGTATCTGAGAGTGGCATCCAGCTGACCCCTCACTGGCAGGTTCTATCTCCAGCTAGTCAGAGCTTCATCTACAGAGCACAGAGAATGGGGGAGGGGTGTTGCAAGTACCATACAATGTGAATAAACAATTAAAAAAAATTATGCCCTGAATTCAACTCCTTCCACTCCTCAGGGTTTCTCTGCGTAGCCCTGGCTGGCCTGGAACTCTGTAGACCAGGCTGGCCTGGAATCCAGAGATCCATCTGCCTCTGTCGCCCAAGTGTTGGGATCTACAGTGTGTGCCACCACCGCCAGGGCCTAAATTCAACTTCTCCAGCTAATGCAAAATCCCTCCAACTTTGTCTTTATGTGCATTTAGCCCGTATATCCCCAACATTTTAATGTCAGTGGTGGAGTCACACTTGCTCTTGGGCCTGATGGGCTGGAAAATCCTTCAGAAAGTGTTCAAGAAATCCAAGTATTAAACACACCTATGAAGTAATGTCCTGTGTGTCCGTCCATGCTCTGCCATCTTGCCATGTCTCTCCACTGAGAACAAGAGCAGTTAGTTCATCCGGCCGTGTGTAGTTCTGGGGTGCCCACATTTGTGAAACGATGGTAAATAAGGAGCCATCAACAAACCACCAGGCCTGATCTCAGGGTTCTCTCCCTGCTATGCTTTAAAATACCCCGGTAAACCATGTGTGCCTGGGCTTGTTTGTACCTGTCAGTGGGCATGTCATTGCCTGGAGTCTACTTCCAGAAACTCTGTGATGGACTGATGTGGCCAGGAAAAGCCCTGGGACATTAGTACTCTCTCAGTCCCCCAGGTAATTCCAACACATGGCCATGGTTAATGAACCAAAGGCAAGATCAGGTGAAGGTTGCAGCTCAATAAGGGAAGAAAAAAAAGACACAGTCAGACTTTCTCAAAAAAAGAATATTAAATGCATTTGAAAGTGAAATGGCTCGATCCCTGCTGGGGCAGGGCCTGCCACATGGCTTGCTGTTCCTAGAAAGAGTGGCAATTAGCTGCCAGCAGATGCATTATTTCATCAGGCCCATAAATACTCATAAAAGTCTTCTGCCTTGCCTTACATCAGCCTTGCAGAAGCCGAGGAAAGCCTCCGATAAGATACAGCCCTGGACTGTTACGACTCCCTGTTTGAGGATTAAAATTAGCGTTAATAAAAATAAAATATTTTAAGACAATCTCAACCCACTAGACTTAAAAATCTTGAAGTTTTTATTCTTAAACATAAAAAAAAAAATACGTTAGTGCAAATGTTTAAAATCCTCTTTCGGCTATTAACACCACAGCATAGTACAATTCCATTTCAGACCCAGTGGGGAGCCAAAAAACCTGTGAGGCGGAGAAGGTCCTAAATCAAGAGCTGGTAGGCTAGGATTCCAGGCCCAGCAATAAATTACATCAACTAGCTGTGTGATGATGAGCAAGCTGACTTAATCTCCCAGGCCTCCGTTTTCACAGAGAAAAAGAATATGATGTGTGGGTCCCACCCAGCTCCCAAATACCAGGATCTGGCGGCAACTTGCTGAGCGTAGCGATAATTACAAACCGGGGTGTTTGGATACAAAGTTACTAACTCCATAATGCTACGGATAAACTTAACCAGTTCCTGTCTTCCCCGCACGCCAAGGCATACGCTCAGATGGCTGGAGACAACACAGGCTTGGAAAGCAACACTCACTTCAACAGAGCACACTCAGCTGGGTGGCAGAATTGTGGGAGCTCTTTGCGCAGCAGCATCTGAGCTACACAGGCCCTTCCTTCTCTAAACCACAGGTAGTGAATCCACCCTTGTTTCCTCCCTTGTTTCTGTCACCCTCTGAAAGTAGGAAAACACACGGGGGGGGGGGGGGGGGTGAGCAACACAACTAAATGCTGTTGGGATCCCATTGCCTGCAAGGGTTAAAGCATGGAACCTCCATCTTTATCTGGACTACTGAGGAAGTAAAGGGGAAGTGCCTTCTCGTCTCTCATCATGGGCTTCACTATTCTTTCATACCCTGTCCCAGATGATCGACATTCATCTTAAGGATCACACGAGGTCTCAGATGCACAGTGGGAAACAGCAGGTCCTAACGAAGTCACTGAGCCTGGGCTGGTACAGTGTGAAATTTATCCCTGAGAGGGAAGTCTCCTACCTAACTCCGTCTACTCTGTCCCAGCAGTGAGATCAACACATCAGAGAGGCTTTCTAAGGCTTACCTGCCTACCCCCATCACCACACACATGCAATGGTAATTTATTCATCAGCTATCTGTCCCCCACCCTGATCCTCCTCCAGGAGAACATAGTGAACCCCATGTCCATGGTTCTGTTTACTGTTGTAGCCCCAGTACCTGACAGCTAACACATGGTCAACACCCACTACACATCTGAAAGAATGAAGGAAGGATTACCTTCTGTTATCTGGAGGCCCTTTAGGTTAGTCTCATGATACTTAGTCCCTAGAAAGTATATGGTACTCAAGCTGGAAATACCAGAGGGAACAATCTCACTGTCTGGATATAGAGCCCAGGCTGGATAAACTGAGATCAACACAACAGTTATCTCATGGGGCAGACTTTGGTATTTGGCCCAATTGGAAGAGACTATAAGAAGAATCCCGAGGCAGCAATCCAATAAACCTATGGCAATACGTAATACAGCTGTCTGAGAGCTCAGTAACTTCAAATACACCCAGGCATAAACCTCCGAGTCAAAATGTACCTCTTAGGAGAGACACCAGCTGATACAGCTCAGCTCAGCAGGGTCACTCAAGGCCAGCTCATAAGGGACAGACTGGGCCTGGAGCCTCTGGGCAGAGAAGGAACGGGCAAGCCAGCCCCGTGTATTGCACCAGTCCAGACGGCCAGGCAATCAAGGACATCCTGTCTGTTGGGATGACCCACTGAAGGTCAGGCAAGGCTGAAACAAGGGCTAGCCTCAGGGCAGCCACTGAACTGGGCCGAGGAAGGCAGCATCTGATGCTAGGTGAGAAGCAGAACTGTGGCTCACTCTTGCTAGTGGCTAAGCACATACACAACTCAGGAACCCTGTTGGTAAAGGAGAGAAAAACAAGGCCCAAGCCAAAGGGAAGGCGAGGGAAAGGCAAGGCTACCAGAAGGCTGTTAAGGATCATGGCAGAGCTGCAGCCCCACAGCCAGGCCAGAGCAAACAAGCTGGAACAGAGAGTCCTGTGGCCCATGAGCCACTCCACCATGCCTGACTCTGAGTCCTATCAGATACAGAAAAATCTCCTTTCCCAAGCCAGATGAACTTGGGCACCACAGAGAGCTCCAGCTCAGACAGGCCCACCAGGCCGAGAAGACAGGCCACCAGTCACAGGCTGCCTTTACCACACCCAGCGCTGTCCTGTCTCCTAAAGTGACCCAGCAGGAACCCAGAGAAGACTTCCAGCTGATCTCATGTCTGGTGTGTGACCTTGGTCACAGCGGAGAGCTGCCAAGTGTCCCTTCCGCTGTGCCAAGATGGATTAAGACATTTTATCAGCAGAATTCTTCCTTTAAAAGGTAAGAGTCCTTGTGGGGTAAAGAAGACGCAAACCAAATATCCACTCAACGTCTCAGAGTTCTGCCTTTGATTTTTAAAACAGACATTCGGAGACCTAAAAAAATTCTGAGGTATAAGCAGAAGATTCGGGTAGTTTTTGTCCTTTTCTGTCTGAGGATCGGTTGAGACATGGGAGTCAGAAGTACAGAGACTGACACACAAACTCAGTTTTACTCTAAAATACTTATATTCGGTGTGTATATACAAGAAGCAAATAATAAAACACAAAAATATCCGTGGCAGCTCAAAAATCTAGAAATGAAACACAGAAATTAATACACAAAGAAGGGGAAAACCAAGAGCCTGCCAGAGGAACCAAGCGGAAAACTGTCACGAAAATAAAGTTAGTTCTTGAGAAAGCATCGGCCGCGTGGCTAAGCGAAGGGTCCCCCTCACTTCGTCTCAAGGCTTCCCGAGGGCGGGGCACCAAACCAGTCCTCGAACAACCACAACCAACATAAGCAAAAGGCAAGAAAAGGTTACTGTGTGCACACCACACAAACGCCCTGTTTTCCCTGAGAGCCTGGGTCACAAAATCCAAGATGCACTTGCAGAAATACAAGTGTGCTACACTGTTCTGACACCGCGTTAGAGGAACATGGAGGTCCCAGAAAATAGAACTCTGGGTTTGTTTGCTTTCTTTCCAGAGTCGTTAAGTTGGAAGGCATTTCAGCTCTGACAATGGTCCATGGCTTTAAGCCTCCCCTCATCCCCCCGGCCCCTAGAAAAAGAACCCAACACCCACATAAGCTTCCAATTCACTAAACCTCAACCTAATTTCAAAATCGTATTTTCATGAAATTGGACACTTAAAAATATTTAAGGCCTTAAATGACAGAAAGCAATTAGGCATCTACTTCTTTAAAATATACAACTTCTATCTTCACCCCCCCAAAAAAACTGTGTGTGTGTGTGTGTGTGTGTGTGTGTGTGTGTATAATGTTATAATATATGGTATATGATATAATAACTTATATATAATTTATAGATATACACATTTACCACTAAACCCTATGGCATAACAGATTTTCAATAATCAACAAAGACTTTTAAAGAGACTCCTGTAAGCTAGAAAACTTCCAATGAAGAAGACAATGACTGACAAACCTCGAATTCAGGGCTTATTAGTAAGAATTAGAAATGACAGGGTTCTCGAAGGCCATTGAAATCTCACTTCTGTTTTCCTTATAAAGAAAGAGTTTATTGGGATTTCGCTTACAGTTCTAGAGGGTTAGAATCCATGACCATCACAGCGAGGAGCCTGGCACTATGAGCCTGGCACTAGACAGGCAGGCATGACACTACCGCAGTAGCCACACACACACACATCTGCAAGCACCAGCCAGAGGGAGCGCTAACCCTGCACCCCTGCACGGAACATCGCTCTTCTTAAAGCAAGCATGAGATAGGGGTTGACTTTATCATTGGTCCTTGCTTTTTTTTTTTTTTTTTTTTTTTTTGTATTTTTTGTATGGCTTGTATTTTCACTATTATTTTAAGTAGTCAATATGTAACTACAGTCATACTTTACAGTGGGTTTATGTCACCAAGAAATCAATAAATCAAAGCCCCAGGTTGGAATTTTTTTCACTAGCAGAGTTAGTTATAGAAAACAAACAAACAACACTCACTTGTGTTGTGAGGCAAGCCAGCTTTCCATTTACCCCTTCCACGGAGTTAACAAGTCTTGGGGAAAACCTACTTTTCTAAGCATATAAACAGATACATTCTTCTTCTTCTTCTTCTTTTTTTTTTTTTTAACTTCCTTTTTAAAGCTGCTTTTTGGGGCTGGAGAGAGGGCTTGCTGGTTAGGAGCACTGGCTGCTTTTGCAAACCACCTGGCTTCCTTTCTTTTCATGTGGCAGCTTAAGACCATCTACACCACCACTTCCAAGGCTCCAGTCTCTCCCCTCTAACCTCCATGTGCACAGGCAGTGCCCATACATACACGCAGATAAAACGCTCATACATATAAAATCAATAGCTAGATGTGAAAGTACCTCTCCCCTCGGCTTCTCTTTAACTTTTATAACAATATTAATATTAAATTTATGATATATTTATGTTTTATATATATTATATTATACTATATTATATTTCTTCAGGGTCATCTTAATTCTCTCTTGCTCTCTGGATGAACCTGAAGAAGTGAGAATGAGGGTCACGTGTCTACGACAATTCATGACAATGTTTATATAACCCAAATAATCACCTAATTAAACTAAACATGTTGAGAGCGCAAAGCTTTCTGCTCTTTTGTCATCTCCAATTGCATGCAGTCAAGAGAACCTTCTACATGAATATCAGAAAGGCACGACTCACCGACGTTATGTCGCCAACTCTGTGGGATATATTCTGCTTGTAACAATGTGGTAGAAATGTCAGGGATATTTGGCCCTGCTTTTGTTCAGACACATGGAATATGTCATTTTCTAAGGACAACCCAAGCTGAAAATGCTAGAGACATCCTCAAAGGCCAGCATTCTCTTGGTTTCAAAAAGACATGTAATTTGGACAAGCTAGTAGAAAGATATTTTTAGATTTTTTTCCACTGAATGTTTACCAGGTCTTTCTAAATTAACTAGCTATCCCTTTCTGGTCAAATATTCAGATATATGTCATTAATTTTTTTTAAAAGAATTAATTATGATAATATACGTGTTCTCAAAACCATTCAAAATATAAGACCCATAGTCTTATGTTTAAATTACTTTAAAAAGTAATTTACTGGTAGTATTTGATTTTTTTAACCAGTTACAGTCATTTAGAAGTTGAGAGCTGAGAAAGGGTTTTGATATGTGGCTCTGGCTATCCCAGAACTCATTATGTAGACCAGGCTAGACTCACAGAGATCCACTTGCCTCTACCTTCAAAAAGGCAGGCACCACCACCACCAACCTCCGGCTCTGTTACAGTCATTTTTTAAAAAAGACAGTAACAATAAATTCTAGAGACCACTGACTTGATCCCATATCTATATCAACAACCCAGGAAATGTTAAATTCTTAACTCTGGAAATCTACTAATTTGGTTTGGATCAGTTGGCCTGGTCAACTTTCTATTATATTATTAAAAAAAAAAAAATTAACCTTTCCAGGTCAGCCCCTCATCTTTGTAAAACGTAGTATGTATGAGAGGACTGAAGAGAATGAATGGTGCTTTATACCTCTCACAAGCACCAACCTGTTTCTTTTCTGATCACATCTTCCAGTTCCCCTGGAAAATCAAAATCAGATTCTCCCTCAAATGACCACCGCCCTTGCAAAATAAAACTCCCCTGGGTGTCTGAACAACGCTGAATTTTAAAGGGGCCACTTTACACCAACAGCCTTTAAAAAACAAACTAAAGCAGGCTCCAAAATAATCCCTTTGGCCTCAGAGGCTGGCTGCAGGGGACAGGTGCAGGGCATGCCTTCCTAGAGGCTGTCTCCCATGATCTGACCTCCTCCAGCTGGCTGCTTGGCACCCCACAAATCAGTTATCAGTAGGCCAAAGCCTGCATTCCCATCTGCGCTTTCCAAACGGCTCCTGCTGCCAAAGGGCTCAGATTGACCTGGCTCTGATGAGAACATGCCTCTCAAGTGACTTGCCAAGTTTCCCTGGAAGCATGTCTAAATTGTAGTCTGAGCTCCCTCCTGAACTCAGCCTCCTGCTTCCTTTTCCCTTCCTCCCTCGAGTTTCCTCACACCACCGCCTCATCTTGAGCCTCCAATGCCATGTCTTCTCTGTCCTAACTATTGCCCACGTTCATGACCCCTGCCCCTCCTAAAATACCAACTTCCAATCCACTGAACATGGCTGCGACAATCCCAGAGCTGCTTTTGAAGTGATCTCTTTGAGGCCTACCTGTAGGCAGCTCGGCTGTGGCTTCCTCTCTTGCCTTCTCCAGCTTCTCTCTTACCCAGGGAAATTCCTGGAGGGAATCTAGGAAGGTGTCAAAGGCTCTGGGGCCCCTGGAAGGCAGAATGTCCAGCAACAGCATCGTCTTTCGGAGGCCTGTGGTTTGAGCTTTGATTTCCTGAATGTGGTTTTCTGTCAAAATTCCTTCCTGGTAAAGGTACTGAAGAACGAGTCCTTCTACCAGTACCTCAGCACCCAGCTCCAGACGCAGTGCGCGGAGTACTTGCTTGTCTCTGGCATCCATTTCTCCCTGGACAGAGGCAAAATCAACGCCTACATTTCAGGAATGCTGACAGACCCCTCACGACAGTATTGCTACAAAGTTACTAATAAGCACCCTGAGCCATGGTGTTTCCTAAGTGGCTGTTAGGCCAAACCATGTATATTTCAAACACTTGCCATTACAATGAACAGCACTAATTATGACTCTGTTTTTATCTCTGCTTTTCACGATAATAGGGACCTATGTCAATTCCTTGTGCAGTAAGAGATCCGACAGAAAACAGATTTGATTTTGATCCTTTACTTAAAATGCAGCCCCTAAGGATTATAGATGTATTAATCTATTTATTTATAGTATTATATAAAAGTAAATACGAAAGAATAGTGTGGACTTCAATATTGCTTTGCCAGAGTTAGTCCAGCAGCACTCACAATGCAGAAACTACTAAAAGGACCCAGCGACATTTATCGACCTTGACTGGCAATGGAAGACGACCTGGAAAAAAGGAGTTTAAGGATCTTTCTTACAAACAGAAAAGGTCTCTACAAGAAAGTAAGTATTTGTGTGCCTTTTATGATAAGCCTCACAAGAACTGGGAATGTGGGTCGCAGCGCGGCCGTGAGCAGACATGCATGGGACATTTAATGAGCTCAGGTCGCTAGTGTGCAGAGAGGTGGCTGGCGGCCACAATGAAGGTAAGGGGGAGCACGGGTGGCGGGCGGGGCTTCGACACCCTCAGCCCACACTAGCGGGACATCCGATCCCAGCATTGCGCACAACCCTCTGCAAAGTCGGGAGGTGGCAGGTGAGGAGGGCGTGTGTGACCATATTTAGGCAGCGTGTTTCCATCTGGAACTTGTAAAAAGTTCGCTGCCTCGGCAGCCGAAAGCCGTGCTTGTGGCACAAACAGGAAGAGCTACCGGCGATTTTCACGGTGAATGAACCCGCAGACTGTCCTCAGGAAACCGACCCCCGGCACTGCCACCCGAACCCTGGCCCAGCCCCGCGGGAGCGGCGCAGGGGCGATGTCGCCACGGCGCGGGGATTGCGAGAGAAGATGGAGTCATGTTACTTACGTCTGCGACCACGTATCGCTAAGAAAAAAAAAAATTAAATAAATAAAACTACAACCGGAATCCAGACTGATAGGGAACCTGTACCATAAGCACCATCATTGTTGAGGGCAAAAGTCCTAGACAGGAAGTATTGTGACCATTTTTGTTGAAGGCAAGAGCAGGAAGTGCTGCAGCCATCTTTGTTGAGGGCGAAAGAGGTCAGGTTGAAGCTTCCTCTGCCATGTTTGCTGTGGGCAAAAGAGACAAACTCTCCTAGATTTAAAAGAATAAAAGAGAGAGTGCTTTCAAGAATCTAAGTACTTCTCAACCTTCCAAAAGCTTTAACCTTTTAATATAGTTCCTCAAATGGTGTCCCCCAATCATAAAGTTATTTTTGTTGCTTCTCAATAACTAATTTTGCTACTATTATAAATCATAATGTAAACATCTCGATTTTCTGATAGTCTTACACTAGCACTGTGAAAAGGTTGCTGGAGAGCAACAGGTTGAGAACCGAAGAGCTAAGTTATCTAAGTGAAAGAGTAAATGAATTGTTGGATCTTAACACAAAAACCCCATGAGAGCCTGTCACATAATAAGCTTGTCGAAAGTTACTCTATCAGTTAAGCCCTGACTTCAATTCCCAGTAAACCACACATACTTGCACGAATTACCTTATAAAATAAATCAATTAATAAACTCATTGATTGCTTTTTAAATTAATTAGATGACACATAACAAAAAGCATGTATGTGCTAAAAAATTTTTTGACAATACAAAAAGAATATCTCTACCAGTGCCTCTAATTCAG
Organism: Rhabdomys pumilio; assembly: GCA_030674055.1. NCBI lineage: Eukaryota > Metazoa > Chordata > Mammalia > Rodentia > Muridae > Rhabdomys > Rhabdomys pumilio. Next base: position 17,239,926 of record JANHMN010000021.1, read on the forward strand.
GATAAAATATCTATAAACACATCATTCAACAGTTCTAAATCTTCTTCCTCAAAGTTTTCCAGTTGTGTGTGCAATTTACAGTGCTAACATTCTCCAGGGTTTCTATGCAGGTACTAGCTGTCTTACTGGCAGTGTTTTTATGAAAGTGGTAGGAATTCTTTTTAGCATTTCAAATACTTGTGGTCTATAGAATCAGGAAAGTCAATTGTGTCATCCAAAGTCTCAAAGCCAATACAGAGTAAAACCTAAATTTAACCAAGTCCCTCTGACTTCATTCTCTTTCCAGTACACCACACAACCATGTATGATCAATTCTATTGTTCTAATGGCAGTCAAAATATCACTAGTGAATCATCCCATTGCCACTGCCTCGCTCATTCTTGAGCTACACAGTGACTCCCTCATTATCTTTAGGTCTAGAATCATTGTTCTTAAAAAAAAAAATAGATGGACACTCATCAACAACAGTTTCTGTGATCATCCAAATAAGTCTCCGTATAGAGATAAATCTATACTGTGCACTGTGTAAAACCATTCCAGCGAGCGCTGTGGAGCAGCAGCTTGGGCAGCAGCTTGGGCGTCCACCTCTAGAGGTTGGGCACGGTTGTCCTTCCTGTGCCGGTTCGAATCCGGCTCCTTTGCGGAGTCTGATGGGGGGGGGGAGGGGGAAGAAAAGTTTGCCGGGCAGTGGTGGTGCACTGTAGTCTCAGAAGCCTGCTATGAGCCTGGCATTCTGAGAAATAAGGACAGGAGAATCATAAATTCCAGGGGCTATCCTGGGCTACACAGAGAGACTTTGTCTCAAAATGACAACAAACAATTCTACAGGTTATCACCAGCTATGATGTAATAAGAATGTCTTCTCCCTGCCAAAACATTGCTGCCAAAATTTGTAACCTCAGTCATTACAGCAAAAAACATCACATAAGTTCAACTTGAGAAAAAAAATTCTGCTGAGTTCATGACAAAAGTTTTAAGAGTGTCAAGGTCGAGAGGGACCAAGAAGAACTGGAAAGTGTCACAGACTGAAGAAAACTACAAATGTAACAGTTTAGGAAGGCAGGGAGCAAGAGCGGGGAGATTGGAGACTGGAGAAGTGTAAAGTGCATGAAGGACTGTAAAGGGACTGTCAAAAGTTCAGTGCCTGAGCCACAACCCTGTTGAGGCTTTGTCTTTTACCATCTGCTATAATGCTAAGTGTGGGCCCCAAGACCTGGAGTCTGCCAGTAGCCCTTGGCATCCTACTCCCATGTTAATTCTGATTGGTGAATAAAGATGCCAACAGCCAATAGCTGGGCAGATGAGACATAGGTAGGGATGAGGATACCCAGCTTGGGAGAAAGGGGACCACAAGGAGGGAAAAGACAGGAAGGGAAGCTACCACGGAAAAAGAACATGCAGGAGGGAGAAGGTGAGCTGACATGGGCTAAGGGCCAGGAGAACGTGGCCCAGAGGGCTGGCTGCCCAACTGGGTTAAGAGCAGCCCAGATGGAATGTAAGTGATAATGATCTTATCTCAAGTGATCATATCTCAAATGATATGGATGTATATGGATGTATATGTGCTGTCTAATTTTATGTCAACTTGACACAGGCTAGGGTCATCTGAGAGGAGGGAACCCCAACTGAGAAAATGCCTTTGGAAGTTTGGGCTGTGGGCAAAGCCTGTAGAGCATTTTTCTAATTAGTGATTGATAGGTGAGGGCCCAGCCCATTGTGAGTGGGGCAATCCCTGGACTGACGATCTTGGGTTCTATATAAAAGCAGGATGAGCAACCCCATGGGGAACAATCCAGTAAGCAGCCCCGCTCCATGAACTGTATCCACTCCTGCCTCTGGCTTTCTTCCTTCTTTGAGTTCCTATCCTGGCTGACTTTCTGTCCTGGCTTCCTTCAATGATGGAATACAATTTGGAAGTGTAAGCCAAATAAACCCTTTTCTCTTGAACTTACTTTTGGTCATGATGTTTGTGGTAGTTTGAATATGCTTGGCCCAGGAAGTGGAACTATTTGGAGGTGTGGCCTTGTTGGAGGAAATGCGGGCCTGTGCTGGTGGGCAATGAGACCCTCCTCCTGACTATGTGGGAGCCAGTCTTCTCTTAGCAACCTTCAGATGAAGATGTAGAACTCTCAGCTCCTCCTGCACCATGCCTGCCTGGATGCTGCCATGCTCACACCTTGATGTTAATGGACTGAATCTCACAACCTGTAAACCAGCCTCAATTAAATGTTGTCCTTTTAAAGAGTTGCCTTGGTCATGGTGTCTGTTCACAGCAGTAAGCCTTAACTAAGACAGTGTTTCATCACAGCAATAAAAATCCTAAGATAATATGTACCCACATAAAATTTTCTGGAATTCATTCAAGCAGGAATTTGTCTTGATATCAAATATCAAATGAGCCTTGATATCAAATATCAAATAAATTAATAGGTTTTCCCATGTTGCTTTGCATATAATACTAAAGTATCAAGTGCCATTTCTGGTATTAACATATATTGCAGGAGAGAATACATCCCAGTTATTGATTTCCTAGTGATACAATTAAATGCAGGACAGAAGCTCAACAATTAGCCGTCCTTGAGACCCTCACAAGCACTAAGTAACACCTAATCTTAAGTTTCCTGAGTAGCACATTTTGATAACTAAATGTCTACTGAGTATTCGAGGACATCATGTATCACTGGTTAGACAGAAATCGTAGGCTTCCATGTGGTGGTTAGTTTTTTTGTCAACCAATCACAGAGGAGAAGAGAACCTTGTCTGAAGAATTGCTTCCATCAGATCATTGGCCTATGGGCATGACTGTGGGGCATGGTCTTAACTGATAATTGATGTGGGAGGGCCCAGTCCACTGTGGGCGTTGCCACCCCTGACCTGTTGAGTTGTATAAGAAAATAAACTGAGTAATCCATGAGGAGCAACCCAGTAAGTAGCACTCCTTCACGGTCTCTGCTTCAGTTCCTACCTTTGGGTTTCTGCTTTGGCTTCCCCCAGTCAGGGGCTATCACTTGGAAATGTAAGATGAAATAATTTCCTTTCTCAGTGATTTTTGATCAGTTTTATCACAGCGACAGAGAGGCTAACTTTCAAAATCAGATACCAGCCATAAAAGAGACTGAGTTATTTTATGAAAAAAAAAAATAATGTAGCAGCCAAATAGATCCTTATTCAAGAGGAGTGATATAGAAACAGCCTATGCTAGTACAAGGTAATGAGCCAAAGTGTTCTGATGTCTTCCAATACTCACTGTGGTGGTTTGAATAAAAGTGGCCCCCATAGGTCCATAGGGAGAGGAAGTACTATTAGGAAGTGTAACCTTGTTGGAGTAGGCAGGCAAGGCCTTGTTGGAGAAAATATGTTATTTGTCTTTTCCTATTGCCTGAGAATTTGAATATCGAGCTCTCAGCTACTTCTCCAGCACCACATCAGCCTGTGTGTTAACATGTTTCCCACCATGAAGATAATAGACTACACCTGTAAGCCAGCCCCAATTAAATGTTTTCCTTTATAAGCGTTGCAGTGGTCATGGTGTCTCTTCACAGCAATAAAAAACAAGCAAAGATACTCAGTCAATTCAATGATTGCAGAATATTATTCTTTTGTATTAGCTGCTACCAGGGATTGAACCCACGACCTTATCTATGCTGGTAAAGCACTCTACCACTGAGCTACAACTCCCAAAGGAAAGATGTTTTTCAATGAACAATAAATAATGTATAAACCTGTTTGGAATATGGCTATCTATTTGAAAAGCATAGAATTTGGTACCATAAATATACAGAACGAAATTTTACATGCCCACTAGAGTCCCTGAACATTGCTTTTATCAACTGCTCGCACTGACCACAGAAGAACTTTGCTATGAATCCTGCTGAGAATTTCTCTCCAAGCAGAATTACATCATCAGACTTCTGCCAGGATGAGTTATCAGCAAATGTACCAAGTGGTTGAAAGAACTAAGTTTTTATCTTGGGTTATTTAATAAAGTCCATTTAAAACGTAGACAATGACTGCTAAATATAATGATTTCTGTCTTAGCATAATTGATGCTAAGCTGTTCTTTCTGATAACAATCTGTCAAAAGGCTTGGCTACATCTTAATAAAAAAAAAAAAAAAAAGTAAATACAACCATTAGCCCAGAAAAGGAGGGTTCCCTTCATGTCATTTATGGTGATGAGTGGGCATGCATCCAACCAGCATGACAGCTAAACAGGAAGTATGCAGTTCGGAACAGAGAGAGAATTCTAAAGTTAAGACAAAAAATGGTGTTTGATTTAATAAGGATAAGAGGCAAGCCATTAAAAGTGCTAAAGATTTCTGCGTGTCTCCTTTCTTGTAGATAATGGGAATTCAGATGCTTGGAAGCTTGGTGTGCCAATTGAGAAGCATGATGTAGATTGATGAGGCATTGTGGAGTCTGACCCTAATTGATTTTTCTTAATGACCTCGAGACACGGAATGCACAAATAGAAAAAGAAAGGTATTCCCATGCAACTCTTAGGAGGCTTGCCTTCCCTTTCTAGTTTAGCCATTTGTTGAGCCCGAGAATTAATTCTGCAGTTGTTGCCAGGACTATTTGCTAGCATCCATCCGTGGGTTTGTTCCCACATCTGCTTCTTAACAGAATCAGCTAATGGGCTAGATTCAGTGGGACTTTCCTCTTCTCTGGGTCTTTTCTGGTGTCCCACATGCTCCCTACAACAGGCTACTAAACTGTCTGACAGAGAATTTCAAAGCTTCAAGAGACTAAGGTGCAAGCTACCTGTTTCCTCCAAAGACCTCCTGTAGCGTGAAATATTAAAAAAAAAAAAAAAAAAAAATCAAAAAAATTGCTATCGCTGGCAAGGCACCAGCCTGTTCTCCTCTTGTGGAGAATCTCTGGTCCAGAGCTCCAAAATCTCTCCACCCAGCTCGCTAAGATCCCACTGGGAGAGCTTGGAGGACAATATGTAGCTAACAAGAGGCCCCTGGTTTAGATGGCGGATCTGCCATCGCCACCGGATGAGTTAAATTTAGTATAGCTTACAAAATTAGGATGCTGGTTGCTGTGCCCAACGATTGAGTTACTTGATGATTCTGAAGTAAGTTAGCGTGATGTTTTCCTTCACACTGTGACTTAGTTCTCCCTGGGTTCCAGGGAGAAAGGTACGGTGGCAAAGCATGGGTTTGCAAGAAGTGCACCCCAAAAGGCCATGGGAATTTGGAAGCATGGGGCTGTCGTGTTATCGACCTGCCAGTGAGAACTTAGAGAGCTCGGTGGAGAGGTTTCAGAGCTCCAGGTCAGAGAGTCTCCCGGAAATGAGAACAGGCCGGTGCCTTGCCAGTGATAGCGTGGGTTGATTTTTTGTATTTTACTCTACAGCCTCCCAGTCTCTTCAGTCACGGTCTCTTAGTTAAAGTTGTCACAGCCCAGATCCAAAGAGGAAAGAAACAGGTCCTACTTCTCAGTGAGAAGAATGGCAAAGGATGCACAGCCATCATTAATCTACCAAAGCCACAGAAGCATCCTCAGCTATACGTCCAGCTTCACCTAGTCATGTTCTGACTAGTAATTTCTCTAACTTATATAACAACCAACTTCAAGGAATCTCTCAGGCAAATACTACTTGTAATGCAAGCATTAGGGGACTGAAGCAGGAGGATCATGACTTCTAGGGCATCCCGGGCTACATAATAAGTTCCAGAGTGGTCTGGGTTATACAGTGTGAAGGAAAAGGAATAAAATCAGAAGGAAAAAAATGGAAGGTAAGAGGGAGGGAAGTAAGAAAAGTAAGGAGGGAGGGAGAAAGGGAGGGAAGGAGGGAGAGAGGGAGGAAGGGAGGGAAGGAAGAAAGGAGGGAGGGAAGGAGGGAGGGAAGGAAGGAAGGAGGAAGGGAGAGAGGGAAGGAGGGAGGGAAGGAAGGAAAGAGGAAGGGAGGGAGGGAAGGAGGGAGGGAGGGAAGGAGGGAGGGAAAGGAAAAAGGAAGGAGGGAGGATCCTCTCCAATTTGAACACTGGACAAAATCCCATTGCTTAATATATAAATACACCATTGTTTATTATCATAATACAAACCATTGGTATTATGTAACCACTGGGCTACAAGGCCCAGTGAGTATTGAGTGGATAAAGGATATATCCAGCACTTTCTTCTTTACATAATTTGCAATCAAGTAGGAGGTGCTCACACAGGGATCCAGTTCCAGCAAGTGGGACATGAAGGTGACCTTGAGGAGTCAACTCCATCACACACGCCCTTTGCTGTGTGTTGACTGTCTGACTCACAAGCAAGCTAGACTTACCCCTTTCCTGTCTGCTTGTTACATATCTCACACAATGGGTGTGTCTGTGTCTGGCTTTTCTTCACTTCACAAATGGTCCATCCATTGTGTCAAATCTAGGACTTCCTTCTTCTTAAGGTGAAATAATAATCCATTGTGTGTGTGCACATTTTCTTGATCTATTTGTCCAGGAATGGACTCGTGGGTAGTTTCCGCACCTTGGCTGCTCTGAGGAGCACGATGAACAGTGGAACGCAGGCTTCTTTATTAAGCAGTGACTTCCTCTCCCTTACACACATACACACATTTCTCAACCCCTTTGTCTCCTTCCTGCTTCCACTTGAGGACCAAAACACACAATCACGGCCTTGCTTTTATGCATCTTTACGTTGGTAAAGACTTAGCTCTGAGAAACAGAAGCGTAAAATGCCCTTTCCGTGTGCTCTTTAGGACAACTAGTAATAGGTCTATGTGTAAGAGTGGTGGTTATACTAAAGAGAAAAACAAGGAAGAAGAGCTCTCCTTGTGTCCCCACAGGTCGCCCAGTGTCTTAGTCAGGGTTTTGGAAAACATGACCAAGACAACTCTTATAAAGAAAAACACATAATTGGGGCTGGCTTCTTTAGTTCATTATCATCATGGCAGATTGCAGGCAGACATGGTGCTTGGAGGAGCTGAAAGGTCTACATCTTGATCTGCAAGCAGTAAAAGAGAAGGGTCTTCCTGAGGCAGCCAGGAGGAGGCTCTTGTCCACATTGGGCAAGACCCTGAGCATAGGAGATCTCAAAGCCCACCTACACAGTGACATGCTTTCTCCAGTAATGTTATTCACCTCCTAATAGTGCCACTCCCTATGGTCAAGCATTCAAACACATGAATCTATGGGGGCCAAACCTATTCAAACTACCACACCCAGAAAGTCTCACAAAAATTATGTAAGATGAGTGTCATTTTTCAGGCAATATGAGAAACAGACCTGGACTCATGACTAGCCTCCTGTAGAACAATATGTGAACCTATTCTTACTGCATAGCTCCTTTTATCTCTATGCTGCTCGCGCACACACACAAACACACACACACACACACACACACACACACACACATATACACACACACACATTCTCTTTCAGACACTGAAGATTCAAGTGAACTGTGGGCTTTGGGATACTGACATGGCTAATGTCTATTGACATCTTCATATTTAACAGCCACAATAATCTCAGTCTTCAAAAACAACTATTAGAACTATTTCTGTTAACCACCCATTTTACAGCTAAGGCAGATTAGATAGGTGTTAGGTAGTAAAGGCAAAAGAGCAGGTGATGTCACTCCTAGCATAGCCTGAAGGCCGGCAAACCAGCAGCTTTGATATCTGGAAAGATGGATGTTCCAGCTAGGAAGAGTAAATCCCCTCTCCCTCCATCTTTGTCTTATATCCCTACTCTCCGAGGGCTGAATGATGCTAACCCTACCACTGAGAACTATCGTATTTATTTAAACTACAGATTTCTAATGCTGATCTCTTCCAGAAACGCCCTGAAAGACACGCCTTGAAATAACAGTTTTCCAGCTAACTAGAGATCCCTGAGCTACAGTCAAGCTGACATCATAACTGTCCAGGCCACCACCTCATTACTTACTGACCATTCTTCTTAAGCAGAACAGATGGAACAGCCAGAAGGTAGCCCTTTAAATTATTCATTTGCCTCAATGCAAAAGGAAAACCAGGTCCTTGTTAGGTCATAAACCTGGGACAAATGGCTAACTAAGGTACCTGTTTAACATATCAACAAGACACCAGCTTCTCCCAGCATCCCTCAGTCTCTACCTGTTACAGAGTATGGCTGCCGTATTCCACCCCCTAACTTAAACTTCCCCATCTTGGAAGCTGGGCTGACCTTCCCCTCAGCTGCTTTTCCCTATATAATCCAGCCATTCTGGTTACATGGCATCTTTTGTCTGCCCTGCATTCTCCTTGCTCTCCTCTCTCCCCCCACCCTCTCACATGGCCTGGACTTGTGGAGGATCTTCACTATGGACTCTCCCAGATGTCTCTGCCTCTGTCCATGTTCTCCCTTTAATCTACAATAAATAAATCTATGTTCTCTCCCATACCTAGGAGTAGTCATGTCCTTTCTCTTTATTTCTTTTCTATTTTTCATTCAGTCCTTCTGTTTAAAAAGCAAGAAAAGAACATGAATAAACATGTTAAAATAGAAAACTCCTTTCTTTAAATTATGCGAGTGGTGTAGCCCAGTGGTAGACTTTAGCATACATGAGGCCTGGGGTTGAATCACAAGCACTTCAAAGAATTATTGGCATAAATATTTCCATTCTTCCTTATATTCTGTAGTACTATTTTTAAAATACCAATATGTGCCCTTCCCCCAGCCTTGAGCAAGCTTGAAAGATCGTGTTTACCACAGTAGACCAAACAATAGAACCCAGGTGGTGTTATGCACCTTGGCAGTACTTACAGCCTGCTACAGGAACTGAGAAGAATGGACTGCCTGCTGAACTTGCCTTGAGACACCTCCTGCTGTGATTAAGGATGGGTTCTCCTCACCCAAGCTGGCTGAAGCAAGAAGGGGGTCGGTGGTGGAGGTGTGGTTTCCCCTTTTTTATTGAAAGCTGAACATTGAACTTTGAGCCTTGATCAGAATACTTGTCTTGGCTACCTCTTTTCTAGCCCTTCCATTCCCTTCTTTCATTCCCAGCCCCACTTTCAGGTGAACCCAATTGACCTGTGGCCACAGTCGGCTACAGATTGGTGCCTAATGTGGGGCCTGAAAATGGAGGACCAGCTGAGGAATGCTGTCTTGGGTGGAGCTCCACGGAAAACAGAAGAAGAGTAATCTGAGCACTTGGTGAGCAAGGAACAACATTGATGCTAGCTAGTTGTGGCTGTGTTTGCAGGAAGTGTGTTTAAGGGGATACGGTCTAGGTTGAGTAAGTGTTGAGCCTACGCTGACCTCACCTAGGAGGTGACAACAAATTTTGGGATAGGAGAATTCTAAATAGGCATTTGCCTGCACCCTAAGGGCTGCCTCAGGCGAGAGGAGCAGGGTTAAAAGGAATTGGAACACTAAATTAGCAGGGCACTGAGGAGTAAATATCAATAGCTGCTGCTACATCTCCTAAACAAAGAGATGAAGAGTTAGATCTTGAATATGAGAGAGAGAAAGGGTTTCAGAAAAGCAGTTGTCCTCTCTGGGCTGTGTCAGCAAAAAAGAAGGAAAAGGCTATTTCAGAGCTCTCCCAGGAACAAGAGAAAATCCAGGAGACATCCTACAATTTTCCCTGGCTTTTACAGGAGAAAATGTTAATTCTGCTTTCTTTGTTTATTGTCCACCCTTGGCACACCAATGTCCACGTGTGTCAATTGTCTGTTTTTGTTTCGCTATTTGAGTGATTGTTGTTCTATGTTTCATGTTCAAAAGAAACGATGGTTAAAATTGCTTGATTCACCCCTTGGTCTAGTTTAACTTTGTTTTAAAGACAGTCTTAATGTGCACAGATAAGTTACCCTACAACTGTAGCTAAGAGTTGAGCTGAGCTGGAAAAGTCTTTCCAGAATTTGTCAACATAAGCTGCTCTTAAAGAGACTGGCAGCTTTTTAGATTCTATAAGGAAGCTGAGAGTTGTTTGTCCCAGAAAAATCTCTGTGACAAGGTGCTTTTCTCTTGAAATTACAGCTAGAAAAAACAAAAACAATTTGTTTGGTCTCAATATATAAGATGTGTAGCCACTTCATTTTTGTTTAAACATGAGGCTACACAAAGAATAAATGTTCGTTTTGCTGATTGGTTTTAAAGGTGTAAATATGTTCTACATGTCTTGGTTAAAGATTATTGGCCTACAAATTATTGGGTATGATTAAAAATTTGCAAACTTGGTAACAGAAAGTTGGCTTAAAACTAGTAACTCAGGGTTGGAGTTATTCAGAAACCAGATGTATAAAAGATAAGATTTAAAAACAATGTCTCTTTGATGAGATATTAAAAGCTTCACTATCATGCATTCATATAAGAAATGGCACCAAAGCTTTGTAACATGAAAGTAATATACTTGGTGTCAGTTTTAGAGAAAATGAATTGTTTACATTGTTAAAAATTGGTTTTGTTTCCCAGAATTATGGTTATACTCTTATATTGCAAAAGAAACTTAAAAATATAAACTGCCTCTTTTCCATTGGCTACAGTTGGCAGTTCAATTGTGAGTTTGAGATTTTCTGACTCACCCATGTTTATATTAAAAAAAAAAAAAAACCAACAGGTAGAGTCGAATTAAAGTGTCAAACAGCTGTGACACAGTATAGGCCTGCAGGAAAGATAATTTTTGGGCCAGGCCTCAGGAAACAGGTCGAGATTAAGAACATTTACATTTGAATTAAGACAATGCAGACTGGGTTCAACAGAAGCTTGGGTGACAGACATTCCTTTTGTCTTGGTCATCACAACCAGTCCCTAGAAAGTTGTTTTTCAAAATTTGTTTATTGCCTTGCTTGTCCCTTGTAGGGGAGGGGTCAGCCTTGAACCCAAAGACATTCACAACAGTTTATAGGCCAGGAGTTATAGATAATGATTATGTTGGAGGACTTAAAATTATGCCTGCTTCTCTCCATGGCATTATAGTTGTGCCTGTTAACAAAAAAAATTGCTCTAAGAGTAAGAGAAGACAAGATCACCTTCAGCTTGGCCTTTATTTGATACTCTCACTCAGCTAAAAAGAGATTGGTTATGAAAGGTTCCCAAAGAGGGACCCACACTCAAATCCAGATCAGCGCCCACCCAAGGACACACGAGAGACCTTCTTGATGCAATTGCAAAAGGTAGTTTAATGACAAGGGTCCTCGGGTTGAAATGTATCCCACACAGGGGATAGAGGCTTCGACCCCGCCCCCAGGATGTTTGGGATATTTATAGACAGGGGTTGGGGAGAGGGGAGAGGGAATTTGACGAGGTTACACATGATTAGTTGTATTTTCGAGAGGTTACACGTGATTGGTTGCATTACAAATTTTGAACAACAGTAGGCTGTAACACTGGGAAGACCTCAAGTGCGGGGAGGGGCAACCAAGAACAGTGGAAAGTTAGTTCTTGGAACCACCCAGATGACGTGCATCTTTCTTTGTTGTCAGGAATGTGTCTTCCTGCTTTGGGCCATCCCCACCCACAGGTGGGTTCTTTTCCCTGAGGCTTGAGGAATGTTAATACTCTTCCCGGGATGTATCCCAGGGCAGTGAAGGCCTAAAATCCTACATTCAGTTTCGCCTTCTTGGAACTAGTGAGCCTGTATATATTTTATAAAATGGTCTTTATAATTTTTCACTCTACAGTTATTCAGTTAATCCAAAACAGAATTCAAACTTAAGATTTATGAAATTAATGGGGCATTATAGCCTGACTTGCCTACTCCAGCTGCCACTCCAGTAAATGCATATAGAATTATTATAGATCTAGAAGATTGTTTTCATACCATTCCTTTACATTCCTGATAAAGGTGGGAGGTTTACATTCAGTGAATTTGCTTGTAATTTTTGAGATCCCATGAAGCGATATCACTAGAAAGGTTTGCCTCAAGAAATAGTAAATAACCTTACATCATATTTTAAAAAATTGTTGTTGCTTTAATACAAGAAGAGTTTGAATCTTTCAGTATATATTATTCATTGTATGGTATTTTATTAGCTGATCCCTCTAAAGGAGTTTTTCTGCAAGCCTTTGCTCTAATATAATGAGCTTTAAAAATTTTGGAGTGCTTGTTGCTCCAGAAAAGATTCAAAGACAATATCTTTTCAATATTTGAGACCTCAGTTATAGCCTAAGCAGATTGTGACACAAAAAAATTCCAATAAAAATAGATAGTTGGGGCTGGAGAGGTGGCTCAGCTGTTAAAGGCTAGGCTCACAACAAAAAATATTAGAGTTCAATTCCCAGCAACTACATGGAGGCTCACAACCATCTGTGATGGGATCTAGTGCCCTCTCCTGTCTTACAAGTGTACATTTAAAAAATGGTTTACTTTTAATGATTTTCAAAAGTTATTGGGAGATATTAATTGGCTAAAACCTCATCTTAAGCTTATCATAGGAGAACTTAAACCTCTGATATTCTCAAGAGAGATGCAACTTCTAATTCCTCTCGACAGTTAACTAATAAAAGAGAAATAGCTTTGCTAAAAGTAAAGTAAGCTGTTAGTTATCAACAGATAAATTATATAGACTACGATAAATTGTTGGCCGTTTGTGTTATTACTACTGATGTGCTCACAGCAGCCCTTTGACAAAAGAAACCATTAATGTGGATTCATCTTTCTTCATCTACAAGTAAAGTTTAAACGTCCCATTATAAAATTGTTACTGTGTTAATGCAAAATTGTAAGATAAAATTCTAAAAACATTTTAGATGAAATGTTTATTCCTTATTCCAAATAACAATTAAATTGATTATTAAAAATGATGATATTTGGCCTATTACATGGCAAACTTTTTAGACAAGTTTTATAATCATTATCCAAAAGACAAGTTGTTGTTAGTTTTCCTCTGCATGCTTTTATATTTCCTATAAATTTACTATACATGCAGCCCATAGAAAAGATGTTTACTATATTTACAGATAGTTCATCTATTGAAAAGGCAGTATATATAATTAGATCACATGTTCATTTTCTTGAGTTTCCCCTGCTTCAGCACGAATAATTGAATTACGTGCTGTAGCCACTGTTTGAAATGCTGAAAATTCAAGCTTTCAATTTGTATACTCATAGCCAGTATATGGTTCATGATTTATAATTGCTTAAAAGTGTTCCTTTCTAGATATTGCTAATTCTCAAATTTTATAAAAATACAGCTTAATTTAAGAAACATATACTGTTCCTTAACTTTATTAGACATTTAAGAGCTCATATTGTATTGCTTGGCCCCCAGGGCAATGCCACAACAAATTTGTATACTAGACAGATTATAAACCTTACAGAAACAATTGGCCATGCCACCTTATTCTTTACAACATCAAAATAATAATAGCTTGAGACAATAATTTGGCATTTCTAGAAAGTATGCAAGTTAAATTGCAAAAAACTTGTTCTCAGTGTCCTCAATTTTTTTATAACGGTGTTAAGCCTTGAGGACTTATACATAATCAATTATGACAAATAGATGTTACTCATTTTTGATTTTAGAAAATTAAAACATGTACATGTGACTTAACACCTTTTAGACTTTCTAGTTACAACTGCTTTAACTAGAAAAACAACTAAAAATATAATTAGTTATTGCCTACATTATTTTCCTGTGATTGATGCTCCATATCAGACTAAGATAGGTAATGGAACTGGCTATTGCAGTTATTTGACTACAGTCAAAACATTTGAGATGTTTGTTGACAATTTAATATTACCCATATTACTGAGATTCCTTATTATCCTCAAGGACAAGGAATTGTTGAACACACACATTGCACTCTGAGAAATTGGCTCGTTATAACAAAAAGGGGGAATTATACCCTCCAAGGTCACCAAAAGCACACCTTGCTTTTTTGTTTGTTTGTTTGTTTGTTTTAAATTTTCTGCAAACTGATGCTAAAGATCAGTCTGCAGCAGATCGCTGCTGGCATCCAGTCACTTCCAGTTTATTTGCCAGGGTCAAATGGAGAGACCCCCTAACTAATACTTGAAATGGTCCCGACCCTGTTTTAATTTTCGGTCGTGGCTCGGTCTGTACTTTTTCAGAAAAAGATAATGGAGCCCTATGGCTGCCTGAAAGATTGGTCCATCAAGTGGACACTGGTCTTGATCCTAATAATTATGATTCTCTTGATGAAGATGGCTCAAAATATTTATCAGCCAGCTGATTTAACATGACATAAAATTTCCACTCTTACTGGAAAGTAAGTGTTTTTTATCATTACTTAAAGCCACCCACCATATACCTGGTAGCCAGACTTTGGGTCTGATCTCTGCTAATTAGCAGTTAGATTAGATACTGGAACATTCCCGCTTACAATTTTATTTTCTACACTGCTTGGATAATCATGTTGCTTTTAACCTTTGAACCTTGTATTTTAAGCAGATTGATTGCCCTCACACAGGATCGCTCTCAATAAGCACAGCTATTCATCGTGGCAGTTATCCATCGCTATGAAGAATTGCATCGAGTGCATGCCCACAGGTCCTTTGGTCTGAATGTGGCTTTGGTCTTTATAGAAAAGAGTGTGCCAGTGATGGCCAGTTAGTCAAAGATGGGTAAGAGTGTTCTTGAGCACCTATAAACCTAAGACAGAGACATACATCAATATGCTATGTATGTTTTCCTTGAAGACAGGTAATATAGGAGCAATATAGATGCTGACCTAAGCCAGGCACCAAGGCCTGGCCACTCGCTATCCTAGATGGGATGAAATCTTGTGCCCCATCCAGTTGCTGGCACTGCCATCTTTAAAACTAAAAGGGGGAAATTGTGCCCTTCCCCCAGCCTTGAGCAAGCTTGAAAGATCTTGTTTACCATAGTAGACCAAACAATAGAACCCAGGTGGTGTTATGCACCTTGGCTGTACTTACAGCCTGCTACAGGAACTGAGAATAATAGACTGCCTGCTGAACTTGCCTTGAGACACCTCCTGCTGTGATTAAGGGTGGGTTCTCCTCACCCATGCTGGCTGAAGCAAGAAGGGGGTCAGTGGTGGAGGTGTGGTTTCCCCTTTTTATTGAAAGCTGAACATTGAACTTTGAGCCTTGATCAGAATACTTGTCTTGGCTACCTCTTTTCTAGCCCTTCCATTCCCTTCTTTCATTCCCAGCCCTCCTTTCAAGTGAACCCAGTTGACCCATGGCTGCAGGCAGACACATCAATATAAATACATTTAACTTATATATGGAATCACAGAAATTTTAGTTAGTAATTCATGGTCTGTATTTCTGTATACCACAGGTTCTTGTAAAAGTTGAAATGTTGCTCAACACTAAACTGAACAGGGGCTAGGGAGAGGGCTCAGTGGGTAAAAGCACTTGCCATACAAGTGTGAGGATCCAAGTTCAAATCCCAAGAACCAAAGTGAAAGCTGGACTTGTAGGGTCAGCAGTAATTCCAGCACTCCCATGGAGAGATGGGAGCAGAGACAGGAGAATCCCTGGTAAGCTCATTGGCCAACTTGCCTAATAAAACAGATAAACAAGAGACCTTGTCTCAAACAAGATGAAAGTTGAATACTAACACCCGAGTTTGTGATATGACCCCCCCAACATGGTATATACACACACACACACACACACACACATACAATTACTCCTTGGAAATAGTGTGTTATTGTTCTATGCCTCCTGTCTCCAGGACCTGGGAAGAAAACCAACTCTGTTTACTTGAGCCTCTTTTCTGTCTCCTGTTGTGGTTGTCCCAGACTGACCGCCTTATAAAAGGACACAGAACATTCCCTAACCTTGCCAGGTTTCATGAAGGACCCTTTCCCTCCCAAGTCTTTATCTCTTTTCTCTGAACAAGGAAAATACTCACGTTTTCCTAAGTGGGACTAGACCTTGGGACATTGTGTCAGAGAGTGTAGATATTGCAAACTGTTACCCTGGAGAAGTCTTTACGACAGAGGAGGTGATAAAATTCAAGGAAACCGTTTCATCAGAAGAGCCCCAGGGTGTTCCAAATGCAATCAAGGAGAAAGATAGCTGGGAAAGAAATGTAAACCGGCTCCAATCGGGAGGGTGGAAGTGATTCGGCTGTTGTAAAAACAGGGCTGAGTTTCACGGGTCAGTCTATTTCTGTACAAACCTTGCATTACCCCACAGGACTCATTGTTCAAAGACAATATGAAAAGAAATCCTGCTTCCTTTACCTATGTCCCAGGGGACTTCCTGTTGGCTGAAAGGACAGGTAATTCACCAAGGTTTCTAAGGACGAATTGAAGCTTAGCTGTGTCCCCTAAGGACCATGCCGCTTGAAATCCAGCCCCGCATTTATAAATAATGCAAAGAGACTGGAAAAAAGGGCAGCTCGTGGGAGGATCTCTCCCTAGTTAAGCTCTACAAAGTTCTCCTTCATCTCACCCAGACCTGGATTTGTTCACTAGCAAGCTAGTTAACCTTTCCTACTTTCTGTCCTCTCCTGAAAACGAAGAGGATAACAGTGGTGGCTGCAAGGTCCTGTTATGGCTACTGGAAGAGAGTGCGCATTCGCAGTTCCTGCTGGGGAGGATGGGAGGCGAACGTGGGGGTGGGGGTGGGGGGTTAGGGTGGGAGTGGGGGTGGGGGGTTAGGGTGGGAGTGGGGGTGGGGGGTTAGCAGACCCTTGATAAACATGGGCTCTTTTCCTTAACCCTCTCAGAAATCCCTAAAAGGGTCTTCCTTGCATCCTTCCTCATTTAGCAGTTAATTGCAATAGTGTCCTGTAACCTGTGATGTTTGACTCTTTCTCTTTTAAGTTCGTCTTCCTCACGCATCATTGAGTTCACAAGGGACACCCTGTATCTTAAGCTTTTGGCTTTACAGCATACAGAGCATATCTGCAGACCCTCTCCTTAATGCCCTTTTCATTTTCCACTCGCCCAGCCCACAACTGAATGTGGAAGTAAATACTCGGCAGCTTGTATTAGCTGATGGATGTTTTTATGTTTTGTTTTTGTTTGCTTGTTTGTTTTATTACGAAGGTGAACGAATCCCTTACCTCATGAGTAAGGACACAAGTTTCATTTTGAAGAAAGAGGACAGTGTATTGGCAACAATCTCAAAATAACCCTTGTCATCTTGAAGATTTTTTTCCCCTGTTAGATTGAATACGGATTATCAATCCTTCCATATGGGAGTATTGTGGTAAAGTTTGTGGTACAGTGCTCCTTTGGAAAGCTAAACACAAAGCCTGGAATGGGATGGTGAGGCCCATTGCCAAGCAACCGAATAGGGTCTAGACTGTGCAGGAATAAAACTTCTTTGTTCAGTACACTGAAGAATCTTTCAAAGGAAACTGATGAATAGAATCTTACCTGCAACATGAAACGTGTTATCCAAAGTGCTGATCAGCGGTGGTTAACTAATTTTTATGGCAGTCTGACAGCAGCAGCTCATAGCTCTGTTTTCCTAGTCTTTTGTTAGTTCTCTCTTTTTCTTTCTTTCTTTTTTTTTTTTGGTATTTGTGTGTGTGTATGTGTGTGTGTGTGCATGCGTGTGTTATATTCATGTGGTCTATGTGCAGGTGTGTGTGTAGATGCCTGTGCACAGGCAGGCACACAGGGTAGAAGGCATAGATACCATCCTTTATCCCTCTTCATCCTTTTATAAAATACAATGATTCTCTGAGAAGCTCTCCAGACGATGAAATGTCATCAGCATAAACTGAATTCCATCACCATTTTTTGTATATCTGAAATGTGTTCAACATATCAACAGATTTTTACATGTAAACGTCACACAGTAGCATCTTAGTGGTTCTTTTAGTTTTATGTTACCGCCTTATTTTTTTTTCTCATTTTTACCTTTTATTTTCATTTCTGGTGGGGTGAGAGATGATCATTGAGTTTAAAACTTCTTATTGAGGTTTTGAGGGATCATCGTCCTCACCAGATAAGCCAGGTTTGTGTGAATATTTTGGCTAGAAAATGACTCTACGTAATTTTAAACATTATTATTGGGCTTGGCTTTTCTGATACCACCATTTCAGATTATGCTTTTTTCAGGTTTATATTGATTTTTATTTATGCATCTCTGTGTGTGAACGCCACACATATGTAGGTACCCAAGGAATCTAGCAGTTTTATGCTGTGGTCTTATCCCAGAAGCTCATCCAGGTCAGATCTCTGGAGCTGGAGTTACAGGCGGTTGTGGGCCCCTTAACATGAATATCAGAACAGATCTCAGGTCTTCTGGAAGAGCACCAAGTGCTCCTAACTGTTGAGCCATCTCTCAAGTCCCAGAACTTGCATTCTTAATTATTCTATTTTTTTTTATACTAAATGGAGTTCACAATCTTTCATTCTCCTTGTCACTCTTTCTTTGTTTCTCAGACTTCCTTACCATATTATGGGTACTTTTAATGGACGTGCTGCTGAAGCTCTTACTAGCTCCCAAACGGAAGACACTTAGCTGGAAAGAGGGTGGTCTCTGATGTTGTGATCTTCATCATCTAACAGACTGGATTTAAAAATCACCATGGAAACACACCCATAGGTCTGTTTATGAGGCTGTTTCTAGAAAGGTTTGACTGAGGAGGGAAATGCACACATCCTGATGGTGTGTGGTCCCATTGCATGGGCTGGCATCCCAAACTGAATAAAAAGGAGAAAGTTAACTGAGCACAAGTATTTAGATCTCTTTTCTCTTTAACTATGAATGTACAGGCTACATCAGTCTCCTGCCACCATGCTTTCTCTGTCACGATGGGCCATATTCATGTAACCCTTTTGTTGAGGTACGCTGTGTGAAGTTGACCTTCCTTACCTACCTAAGGCATTCTCTAACTGGTATTAATAAAAACCTTACTGCCAATTAGCTGGGCAGGAAGTGGAAGGTGGAACTTCCTGGGAGGGAGAAAGGAATTCTGGGAAGAAGAAAGAGGAAGGCCTTTTCTCCAGGAGACATGAAAGAGACAGATGTGGCTATGGGACTGAAAGGTATAGCTAGCCATGTGACTGGATGGGGCTAGATGGTTGGATTAACTTAGATGAGCCACTTGAGAGTCTGCCCAGCTAAGGCCTAGGCTTTAAAATACTAAAAGGTCTTCGTGTGGTTGTTTGGGAAACTAGCTGGTTAAGGAATAATTGCTGCCATATTAATTTCCATCATTAATTAATATATACAGAATATTATTAATAATAATTTTACAACCTTTCTTCCTTAGGTTGTTTTTGTCAGGTAATTTATTACAGAAATGAGAAAGTAACTAATGCAGAGTGTTTGGATATGTTGGATATTCTGTGTCTTACCTTCTCTATATATTTGCATATAGCTTGCACTACTTCAGGGCCCTGTGGGCTTAGACTTTTCTCTAAACCTACTTTATTTAGGGTTCTTAATCACTTCAACCTCCCTTTTAGCCCACTGACCCGAGGTAAGGGAGAAAGAAGGTTGATAGGAAAAGGGGGTTGTTGACCTGATTAGAAATAGTTCTTTGGGGCGATTCCGCTCTTTGTTGTCAGGATACCAGCAGTCCTGTTCAATAGCAAACACCCAACATGAATCAGTAGGGGTGGCAAGATCCTCCAAAGCAGCATGAGTCAGCAGAAGTGGCCAGAATCTGCCGGAATACCATGAGAAGTCCTTTGGTGTGTTTCTCTTTATGAAGTGAAGGCCAACAAAGACCAGCAAAGACTGGTGAAGCATTGACCACCCAGCGAAGGCCAGTGAAATGCTGCACAGCTAGTACTGCAAAAGCATCCTTTTACTGTCTGTGGGGTTCCATTTATACTCTTTCCAAACACCACAGTCTCTCTCAAGAGTCTGCTCCAACAAAACAACACATGCCCTCTCATGTGTCTGTCAGCAAAAATCCTCTCACAAACAGCTTCCAAAAAAGTATCACGTGACACAACTGAGTTTCCAAAGAAACCAAAAATGTCCACTTTATACCCCTGCACACAACTAATATTTAAAAAACAAAACAATAGGAAAAAATAAACCCTGTGATCCCAGGAATTATCAACGACTAGGCACTGACAAGAAGTATTGCCTGGAATGGACTCAAAATAACTGAGTATCTTTGGGTTTCTATCTGTGGGTGAATTTCATCTGCTAGAAGCTATGACCAAATAATATGACTAAGATAATGAGCCATTGAATGCTTGAGTCTATGTTACTGGTTAAATAAAACTATAGTAGGTTGACCTTGCAGTAAGTAGAAGCTTGACTTCCTTCCAGAAAACTGTCAATAACAATATGAAATTTATATGTTTATATAGGATGCTAATTTCATATTTCCATTACAGGTTACTTAGAATAGAATAGCTCTGTGACCAGAAAATTTAGTAAAGGGGAAATGCTTTGGTGGAGCCTTGTGGTTTCTGCTGGATCTTGCCATCCCTCCTGATTCATGTTTGGTGTTTGCTATTGAACAAGACTGTTGGTATCCTGACAATGAAAAGTGGAATCGCCCCAAAGAACTATTTCTAAACAGGTCTACAACTGTATTTGTTTAAAACAAAACAAACAAACAAAAAAGCAGACAAATATTTGTTGGCATGCTAGCACATGTCTGAAGTCCCAGCAGTTGGGAGATGGAAGCTGGAGGATCATGATTCTGGTGCTAGTCTCAGCTACAAGGGACCTCATATTTGTCATAATTATTATATAATTATGGGCAAGTCTGGGCTACAAAGGGCTTCGTGTTTGTCATAATGACTACATAATTATGGACAAATAATTTTCGTTTTCTGTTCTTCAGTTTTCTTTTCCTTTTTACACTAATTTATAAGTTTATTAAATGTATAGCCATGAGAAAGATTTACATTAGCATTTCAATCCACCTTAAATGTATGTGACAAAACTTCTGTTTATATGATGATTTATAAAATACCATTTGAAAATCAAACATTTTATTTAATATTTGTACAGGTATATAATACAGGTGGTTAGCCAGGCATAATGATACATCCCAGTATACGGGAGGCAGAAGCAGGTAGATCTCTGTGGGTTTTAGGCTAGCCAGGGCTACATAGTGAGACCTTATCTATAGGAATAAGAATAGTGTGGTAGTTTAAGTGAGAATTATCCACATAGACTCATATGTTTGAGTACTTGGCCTGAAATTGGTGGAACTCTTTGAGAAAAATTAGAAGGTGTGGCCTTGTCAGAGGAGGTGTGTCACTGGGGCCGGGCATGGAGGCTTCAAATGTTCATGCCATTACCAGTTTTCCCTCTGCCTCCAACTTGCAGATCAGGATGAAACCTCTTAGCTGTTCCAGTGCTATGCCAGCCTGTCTGCTGCTATGCTTCATGCCATGGTGGTGAACTGTAAGCTCCCGATTAAATAATTTATTTTATAAGTTGTCTCAGTCACGACGGCTCTTCACCGGCAATAGAAAATTAACTAAGACAGTGTGTTTGGATCCAATCCACCAACCACTTCCCTCCTATCTAACTCTTCCCTTTCTACTCCCACATCATCCTCTTTCTCTCTCTCTCTCTCTCTCTCTCTCTCTGTGTGTGTGTGTGTGTGTGTGTGTGTGTGTGTCTGCCTGACTCTGTTTCTATCTCTGTCTTTCTCTGTGTCTCTCTGCCCCCCCCCCCTCATTTGACACCAAGTCCAATAAATGCTGCCTGTATATGCATGGGTGTAGGATCATTGACTGAGGGTGGGTAGTCTCTCAGGATCAGCATCCCAATTCCCCCCTCCCAGTAGCCATCAATAGCTAATAGACCCTCTAGGTGGGATTTCATGAGTCCCTCTCACATCCATGCCCAGGATTTTGCTGACTTGTACATGTCTTCTGCACAAAGCACCAGCTGCTGTGACCTCATGTGTGCAGCCGTATTGTCACGTCTGGCGTTTCACCACAGACATCTACTCCTTTCACCTCCTAACATCTCTTCACTCCTCTTCTCTTTGGTTTTCTACACCTATAGATATCAACAGTGATTGTTAAACAGACTGTTATTTCTCAGCCTCCACTCTCTGTTTCTATTTATAGTAAACATCTTTGAGAATATTTTTTACTTTTTAATGTTTACTAGAGTTATTCATTTCCTTTCATGTGTGTTTTGACTGCATACATGTCTGTGTAGCATGTGCATGCTTGGTGCCCACAGAGATTATAAGAGGATATCAGATGCCCAGGAGCTGGAGTTTCCATGTGGTTTCTGGGAACCAAACCCAGGTCCTCTGGGAGAACAAGTACTTTTAACCACTGAGCCATCTTTCCACCTTTGTCCCTAAAATTTTCCTGGGCACATAGACATCTAGCTAAAGATGTGTTTCCCAGCTTTCTTTGAAGTTAGTTGTGGTCATTTAACTTTAACCAATAAGAGAGCATAAATGTCACACATTGGTTTCTTCCTGTCCAGTCCAATGAAATTAGAGAGCATGGTACATTAAATGTGCATTTTACAAATATTAAATTAATGAATTCATATAAGCCAGGCACAAAGGAAATCACCAGTAATGACTGTGTTGTTTTACTATTGTTAACAGGGTTTTTATTGAATTTATGTTCAAGTGGTGAAACAATTCCCTAGATAGGAAAAACACTGCTTGAAATGATTAAAATGTAACTCAAGAACTTGGTTAAAGACTCCATCTCCAGCTGGGTATGGTGGTACATACCTTTAATCCCAGCACTTGGCATGTAGCAGCAGGCAGATCTCTAAAACTTTGAGGCCAGTCTGGACTACATAGAGAGACCTTCTAAAACAAATGGACACCCTTCATCTCTAGGCATAGAAACTGAAGAATATTCTTTCATGGTCACAAGACATATTGTGGTGGTTTAAACGAAAATGGTCCCCCTAGCCTCATATATTTGAATGCTTGGGTCCCAGTTGCTGGAACTGTTTGGGAAGGATTAGGGGCATGAGCTTGTTGGAGGAGTTGTGTCACAGGAGGTAGGTTTCAAAAGTCCACACCATTTGCAGTTACCTCTCTTTCTGCCTCTTCCTGGTAGATCAGATGTGATCTCTCAGCTACTGATCCAATGTCATGACTGCCTGGCTGCTGACCTGCTCCCAGCTATGACAGTCATAGACTCTAACCCTCTAAAACTATAAGGCTCTAATAGATTCTTTCTTCTATAAGTTTCCTTGGTCATGGTGTATCATCACAGCAATAGAAAGGTAACTAAGGTATATATTTGTGTGTGTGTGTGTGTGTGTGTGTGTGTGTGTGTGTGTAAATATGTTCAAAATGTACTGGCTGGTTTTGTGTGTCAACTTGACACAAGCTGGAGTAATTGCAGAGAAAGGAGACTCCCTTGAGAAAATGCCTCCATGAGATCCAGCTGTATGGCATTTTCTCAATTAGTGATCAAGATGGGAGGGCCCATTGTGGGTGGTGCCATTCCTGGGTTGGTAGTCTTGGGTTCTATAAAAAAAGCAAGCTGAGCAAGTTAAGGAAAGCAAGTCAGTGAGTAACATCCCTCCATGGCCTCTGATTCAGCTCCTGCCTCCTGACCTGCTTGAGTTCCAGTCCTGACTTCCTTTGGTGATGACCAGCAATGTGGGAGTATAAGCTGAATAAACCTTTCTGCCACAACTCATTTCTTGGTCATGATTTTCTTGTGTGCAGGGATAGAAACCATGACTAAGACACACACACACATATATGCATAAATGTTCACTGACTCATTGCCCCTCCCAAAAATGGAGAACTAGCTTATTTACATGTAAATAATATGTGGTTACATTAACATAAAACAGTGCATTTTAGAAGAACAGCCTTATGCATATTTTAAAAATATATTTAATAACACTGTACGTATATACTTACCAACACGTAAGCTTTCTAAAACACAGTTATGCTCAGCAATTGCAGAACAGACATTATCTCGGAGGAAGAAAAGCAAAGCAAGGAAAGATGAGATCAAAGCTATCACTACTGTATTTCACTTCTAAACCTTAAAAACAATGAAGCAGGCGGATCTCCGAGTTCAAGTCCAGCCTGGTCTACAGAGTGAGTTCCAGGACAGCCAGGACTACACAGAGAAACCTCATGTCAAAAACAAAGACAAACAACCCAAAACCCGTGAGGAACGACACCTAAAACAAAATGTGCTATTATGAAATTTGAGTTGTGGATACACAGAAGGCAATTATAGTATTTTTCTATGTGTTTCTGACCTGTATCATTAGAATGTTAAAAATCGATTTACATATGCATCTAAATTGCTTAGGAAAATTCAGATGTCTTCTAACCTAGATGCCTTGCTGGAATCTTCTAGAATGAACAGACCTTGGATTCCAGTTGCAGCTTGTACAGTTAAGTCCCTTTTTGTGGCCCTCATTGTTTCTTTACTTACAATTCAAGAATAAACTGCTAGATTCTCCTTTACAGTGACTGGTGCTAAAATTGCTGTTAGGCTGTGTAAAATAAAATCCTATAAATAGTAGCACTAACTCTTGCATTTCCCATTAAATGCTGATGATCTATGATAGTGGTTGCTGAGTTTTCAAAAGAGAAAAGATTACACAGAAAGGTTCAGTCACGAGAGACTATCCCTGAAATATCCTACTTCTGAGTCTGCAGGGCTGCCATACACATGCTTACTGTGGACTGGATAGTTTGATCGACAGCCTGTCGCAGTTTGGAGGCCTTTGAGTCTAAGCTTAAGGCATTCATCAGTAAGGTTCTTAGCAAGTATTCTCTTTCTGGATTCCTGGGGGCTGGATTCTCACTGCAGCTTTACAAGACACAGAGGGAAAAGGAGGTATGGTGTCTTTCCTCTCTCCTCTCCTCTCCTCTCCTCTCCTCTCCTCTCCTCTCCTCTCCTTTCTCTTTCTTTCTCCCTTTCTTTCTTTCTTTCTTTCTTTCCTTCTTTCTTTCTTCCTTTCTTTCTCCCTTTCTTTCTTTCTTTCTTTCTTTCTTCCTTTCTTTCTCTCTTTCTTTCTTTCTTTCTTTTATACACAAATTGTCTTCAGGTTTCATTGCTATGAAGAGACACCATGACCACAGCAACTCTTATAAAGGACAACATTTCATTGCGGCTGGCTTACAGTTTCAGAGGTTCAGTCCATTATCATTATGGGAGGAACATGGTGGCATGCAGAGCATTCAGGCAGGCATGGCACTGGAAAAGTTGATAATCCCTGTTCCAAAGGCAGCTAGGAGAAGGCTGACTTCTGGGAAGCTTAGGAGGAAGGTCTCAAAGCCTACCTGCACAGTGACACACTTCCTCTAACAAGGCCACGCCTCCAGTAACACCACTCCCTGAGCCAAGCATCTCCAAACCTCCACACTAATCCATTGGGAAGGCTTGAACCATGGCTTAGTCTAGCAGAAATTACTTCCCAAAGGCCCCGCCTCCAAATACTATTGCAGTGGGAACTAAAACTTCAACACATGAATTTGGGGTCCAAAGGACATAAACATGCAGTCTATAATATCAGTTGAAATGTAATGCTTAACTTTGAAGATTATTCTCAGATGGGCAGGCAAGGTTGGAACAACAGAGAGTGATACACACATCCAGAAATCAATGGTTCCTTTAATTGACGTATTTCTATAATTTCTTCATAAACATGCATGCCAGAAGAAATGAATGAGTTTCAACCCTAGGCATTTTGTAACCCTCACCAGCTTGCCATTGATGGTTCTCCTGTTAAGATGGCACATAGATACCTGCAGCTGATTAGGGAAGGTAGCAATCTACCCACAGCCCTGTAATAGTTCACATATCTTTTATGCAGAAGCCATGCCAAGGTTTTAATTATTGGAGACTGGAGGGCCCTATAGGGCATCTACTTCCTAAGGTTAAAAGAAAGAGGTGGGGCTTGCTTGAGCTACCTACTCACAAGCATGATCTGTGAAGACTGTGACTCAGATAGATTATTGTGAAGACCAATGTAATCACACCTATATAACTATGCACACCAAGGTTGGTTATGTTAACACAGTCAAGTAATTGGTTATCGACAGAGCAGAATGCATCATCATTTATTACCTGGATGAAACGTAGATGCATGTCTGTACCGATGACAATAAAAAGGGAGAGCAGATTCATTTATTCCAGGCTGGTTTTGGTTTCCATCCCTAAGCCAAACAAACAAACCAAACCAAACAAACCAAACCAAACAAACATAAAACAGTTTTAAACATTGTTATCATGAGATAAAAAAAAAGTCTGTCTCCTTTCCCCATTCAGAACTTGAAGCTCTTGGGTTTGGAAGATGAATTCCTGAGCCACTTTAAGAAAACTTGAGAAGCTTTTCTGGCTTGCTGAGAGCCAATAAAATGCTGGATTCCAGCCAGTGAATCACCATATTAGCTTTCTGGCAGTGAACTGACATTTCTTGCCTGTGTTCTCCAGCGTTCTATAATTTTATTCTTAGGAGGCCATGGCAATTTCCCCCAACTGAGAACTCACACTTGGTAAAAACTGGGCGATAATTAAACAAGGGCTCATTAACAAAGGCCTCACAGCCCAAATGGACAACTCTGTAATTAATATCTAGGTTCTGGTTTTATGCAGTGATGGATTTCATTTTTCCTCTATAGTTTTCAAAAAGATGGTATTCCAAAGGTTGTGGCAAAGGTTACTTCAACCCTGGCCAATGGAAAATGCTCTGAAGCATAGACAGGAAGGCTGCGTTTGGGCAAGGCTTCATGGCGAGCTCTTAGAAAGTTTTAATTTCTGTTTCTAGGCTACTCTGTCAGTTCCTCAGAACCTTTTAGCCCCTAGAGTTTTTGGCTGTATTTGGGACTGCTATTCTTATTACTAGAAAACACACTCTGAATTATGGGTGGTCATATGGAAACATAAATATCCATTCATGTAAAGAGTCTTTCCTCTGGGCTGGCTGGATGATGCAGTGTGTGGTTTTATAGGATTAAATAAATAAATACTTTTGAAAGTCATGATGCATCATATTTGACTCATAACTCAACAAATTATAGAAGAAATGCCACGGCCAGTGGAGGTTTGGGGAGGAAATGTTTATATCTACCAGTAATCCCAGAATGTAAACAAAAGTGACTGAGGAAGTATTTGTCTCCGATCAAGTTAAAAATTTCAATTACATTTTTGTAGGCAAAGGGCATGTGTGTACCACCACACATGTATGGAGGTCGGGGGACAACTTTGAGGAATCAATTCTGTCTTTCCACCATGTGGATATGTTGGGAACAAGCCAAAGAAGAAGCTTATTCTAAGTTCTACCATTAAGTTTTCAGACTCCATTAAATCATAGGGAGAAATTAAATTCAAGGTCCCAGGCCCTAGGGGAGCTGGGGACTTCCCAAGAGCTGAACAGCTTCTGTGGTAAACAGTTGTCTGAATCCAGACATCTCAGGGACAACTTGTAAGGAGAGCGTTGTCCGAGTCTAGCCATCTCAAGGACAACTTGTCCATCTTGCTGACAGGATCAAACAAGTTCATGTTCCCAGGCCTAGGAACGAACATGACCTCCTGACCTACTTCTTAGTTGCTTGTTAACCGATAAAGAATATAGAAATTGCTGTTATTTACACCAAGGTGCATAAGTTATAAAAATATATAACCAATTGCCTGTTATGGTCTAATTAACTACATGCAGCTGACCTGCTCCCTTGTCCCCTTATTACTTTGAGCTCCAGACATAATTGTCTAGGAGAATGAATTAAAGACCTTGAAGGTGACCTGGATACAACCCAGTCTCCAACGGGTACTCTCAAAAAGTCAAAATACAGTTGATAACACTGCAGTTGCCTCCCCTCCCCGACCCCTGCTTTGTGTTTCCACCCTTTAAA
The DNA here is from genome assembly GCA_030674055.1 of Rhabdomys pumilio. NCBI lineage: Eukaryota > Metazoa > Chordata > Mammalia > Rodentia > Muridae > Rhabdomys > Rhabdomys pumilio. The sequence goes on from JANHMN010000021.1 coordinate 17,267,553, forward strand.
AATGTTGTACGATCTCTCTATGGGGACGCAGTTCAGATCCCAAACTAGTCGCCTTCCTGAGAGCTCAGAAAATGAAGCTTTCATTTCTAAGCTTCTATATCTGAGGTGAGTTTTCTCAGTTTCCACCCCAACCCAACAGGTACAAGAATCAAATGTAGATCATCAAGCTTGGTGGCAAGTGCCGTTACCCACTGAGTCATCTCATCAACTGACTCGCCAATATTAGAGAAGTGTTTCATAGGGAAACTGGGGGAGGGGGAAAACATGTATCAGTGGAAAAAAAAACCATTTGTTTTTGTCTGGAAAAAAACATGTTTTTGTATGAAAAAAAAAAAAACATTTTTTTCAGTTAAAAAAAAAAAGAAAGAAAGGTGTCTCACCTGTGAATTTCAAGCTGAGTGTGCAATCTCTCAACTTTAGCTACATCCTGGATTCTATAATGTACATAATGTAATTCTGTCCAGGAGGCATTGGGAGAAATGGTGGGTAGGACAGGACAGTTCCTGGAAAGGTTTGGTACTCAATTCTCCTTCCTCACCCCGGACCGTTCGCATACCCCTTGACTCTAGAATTTGAGCTGAGAGACAGTTCAGAAGTTAAGTGACGCTCTTGCTGAGGACCTGAGTTTGGTACCCAGCTCTCCTGTTCTCCAGCTCACAGCTACCTCAAACCATAGCTCCAGGAGCATCTGACACCTCTGGTCTCCAAGGGTACAGAATTCATGTATAGACCCACAGCTAGATACATGTTCGTGATTAAAAATAGAATAATAAAGTCTTTCAAATATAAATAATCAGGGATGTGGGCAAAGATTTGCGTTCACAGCTGTTCATCTCAGAATCATACCGAAAGGAAGTTTCCATTACAGTAAAATAATCATAATGAGAATGCTTAATTATGGGATATGCTTGGTTATGGAAGAGCTACCAGCTATTATATACTTCATTTTACAAGGTCCTAGAGGTAAATAGAAAACCCTTCAGGACATATAAGGGAAGAGCAAATACAAAATGGAAATTTGGGAAACTAAATTGTGTGTGTGAAAATCCAATGTTCCCCTTAGATGATGGAATAATGGTAGATTATGGGGTTTGGTTTTTTGTTGTTGTTGTTTTTTGAATATGTGAACTTTCCAAACACTGTAGCTATGCGTTAGTCAAACGGAGTCAGCAACTAGCCAGTAGTTACTACAACAAAACACTTGAGGCCAAATCACTTTTGTAAACATTCATTTACATTCTTTGTTTTGTCTGGTGTGAGATATAAAGTTTCAGGTGCACTATTCAGGAGTAAGCTCTCTCTGTCTATCGTGTAGGTCCCAGGGATAGACCTCAGGTTGTTAGGTTTAGGGACAAGACAAACTCCTTAACCCACTGAGCCACCTCATAGGTCCACCCCACCCCCTTTTCCCTTTTTGAAACAGGGCCTCACGAAGTAGCCCTAGCTGTCCTGAAACTCACGACGGAGACCCAGCTGGCCCACTAACTTTTGGGTGATCCTCCTGTTTCTGCTTCCCCAGTGCAGGGATTACAATTGCAAGCACCAAGCTTAGGTTCTACCTTTTTTGAGACAGGGTCTCACTGTATAGCCTGGGCTGGTCTTAAGCTGAAGACCTTCCGGCCCCCAGCCTGCCACATGCTGGGATTATATAGACACTATCACGTCCTGTCTTGAATCATACTGGGACCATGACAGACGCCAAAGATGCACAGTGTGGATTACCTGCCAGAATGTGGGCGGAGTTAGGAAGGATGGGATCCGGTGTCAGCAACACTGTGTCAGCAAAGGGGTATTTTACTCAGTTTACCCATTTAAGCAATCTGGCAAGAAGAGCGAGCCAGATGCTTCCTGTCTTCCTGACTGAGCCTCATGCCTGCTGCTCATTCAGCTACCCTACATGCTTGCATTCATCTCTTTAGCCCCACTCCTTCCACTGCCAGGGGTAGGGGAAGAGTCCTAGAAGGCAGGGCTAATGTCCATTGCCAAGTTTACTCTTCTTGACAGGGCAGAAAACTCTGTAAAATCTTGGGAGTTACCAAGGGAACCCTCCCCCCCCCAAAGCCTCCTATATCACTGTGGGTCTGTGGCCCATGTTTGAGGTCCTAGCACTCAGGAGACTGATGCAAAGAATGGAAAGTTCTAGGCCAGTCTGTGACACATAATTGAGATTGTTTCCAAAATGTGAGGAGATCACAGCACCACCATCGAGCCTGGGTTATGTGGTGCTAGGGGTGGGATCCAGGGATTTGTGTATTTGAGACATGTACCCTATCAACTGAGTCACAGCCTGAGCTTTGCTTCAAATCTGTATTCTCTTGGCTTTAAACATGGCCCCTGTGTGGCATTTTAAAGACAAGCCTAGCTATGTAGTTGGTCACAATCCCCCAGCCTCAACCTCCCTGGATTACAGGTCTACACTTCATCTGTACCTTGGCCAGTGAGGCTCCTGCTTCTTCTAGGCCCAAATTACTCACACAATCCAAGAGCCTCATTAAAGGGATTTGATTTATAGCGATTGTGATCAACACTGCAGATGAGAAGACTGCACTCAGGAACTCAACCTCCAAGTTTTGTCACAGTTAACAGGAAGCACGCTTAGCAACGAAAGTGACTAGCAAAAGAAAGACCAAGGACAGGCATGCTGTCCAAAGATGAACTGGGCCCCAATAACATCACCCTATGTCACCACTGGAGTAGAATCTGAGTAATGGGGACAGACCTTAGGGGGTCAAATCATCTCCTCTTGTGCTGTTAGACTGATACAGCATCTCCCCCAAGGCCACTCCCTAGCTAGATATGGAGACAAGAATGTAGTCCTTAATGTCAAAGGCTTTTCTCAATCCCATATGACAGAGATGGTATGACACAGACCTGAGGGAAAACTGGCAATCTTTCACTAACTTTTCTTTTTCTTAGTGGGGAAGCGGGCATCGAAGACAAAAAAGCTAGGAACCAAACCCAGTGCCTGTTGCATGCTAGCATTGTCACTGAGGTGCTGGGAACAGGACCACCCCCTACAAGCTACATCCCTAGTGTCTGCTGGGTGGTTAATCAAGTCTTACCTGTGACTTGGGGTAACACCAAAACTAACTTCACGCAAGCCCCCAAGGATGAAATCTTATTGGCATCGGACAACCAGTTGAATCACAGGGTTCAGAGACTACAGAGGAAGAGTCACCCACTATACAGACGTGTCGGGGGACAGGGTGAATCTTGCTCAGTCATGGCTTCTGGATAAAACTGCAGCAAATGTTCTGGGGGTTGGCATCTGGAAGGTAACTTTTAGAAACAAGCAGGCACTCAAGGTACTCTGGAGAGCACTTAAATTTCTGGTTTTCAGGAATCTCTATTCTGGAGTCTCTTTCTTGGCCACAGAAAGTCTTTTCTGGACCATAGAAGAGGGACATACTGACCACCCACCAGGCTAGAGGGTACTGAGGGCCAAGAGAACACCACCAGAGGTATTGCATCATAGACCAATAGTTCAAAAGTCAAGAAAAGTAGGTTTCTTGAGCTGGATCCCTTTCCCTCCTTTTCTCTGATTAAATACGAAAACAGAGAAGATGTCCTTTTCCTTATCTTCCTCTTTGTGAGCTTTCGTATGTTTTCGAAGGACTTCCCTCAGGGCTGGCAGACTCAGATCTCTAGGTAGCTGTCTCGGTGGTGCGCCTGGTAGAAGGCATCAAAGTCAAACAAAGTTCCATGGTCTCAAGGAGAAGCCTGAGAGCCATTGTGAGCCTGAGGGGTACGGGGAGGTGGGCGGGAAGGATTGAGATCAGCCACCGGCATCTCAGAGGGCCTGATACTAGGTCCGCACAGGTCCTGGACGCTGAGCAGACCTCGATTATTCTTGCTCTGGACTGAGGATGGTACTACCCAGGACCAGATAAGCTTTGGAGATGGAGAGTGGAGAGGACGCCCAGCAGCTCATAGAGGGCGGTGCGGGAGTAAGTCCTCACTGCAAGCCTAAGCCCGCGGAGAGAACTTTGAGGTAACCCCTGACCTGCCTCTATCTCCGTAGTAGTGACAGCGTGGCCAAATAACTTAAAGAAAAAAAAAATGGCTTATTTAGATCACAGTTCTGGAAGTTTGAGAGTCTAACACTAGAATCAACTCAGCCCTCACGAGTCATTTGTGGAAGATGTCATTAAAGTGATGTCACAAGGTAAAACAATAAAATAAATAAATAAATAAATAAATCACAGGGCAAGGCAGAAAGCCAGAGGAAGGGGCTCCTGCCTAAGAGACCTTCCATTGTCAACCGCTCTGGGGAGCAAGCTCCCAGCCTACATTTTCTTGAGGAACACATTCCAATCATATCCAAACCTTAGGAATCATTTTGAACATCTACGATCTTTGCAGTCGAAAAACCGTTACTTTTCAAAGGAAGCATATTTAGGTGTCAGAGTACTGCACAAAGATTTAGCCCTGAATATGAGTGGGCCGTTCCCTGAAGGTGTTCTGGAGCTGAGTCCTGAAATCACTCGGGATTACTTCACCGCTGAGGGGAAGGTGACACTTCAGGCAGAACGGGATGCATACACAAAACAAGCACACTTTGGGGGTGGAGGGAACTGGCTTCTGTTTTGTTTGTCATACACTGCAGCTCCATTCCGGGGAATTTTCCTGCACCACCACACAAACAAGGAAAGGGTAATTGTAAATTTCCCTCACAAAGTCTTGCCGCATCGCCATGGCTCAACTTCACGGTGGGATAAAAGGGACAAGTGCAAAGTTTGTTCTTTTCCTTGACCAGCAATGTGGGGTATAAAAGCATCCTGGGAGCTCTTGGTGAACATAAAGCATGCTATCACAGAAGTACGTAACCAGTACTCACTCCAGTGTGCTAGGTTGCCAAACTATGATTTCAGCAGGTTTGGGCTATTACTTTAACCAGACCCATTAAGAGACATATACTGCCTGCTTCCACGATCCATCTGCTAACTTCAGTCACATAGCTGTTTATCGACGCAAAAAAAAAATGACTAGAAGGGGCTAGTGAGGTGGCTCAGCAGTTAAGAGTACAGACTGCCCTTGCAGAAGTACCCAGTTCAATTCCCAGCACCTGCACCAGATGACTCACAACCATCTGGGGTCTCCAGCTCTAGGAAGATCCTCTGCCTCTGATCTCAGCAGGTACCTGTATTCATGTGCACATGAAGACACGCTTAATTTAAAAAATAAAATCTTTTTTATTTTAAATGACTAGAAAGTCTTTTTAAAAGTACTTCTCTTGGCTTTCGAGATCACAGGATAATTACATCGTTTCTCCCACCTTTTCCTCCCTCCAAATCCTCCCATGTACCGATATTCCTCCTTTCCAAATACGTGAATTTGTATGATGTTTCCTGGACTGACCATTTGGTAATGCATAGCCAATCGGTGCGCTCTTCCCTGGAGAAGGCTGTCTCTCTGGCTCTCGGGCATTCCTTACTTGTCTGTAGCTCTCTGTGTGGTGCTGAGGTTCTGTGGCCTTCTCTGTGCATATCAGCATATCATTGTTGTCCTTGTTCAGCTCCTGTTTCACATCATGTTGGTGAGACCTTATGGGTGTAGTGTCTACTTAAGGCGAGGAAATCTTAGCTTCACTGTGTGCATACATGAGTGAGAACCAAATATTGAACTCCAGAGGGATCTGTTGTTACAAGGGAGAAATAGTCATGATATATGATTAGTGGAATCCAGTGTCCTTGCTATCTCATGGATAGCATGGTTCTAGTCTTTAGAACCCCTAAAAATAAGACTAGGAAGTCTTTATAGCATTTTTATTATCTCATTTAATTCTTACATTAGTCCCATAAGGCTTCTCTTACTATTTTTACTCTCATTTGCCCAAGTCCCCCAGCAGCAAGAGGAGCCATGACTGGAAGGAAATCTTCCAGATTCCACAACTGGGTTCTCTTTCCACAACTATTGTATTCAATAACCTCGGTGAGGGAGATTAAAGTCCTGGCCCCTAGTGCATGTGGTTCGATTTGATTGCTTGCATTCTGGAAGAAGAGAGAACAGTGAAACCAGCAGTTCTTAGAAAGAACTCCAGATGAATGGAGAAGGGAGGGGAGAGGAAGGAAGGAAGGGGCATGGAAGGAAGAGGGGGGAGGAAAGGGAAGGGATGGGGAAAGGGGAGGACAGGGGAAAGGAGGGGGGAGAGGGAAGGGAGGGAAGGGGAGGGAGAGTGAAGGAATAACCAGGTACACCAGACATTTCCTCTTCCTCTGGATTTTGCAGACCTTGTAGTTGGGGTTAAAAAAATTTGAGCCAGGTACAGTCACTCAACTCCTGTAATCCCCAGGTTTGGAAAGACAAAGTAGGACCAGAATCTCAAGGTCAACCTGGGCTACATAGGAAGTTTGAGGCTAGCCTGAGCTACTTAGAGTTGCAGGCTACCTTGGCTATTCAAAACTCTGCCACAAAAGAAAGAAAGAAAGAAAGAAAGAAAGAAAGAAAGAAAGAAAGAAAGAAAGAAAGAAAGAAAGAAAGGCGGGCAGACCTGAGCTGAGGAAAGCCAAAGAGTGAGAACCCCTCTGTGTTGACCTGCATTTTGTGTGTGACATTGAGCCACATGCCAGCATCTGATACAAAGACCTGACAAAACGTCCCCGGAGAGAATAAGACAAATGGCACAGAGATGAAAGTTACTGGGTCCCCTCCACCTGCATATGGAGCAGGATAGGGATGAGGGAGGGCATCATGGCTACCCTTGTGCCTGATGAATGATGACCTAGCTCTGGAATGACAGTGAGCAGCTGCTGTTTCCTCAGCGCTCCCAGCTGCTGCTTCCCTCACCACCAGCAGCTCCCGTGACACACAGGCTAGCGGAATTGATGGCCAAGGCTCTCCCGAGTGGCACTGTTTCCTTTGCCACAAGAAAGGTCTGTAAATGTAGCTGAAATGACAGGGGAGGGAGTACTGGATAGAAACAACCTTGACCCAATAAAGACAGTGTCACAAAGGACAGCTCACAGTAAACTGGGATGAAGGTGTAGAGGGAGCCTTTCACTCAGAGAGTGGCTTTATAGAGCTTTCCAACTAGTCTTGAATAGAGCCGAGAAGAAGCACCGCACAGCTAGTTTTTATTTTAAATGCCTTCTGCTTGACATGTGCTCCTTTCTTCTAGGATTATTTCCTTCTTGGTTTTGATGTGAACTGTTCTCCTCTGACACTGCGCCAATCAAAGACGATACCCGGCATCGTGTCTTTTACTCATAGTAAAATGGAACGTTAGTAAGAGTATGTTACGCTCCAACTTTTTTTGTTGTTGATGTCATTTTGAGTTTTGCGGCATTTCTTTTTTTTTTTTTTCCACGATATTTTTTTCATAAGTCTGGTACCCATTCAAAAGTCTGCAACTCCTTAAGAACTATTCACAAAAAATAAAAAAAAACAGAATATAACTTAGAAAATAACTGCACCCCGTTCCTCTACAAGATTTACCCTGTAGCAGGATACACCCCATGAATTTCAAGACAAATCAAGGCCCAGAGGTGGAGTAGACCCGATTATCTTTGGGACAAGTCTTCACACTAAGCAGAAAAGAACTACGTGGTCCGTTTCTGTCTTAGGAGTTTGAACTCTCTGTCCCCTTTTTAAAGGCATGATAAAAAGGGAGGGGCTGACTTCGGAGCCTTAAGCATGCCCCAGGACTATCTCTAATATAGACAGCCCAGCCGATGTGAAAAACTAGAGACTGTAAAACTTCTCAGTTTTGGAAGAAAAAAAAAAAAAAGCGGGGAGCCAGCTGGGAAGACTTTGGAGCAAGGAACTGTTCCCAGTGTTCACAAGAATAATACTGGGAGCAGCCAACAATAGCAGCTGTTTGTGGGGGTGGCGGAGAGTGGTGTGGGGAGGTAGAGCAAAAGAAGGGTAAAGGAGTAAGAGGTACTAACAAATAATGAAAACTCAAAAGGAACTGGGTCAGACTGGAAGCTACGGACGCTGCCACAGAGCGGGTGTTTCCTTCACCTTCTGCCTGAGCTCTAGGACCCAGGCAGGAGATGAAGTGAGACCATTTAGAAAAACAGAAAGCTTGCGCTTGCGCTTGCGCATAGAGGAACGGGGTGAAAGAGAGCCTGAATCTCAGCTACGCATGAATTTCAGACTTAGAATAACCTAAGTTCGAGTAGAAAACTCACACACGAAATGTAAAGTTCATTCGCGTTCCCAGAAAGTTAATACTATTCATTCATCTATCCCATATGAATGATTTCCTGGGGAAATAAAAATGATTGAGAAATAGTTAGGGGAATTAACTATAATTTATTAAACATCAACTATGGAGGCCAGATGTGGAGGCTCACATCTTTAATCTCAGCGTTCGGGAGGCAGAGGGAGGCAGATTTCTGGGATTTCAAAGCCAATCTGGTCTACATAGAGAGTTCCAGAACACCCTGAGTAACCTAGTGAGAACCTGCCTAAGGGAGGGAAATCCAACTGTAGGTCAGATAGCATGCTTGACCCTGTCTACATATTATCTCTAAGGCTTGGTCCCATTTTCCAGATGGCAGTATTGAAGCTGAGTAACAGTAAGATGTGTTGTGGTTCCGGTCTTGAATGCCCTCCAGATCCTTACCCCTCTGGGTGACACTATAGGAATATGGTGGACACTTTAAAAGGTAGGGCGCAATGGGAGGTCTTTAGGTCATTGGGGGGATGTGACCTCAAAGGGGACTGTAGGCCCCTCCTCTTCCTGTTTTTAGCTGCCCAGTCTTGAGATGGATCGTTCCACAATGCACTATGGACCGTAACGTACTGCCTCAACATAGACCCCAAAGCAACGAGCCAAACAACCCATGGACCGGAAGCTCCAAAACTGAAGCCAGGAGGCATTGTTTGTTTTGATGAATTAATTGTCTTGAGTGTTTTATGATGACATAGAGGATCATAAAATACCATAGATAATGACAGGCATCTAATTAGTGCAAGCTATCTTTTCCCAGATGTTCCAGATATTGTTAACTATTGTCAAGAATTAAGTGTGGGAGCTGGGGAGCTGGCTCAATGGACGAAGTACTTTCCATGCAAGTATGAGGACTGACATTTCAATTTGCGATACCCACGTAAAGCTTCAACTGTGATCCCAGTACTAGGGATGAAGGAAGCAGAGACAGGAGACTCCCTGGCCTATTAGACTATTTAGAATCTGTAAGTTCTGCCTCAGTAATTATGGTGGAGAGTGATTAAAGCAGGCAGCCAACACCAGTGTTGAGCTTCCATATGAATGCGCACAGGTGTAGGCACACACACACATGTGGACACCACACACACACACACACACACACACACACACACACACACACACGCACAAGAATTAAGTATACATTTAACCACTACTTTCACGAACTGGTTATCCTCTGCCCAGAGGCACAAAGAATGGCTGTACTCGTGGGGTGAGAATAACCAGTTCTCTCAGAGCTCCTCTCACTGGTGCCTGTTTCGTTGGTGATGATGATGCCAAACTCTCTGATCTGTTCTTCCTTGTTCTCTCAAGTGATCCTACAAAGTTATTTCTGTGTTAAGCTACCTGAGAATTTATCTGATCAAACAGTACATGGCTGTGTAGTAGGGGAAGACGACAAAAGAATAATTCTTCTAGCCAGGCAGTGGAGGTGGTCGCACACGCTTTTAGTCCCAGCACTCAGGAAGCAGAGGCAGGTGGGTTTCTTCTATTGAGTCTGAGGCCAGCTTCGTCTACAGAGTTCCAGGATAACCTTCCACAGTGAAACTCTATCTTGAAAAAGAGAGAGAGAGAGAGAGAGAGAGAGAGAGAGAGAGAGAGAGAGAGGAAATTTTAGATGCTTTTTTATTAATGTGAAACTTTTTAAAAAAAATCTGTCCCTCAATGTAGCAGAATTTTCCCCCAATTAATTTAAATATTAATACAACAGAAGCCTGTGATTGGATGAGGAAAAGGGAGGTGGAGCTAAGAGTTTCAGAGACAGAGACAGAGAGGATGGAGGAGAAGGAAGGAAGATGGAGAAAGAACGGGACGTTTCAGATTCCGAGTGGCAATTTAAAGCCACAGGTAGCTTTGAATATCATAAGAGGATAGAATAATTGGGATAACTTGTCTATCTAGGTGGGCAGCTTGTATCATTATCAATTGGCTCTGAAATTATTGTGTGGGCATCTTGTGAACTGAGAATTTATTGATATATAAATCTGATGGCTTAATTATAAACTTCTAGAGTTTTGATTTTACCAGGTTACTGGGATTTGGGACCACCGACCACAGAGGGTAGATGGCTGAGATGATACAGGCGACTCTGAGGCAGACGAACTGGAAAAGGAAGACTGCTGACTGGGGCTAGCCAAGAGGCAGCAAGACCTCCAGGCAGAGAATAACTGGGATTAGTGCAGGGTGGTGCCTTGTCTTTTTTAGTATTTCCCACAACATATTAAAATCTGTGCATAAAAATTTAATGCAGTGGTGGCACAGTCTCGACAGGCAATGGTGGTGCATGCCTTTAATCCCAGCACTTGGGAGGCAGAGGCAGGTGGATTCCTGAGTTCCAGGCCAGCCTTGTCTACAGAGTGAGTTCCAGTACAGCCAGGGCTACACAGAGAAACCCTGTCTCAAAGAAAAAAAAATTAAATGCATAGGGGCTTCAGAGATGGCTCAGCAGTTAAGATCACTGTCCGCTAGGTACAATTCCCAGAACCCACATGGCAGCTTTCAACTGTCTGCAGTTCCAGTCCTAGGAGCTCTGACATTTTTTCTGGTGTCTGCAGACAGAAAAATATTTTTTTAAAATTAAATGCATGAAGCAAGTATGAAAAAATATTTCCAGTTGAAATTATTCAATTGAAAGGAAAATAGACACAATATATTATTCGTGCAAATAAATATGACAACACAAAAGTAGAACTTATTGGAAAGCTAGCAGAAGGCCAACAATTTCATAATCCAGAAAGAAAACACAATTGTCTAATGAATGTGGCATTAGTCAGAGTTCTGTACAGGAACAAAAGAAAAAGCACTTAGTCTCAAAGTAATATAAAAATGCAAATTAGAACTAACATATTCCACGTACTGTGTTAGTAAGAATTCTTATACGTGCCTCTTGGGAAAACAGACTGGCCCCACTTCTTAGAAAGCAATTTCATGTCAAGAGACTTTTAATGAGGTAACTCCTCTTATAAGCTTGTATTCTGAGGGTGGAACTCGGCATGTTCATCAAAGTAGGATGGTAAAATTTGTCCATCGTTATTAATCCTCACTGACGTAAGGTCACAGCCATGTCTGCCTTCTCCCCATCTCTCTCTCTCTCTCTCTCTCTCTCTCTCTCTCTCTCTCTCTCTCT